>CM074671.1:2708610-3908610 GCA_037349125.1 Eucalyptus regnans
CTGAAATTCCTCCATCTTCTCTTCTTGGGCGCTACTCAAAAAATTATTGTCATTGAAAGCTCAAAGGAAGACGTTCCACACAGGGACCACGCCTTCCGGAAACACTGTATCTCTAGCAGTCCTCCACCAAATATTAGTGTTACCCTGCAGTTAATATACTGCCAGGACAACTTTTTCCTCCTCATTGCACCTCAGAAGTGCAAAAGCCTTATCCAGGTCTTGAATCTACAGCGATGCAGTCTCGGGGTCTCCGGTACCAGTGAACCTTGGCGGGTTCAGCTTCAGAAATTACTCCACTAACTTGTGGATTGGTCTCTCTCTTTCCACAACTACGTTCCCAACTAGAATTTCAGAAGGTGCAGTAATGGTGGTGGCTTCAACAGCGGCAGCTTGATCGACGGCGGCAGTGGCGGTAGCTTGATTCTAGGCCTACTGCCCCATCAGATCTTGCATGGCTTCCAGAGCCTGCATGATCCCCTTGAACCTAGGATCATTGGGGGCTGCTACCCCAGCACCAATAAGAGGTGGTGCTACTCCACTAGCGCTAGCTTGTGCTGGTGCTCTACCTCGGCCTCCTTGGATACCGACTCTCGTTGGCGTCCTATCTCGAGTCACAGGCCCTATAGTATGCTTCCTAAGAGTCTTTTGCTCCTGATTGCTCATTCTAAAGGTTCTTTAAAGAAGCCTACTTCGAATTCCACATAGAATTAAAAGCTAAGCAATCCACAGAAACAAACAATTCTACCGAACAACTATCACGAACATGCATCAACATGAAATAAAGGCATTTCCTACTAACTATCCCATGGACCATCGCACCTTATCACTCCAATCACTAACTTTGCTATGATACCACTTAAACGGGGATGTCATGCCCCGATCCTCTGAGCATGTGCCCATCCCTTAAAGGTCGATTAAATAGCGACGTCCCAGGACGCATCGTCGACCCATTCATTTTAATACGCATGCGAAAGAAAATAATTTTGAAAACCAGCAACACACTTATATATATATATATATACTAGGTCTACAAAAGAAGGGGGTTTTCAAACAACTATAGATCTTCCTCCTCATCCTCGTCCTTATCCTCATTGGAGCCACCGGCTGAATACACAAGGAACTTTCGTTCCGATAGGTTGGGGTCCACCACTAAGCCACTAGGAGAATCTGTTGTGCCCTTTCCAAAAGCAACTTCTAGTACATATAGAGGTATCTCAGATTCCGGTATGGGGCCCTTTCTTTGGCCATTCCGATCCTAACGGTACCATGATCGGTATTGATGGGGTACCTTTTTGGGTAGGCCCGCATCAACCTAGACCATGGACCTCACAAGTTCGTACTCCCATTCCCTAGGGTCCCCATGGAGCGGAATATAACACGTCTACTCTGTCACCTTCTTTGGCTGATCAAAATGCTCGGGAGGAGCTGCCATCGAAAGTCCTGAAATATTATCCCACAATGAGGTGAGACGACGTCTTAGCGAGTTCACCCCCTAAGACCCAATTAGGAAGAAAATATGCCCCAAGGGCTACCTAAGCACAAACATGAGTCAGAGGACTTACCTTAGCCTCAGTTCCTTCCTCCAAGTCAATATAATTCAAATAACCATCCAACCAATCACTTCACAAATTAATTCATCCAATCAGATCGAATCATCGATCAATTGACTTAGTCAATTCCATGTCATTGAGACCATGTCCTGGTCATCTTAATCAATACTATCTATAAATTCCAATCACCATCGAGACTGCTCCCTCTAAGCTGATAAATATTATACCGCACACACTAAGCTGATATATCGAGGCCCGCAGGCTGATATAGTATACTAATAATGTTCACTAGAACTTGCTAAGGTATACTACTCGCACCAAGCTGATATACCGAGACTCGTAAGTTGATGTAGTATACCGATATACTGCTCACTCTAAGCTGACAAATCAAGCCCTTAGACTGATATAGTATACCATCCTGATCATCTAACCATTTCACCATTTTTATCATTCCCAATAAAAAATAATCGTGTGTGGGTACACCGTCGACCTTAGCCAAAATACAATATTTTCCCCTTTGAAATCTCACTAATTTCAATAGTCCACAAATCCAAGGCTTGTCTAGTAAGCTTTTGAAATGGTCCAAATGTTGTGTCCAAGGGGGGCTAAGGTATACTACTCGCACCAAGCTGATATACCGAGACTCGTAAGTTGATGTAGTATACCGATATACTGCTCACTCTAAGCTGACAAATCAAGCCCTTAGACTGATATAGTATACCATCCTGATCATCTAACCATTTCACCATTTTTATCATTCCCAATAAAAAATAATCGTGTGTGGGTACACCGTCGACCTTAGCCAAAATACAATATTTTCCCCTTTGAAATCTCACTAATTTCAATAGTCCACAAATCCAAGGCTTGTCTAGTAAGCTTTTGAAATGGTCCAAATGTTGTGTCCAAGGGGGGCTATGAATTTGAAGTGTTTTCCCATCAAATTGAACTTCAATTGCCTCTTGGATCAACTCAAATCGGCCTCTATAAATTCCATCATTGAGTCCATGATCAAATAGGTATTTTTCCTCGCCAATAGATCCTCCTTGCATCCCAATTTCACGATAAAAAACCGTCATCTGAATTTTCCAGTCGAAAATGGCCATATGTTGACACCTAAATTTTGTTTTCAAATACAAAAAAAAAAAAAATTAGAGAAAAAAAAGAAAAAGAAAAATAACAAAAAAAAAAGAAAAAGAAAAAGTAAAAATGCCTCGTTTTCCCTTGCGTGGCCCAAGCCCGTTTCCCCTTTGGCCTGGCCCACGCCAGCCTTCTCCTTCCTTCATCTTCGTGCATGAAAGCCTAGCAAGAAAAGGGGGGGGGGGAAAAAACCAGAGGGAGGACAACCAGAGAGAGCTCGGCAGAGGAAGGGAGCTCGGGGAGACCAAGAAAGAAAAAGAGAATGGGAGGACAGAGAGCGCGAGAAGGACACCGAATTGGAGAGAGAGAAAAAGAGAGAAGGAACGAAGGGGAGGAGGGCAGTGGCGGCGCTTCCCGTCGGTGTCCAAGCCGCCGCCTCCCTCCTGCCCGTCGCCGTCCAAGCCTGAAGCCGTTTGAGCCGCCCCATGCCTATGACCGCCCAGCTCCGACCCGCTTCTGCTCTGCCTTGCCTTCGACTTGCAGATCCTGCGTTCGCCGAGCCCCTCATCGCGCCGCCAAGACTCCTGCAAGCCTGAATCCCCACCTCTCGTCAAGACCCACTGCTACTAGGTCCTCCTCTGCTTTGATGCCCAACAGATCCGCTCTAAGCCTCCTCCGAGCGAAGCTACCTTCTACTCCCTGCCTGTTGCTACGCCCGTGCCGCTCCGACCAGTGACCGAACGCCGTTGCTCACCCTCCTCGTCGCCTCAACTTGACATCGTTCGAGCCAAGCGGCCGGCCTCTTGCCCTACCCTTGCACTGGTCGCCTCCGTCCTAGCTAGACCGCTTCGGCCTGTGACCAGCCAAGCCGACGCCTGGCCCTGTCACCGAGCCACCGCACGCCTCTGCCTCTGGTCCAACGTGTAGCACCAGCCCTCGAGCTGCCTTCCTCCTACCTAACACCGCTCGAGCCGCCACCGCCCTCCGTCTCGACGAGCTGCTTGTTGACCCTCACCGAACTACCGCCATCTTGCTGTTGCTGCTGTCGTCCGCCGCCCACTGCGTCTCCGCCGCCGAGCCGCCGACGTATTTGCCATCCCTCTCAGCGCTGCGAAGAAACCCTAGGGTTTCAGCCACAAACCGAGTCGCGCGAGCCGGGCCGGGTCCAGTCAACCGGGTAGGGTTTTTGGCGTATTGGGCTGGCATACTTTGGTCAAGCTTGGTTTATTTTTGCATGTGGGCTTATGGGTTTTTGGGCTTGTGGTCTTAGGTTGTTTAGTGTGTGGGCTTACAGGTTTCGTTTGTTTTAAAAAGAGAGGAGGGGACCTCCTAGGTTGGGCTCGCGATTCGGGCCCACCTGCTCCTCATCGAACCGAACCCGGGTCCGGTGATCCGCGCCGACCAGGTCGAACTCGGGTCGGGTTGGACCAGACTAGACCCAGTCCGGTCCCATAGAAATTATTTTATTATGATTTTTAAACAATTTCGAAAGTCGAAAAAAATTAAAAATTAAAAAAACATAAAAAATTAATTATTTTTCTAAAAAAAAATTATAAAATTAAAAAAATTAAAAATTTCGAAAATCCAAAAAATGTAGGTTTTGATTAGGAATGGCCATGTATTGCCTTTATAGTGTAATTAGGCCTTTAATTGCTCATGTACTGATTATATTGCATGTTTAATTTACTTGTTTAATTATGTTTGCAATTGCTTAGTGGCATGTGTTAATTTTACTGTAATTAGGATGATGGTAGTCATGATTGTTACAATAATGATTGTGCACTCATATGATCACCTCGCATGTTAGTGGATAGGTAGAAAATTAGTCCAAACTGCTTGACAAAAATCATTTCTCTTAAAATGAACAAGATAGGGTATCGAAAGGGCACTAATTAATCAATTAGTGGAATCAAGTCCCCGACCCTAGATTCTCTGGTTGCGTAGGAAGTGAGGTACACTCTCATGCCTCACTTGGTTTCTAGCTGACCGCAATAGGCTAATGGTGACTCCTTTTTGCAAAATTCCTAAAAAAATACTCCAATGTCACACGGGATATAGGCTTGGGAGAGCTCGCCTAATCATGGGCCTTAGGTCCGTCCTTTAGGCAATACCTCTAAACTTGTTCCTTCCCCTCGAGGGTCGGTCGGGACAGCTTGGCGACTCCGCTGGGGACGTGGTTTTAAACCTTAGACGACTTAGGCCAAAATTAATCTTGTCCAAAAATATTTTTGTTTGGTAGCGAGGATTCCATATACGTCCCTAACATTAAAGGTGTTAAATGTTTTTGTAGAATGGGAGGTATAAGGAGAAGTAGTTGCTCACCTTTGTCTTGCGGGAGATGTAGGAATGTATGGTTTATTTCTTATGTACGGAGTGTTGTTTGCCTATAAATTGTTGTGCATGTATCATTTGCATTGCATTGCACCCTAGCACACACAACTTGCCGCCGGACCTGGGCCGCAGAGGATTACTTAGGATGGTGTTGAGGTGGATACCACTTCGACTACAACCGTGTAGTACGAGTCGCCAATCTCAACCCTGAAATTTCTTTTTTCACGTCGAAGGTACCCACCCCGGTCTGCAACCGCACGACACAGGTCGATTCTTTGACGAAGCCGGAGTCATGGGTAACCCAACCCAGCCGCGACCTTGTTGGTTCGGTCCGGTGATCCTATGGCTTCATTTTGAGCCGTATAGAGTAGAAATCGAACCACACCTCATCTACATGTCTATGTAAAAAAAAAAAAAAGAAGAGATAAAGTTCGACATCCATTGTAAGTGTCGTTTTCCTTTTTATTTGCTCATTTTGTATTGCATTTTCATCTTAAAATTCGCGGAAATCAATCAAATGACCTCGGTGATGTAGGCTTATGATTGAAAAAATGGCAACCACTTTTGACAAGTGAACATTTGAATGCAAGTTCTAAACATTTTGATTTAGCCCTGTTGAACACATGATTTTATTTAAATTCCTAGTTATTGGCTCAAAATCACATTTTGAAAAAAAAAATGCCAAAAAAAGGGGTTGCAAGTTGTGATTATATATTAAGGCACAAAAATTGAGATTGCTTTTTTTTATCAAACTCTTTCCTTCTCAAATTTTGGGACTGAAATGCAAATCACATTTTGTATACATTTCTCAAAATAGAAGTCAAATAATTTTTGCAAGAGTAAAATCATAAAATCAATCTCTTCAAAAACAAAAAAAAAAAACAAAACAAAATCAACACCATTTTTGCATACGGAACTTTTGGAATAAAAGTTGACATTCGATTGATGGCCGTGGATTGATTATTTTAATGATGCATTCTCTTATGATAAAATCTTGGCAAAATACTAAGATCTCGTAGTAACGATTATTGGGCATGCACCGTTGCCTCGATTTTGTTGTAAGAAGTGACCTCATTGATCACTTACTGACATTGTCGTTACTGACATTATCATCTTTTTGCAGGTTATGCATGATGCTCCTTGACATTTTCATGGGTGTGGCACCCCCAAACTCGATAGGGTCGCCACAGATACTAAGCGTTCTATCCATTGTCAGTTACTGGTTACTTGTTCTTAGTAAAAAAAAAGGGAAGTTGTAAAGAAGGACCGAACCTTATAGGCATATTTTTTTTAAAAAAATAATATAGGGATTAGCGCAGCTCATAAAAAAAATATAGGGATTAGCGCAGCTCATAGAGAAAATTAGAGGCGAGTCTCACCATCCCTCCACTTCTCTTAGCGACGGTACAATGCACACAAACTACACAGTGAAGGAAAAACATAAGGCCGAACGACTTTTATTTACATTTTCAGGATGGACATCTTGGGTCGGTATAACCAAAAAGGAAACCGAGACTTTTCACTATGCTCAATTATATCTCAGAAGAGATCATCGACCCCCTATAACAAAACGTGAAAGACCTTCCATCTACAAGTGTCGGCTCCTTCTCCAAAAAGTGTCGTCCCTCTCTCTCTCCCTCTCATGGGCCATCACACCCAGTCAGGTGCATCGGGCGATGGCAGTGGCAGCATCCCCAGCATTTGCCCATCACGCCGGACGTGGACGGACAGAAATTCCTGGATGACGGGGCCCCCAGCCAGGCCCACATCGTACATGACCAGCACTCAAACTCTCAGGAACACCAGTCCAGGGATGGTGACGCATATATGCTCCATGCATTCCACCTCGACATCCGATGGAATGCCATAAAACGTGCCCCATGAAACTGAAGGGAGAGGCATCTCTCTCTAATCTGAAATGTTGGTCCCCGAAGGGGTGAGTACAACTACTCAGCAGGTAAATGACCAATGACCACTCAATGCATCATACAATACAATCATAGCATAACACATGTCATTTAATTAATCGTACATAATTTACCTTGATATCATGCACATGTCATCATATTTCACGTACATGCACCATCATATAGTCATCATCCTCATCATGCATCCATGCACTCATCATCATCATATCCCATGTTATCATCATGAAATGGATGCACATACATCCATGCACTCATCATTAAATCACATGTTATCATCATGCCATAGGTGCACATACATCCATGCACTCATCATCAAATCACATGTTATCATCATGCCATAGGTGCACATACATCCATGCACTCATCATGCAATCATGCATACATGTGACCATATTTGGCATAATTAAATCTCAACTCATGCTTTTCAAATTGAATTGCCACATCTCTCTTTCCCGGGATCAGTAATTGCATCCAACATTTCTATCGCTCGCACCCAACCTGGCATTGTGAGGAACCTCCGGCACACACCTTCGGGCATCTCGAAACTCTCGAGGACATCCGGCACACACCTCCGGGAATCCGGCTCACACCTCCGGGCATCCCGACACTCCCGGGGCATCGTTGACTCACACCTCCGACGGTCATTCATATTCTCATACATCTCTTTTCCAATTTCACATTTGAAATTTTCAATGCAATTGATTTGAATTACTCTTTTGAAATCATGCAATATGCATTGGAAAATTTGTCATTTGATAAAATTATTTAAATGAAATCATTCTTTGAGATCATGAAAAATTCATCATTTTCTTTAATGTCATATGAAATGCATGAAAAGCCATCACACTATTGCATGACTTATCATCCAAAGTATCACGATTCACACAATAATTCATACAAATCACCCATCATAGCATAGTATAGGCCATGCATTCCAATATCATAAATTCCGAAAATATACAGTTTACACAGTTTTCAAAACACAGTCAATTAAATAGGCAAATAACCTTAAAAATCATGAAATTTAACTATGTTGTAGTTAAGACATAGATAAAGATATAACGTGCAGGAAATTTCTCCAAAAGAAATTTACACAGAATAGTATTAGCCATGCATTCCTACATCATCAAGTCCGAAATACACAGATTGCACAGTTTTAAATTCACAGTCGATTAAATAGGCAAATGACCTTCAAAAATCATGAAATTTAACTATGTTGTAGTTAAGACATAGATAAAGATATCACGTTAAGGACATTTATCCAAAAAAAATTTGCACAGAAAGATATAGGTCATGCATGTCAACATTTCGAAGTCCGAAACACACAGTTTGCACAGTTTTCTTATCACGGTCAATTTAATATGCAAATGACCTTCACAAATCACGAAATTTAACTATGTTATAGTCAAGACATAGGTAAAGATATCACATGGAGGAAAGTTCTCTAAAATAAATTTTCACAGAAAGATATAGGTCATGCATGTCAACATTTCGATGTCCAAACACACAGTTTGCACAGTTTTCTTATCACTGTCTATTTAATATGCAACTGACCTTCAAAAATCACGAAATTTAACTATGTTATAGTCAAGACATAGATAAAGATATCACATGCAGGAAATTTCTCCAAAAGAAATTTTTACAGAAAGATATAGGTCATGCATGTCAACATTTCCATGTCCGAAACACACACCTTGCACAGTTTTCATATCACAGTCTGTTTGATATGCAAATGACCATCAAAACTCATGAAATTTGCGTATATTGTAGTTAAGACACGGATAAAGATGTTTCATGAAGAAGTCGAAGTGAAATTATTGGTAAAAAGTGACATGCAACACTCAAATCCACCAAGAGACCACAAAACAATTTCAGATCTAGCATTTTTCGTAGAGGGAGGGTTTTACCCCTCAAAACTCAACCATTTAATCCCAAATTTTAGTATGTTGTAGATTGAGATATTTTCTACAACTTTCGTGAAGAAGTCGAAGCAAGAATCTGACTCAAACCACACATGCAAGCCTCTACAACATTCGGGGTTCAACGGTATACTCGAAAAACAGAGGGCATTTTCAAAAACAACTCATTCTAGCTTCGGTTCTTTGGACCCTAAACACCCAAAATTCATCACTAATCCAAACACACGTGAAAAACACACATGCAAGAGTAGCAAGGGATCCCAAATTTCCTCCAAAAATCAGACCAACGACGGCACATGGACGGCGAAAGGGCGGACGATCGGACGACGGGCGTGCGGGCGAGCGGCTCCTTCTTCTCCTCTCTCCCTCGGTTTCTCTCTTTCTCTTGAATTCTCTCTCTCTCTCTCTCTCTACTTTGGACCGAACCTCCTCTCTCTCTCACTCCCTTAACCGGTTGCTTTTCCCCCTAAAGGTCTTCCCCTCCATTATTAGCAATGATTTAGGGTGCATGAAGGACAAATGGCAAGAGAGTTTGGGAGAAATGGGGGAGGACATGCAAAACTGATCCCCCCCCCCCTTGCTCGGTCGAAGGCCCCTCAATGGGCTTCATGGGCCCAGCCAAAATGGCCAACTTTAGGCCCTTTATCCTTGGGCCTAAAGTTCAATCCAAAAATTAACTTTTTTACATTTTTACTTTTTAGCTATTCCACTTAATTCCCTGTCTTAGTTGAATCCAATTTCCAATTTCACATGGTCAAAAATTTGTAACATTTAATCTATAGGGATTAAATCTATGAGATGCATAGCCAATAATAAATTCTTCTTATTAATTTATCCCAAAATACTAAATTTAAAAACAAGCATACAACTCTTAGTCTTAAGAGAAAACTAATGGCTAAAACATAATTCAAAGGAAATTTCATTACCTAATCATGTGCTCTAATACATCTTAGGGCTTGTCTTTAATTTTTGGGATGCCACAATGGGGACCACATAAAGAAGTGAATAATAGAGTTAGGACAGGAGTTGATTTTTACTTTCATTTGTGCAAGAGTTTCTTGTATTTTATCGTTGTCATTATTCTTGTTAAGAACTATGTTTTCCGTTTTAGGTTTTGATTGTGAATTCAATTGATGCTTTTGTAAATCATGCGATTCTTTTTATTTTTTATTTTTTATTTTATTTTTTTTTATGATGAAATTCAACTTCATGAAAATCATCCCGTAAAAAAAAACGAATTCATAAGTGTTTCAAGTAAATCTTTATGTTTACATTCCAAAATGAATTTCATGAAAGCTTTGCTTAAGGCTCTCTCCTCATGAAATCGCTTTCTTCGATAGGACGATGAGTTTATTTGAGATTGACATTTGCTCATTCTAAAAGATAAAATGTAGGCTCATGGAGCTTGAGGAGTAAGCATGCGTCGAAGCATCCTCAGAGCCAATTTTCCATAGAGGCGGGAGGAAGTTGAATTCCATTATGGGAAGTTTTGTTATTCGCAAATGCCTTAAATGCCAAAACAACCCATTGATCTCGTTCACTTTGCATTATGAGACAAATGAAGGGAGTTACTAAGCATCCAAAAAAGCGAATTTGAACAAAGAGTAAACTGTATCAATTCCAATTATCCATTTTTGATACCGTTTCTGACATGACTTTCTTTTCATTGTCAAGGAGACATCAAGAGCACTGAGTTTTGTAACGTTCCAACAAACGTGATGGAGCATTATTGAGTCATGTCCATCTTAAATAAAGAAAGATTCAAATGATGAAACAGAGGCACAATATTATCCCTTCCTCCATGGGAGATACCTTGGGATGTTGATCGCCCGACTTTGAAAAGGATGTATCTCGTTCCCAAACTTGATTCTCTTCAGTATAAAAAATGACATGTCATTTTCTTTGATGCGGGATGGGTTCGAACATAGCAAAGGATTGTCAAATAAAGAGCGGCAGAGCAACGTTTGATTTAGAAAAAAATCTCTCATCTCCCCACCAATAAAGTGTGCTGGAACAACATTGTCAAATTCATCAAGAAGGATGTATCGTTCCTTAGTGGAACCCAACTAAGAATGGAGATAACTCATTTCATCTCCCCTTCTTACAGGGTGATAAATGAAAAAGAAAAAAAGGTTGCACTTGACCGTAGAAGCGGCGCCTTCCACCAAGGAATCAAGAAAACGTCAAACATTTAAAGGTGAATGCAAGGGAAGGGTATTGTCGATTTACCAAGTATCCACGAAGGTGAATTCAAGAGATGTTAGCGCCCAAAGGATGAAAGCAAATGAAGGGTAATAATGTACCGTTTCCAATATTTCAATCCCTAATGATTTTTGCACTAACATATTCTTTCACATTCTTTACAAGGTTACCGAGTCACCATGCCGTAGGTAAGTACCCTTCTTCTCATTTTTTTTCTTTTCTTAAAAAAAAACGTAGAATTTCAATCATAAAAAAGAACCTTTTGCGCTTTCCTGCAGACAAGCACAAAAATGAATAATTGAAAAAAAAAAAAAGACTTCCTACAAGCTTTTTGAACACCATTTTTATCTTAAAATTGTTTTCTCGTTTTGGGGCTTATTCATTTTGAATCAAAAATTCCATATGGAGATTAATCTACTCAGACGATCTCAGCAAAGTGAAATAGAGATATTAATCATGCCAAGCAGAGGATACTTAGGATGAGGAAAGGCAAGCCATTTCCAAACACATCATTCAAACACTTTTGAGAGTTGAGTGAAAGACAACATTCTCTTAGGATGAATGATTCATACGCATCGAGCGCAAAGATTGAAATGACAAAGGCATTTCATTCATTAATCCTGAGCATTGCACTGATATTTTGCTAACCTATTTGGGCAGAATAAAGATGATCATTAAAAGTACCCTTGTCGAGAAGAACCCTACACTGGGGTAGTATAGGAGGTTATGAACGAGATAGCGAAAGATTGAGAAAGATTCTATTACTTTCACTTGCATCAATCTTCCGGTGATAGCTTTAGAGGAATTTTTATTAGAGCTTGACTAATCCCAAGGTGAGGAAGAGTATTTCCTTCTCTACCCAAACACTAATATCCATTGCTTTAACCAATTTGGGCCTGATTATTCATTTTTGAACCCCAAGCGGTGATCATCTCCCCTTCACTGGGGCAAGGCATAAAGATTGACCACATGTGATTGACATTTACGAGAAAACGTAAAAAAACATCTCGAAAGTCATAAGAGCTCCAAAAGTTCAAAGAGCAAAAAGTTCGACAAATTAGGGGGCATGAAAAAGTAGTGTGCCTGGTAAAAGCAAGGCCAATGCCCGTTAAGAAAAAAAGAAGAAGCCAAAAGGCTGCATCTTACGTGAAATTTTTTTATCAAAGTCCAAGTGCCTGCATAAAAAATCATCGCAATGGCAAAGGAAATTAGAGAAAAGAGGAAAGCTCCCATGCAGAAATGATTAGTCAAGAGACTTTCGAGATGCGTAGTATTTCTAAAGCCAAATGCTTTCGAAAGGTCGGGTGACCTGGTCACGATGCCATGATGATCACCGACTCTTAAAAAAAAACCCTCTTGAAAATTTTAAGCCTTTTGAGCCTCTCCCGAACCAAGATTACAACCCTCTTCCGAAGTCTTTTCTAATTGGGATGGTTTGAGTGAAAATGAGAATACCACCAAGAAGCTACTACTTGAAGGAGTGGAAGTAATTTTATCTTGTCTTATTTTCCAAGTTCTCGACTTGTAAATCCGTTGAAGATAGTGACAAATGTTCCTTTATTGGCCTTAAAGCAATAATTCCTTTGTGTGAGCCCTAACCGAGCCTATATTGCGATCCTTTCCAAAAGACCTTTTTTTATCAATCAGATTGTGCTCATTGCGAATGTTTCTAAAAGCCTTTGAGGCGGTTATGTGAGATACCCTTAGCAATCAGTTACTTCCCACACGAATGGATGGGATCTAGCTGCCATTTTATCGAGAGTGTGTGAGAAACTCTTTCTGACTAAGAAGCTCTAGCTTGGCATGCTTAATAAGCCTTTTTTTCACGAGTTGTAGCCGTTCTGATAAGAACTTAACTTTCGGAGAATTTGATGATTAATGATACATTCCCAAACAAGATGACAATTTTGCGCACATGATGTCGATGGACATCGAATGTTTTAATGAAGCAATCGGACTTAGCTTAATTAGCTTGTTCAATTAATGCTGCAATATTGCCAGTACGTCTCTTGATGACGTCTCTAATGACATTTGCTCAAGTTGAGTTTGACAGGATCCCTTAGTGAAGTCATGCAGTTTTCAAGGGGTTAGCGGGTGCTTCCCTAAAAACCAAAGGTTCATGGTTAGCCTTAAACCATGTTATCTCCAAAGGTTCATTGTCAATCTTAAACCATGTCATCTACAAAGGTTCATGGGCTTTCCTCAAGCCATTTATTTTTAGCTTGGTCAAAACCCGTTGTTACACGGTGAGACCTTACTTCTCCCTTCTTAATACCCGGAGAGTTTTGTATCCTGGAGTCTTTTCTCTTCTTATGACTCGGAGAGCTTTGTATCCTACTGATGTGAATTGCTGCGGAAGGATCGTTCTACGAAGGCCTAGATGGTGCGAATTGCAAACCTCGACCTCCAATCAAACCTGTAATTGACAACCTCGGTATGAACGTGACTTGTTGACGAACATGTGTCAACCAACCAACGTTATAGATGCCACGAGCGAAAGAATTCGCTATCTCGCTTGATAAGTCAAATCAACCATCACAAGGGAATCTTGATTAGGTTAAGTCCTCAAAAGAACAGTAGAAGAAAATCTCTCAATTATTTCTCAAAGTAAAATATAGCTGTCCCCAAAGAAATTCAATCAGTCTTATATATAGGTCTTCTAGCCGCCACACAAACCCTAAAACCAACCTTAGAAATATAATGCGTCATATTCTAGAATATTTCTAAATAAGAAGAGATATATATATATATATATATATATATCTATATCTATATATATATATTTGACTTGGTCAAATATTTGGTGTCCATATAATCAAATTGCGGCAAGATTTCCAAGAGTCTTCAAGATTTGATCCAAGGTCATCTCCACGCTGAAGATCACGAACCATGACACCAACAGCTTGCCTAAATTGCTTGGCCCGCGCTCGAGTGATCAAACTAGTAGGAATAGACAATGGGTCCTTAGCACCTCCTCCTCGATATGGCTCGATGTCCACATCATTCCCTCCCCCGTGCAAAGGATTTTCCCTCAAATCATCACTGGCATCGAAAAGAGTCAAGTCAGAAACATTAAATGTGGCACTAACATCATACTTACTTGGAAGATCAAGCTTGTAGGCATTATTGTTAACTTTTTCCAAAACCATGAATGGTCCATCCCCTCGCAGTAATAACTTAGAATGTCGCTACTTATGAAATCTCTCTTTGCGCATATGAACCCAAACCCAATCGCTGGGTTGAAACACCACTTCCTTGCGCCCTTTGTTGGCTTGCCTTGCATATTGCTCAGTCTTGCGCTCAATACTTGTGCGCGTCTTCTCATGCAACGCCTTGACAAATTCAGCTTTCTTTGCTCCATCTAAATCCACACGCTCATCAATAGGTAAAGGGGTTAAATCTAACGGAGTTAATGGATTAAAACCATAGACAACCTCAAATGGTGTAAATTTAGTAGCAGAATGCATGCTCCTATTATATGCAAATTCAACATGTGGCAGACAATCTTTCCAAGATTTTATGTTCTTTTTAATAATAGCACGCAACAATACCCCTAAAGTTCTATTAATGACCTCGGTCTGTGGATGACAAGTAATAGAAAATAATAACCGTGTTCCTAGTTTTTTCCACAATGTTTTCCAAAAGTAGCTAAGAAATTTAGAATCTCAATTTGAAACAATCGATTTAGGCATGCCATGCAAACGTACAACCTCCCTAAAGAACAAATCAGCAACATGAGATGCATCATCAGTTTTATGACAAGGTATAAAATGAGCCATCTTTGAAAATTGATCAACAACCACATAAATAGAATCTCTACCATACTTAGACCTAGGCAATCCTAACACAAAATCCATAGAAATATCAGTCCAAGGATGCGTTGGAATAGGTAATGGTGTATACAAGCCACGCGGTTTGGTTGTAGACTTCTATTGCTTACAAGCAATGCATCTCTCATAGACACGTGTAACATCTCTCTTCATATGTGGCCAATAAAAATGTTCATGCAGCACTTCATAAGTCTTATTAATACCACAATGCCCCATTAAACCACCACTATGCGCTTCTCGCACCAACAATTCACGCAAAGAACACTTAGGCAAACATAGTTTGTTTTCACATAAAAGATAACCTTCACGCCTATAGAATTTATCAAATGCAACGTATTCACATGCTTCATACACTCTCCCAAAGTCATCATCATCAGTATATAAGCCCTTGATATGCTTAAAACCTAGACACTTTGCTTCTAAAATAGTTAGAATCGCGTACCTTTGAGAAAGTGCATGAGCTACCACATTCTCCTTACCTTTCTTGTACTTGATCACATATGGAAAAGTCTCGATGAACTCCATCCATTTGGCATGTCTTTTAGTCAACTTTTGCTGCCCTTTCAAGTACTTCAAGGTCTCATGATCGGTGTGGATCACAAACTCCTTTGGCCATAAATAATGTTGCCAAGTCTCCAAAGCTCGCACTAAAGCATACATCTCCTTATCATAGGTAGGATAATTCAATGTTGCTCCACTCAATTTTTCGCTGAAATAAGCTATGGGACGGCCCCCTTGCATCGACACGGCTCCAATTCCTGTACTAGAAGCATCACACTCTATCTCAAAAGTAGCACTGAAATTCGGCAAAGATAACAAAGGAGAATTAGTTAACTTATCTTTTAGCATATTAAATGCTTCCTCTTGCTCTTCTCCCCACGTGTTTCTTGATAACCTCAGTTAAAGGTGCGGCAATGGTGCTAAAATTTCTCACAAATCGCCGATAAAAACTCGCCAATCCATGAAAGCTACGGACCTCTCCTACGGTCTTAGGCGTTGGCCATTCACGAATTGCTTTGACCTTTTCTTCATCAACCTGTATACCATCAGCACTAACAACAAATCCTAGAAATACTAATTTTTTGGTAACAAAAGAGCACTTCTTTAGATTAACGTATAATTGTTCGGCCTTTAAAACCTGCAAGACAGCTCGCACGTGCTCAATATGGTCATTAGGGCTTTGACTATATATCAAGATATCATCAAAATAGACAACCACAAATCGACCAATAAAAGCACGCAAAACATGATTCATAAGTCGCATAAACGTTCTCGGTGCATTAGTTAATCCAAATGGCATGACTAACCTCTCATATAACCCATACTTGGTCTTAAATGCAGTTTTCCATTCATCACCTTCTTTCATCCTAATTTGATGATAGCCACTTTTCAAATCGATCTTAGTGAAAATGCAAGAACCATGCAACTCATACAACATGTCATCTAACCTAGGAATAAGATGTCGATACTTTACCGTAATGTTATTGATTGCTTGGCAATCGACACACATTCGCCAAGTTCCATCCTTCTTTGGCACCAACAAAACAGGGACGGCACATGAGCTAAGACTCTCTCTCACATGCCCTCGCTCCAATAGTTCGCTAACTTGCCGTTGAATTTCCTTTGTCTCCTCGGGATTGCTTCGATATGCGGGTCGGTTAAGTAATGGTGCACCAGGAATCAAGTCAATTTGATGTTCTATGCCTCGAATCGGTGGTATTCCTCCAGGAAGTTCATAAGGAAAGACGTCTTCAAATTCCTGCAATAAAGACACAATAGGACTAGGCAAACTTGGGTCAAGATCGTTAGTAGAAAACAAAACCTCCTTGTACACAAGTACAAGCATTGGTCGATCTAGAACTAAGGCTCTCCTCACTTCACTTGATTTTGCATAAAAATTATTTTGCCTCTTTTATTTCCTCTCTTCTTTTCCCTCTGTTTTTACCATAATTTTTCTCTCGGCCTCTCATTTTCCTTGCGTCTCAGACACACCATGCAAGCCCTCGGATTTCTCACATTTTCTCTCTCTCTCGGCTTCTCGTTGTAACTTTGACTAATCTTGATACACCTCACTAGGTGTCATTGGTACCAAGGTATAAGTCTTTTGATTCATCACCAATGAATAAAGATTAGTATATCCATCATGATGTACCTTTCGATCATATTGCCATGGTCTTCCAAGCAAGATATGACCCGCTTGCATAGGTACAACATCACACTCTACCTCGTCCTTGTATCTCCCTATCTCAAATGAAATTCGAACTTGCTTCGATACTTTCACCTCACCACTATCATTTAACCATTGAAGTCTATAAGGCCTAGTGTGCTTTGTTGTTTTCAAACCCAACTTATCCACCATAGTACAACTTGCCACATTCGCACAACTACCTCCATCAATTATCATACTACAGATCTTACCATTCACCACACATCTTGTATGAAACAAGTTATCTCTTTGTTGGTGATGTTCCTCCTCCTTTACTTGCACACTCAAAGAACACCTAACCACCAATAAGTCTCCTTTTATAGCCACTTCTCCATCACTACAATCCTCCAATGGTGGCATCTCATCATCCGCTTCTTCCCTCTCACTTTCGGACTCAACATCACCATGTCCAATCATGATCATCACCCTCCTATTAGGGCATTGATTTGCCATATGACCCCTGCCCAAACACTTAAAACATTTTAACTCAAGAGTTCTAGTGTTAGGGTTTTCGATTTTACCTGAAGCCGGATTCGTTCCAACTTTACCATCACTCTCATTCTCCTTTGAGGTTTCGGTTTTGGTGTTGTTTCCTCTCCATTTTGGCTTTTCATCTCTCTTCCAATTGGATCTCCAATTTTGATTTGAACCTCCTCCACTTTTGTGATTTCGGTCCATCTTCAATTGACGTTCAACTTTGATGGCTTTGTCCACCAATTCCTCCAATTCAACATAGTGTTGCAGCTCCACCACCCTTGCTATGTCTCGACTCAAACCACTCAAAAATCTTGACATTGTGGCCTCACGATCCTCCACCACATTAGCACAGATCATGGCAATCTCCATCTCCTTGTGATACTCTTCCACACTCTTATTGCCTTGTGTGAGATTTTGTAACTTTTGAAACAAATCTTGATGGTAATGACTTGGTACAAAACGCCTCCTCATCACCGCTCTCATCTCATCCCACGTCTTTATTGGTCTTTCACCATTGCGCCTTCTACTAGTCACAAGTTGATCCCACCAAATTATAACATAATCAGTAAATTCAACAGCTGCAATTTTTACCTTTTTGAGCTCAGAGTATCGTTGGCAATCAAATACCATCTCCATGCGTTTCTCCCACTCTAGATACACATCGAGATCATTCTTTCCTTAGAAAGAATGAATCTTCATCTTGATATTGCCAAGTTCATTATCTTCTCGGTGTCTAAACCCTCGGGCTCCATTCCACCTTCCAAATCGAGCATCTTGATCATCCTCCATGTTAGCCTCATCATCATAATAATGCCGCTGCCTTCTAGGTTGTGTTCTAAAGGCATCTCGCTGATGCTGCGGCCTTCCTCGGGGTATCTCAAGGTCACCATCAACCCTCATGCCATTCCCCATCATTCGGCCACTAAGCTCCTCCACTACGACCCTCAATTGATGGATGCTTTCCACGAGCGCTTCATCCCTTCGTATGGAGTCAACCTCCCTTTGATTCACGCTTTCTTTGCACGACATATTTTAGACCTACAAATAAACGTTAGTCACAAAAATCCTCACCAATCGCTCCTTCACATGTTTCTCTCAAGATGTTTGTCACTCCCCTCGTGTTTAACTCAAGTCTAGGTTTTTTTTTTACCCTCAATTAAACTCACACACTCTTGCCTTTTTACTCTCATATTCTCTTTTCACAAGCTCTTTATTGGACTCAAAACCTATCTCTCAACCCCCTCACGAAAATCAATCAAACTAATCAAACAAGATTAGATCACTACTGATTTTGTTTCAGCATGTAACAATTTCAAACCAACAAGTACAACTTTCAAAATTCCAATTGAAACGCAAACCACTACTGATTTTGTTTCAATTCGGTCCACTAACAAAATGAGTCGCCTTCTTGATTTTTTTTTTGTTCGGCTATATTTTTTTTTTTGCCGAATCTGTGTTTTTTCTTTCTCTTGCGCACTTTTTTTTTTGTGCGTTTTTTTTTTTTTTGAAGAACTTTCTCTTCTTTTTTTTGACGAACTCAGATACAATTTAATATGCTAGAAAAAAATTAAAAACTAACAGCAAACAACTACGTATGGAAGCACGAAAGTAATCAGATCCCTAAATTGGCTAGAATTGAAACCCTAGCTCAATAAATCTCAAATTGCTGAATATAAACAAAAATTAAAGATAAGTAGACCTTGTAGAAGCAAGCTTTGATACCAATTGATGTGAATTGCTGCGGAAGGATCGTTCTACGAAGGCCTAGATGGTGTGAATTGCAAACCTTGACCTCCAATCAAACCTGTGATTGGCAACCTCGGTATGAACGTGACTTGTTGACGAACACGTGTCAACCAACCAACGTTATAGATGCCACGAGCGAAAGAATTCGCTATCTCGCTCGATAAGTCAAATCGGCAGTCACAAGGGAATCTTGATTAGGTTAAGTCCTCAAAAGAACAGTAGAAGAGAATCTCTCAATTATTTCTCAAAGTAAAATATATCTGTCCCCAAAAAAATTCAATCGGTCCTATATATAGGCCTTATAGCCGCCACACAAACCCTAAAACCAACCCTAGAAATATAATGCGTCATATTCTAGAATATTCCTAAATAAGAAGAGAGATATATATATATTTGACTTGGTCAATTATTTGGTGTCCATATAATCAAATTGCGCGAAGATTTCCAAGATTCTTCGAGATTTGATCGAAGGTCATCTCCACGCTAAAGATCACAAACCATGACACCAACAGCTTGCCTAAATTGCTTGGCCCACGCTAAAGTGATCGAACCAATAGGAATAGACAATGGGTCCTTAGCACCTCCTCCTCGATATGGCTCGATGTCCACATCACCTAGAGTCTTTTCTCTTCTTATGACCCGGAGAGCTTTGTATCCTGGAGTCTTCTCTCTTCTTATGACACGGAGAGCTCTGTATCCTAGAGTCTTTTATTTTCTTATGACCCGGAGAGCTTTGTATCCTGGAGTCTTTTATCTTCTTATGACCCGAAGAGCTTGGTATCCTGGAGTCTTTTATCTTCTTATGACTCGGAGAGCATCGTATCCTGGAGTCTTTTCTCTTTTAATGACCCGGAGAGCTTCGTATCCTGGAGTCTTTTCTCTTCTTATGACCCGGAGAGCTTCATATCCTGGAGTCTTTTCTCTTCTTACGACTCGGAGAGTTTTGTATCCCGAAGTCTTCCTCTCTTCTTATGACCTAGAGAGCTTTGTATCTGGGAGTCTTTTCTCTTCTTATGACCCGGAGAGTTTTGTATGCTGGAGTCTTTTCTCTTCTTACGACTCGGAGAGTTTTGTATCCCGAAGTCTTCCTCTCTTCTTATGACCCAGAGAGCTTTGTATCTGGGAGTCTTTTCTCTTCTTATGAGCCGGAGAGCTTCGTATCCTGGAGTCTTTTCTCTTCTTAGGACCCGGAGAGCTTCGTATCCGGGAGTCTTTTTCTCTTCTTATGACCCGGAGAGCTTTGTATCCTAGAGTCTTCTCTCTTCTTATGATCCGGAGAGCTTTGTATCCTGGAGTCTTCTCTCTTCTTATGACTCGGAGAGCTTTGTATCCTGGACTCTTTTCTCTTCTTATGACTCGGAGAGCTTTGTATCGTGGAGTCTTTTATCTTCTTATGACCCGGAGAGCTTCGTATACTGGAGTCTTTTATCTTCTTATGACCGGGAGAGCTTCTTATCCTGGAGTCTTTTCTCTTCTTAGGACCCGGAGAGCTTCGTATCCTAGAGTCTTTTCTCTTCTTATGACCCGGAGAGCTTTATATCTAGAAGTCTTCCTATCTTCTTATGACCTAGAGAGCTTTGTATCATGGAGTCTTTTGTCTTCTTTTGACCCGGAGAGCTTCGTATCCTAGAGTCTTTTCTCTTCTTAGGACCCAAAGAGCTTCATATCCTGGAGTCTTTTCTCTTCTTACGACCTGGAGAGCTTTGTATCCGGGAGTCTTTTTCTCTTCTTATGACTCGAAGAGCTTTGCATCCCCGAGTCTTTTCTCTTCTTATGACTCGGAGAGCTTTGTATCTTGGAGTCTTTTATCTTCTTATCACTCGAAGAGCGTTGTATCCTAGACTCTTTTCTCTTCATATGACCTGGAGAGTTTTGTATCTTGGAGTCGTCTCTCTTCTTATGACCCGATGAGCTTCTATAGCCTGGAGTCTCTCTTCCTCTTATTGACAAAACACGCTTCCATAGTTATGAGTCTTTTTCCTTCAACCCGACGCGTGCCTATGCACCCAGGGTCTCTCTACCGCTGAAATAATTTAGGTGTCTTCTATATTTGAATGCAACATCTTCGAGGCTACATTCAAAGAGGGGCAACTGTTAACACTTCAATTTTGTTTTGAAATACAAAAAAAAAAAAAAAAGAGAAAAAAATAGAAAAGAAAAATAACAAAAATAACAAAAAAAGAAAAGAAAAAGAGAAAGTAAAAATGCCTTGTTTTCCCTTGCGCGGCCCAAGCCTGTTTCCCCTTCGGCCTGGCCTACCCTAGCCTTCTCCCTCCTTCATCTTCGCGCATGAAACCCTAGCAAGAAAAGGGGGGGAAAAAACCAAAGGGAGGACAACTAGAGAGAGCTCAGTAGAGGAAGGGAGCTCAGGGAGACTGAGAAAGAAAAAGAGAACGAGAGGACAAAGAGCCGGAGAAGGAGACTGAATTGGAGAGAGATAAAAAGAGAGAAGGAACGAGGGGGAGGAGGGCAGAGGCGGTGCTGCCCATTGCCGTCCGAGCCGCCACCCTCCGAGCCCGAAGCTGTTCGAGCCGCCCCGCTCCCGTGACCACCTAGCGCCAACCCGTTTCTACTCTACCTCGCCTTCGGCTTGCAGATCCTGCGTTCGCTGAGGCCCTCACCACACCGCAGAGACTCTTGCAAGCCCGAAGCCCTCACTGCACCGCGGAGACTCCTGCAAGCCTGAAGCCCCATCTCTTGTCGAGACCCCCTTCTGCTGGGTCCTCCTCTACTCCAACGCCCAGCATATTCGCTCCGAGCCTCCTCTGAGTGAAGCAGCCATCTACTCCCTGCCTGCTGCTCCGCCCGTGCCGCTCTGACCAACGACCCGACGCCGTTACTCACCCTCCTCGCTGCCTCAACCTGACGTCGTTCGAGCCAAGCCGCCACCCTCTTGCCCGACCCTTGCACTCGTCGCCTCCGTCCCAGCCATACCGTGTCGTCCTGTGACCAGCCAAGCCGATGCTCGGCCCTGTAACCGAGCCATCGCACGCCTCCACCTTTGGTCCAACGCGCAGCACCAGCCCCCTAGCCGCCTTCCTCCTACCCAACGCCGCTTGAGCCGCCACAGCCCTCCGTCCCGATGAGATGCTTACTGACCCTCGCCGAACTGTTGCCTTGCTACTGTTGCTACCATCGTCTGCCGTCCACCGCATCTCTGCCGCCAAGCCGCCGACGTCTTTGCCATCCCTCTTGGCACCGCGAAGAAACCCTAGGGTTTCGGCCACCAACCGGGTTGCGCGAGCCGGGCCGAGTTTGGTCAACCGGGTAGGGTTTTTGGTGTATTGGGCTGGGCATACTTGGGTCGAGCTTGGTTTATTTTTGCATGTGGGCTTATGTGTTTTTGGGCTTGTGGTCTTGGGTTGTTTAGTGTGCGCTTACAGGTTTAGTTTGTTTTAAAAAGAGAGGAGGGGACCTCCTAGGTTGGGCCCGCAATTCGGGCCCACCTGCTCCTCACCGGACCGAACCCGGGTCTGATCTCTGACCGGACCTAATCTGCACCAATCGACTAGGTCGGGTTGGACTGGACTGGACCCGGTTCGGTCCCAAAAAAATTATATTATTATTATTTTTAAACAATTTCGAAAATCTAAAAAAAAATTAAAAAAAATGAAAACATTATAAAATTAATTATTTTTCTAAAAAAATTAATTTTTTTAAAAATAATTAAAAATTTAAAAATTTCGAAAATCCAAAATATTTTAAAAACTAAAATTAAAAAAAAAATCAATTTCGAAAATCCAAAAAATGTAGATTTTGATTAGGAATGGCCATAAATTGCCTATATAGTGTAGTTAGGCCTTTAATTGCTCATGTATTGATTATATTGCATGTTTAATTTACCTGTTTAATTATGTTTGCAATTGCTTAGTGGCATGTGTTAATTTTACTGCAATTAGGATGTTGGTCGTCATGATTGTTACTATAATGATTGCACATTCGCAGGATCACCTCACATGTTAGTGGATAGGTATAAAATCAATCCAAACTGCTTGACAAAAATCATTTCTCTTAAAATGAACAAGATAAATTAATGTAATCAAGTCCCCGACCCTAGATTCTCTGGTTGCGTAGAAAGTGAGGTACACTCCCATGCCTCACTTGGTTTCTAGCTGACCCCTATAGGCTAGTGGGCGACTCCTTTTTGCAAAATTTCTAAAAAAATACTCCAATGTCACGCGGGGTATGGGCTTGGGAGAGCTCGCGCCTAATCATGGGCCTTAGGTCCGTCCTTTAGGCAATACCTCTAAACATGTTCCCTTCCCCCGAGGGTAGGTCGCGACACCATATATTGATTTTTTTCGCCAAAACCTCGCTTTGTCGAAAAATATTCGGAAACTAAGTCAACATTCCTAAAATCACTAGTGACATAACGGAACTTCCAATTTTTGAAATTAGATTTAAATTTGCGTTTAATTTCAATTAGGCACGATTTTAGCATGGTATAGGCTACCGTGTAGCTTTCAAAAATTTTTAGTGCAATTGACCTGTGGTCAATTTTCTTTGAGCCACAATGGACCTCTTCGACACATTGGCGACTCTCGGTGGTCGTAAAAATCTCGATGTTTCAAATACGGACACAGGGTACCAAAACGATAGAAAAATCAGTCTAGTGCCGGTCGACGAGAATGTTGTAATTTAGTGAAACCATCTACGTTTAGCCACACATCTTAGTTGAACTAACCTATCTTTGATCTCTAATCGACTTTTAATTGTACCGTAATGATCTCTGTAAATGAACACGGTCAAATAGCCAATTTATGGTTGAATTCTCAAGTCTATTGCATTAAAATCCCTTAGTGACTTCCCCAAATAGTCTAGTTATCTCAGGAGTGATCACCTCTGAGAACAGTATTATAGGTGCGTCGATGAAAGGCGTGATTTATTCAATGGAAAACATATTTGATAATTCAGGCTTTTACAATTTGATTATATTTCAACAGTCATGACCAGGCTCAATGGCATTGGCAACAACATTAATGAGGGCCAGAGAATTGCACACCTATTGGTCATCGATTGGGAGTCACCGGTTCGAATTAAGGCGCCAACTACGTCAATTGACGAAGATTGTCCGTTAGCAATCCCTTGGGCTGCCTTCACATTCGACGAATAACTCAAGACTGGTCTCCTAAGCCTTGACCGAACGGATTCTTGATCCCTCTGATTTCATGAGCGGGCGGATCAGTAGAAGGTTCATGAGCTGCGGTTAAGTAAAAATGTCGAAAAGACAAACATGGTAAGTGATAAAAAGCAATCTTCGACATGTCAAAGAACATGAGGTGTAAGGTAGATAAAACCTTATAAAACTTTATAAAGATTTCCTTTTGGGTGTGCTAGGGGAGGCTCAAGAAGGCTGATCTTCATTCTTTTTGGTTTTCGGGGGGAAGGGATTTTTAGTTTTCATTCTGCTAATAATGGATTCAAAATCCTCCCAAATTCACTAACTTGTTAGAGAGTTCACCGGTCAGCAAATTCATCGGTGATGACGTGTCTGTCAAAGATGGCAATGGTGATTTGGTAACAGCAGTTGAATGGTTGGGCTTTGCTGGATATATAATGAGTCCTTCGCCAAAGAGAAATTTCATGGAATACAAGATGGGGATCGGGATGCCCTGAGTTATCCCGAATTTCCGTGCAAAGTATGGAGGGTAGTATACCTCGACACCAGGTTTAACTTGGCCTGAAGGATCCAAAAACGATCGTAAAAGACACCGGAAGTCTCCTAACCCCCGTAAAGAACAGCAAGAACAAGGCGGCCAAGCGTGAAGAATCTACCCTCGGCAAGATAGAAGGCTAAATTCGTTTAGTCCCTAGAGACCTTCAATGCTGGATGAAAGAAAATATATTTTGACAGCTAGAACAAGAGAGAGGCCGCATGTTCCCCTTGGGTAAACTCACCAGAATCCTTGCAGTAACGATCTGAACAAGCACCGCAAGACATTACCGTTTTGGGACCAAAAAAGGAGTTGTTGGCTGAGTTAGCGTTGCATGTATCTTCTTCCCAAGACTAAGCCCGGTAATAGCATACAAATCAAGGAGAGAGATCGTCATTGGGCCGGAGAAAGTAACACTTGGTACATGGGGACCAAAAGCCAGTTAGATCACCTAAGGGCAATAATGATGAGTACTTCGTTTTTTTGTTTTTCAATTTTTTTCCCGGAGCAAGTTTGGAACATAAATTCGTTTGGTAACACAATTTTATTTTTCTATTTCTAGGACATATTTTACATACTTACGAATTCAAGAGCGGTGATTCATGATATAACAATAATGTTATAAATTTGAAACTGATATGACTTAACCCTTATTTAACCTTTTCACATAAAAAAAGATCTACCTCGAAACAATTTGAGAGATATAAGAAAAAAATATAAGTAATTAGTGTAAATAGAATGACAAAAAGTAAAGAGCCAACAATTTAAAGAATGGTATCCCAATCAAAAGTCAAATGATGAGGATGATAGAAGAGAAACTCATATTTCATCCAAATCGTAAAGTATGAGTTCACATCATTTTTCTCTATCAAACATTCACATAACATCTTTCCTCCGTAGTTGTGTTGAAGGATTCCAGGGATAACAATTATCATAGCCTCCGGTGTCAATGAACATACAAGGACCATCAGGCGATATCATCCAAATACAGTCATTGCAATCATCCCAGTCCCCATCTTGGAGGTACGGACACCTGGAGTGCCAAAACTTGGCACGGTGGAACACTTAAATGCCAAAACTTTGGAAATGTACACTTAAGTGCTAAAATCGGAGTAAAATGGATCACTTCAGTGCCACTCTAGCCAAAATCCAGCCAAATTGCTGACGTGGCAATTTTCTAGCGAGGTGAGTGTAAAACGGCGTCGTTTTGCACGCTAACGTGGCGAGAAAATGGAAAAACGACGTCGTTTTGTCTCTGATTTGTAAATAATTAATATAAAAATTAATTAAATTAAATTTATTTAAAATATTCTAAAAAGTAAAAAACTTAAAAAAAAAAAGAGAGGGGGGGGGCAAAGGGAGGCGGTTGAGGGCTAAGCCCTCATCACCGCCGCCTCCCCACCGCCATCGGGAAGGGCCAGCAACGAAGGGGGGACGATTGGCTAGGGTCACTAACCCCTGGTCGATTGCGAGGGTTGCCTCCCTACTGTCGTTGAGACGGCCCGGCGACAGTGGGGGGAGCATTGGCTGGGGTCACCAAGCCCTAGCCAGGGGTCGGCGATGCCGGCCAATCGACGACGAGGGCTAGTGAGCCCTCGCCCAGATCTGGGGTGAGGGTCGCGGCCCTCACCTAGATCCAACGAGGGCTAGCGAGCCCTTGCCGCCAGTTCGCCAAGGGCCAGCAAGGGTTCGCGGGCCCTCGCCGCCGGTCGACCAGCGTTGCCGGCCCCTAGCCAGGGCCCAGCGACCCTGACCGATGCTCCCCCCACTGTTGCTAGCCCTTCTCGGCGACGGCGGGGAGGCTGCGAGGGCTCACGAGCCTTGCCCAGATCTAGGGCGAGGGTCGCGACCCTCGCCCAAATCTAGCGAGGGCTCAAAGCCCTTGCCGCCGGTCGGCCAGGGGTTGGCGACCCTAGCCGACCCTCCCCCTTCCATCGCCGGCCCTTCCCGGCGGTGGCAAGAAGGTGGCGGTGGCGAGGGCTCAACCCTCAGCCACCTCCCTTCGCCCCCCAAACCTTTTTTTAATTTTAAGTTTTTAATTATTTAGAATATTTTAAATAAATTTAGTTTTACATTAAATTTAATTAATTTTTATATTAATTATTTAGACATCAGAGATAAAATGACGTAATTTTTGCATTTTCTCGCCATGTTAGTATGCAAAACGACACCGTTTTGCACTCACCTCGCTGGAAAATTACCACGTCAGCAATTTGGCCCGATTTTAGCAAGAGTGGCACTTAAGTGATCAAGTTTACTCCGATTTTGGCACTTAAATGTACCTTTCCAATGTTTTGGTACTTAAGTGTCCATTTGTGCCATGTTTTGGCACTTGGGGTGTACTTTTGCCCCTATCTTGTATATATATATATCAAACCACTCAAATCGATCCAGCCATACAAAGCTGCAAAAGAACAAGGTCCCTCCAAAAAAATTGGGTGTGAATGAATATCCCCAAAAGGGCGTTATATCATGGATTTCGATCATCATCTTTGGGTTTACAATGAACAGTTAGAGTAGTTCGTTCTGGCAAATTGTTGTTGATCTCAAGATATGTCATGCCCGATTGACCTACACAACTAGTTACAAATAAAGAACAAATAATTATGTGTGGAGCTAATGTCTTCATTATTGTAGAACATATATTACCCCGACAATATCATTAAGCTATTTAATGATAAACAATGTTAGCATAACAGTCACCGTTATTATTGTAACTGTGGCATGTGGGCCACGAGTCGTAACAAAGAGAAAAGGGTAACTGCCCAGTTACAGATTGCACAATTAGTAACTTTCAATTCTTCATGTCAAAATGTTTTTTTTTTGTGTGATTTCTTTATGTATATAAATATTGTGTCAAATTCTCAATCTTTCTTGGACAATATGTGATAGTTTCATGAACATATTTTATGCATCAAAAAGCACTAACGTGACAATGTTGTATGGAGAAGCAAACCAATTAGTGATAATTTTTAAATTTTAAATAAAATAGTGATTGTACTTCATATCACACAGATAACAGAAATATATGATTGATTTGTTTCACCACAACATCAATTTGGTAACAAATGTATATGATATTTTATGTCGATTTTGACTTAAATGTATGTACCAAAACAATGTGATTTATACATGTAATGTAGAAACGTTCATCCGCCTTCAAAAATATATAGTTATTATACAAGTCGGGTAAAAAGAACTTGTGCCTAAAATTCATTCGTGTAGAATTTTCCTGATGTCGATTGACGTGGATGTGTATAACTTATTATTATGAGACATTTTTCTACTTAAAAATAAATGATTGATAAAGCACTCAATTGGGGCACGCATGACAATATTTCTATTCCAGAAATCAATCTCTAATCATTGGATGGGTTTCTGAGCAAAAAAACGCATTTTATAACTACTCAAAATTTCTGTTTCTACAATAGAAATTCATTTGATAACAGAATAAAATTTTTATTTCTAGAGGGTGGCGGTCGGCTTCCAATGGTGAGTGATGGGCGGACGGCGTTCGGCAGTGAGCGTGAGTGGCGAGCAGCGAGTGGCGAGTGGCCGGTGTCACACCCTACACCCTACCCTTGGCACGGGAACGCGACATCCTCAACTTCGAGATTAACTTTGCGACATCTCAAGGGGCGTCACCGTCCCATTGATTTTATCTTTGACTTTAAGCACATGCAGAAGCGTGCTCTAATCACCCAATCGATCAACAACAAATAATGGATAGTCAAGGAGAAACATATTCGCATACATACTACATAACTTCCATGCTTTACTTATTTACGCGGAATGATTAAACATTTACAAGCCCAACTTTAGGGCCGTTCCGACTGGTCATTCCCACACGCAAAAAGATGTCAAAGGATTGGGGGGGGGGGGGGGTGTAGGGAGGTTAAAAGTTGCAAGGGGGCGCCTATCTCCTCTACTGAGATTAGACCAAAAACAACTTCCCTACTAGGACCTACTACCTAGACATTATTCAGCGGGCTATCTGGTGGGCCTGCATCCTTGCTTGGTCCAAGTGGACCACGAAACCCATAGAGGGATCCAAAGAGGTCCCCATCTAACCACGCATACCATGTCGGGTAGCAGTGTGGGACAAGAACGTGGTACCCCTCGTCATCCCAAATCGTGGTGGTGACCCATTGGAAAATAGTGCCCTCCCCAAACATGTCCATCACAGCAATCTCCATGCTAATAGGTACCCCAAAACGCATGAAGCGACAAGGTAAGGAGTCCATACCTATTACCTAAAAAAGGTTAAACAACAATAGTGAGTTGAAAACTCAATAAGTAAATATCCAAAATCTTATATAGGTGGAGCCTTATGATTACGCATCCCAAACATATTGATGGCAAATCAATAGCAAAACCCATGCTTTACCTTAACTTTATACGTGATGGAACCTATCCTCAACCTAAGTCCCTTGAATCTTAAACAAAGGCATATAAATTCACACGTGTCACAATTAATGCAAATAATAGCCAGAATATTCACACATGTTGGATATTAATATCCACAACATTATCAAAGTTGTCGAGACTCAAACAACAACCTTCAAGACATCCACATGCCTCTCACTTTATGAACAATGACGATCATAGCATGCATGTGCCTTCTAAGTCAATAAAAATCACATTAAAATCATGCATGTGTCTCATGCATCTCATATAAGTCAACATCAAACATGCGCAAGCCCTAAAATAGCTTCCAAAGTATGCACATAGGACGCATATACTTCGCACATGTTTAGCGCCTCGAGAATCATATGGCATACTATATTACCATGCTATCTTGAGTCCAATCATTAATCATACATAACTGAAATCCTACAGCTCTTCTGGAAACCTCCGGGATATCGTCTCACTTTGTCGACCATGGCATCTGAAATCCATCATGCGTCATTCTGATGTAACACATCTTGCGAACGGCATCCTATTGACGTGGGTGCATCAACTTGTTCTTACCAACGTGGCATCCCGTTGATGTGAGGGCATCGTCCCAAAATCCATTGATGATAGAATTCATCATATGACCACACGGGTCAAGCATTTAAGCAATCGAATATAATGCCCTGCAGGCGTATCAAGCAATGTGTAACTCATACTTTATTGTAAATGCGACAATAAAGTATGTCGAACATAAAACTAGAATCGTGGCTTGACCCACGATGCTTGAGTATTGACCTAGGTCAAACCCAGATTGAACAATATGCTTGAATATCGTCGAACCAATATAGTGATTCGGCCTAACGCACTTCCACACATGTCGAAGTATCAACGCCGTTCTAGATTCAATAGCTCAATGTAAACTCAAGCTTTAACCATGACCTATGGACATCTATGCAAATATCATTTCATATAACACTTATATAACCATCCATGGCATTCAAATATGAAGATCAAGTATAAGTAATGATAACAAACAATCCACAACAACAATTATGGCAATCCTAAGCCTAAATGAACCTTCAACAACTCACGCCAAACTTGAGCAACCTCAACTTTCACATAGTTGTTCCTTACTCAATCCCGAATCATATATTTTAAGTATATCATGAGCAAACCATACAAAACTATCTCATGATATTACTCAACCTAATACAATCCTACAACACTAGAGGCGGTCCTAAATTCAAGTTGCTAATGTAATGGCCTAGCCAATGTTAAGGAAATGTACTTATTAACAACCAATATGAGATGAGAGCGGTTGGGCGGAGGCTAGAGGATGACAAGTGAATAGTAGCAGCTTGCGAACAGTGACAACTGGCGATGGATGATCGATGGGCATCTAGGCGAGTAGTAGCGAGTGACCAGGCGGGCAACGGACAATGACTGTGTTGGGTGGTTGGCAGGGCGACGGTAGCGTATAATGTCGACAAGTAGTTAGGCGGGTGGACGACAAGGTAGACAAGCATGGCTAAACAAGTGGTGCCTAACTTAATGCCATGGCTAAACAAAGTTTGTCTCATCTCAATTTAAATCTTGATAGAATCGGCCTCACCTCTATGTATGATAAAGTCTATTTCCTCAAATTAGTGCATTTCTCCAATTAATGCACTAACGAGTTTACTAAAATCATTTCAATTGGAAAGGAATACATTGATAACATCTACAATCAATACTCACAACTGGACTGGGGTTTACGGTTAAGTTCTTATTAGAAATGGCTTTAACGCGACCTATGTGAATTTAGGTGGCATTGGTAGAACTCACGTAACTAGACTCGTACTGAGTTCGACACATGTCTAGGATTTTATGCGTGACTTTCAGTTGAACTTGGTTGATCCATGAATGACTCTCGGTAGTCATGTAATCGAGCAGGATCGATCAATGTACCCTGACTCATAGTCATTTAGGGTTGGATTAGGGTTGTTCACGAATAGTACATTGATCGTGCGGCATCATCCGCAATCAGAATATACGTGAGCCGAATCAATCTATACCCATCTATTGATTAACTCGTGATAGCACATGATTGTCCTTAGTGATCCTTATAATCAAACGATCCTTTCATGGTCAAATGCATTGGTTTATCGTGACCCTGATCTGAATCGTCTTGCCCCTAATCAGTGAGTCAGCTCGTAAACAATCCCTAGGATTGAGTCACGGCCTATCCTTATTTCTGACTTATTGATCCTTACTCCATCCCTCGCAGTCTAAATAGGGGCTCAAATTGAGGATGTCCTAGCTAGCGTTTGGCGTTCGCCGGTGAGCAGCCTGCATCCCACAAGCGACAAGTGGGCGACGGGCATGATGAGAGTGAATGATGAAAAGAGTTTTCATTTCTTACTTTTGTTCAAGAAATAGAAAAGCTAAAAAATTTCATTTTAGTTTTTGATTTATAATCCAAATTTATTTCTAGACTAAAAATCTGTTCTAAAAACAGAAACAATAAAATTGTGTTACAAATGGAATTCTGTTTCGAACCTGTTCTCTAAAACAGATAAACAAAGAAATAGAAAATAGAAATTTTGTAATGCATGCCCTTGCTTGCCACGTTTCTAAATTACAAGTATTAATTGCATTAGACCGTTTTAATTAAAATTAAGATAAAACAGACTATATACATATGTTACACAATTAATCTTGTGGGGAAATTAATCAATCACATATTCATATTATGTGTCGTATGCATTACAACAAATTTTGTATTTAGAATTGAAATTTCTCAATTTGTGATTGATTTGTTTCTCTATATGTAATTGTCATGGGTGTGCTTCTGATACATAAAATATGTTCACGAAACTATCACATATTCCCCAACAAAAACCGAGACTTTAGACACAACAATTGTGTAACTTAAAAACCACGAAATAGTAAAAACATATTGACATGAAGATTTTCTTTTTTTTTTTGGGGGTCGGTGACATGAAGAATTGAAATTAGTTAAATTCTGCAATATATGACTTGGTAGTTACCTTTATCTCAATTACAACCTGTGGCGCACATGACACCTGCACTTTCTATGACATCGGTGACTATTGCTTCCAATAAAGGAGAATAAAGCATCTCGTGGAAAATTCTAGAAAAAGTCCTAAATCTATTTGCAGGTACCAATTTAATTTTGAATTTTTTAATTTCATCAATTAGTACTAAATTTTTGAAATTTTATCAATTTAGCACTTCTAGCCAATTTTGGCTTGAAATCGTCGATATGGACATATGTGGCACCCTACAATTTCACGATAATCCCTAGATATGCTATGAGCCATGTGGAGATGATGGAAGCACCACCAAATTATATTGTAGCCATTTGACCCATGACTTGCAATAGATTAAGGCCAAACTTTTCTTGGATAATTACTTGATGGGAAAATTCTATTATTGGCCATGTGTTTTATAGGTTGGATTTTATTGATTTATGTGGCAAGTTTTATGGTTTTATAAATTTCAATTAGGTATTTATGTGAGTGGGGGTTTAGAGTAGATTATTAAGAGAAGGAGTGGGTCGAAATTATAAGGCCACGACCAGCCCACAAGAGCCCCACCGTTCAGCCATTAGGGCCTGGCCCGCGAAGCCCAAAGGGAGAGGGGGCTGCCGTCGACCGGATGGAGGGAGAGGCCCGGCCCAAAGGAAGGCCAACGAACTTGCATGGCTAAATCCCCAACTGGCAAGAGAAGCTTGCCAAGTGTTGTCCCTTTGTAGCCAAGTGTAAGAGCCATGCAAAATCTAATGATTGTAAATCATTGAAGGGGAAAGAAAAGAGGAGAGGCGGATTGGGAGAGAGGGTGATCATCCGAGAGGGAGAGAGAGAGCTGCCGTGCGAGAGGAAGAGAGGAAGAGAGGAAGAGAGAAAGGAAGGAGGAGGTCCGTTCGCTGCCGTGCGTGCGCCGAGCTGCCTTGCCCCGCCGTGTTCTTGCTGTGTTTGTGTGGCACCCCCAAACCCGATAGGGCGCCACAGATACTCAGCGATTTTATCTAAAGCAATTACTAGTTCCTTGTCGTTATTAAAAAGGGGAGTCGTAAATAAGGGCCGAGGTTTAGGCATATATTTTTTTTTTTGAAACAAACATAGGGATTAGCGCAGCTCATAGCGGAAATTAGAGGCGAGTCTCACCATCCCTCCACTTCTTTTAGCGACGGTACAATGCACACCAACTACACAGTGAAAGAAAAACATAAGGCCGAACCACTTTTATTTACATATTTAGGATGGACATCTAGGGTCAGTATAGCCAAAAAGGGAAAACCGAGACTTTTCACTATGCTCGGTTATATCTCTAAAGAGATCATCGACCCCCTATAACAAAACGTGAAAGACCTTCCATCTACAAGTGTCGGCTCATTCTCCAAAAAGCGTCATCCCTCTCTCTCTCTCTCTCTCTGTGGCATCCTAGAAATTAAGGGCATGTCCTAAGGTGCCCTAGAGCTTTTTAAATAGGTAATGAATTTACCTATTTGGTTGTGCTTTAATTTTAGTTCTCTCTTAAGGCCTTGTGCCTTGTTCCTTGTTTGTTTTTAATTTAAATTGAGCTATAAGATATTTATTAAAGATAAAATTTTGTGTTGCCATGCTTGTTATAGATTGTTTGTTATAAATTTAATGTTATAGAATTTTAATTAGGTAAAATTAATTGTTAGTTTTAAGTTTAATTTAAAAAAGGGAGTGGATTGGGCCTTAGGCCCAATAGCATGGACTTAGGCCCATGGCTGGAGGGCCTAAGGGTGGGCCGTGTGGGCCAAGCCCATAAGGCCCAATGGGCCTTGTGTGGCCGTGCGAAGGAAGGAGGGGGAGGGTTTGCATGCCCCTCCCCAAGTGTCCTAGTGTGTATGCCACTTGGCATACATGCTTAGAGTCTTCTTAGAAATGATTAGGGGAGAAGAAGAAAAGAGGAAAGAAAGGGAGAGGAAGAGAGAGAGAGTGCCGTGCGAAGGGAGAGGAAGAGAGAGAGAGTGACGTGCGAAGAGAGAGGGAGAAAGAGAGAAAGAGAGAAAGAGAGAAAGGAGAAGGAGGGAGGGCGTCGCGCGAGAGGAGAGGGGGAGCCGTCCGCCGCCGCACGCCGCTGTCCGCCGCCGTTCCCGTTGTTCTTTTCTTGGCTAGAGGCAAGTTAGGATCCATCTCCTTTCCTTGCTTGTGTGTTTGCATGTTGGATTCTTGGTGGTTTAAAGCTACGAAAATGGAGTGAGAATGCTCGGATGTTGAGAATGTATGCTGTTTTCGCATGAACCAGTGAAGTCAGAAACTTGTGAGGGCTTGCATGTGTGTTTGGAGTTCGATTTTAGCTTGGATCTCTTCATGAAAGTTGTAGCTAACATCTCGAACTATAACATACTGAAATTTCGTGAAAAATGATGGAGATTTGAGGGGTCTAAACCTCATATTTCGGAGACCCTAGATCTGGAACTGTTTTTCTGACCTTGAGGTGAGTTCGTGGTTTGCATGTTGGTTTTTACTAAGAATCTCTCTTCGACTTCTTCATGAAACTTGTAGAGCACATCTTAAGGATAAACATACTAAAATTTTAAGCAAAAATAACAAGTTTAGGCTAGGTAACCAACCTGACCTTGAAGACGATGAAACTGGAGTTGCGATGTGGGTTACCAGAGACTTCGTGGGACCATTTGAAGGTCTTCCTTTGGTATTTCGGCTTAAGTCTCTTCATGAAAGTTGTATATAATCCTTAGGAGTATAACATATCCAAAAATCAGAGATAACGAAGAAGTGTAAGTAGGTCAAATCTGCATATTTCAGACATAGTGCTCTGTGTATTTCGGTGACTTGACCAGGAGCTTCGTGGGTCTTTAGAAAATTATCTAAAACGAATTTGACTTAGTTTCCTTCATGAAAAGTATATTTTAATGTCTTAACTACATCCTGGTAAAATTTTATAATTTTCTGAGGTCATATGGGTATTTTAATTGACTTACCAAGAAAATTGTGCGTTCTGCCCTTATCCGAAAACGTGCATTGAAATTGTGGAAAAGTGGTTTACTATGTGGAAATTGTTTGGCCATGTGTTTTCTGCATATTTTTCCATTCTATTATATTTGGATTTTATATGCCTTAATTTCATGATTTTAGGATTTATGTGATTATTTAATTAATTTCAATTTGGAATAAATTGGATTTTTATAATTCAAAATGCATGTGGTAAGTAAAAATCCCACAAGGATTTAATCTATATTAGCAATTGCACCTATTGCATGTATGTGTAGATGCTTAATTTATGCATGCACAAGTACTAAGGTAATCCTGTTTTGTCATGACATCATGTGCATGATAAATTGAAAAGTAATTGGCAATGTGATCCATGGTAATGGTTGGAGGGGGGAAGCGTTGGCTGGAATGTATAGAGAGATACATGGCCGGATACCCTGGGAGTGTCAGGATGCCTGGAATGAGATGGGTGCCGGAAGCCTCGGAGGTCTTTGCCCGAGGGGATACCTCGTGATGCCAGTTGGGATGAGAGATGCCTGGAGCATTGGGGGTGCCGGATGCCCGGTGGCCATGGTTGGCATAATTCCGGAGGTTTTTCTCATGAGACCCGAGTGAGGGTGCGAGTGTAAAATATGGGATGGATGATCCCGAGGAAGGAAGATGTGATGATCAATTGGGATTTCAAAGTGGAAATGACATGCATGTGTGGCATGATGTGACACGACGATGTGACATGCATATGTGGCATGGTATGACATGATAATGACATGCATGTATGGCATGATATGACATGACGATGACATGCATGTATGGCATGATATGACATGACGATGACATGCATGTGTGGCATGATATTATGATAAGGACATGCATGTATGATATGATATAGTGATGATGTATATACATTATATGACATGGTGATGACAGGTATATATATGACATGGTAATGACATGTGTATACATTCTATGACATGGTAATGACATGTGTATACATGATATGACATGGTGATGACATGTGTATACATAATATGACATGAAAATACGATGACATGTATGAATTATATGATATGATGATGTAAGTTGGCATGTGCCTGGCTTTGAGGTAAGTATATTGGATTGCATATGTGGCATGTATGATGTAATTGTTTATATTGTTTAAATGCATTGATTGGTGTTTGGATTCCTTTACTTGTTGAGTGGTTGTACTCACCCCTTCGGGGACCTAACATTTCAGATTAGTGCGATGCCTCTCCCTGTTGTTACACGGGGAGTGTTCTACAGCCTTCCATCTGACGTGGAGGTCGAGGTGACCGAGATAGACTGTCCCACCCTGCCGGGACTGACCTTTTTGCGTGTGCGCGCGATCGTATCGTATGACGTGGGCTTATCTGGAGGCCCAGTCATCCAGGAGTACATCTCTGTCCACATCCGCCGCAACGGTGTGATGATGGGGATGCTGCCACCTCCACCGCCCGACGCACCGGGTTGGGTGTGACGGCCTGCACACGTGGAGTGGGGGTTAGCAACTTTTTGGATGGCCGCCACTAGTAAATCGAAGGGAGATCGTTACACGTCGCATTTGTAGGGTCGTGTGTCTCTTTTTGAGGAGTGAAGGCCGAGCATAGATGAGTCTTGGCCTATCCTTTTTGTACCGACCCGTGTAGCCCTTCGTAATTATATATGTAAATAAAAGTGGTTCGGCCTCGTGCTTTCATTAAATCAAAGATAGTTGGTGTGTATTGTGTTGTCGTGAGGGAAGCGAAGTGTTGGTGAGACTCGTCTCTTAATTTCCGCTGAGCTGCGCAAAATCCTTAAAAACCTTTTTAAAGGAAAAGAAAAGAAAAATTTTTACGCCTAAGCTTGGGCTTGTATTTTCAAATTCTTTCTTCTATCGCGTAGTATCTGTGGCGACCCGCCTCGGGTGTTGGGGGTGCCACACTCTCTCTCACGGGCCATGACACCCAGTCAGGTGCATCAGGCAATGGCGGTGGCAGCATCCCCAGCATTTGCCCGTCACGCCGGACGTGGACGGACAGAAACTCCTGGATGACGGGGCCGCTAGCCAGGCCCACATCGTACATGACCAACACCCGAACTCTCAGGAACACCAGTCCAGGGATGGTGATGCAGATATGCTCCATGCATTCCACCTCCACATCCAATGGAATGCCATAAAACGTGCCTCGTGAAACTGGAGGGAGAGACATCTCTCTCTCTAATCTGAAATGTTGATCCCCGAAGGGGTGAGTACAACCACTCAACAAGTAAAGGACCAATGACCACTCAAAGCATCATACAATACAATCATAGCATAGCATGTCATTTAAGTATACATACATAATTTACCTTGATATAATGCACATGTCATCATATCTCACATACATGCATCATCATATAGTCATCATCCTCATCATGTATTCATGCACTCATCATTATCATATCACATGTTATCATCATGCCATAGGTGCACATACCTCCATGCACTCATCACATGTTATCATCATGCCATAGGTGAACATACATCCATACACTCATCATCATTATATCACATGTTATCATAATGCCATAGGTGTACATATACATCCATGCACTCATCATCCATGCTATCAAGCATACGTCACCATGAGATCCATTCATACCTTCATGATTCGCATTTTCAACATCGAATAGCATCTATGTACATGCAACATGCCATATGCATACACCCATGCACATGATTCATTTTCAATTCTTATCTTTCACAAGGATCTCATCAATTTTTCTTCCCAGGGACCAATGTTTGCATCCCAAAATTTATCGCTCGCACCCAACCTGGTATCGCGAGGAACCTCCGGCACACACCTCCGGGCATCCCGACACTCCCGGGGCATCGTCGGCTCACACCTCCGACGGTCATTCATATTCTCATACATCTCGTTTCCAATTTCACACTTGAAATTTTCAATGCAATTGATTTGAATTTCTCTTTTGAAATCATGCAACATGTATTGGGAAAATTGTCCTTTGATGAAATGATTTAGATAAAATATTTCTTTGAGATTATGGAAAATTCATCATTTTCTTTAATGTCACATGAAATGCATGAGAAGCCATCACACCATTGCATGAATAATCACCCAAAATATCATGATTCACACAATAATTCATACAGATTATGCATCACAGCATAGTATAGGCCATGCATTCCAATATCATAAATTCTGAAAATATACAGTTTACACAGTTCTCAAAACAAAGTCAATTAAATAGGCAAATGACTTTTAAAAATCATGAAATTTAACTATGTTGTAGTTAAGACATGGATAAAGATATCATATGAAGGAAATTTCTCCAAAAGAAATTTTCACAGAATAGATATAGGTCATGCATGTCAACATTTCCAAGTCCGAAACACACAGTTTGCACAGTTTTCTTATCACGGTCGATTTAATATGTAAATGACCTTCAAAAATCACGGAATTTGAGTATGTTGTATTCAAGACATAGATAAAGATGTTTCATGAAAAACATTTCTCCAAAAGAAAATTTTACAGAAAGTTATAGGTCATGCATGTCAATATTTCCAAGTCCAAAACACACACCTTGCCCAGTTTTCATATCACAGTCGGTTTAATAGGTAAATGGCCATCAAAACTCATGAAATTTGAGTATGTTGTAGTTAACACATAGATAAAGATGTTTCGTGATGGATTCGAAGTGAAATTCTTGGTAAAAAGTGACATGAAACACTCAAATCCACCAAGAGACCACAAAACAATTCCAGATCTAGCATTTTTCGTATTACCCCTCAAAACTTAACCATTTAGTCCCAAATTTTAGTATGTTGTAATTTAAGATGTTATCTACAACTTTCATGAAGGAGTCAAAGCAAGAATCTAACTCAAATCACACATGCACGACTCTACAACATTCAAGGTTCAACGGTATACTCGAAAAACAGAAGGTATTTCCAAAAGCAATTCATCCTAGCTTCGGTTAGTTGGACCCTAAACCTTCAAAATTCATCACTAATCCAAACATACATGCAAGAGCAGCAAGGGATCCCAACTTGCCTCCAAAGACCGAACCAACGATGGCACAAGGACGGCGAAGGGCGGACGAATGGACGACGGACGTGCGGGCGAGCGGCTCCTTCTTCTCCGCTCTCCCTCGGTTTCTCTCGAAATCTCTCTCCCTCCCTTAACTGGTTGCTTTTCCCCCCTAATGCTCTCCCTTTCCATCATTAGCAATGATTGCTAATTGCATGGTCTACACTTGGCAATCCAAGGAGGGACACATGGTCTTCTTCATGCACAAAAAGGGGGCTTCAATTCCAGTTGGCTCTGGGCCAACTAATGGGCCGGTGATAGCCCCCCTTGGGCCTCAATGGGCCGACCATTTGGCCCACCTAAAGTCCAAGCTATTGGGCCCAAGCCCCAAGCCTAATTGAACCCCAACTTTACTTTGATAATTTACCTTAATTCTTTCCTTTATAGATTTCGAATTTTAAATTTCATATGGCCAAAAATCTTGCAACATTTAATTTATAGGGATTAATTCTATGAGATGCATAGCCAAATAAATTCTTCTATGAGATGCATAGCCAAATAAATTCTTCTTATTAATTTATCCCAAAATTCTAATTTTAAGAACATGCATACAAATCTTGGTCTTAAGAGAAAACTAATGGCTAAAACATGATTCAAAGGAAATTTCATTACCTACTCATGACTTCTAGTACATCTAAGGGCTTGTCTCAAACTTTTGGGATGCCACAGTTTGCTTGGACTAGAGGCAAGTAGAGTCCATAAACCTACCCTTTGCTTGCTGTGATGTGTGTTGTGAGGGGTGATAAACCTTGGTTGTGATAGCAGTGATGAAATTCGAAGCTTCGGGGAGTAAGGTGTCGGCTTAGTGTTCTGTTTTTCTAAAAGACAGACCGACCTTCTATGATTTCGTGAGTGGCATGTGATTTTTTTGTTGGAATCTCACCTCTACCTCTTGATGAAAGTTGTAGAGGACATCTTGAGGAGTAATATCCTAAAATTTAAGATAAAACAGACAATTATTACTTGGTGAAACAATTTTCCTTTGGAGAAATTAGATCTGGAATTTGTTGTGCTGACCTTTAGTGATTTCGTGGACTGTAAAGTAGCTTTTTTGTTGGAATCTCACTTTGATTTCTTAATGAAAGTTGTAGAAGAATTCTTGAGGTATAACATATCAAATATTGAGAGGAATTGAACAAGTATAGGTCGGTAAAACCGTTGTCCTTTGAAGAAACTGGATCTGGGAAAATGTTACCTTGACCTAGTATGATTCTGTGAATTTTTATAAAATCATCCAGATGAAATTTGATCTTGTGTCCTGAATGAAAGTTGTAGATAACATTCTGAGGAATAACATACTGAAAATTTAGAAGAAACGGACATGTGTAGGTCGGTGAAACGAATTTTCTTTGAAAGAAGTTAATCTGGAAAAACGGCACCGAGAACAAGAGGAATTAAATCGTCTATATATATTAATCTAGAATGAATTTGATTTTTATTTCTAGGTGTTTTATACAATATATCAAAATTTCATAATTTTTAGAGTTCATTTGGTTATTTAATCGAAATTATTTCTGAAACTGTGCAAAATGTAATGCTGGAATTTTGATAGCTGTGATGCATGGACTGTACCAAATTGTGTGAAGTTCTTTTCGTATGGTGTTCTTCATGAGAAATTTACCTTTCGGTCTTGTTTATAATGTGTCAAATGTTTAGAATTTATTAATACCATTTACTATTTTTTTCTAGAGTCTTAACTAAAGGAGTGCATTCTGTTTTATCCAAAATTGATGCATTTTCAAAAAATAAATGAATTTCTCTATGTGATGTATTGCCTTGAGTAATTGCTTTTCCTGCACATGTGGTGAAATTTGGCATGTCATATAACATCAAAAGTTGATTTAAACCGTTGACATTATTGCATCAAATGCCATGTTGAAAGTGAAGCACGCATATGATTATAAATTGTGAAAGTAATAATACCGTCAGACCCTTGAGTCAACGATGTCCTTGGGAGTTTCGAGATGCCCGGAGGTGTGTGCCGGTGGCTCCTCGCGATGCCAGGTTGGGTGTGAGCGATAAATAGAGCGATGCAACATTGATCACTGGGAAGAAAGATGAAATGCAATCCTATTGTAATAAAAAAAAATTGAATCATGTGCATGGGTATGTGCATATGGCATGGTGATATATGCATGACTGCATGGAAATGTATGCTTCATAGCATGAATGATATGCACTTTACTCGTGACATCTTGTTTGTCCTACTTGCTGCATTGTGTAGTTTGGTAGATCTTTACTGCTGAGTGGTTGTTGTGGCATCCAGAAAATTTGACAACCCTTGAATATGCAACTGTCCGTGACTAAGTGATGGAAGTATTGTCGGACCGTGCTATCGACACCACAACGGACATTGTTTCGTTATTATCATCGGACCGGTACGTCACGTTTAGTAATGGTCCACTCATTAGATAAGTTATAGTCTTGTTGGAAAACTTTCATACGTTCAAGCGAGACCAAGACTCTATCCAAATGATTCCCGAGTGCGCCAGCGAAGAAACACCCAAGGAGAGGCCACCGGGAATTTTCCTATTTTCGCATGTGCATGAAAAAAATAGGAGACCTCAAATACTCCATGTACATTTATATTTTCTATCGGCAGCAAACAAAAGGAAAGAAATTGGACATGCGTGGGGTTGTCTTTCATTCAAGTTACCATACGAATCTACATGTAATTGACTAAATAAGTCAATTAATTTAAGGGAGCATCCAAGATCATGCACGTAGGAACGTGCATGGGTCAACAAAAGAAAGAATTGACCCATGCCACCGCTGTATGAAAGAAGTCGAACAAGGGGGAGGAGTTGGCAACCAAGTCGTGCATGTAAAAGACACGTCTTTTCCCCAGCTGTCGATGCCCCTCGCTGTCGCTTCGTTTGTTGACTAGGAAAGTCAACAAACGAAGCCACCATGGACACGTGGAAGTGATGCAGCCAGCAAGGCCGTGGAGCTCAACTGAGCGGAAGCCACGCCCACCCCCAGCTGTCCTCGGTTTCCACTGCCACCGCAACCCACATGCACCGACCGAGCTAGTCAACTAATCAAAGAACAAAATGGCTCGGGATTGAGGGAGGAAAGAGAATAACTGAGCAAGCGGGCGAGTGAGAGAGTAGTGAGCAAGGAGCAAGCAGGAGGGAGGTGGAAGGGAGGTGACCGCCCCTCCGTCCGTGCTTGTGTGCATGCTGCCGCTGTTGACGGCGCTTGTCTTCGCCGCCGTCGGGCCGCATCGCCGAACCGAACTCCCTAATCGTTGAGTCGTAGGACTTGAGGCAAGTAGAGTCCGTTAAATCTACAGTTTGTTGCTGTGGTTTACTTGCTGTGATGATGTGTGATGTATGGTGAAATTCGAATGGAGTAGAGGTGAGTATTTTTGAAGATGAAGTAGCTATGTTCTAAGTCTTGTATTCTGTTTTCTGAAGAAACAATTTGTCCTTTGGTGAGTTCGTGGGTTGTATGCAATGTTCTACTTGGAATTTCACTTCAACTTATGTATGAAAGTTGTAGAGGACTTCTTGATGGTTAATGTAGTTCTTTCAGCTGGTACATCCATGATGGGGTGCGAACGGAACGCACTGGTTCACCTTGATGCGTTACGATGGAAGGTCACCAATGGAGCGGTACGAAGGGAGACGTATAAAATCTCCCAAACACAACCGTTGGAAGGGTTGTCAATTCATTCGCACCAAATTCTCTCTCAAAATTCCGTCTTCAAGAAAGAAAGGATTCCATCATCAATTTGCAAGAACGGTTTGCATTTACGCCGTGGAAATTGGGTGTTTTCCTTGTGATTGCATCCAGACCAACGTGAGGCAGTATTGTTCGTGAATTGATTCGCAATTCAACATTTGATCTAGGGCTATTTGCTGTTTGCGCATTGGAATCTGGTAAGTCGTCTTCCGCCGACTAGAATTCCTTCATTGGTATCAGAGCCCGATCGTGATTTCTGCCTTGTTTTTCATTGAATTTTCTCGTTTACCTTTTGATATTGAGATCAAGAGTATCAATTCTACACTGCTTGGATGTCTAATGGTCGGAATTACCATCTGAAAAACTCGAAATTTCAACCGGAGTGAAGAACGGACTCGGCTTTGCGTACACTCGTACGGTTTTGGCCTTTTCTCCGATATAATTTTTGGGCCAAAATCATTTTTTGAATATACAGGGTGAAAGTACTCCTCAAGACGAGTCCAATGGTGGGTCGAACGCTGACAGACGATGCCAGACGCGCCCACTCGCGCGGCCAGAAGCGGCGGCGCGTGGGCGCCACGCGCTGCACGTGCTGGGCACACCAGCGAACCGGCGTGTGACGTCATGTGCCGGTGGGCGAACCGATGCGTGACGTCACGCGCTGCTTGGCCAAACCGGCGTGTGACGTCACGCGCGCGTCGGCGAACCGACGCGTGCTGACGTCACGAATGACGTCATCCAACGGTCATTAACCGTCGGGATGACGTCACGGCCGGCGACTGTTGGCTGGCCGGCGACCCGACCCGACCACCGACCCGACCCGACCCGTTGACCCGACCTGTTGACCGTTGACCGGTCAACAGTCAGACCGGCCAGGATCCTTTTGGCTCGCTGGCACGTGCGCCACACGCGCTGCGCACTCAAGCGGCGCGTGGGGGCGCGTGTGGGCTCCGATTGGAGCGTGGTCAGTGGCGTTGGGTTCGTATGGATGTCCTCTACATTGTGGAATAATTATTTCTCATTTTTTAATTTTATAAATGTATGAAAATGTGTAGGGAACCCTATGTACGCGTATTTTTTGGGTTTAATGCATAGTTTATTCATTTGTAGCTTGTATTTCCTTATGGTTTAATAAATACGGTAGCTAGCTTGTGTGCAAATGATGTCATATATGCTGTGTAGAACTTGGTTTGATAATGCCATGTATATAGTTTTAATATACTTGCAAATTTCTAGTTGCTAGAAAATTAGAATAATGGTAGGAAATCCATTACATGTTGAATTGCTTTTTTTAATTATAGTTGAAGCATGATTGTTGTTTATACGTTGGTTATTATCATGCTATGGTTTTGTGTTAAGGAAAGATGTAGAAATTACATGAGGTCATGTAATTATTTTTCCTAGTGGGAGTTCGTAGGTTGGTAGAATTCGAAGGAATCCTCACCTAGAACTCAAAATTTGTGCAGATTAAAATAATTAATGATAATTGAACAATCGTACATAGAAATTGATTGGGAACATAGTGAACTTTTGTTTCTGTGTCTTTTGTTGAATTATTATTATTTTATTTTGTTTTTGCTTAAAATTAAATTTGTGTGTTACTCCGAAAAATGTGCTAGTATTGATTCTGCGTCTATTATGTTAATGTGTTATAGAAATTGATTATGGCATCGGCATCCAAGACCATTGTGGCTGACCTCAATAAGGGTGAGAAGCTGAACGGTGATAATTATGATATTTGGCACCGAAAGGTTCAGTACATCCTTGAGGAGCAAGAGATTTTGGAAACCCTCAACCACACCATGGATGAACCTGAGCATGGAACTTCAACTCAACATAGGAGAGATCTAGAAGCTTATCAAGCTTGGAAAAAGAAGAATAGCATTGCTCGCATCACGTTGCTGAGCTGTATGCAAGATGATCTCATGTGTGGGTTTGAAAGTTATGATAAAGCTCAAGCTATGTTGGTTGCCTTGAAGGATAAGTTTGGGGTACATCTGCCACTAAGCTGAGGAGACTCACCATCAAGTTTGACACTTTCCAAAAGCGCCCAAATGTAACAATGAGGCAACATCTTCGGGAGATGTCAAACATGATCCGTGAGCTGAAGTCGGCAGGTCACTCCCTTACTGATGAACAACAAGTTCAGGCTGTTATTAGGTCTCTTCCTGATAATTGGGAACATATGAAGATCAATATGACGCATAGTGAGAACATCGTCACTTTTGATGATATTGCGTGTCATTTGGAATTAGAGGATGAGCACCTAGAGGCTGCAAGATCCTCTACCCATGCTTATGTTGCTGAAACGAGTTCACGCAAAGCTTCGGGCTTCAAGCGCAAGAGGAACCTTCACTTCAACAACAAAGGGAAGATGACTGATCAGCGACCCAAGAGGGCTAAGACCTTCTGACGCAAGAAGCGTGGTGGGAAGAAGGACAAGGCCAAGATGGAGTGCCACAATTGTGGCAAGCTGAGTCATTTTGCTCGTGAATGCACTGTGCCGGAAAAGGTACCCTATTACTCCATTACTTTGAGTAATGCTTTTGTTTATAGTACTGTAATGCTTGCTGAATCTCATCCAATGTGGACTGTAGACTCAGGAGCAACGGACCATGTAGTTAGAGACTGAGAAGCGTTTGTGGAGTATCGTCGGATACCGCCTGGAAGAAGATGGATATATGTTGGGAATAACTCAAGAGTTGAAGTGAAGGGTATCGGCACATGTAAATTAATCTTGCGTGGTGGTCGAAACCTATTCTTGCATGATGTCCTTTATGCTCCAGATATTCGACGAAACTTGGTCTCTGTAGTTGTTCTTCTTAGCTTAGGTTATGTATTGAATTTCCATGGTGATAGTGTTGATATTTTGTATGGAACAGTTTATTATGGTTCAGGTCATGTATTGAATGGTTTTATGGTGTTAGACATTGACTATGATCAGTACAATGTTAATGTTGATGGTTGTTTTTCTTTAATTGCGTCTTCTGATAACGTTGGGATTGATGCAAATATTTGGCATGCTAGATTAGGTCACATTGGGTTGCAAAGAATGCAAAGATTAGCTAGAGAAGGCCTTTTAAGGTCACTCACTAATGTTGATCTACCCGTATGTGAACATTGTCTAGTGGGAAAAGCAACTAGAAAACCATTCAGTAAAGGGACTAGACCCCAATTTCCATTGCAACTCATACATTCTGACATTTGTGGTCATTTGAATGTGAGGGCGAGGCATGGAGCCTCATATTTCATTACTTTCATAGATGACTTCACGCGTTTTGGTTATGTCTTTCTGATCTCCCATAAGTCCGAAGCATTAGAATGCTTTAGACGATAACGATGGTAGAGAATCAATTGAACAAAACAATAAAGGCATTGAGAACCGATCGCGGACGTGAGTATCTATCGGAGCAATTCAAGGCTCTTTGTGATGAAAAGGGAATTGTAAGACAATTGATTATTCCTAATACTCCACAACAAAATGGGGTAGCTGAGAGAAGGAATAGAACCATATTGGAAATGGTTAGGTCTATGATGGCGCAAGCAAATTTACATATCTCCTTTTGGGGAGATGCATTATTGACTGCTGCCTATGTACTTAACCGAGTGCCCTCAAAATCGGTCACTTCCACCCCTCATGAATTATGGACTAGAAGAAAACCAGACTTAAGTAGTCTACGTCCATGGGGATGTGCAGCTTATGTTCATGAATCTTCCCATAAATATGGCAAATTAGGCCCTAGAGGGAAGAAATGTATCTTTATAAGATATTTTAAACACTCCAAAGGGTATGTGTTCATAGGTGAACAAGCTGATGGAAGTGTGACCGAAAAGGAGTCACGAGATGTCACGTTCTTGGAGAACGATTTTCCTAGTAGAGGTGAGATTGATAAGGATTTCCAATTATATGAGATGGAAGATCCTAATAATACACCCACTAATGTTATGGAGGGGAATGAAGATTTATCTCAACATGAAAGACCTAGTGGGAGTGTAGCATCGTCTGGCGAATTGAATTCAAGAGAAATTCAGTTGCGTAAAAGTAATCGTAAAAGTATTCCTCGTCGTCGTTTTGAGATTGAAGGGGAAGCATTTATGATTGCTCATAAAGATGATGCCGAGCCTAAGACTGTTCAAAAGGCTCTCTCATCATCTGATAAGGAAGAATAGAGAAAAGCTTTGGAAGACGAGATGGAGTCAATGAGGATAAATCATGTCTGGGACTTGGTTGATCTACCACCCAATCGTAAGGTCATTGGAAACAAATGGGTCTTTAAGATTAAGCAAAGGGCGGATGGATCCATTGAAAAGTATAAGGCTCGTCTTGTGGCGAAAGGTTATACTCAACAAGAGGGTATAGACTACGAGGAAACTTTTTCACCAATTGTAAGGTTTGCCTCAATACGCCTTATTCTAGCCATCGTTGCACATTTGGACCTTGAATTACATCAAATGGATGTAAAGATGGCATTTCTCAATGGAGAACTAGATGAGAAAATTTATATGAAACAACCATTAGGTTTCATAGCTAAAGGTCAAGAGCATAAAGTTTGCAAACTTCATCGCTCAATATATGGCCTTAAGTGTGGCATCCTAGAAATTAAGGGCAAGTCCTAAGGTGCCCTAGAGCTTTTAAATAGGTAATGAATTTACCTATTGGTTTGTGTTTTAGCCTTAGTTCCTTCTTAAGGCTTTGTGCTTTATGCCTTGTGTTTTTAATTTAAACCTAAGGTATTTATTAATAAGGCTAAATTTATGTTTTGCCATGCTTGTTGTAAATTTAATTTTCATAAAATGTTATAGGATTTTAATTAGGGGTAATTAATAATTTTATTGCGATTAAATTGGAAAAAGGAGGTTGGATTGGGCCTTAGGCCCAAGGGTGGACCCTAATGGGCCAAGTGGCCGGCCCATTAAGGCCCGCAAGTGGGCTGTCGCCGGCCCATGGGAGAGGAAGAAGTGGCCGGCCCACTTCTTCCAAGTAGGCCCAAGAGGGCCCAAGCCCAAGCCCATTGCATGGGGCTTCGCCAAGTGGCAAAAACCTTCCATGCATTGGCTCTTGGGGAAAGCAAGGTAATCATTGCCTTTGGGGAAATCAAAAGGGAAGAGTGGCCGGATGGGGGAGGGGGTGTCGTGCAAGAGAGGAGAGAGAGAGAGAGAGAGAAAGAGAGAAAGGGAGCAAGAGAGAAAGGGAAGAGGAGAGGAGGCTCGAGCGAGGAAGAGGGGAGCCATCCGTCCGCCGCACGCCGCCGTCCATCCGCCGCCTTGTCGCCGTTTCTCCTTGCGTTTGAGGCAAGTTTAGGGTCCATCATCCCTTTGCATGTGTGTTGTGTATGTTGGTTAGGCTTTCTTGTTGTCTTGAATGCACGAAAATGGAGTGAGGATGGTTTGTTCTTGGAGGTGCATGCTGTTTTCGCACGGATCGCTGAAGTCAGAAACTTATCAGGGCTTGCATGTATGTTTGCAGTTCGATTTTGGCTTGGATCTCTTCATGAAAGTTGTAGCTAACACCTTGAAATATAACATACTGAAATTTCGTGAAAAATGATTTATATTTGAGGGGTCAAAACCTCATATTGCGGAGACCCTAGATCTGGAACTGTTTTTCTGACCTTGTGTGGATTTGTGCTTGCATGTTGATTTTTACTATGAATCTCTCTTCGACTTATTCATGAGACTTGTAGAGAACATCTTAAGGATGAACATACTCGAATTTGAAGCAAAAAGAACAAGTTTAGACTAGCAAACCAACCAGTTCTTGAAGACGATGAATCTGGAGTCGCAATGTGGGATACCCGAGACTTTGTGGAACCATTTGGAGGTCTTCCTTTGGTATTTTGGCCTACGATCCTTCATAAAAGTTGTAGGGGATCCTTATAATTATAACATATCTAAATTGCAGAGAAAACGAAGAAGTGTAGGTGGGTCAAATCTCCATATTTCGGACATAGTATCCTAGGCGTTTCGGTAACATGACCAGAAGCTTTGTAGATCTATAAAAATTTATCTATAATGAATTTGGCCTAGGTTCCTTCATAAAAAGTCTAGTTTAATGTCTTCAATATAACATGGTAAAATTTCATAATTTTCTGAGGTCATATGAGTATTTTAATTGACTTATTAAGAAAACTATGCGTTCTGCCCTTATCCAAATTTCTATATGGAAATTGTGGAAATATTGTTTATTGTGTAGAAATTGATTGGCCATGCATTTTCTGTGGAAAAATCACTATTTTTATGGCATTAAAATATTATGTGTTTTCATTTCATGAAATTGCGATTTTTGTGATTAATTAATTAATTAATTGTAAAGTAGAATTAAATTGGGATTTAAATAAATTCTAAATGCAATTGGCAAGTACATTGTTTTGAGTGGCATGTGGACCTAATTGCTATGGGGGAATGCATCTATTGCATGTATGTGTAATTGTTTGATGATACATGTATAAGAACAAGATGATATTGTCTTGCCATTACATCATGTGCATGATGAATTTGAGACATAATTGGCAATGTGATCCATGGAAATTGTTGGGGGAGGATGTTAATGGCCGGAATGTATAGAGATACATGGCCGGATGACCCTGGGAGTATCAAGATGCCTGGAATGAGATGGGTGCCGGAAGCCTCGGAGGTCTTTGCCCGAGGGGATGCCTCGTGATGCTGGTTGGGATGCGGGGGTGCCAGATGCCCGGTGGCCATGATTGGCATAATTCCGGAGGTTCTTCGCAAGGCTCGAATAGGGTGCGAGTGTAAAGTATGGGATGGATGATCCCGAGGAAGGGTGATGTGATGATCAATTGAGAATTCCAAGTGGAAATTTAATCATGCATGTGTACTATGGTATGATGATGACATGCATGTGTACTATGGTATGATGATGACATGCATGTGTACCATGGTATGATGATGACATGCATGTGTGATATGATATGATGATGATGATGATGATGATGATCATTCGTAATTGATATTATATACGTATTATGATTGTGACGATGAGATATGATGGCATGTACATGGCTTCGAGGTAAGTACACTATAATGCATGAATGACATGTGTATTGAAATTGTTCATATTGTTTAAATGCTTTGAGTGTTTATTAGATCTCTTTACTTGTTGAGTGGTTGTACTCACCCCTTCGAGGACCAACATTTCAGATTAGTACGATGCCTCTCCCTGCCGTTACGCGGGGAGTGTTTTACGGCCTTCCATCTGACGTGGAGGTCGAGTTGACTGAGATAGATTGTCCCACCCAGCCGGGACTGACTTTCATACATGTGCACAATATCGTATCTTATGAAGTGGGTCTATCTGGAGGCCCAGTCATCCAGGAGTACATCTCCGTCCACATCCGCCGCGATGGTGTCATGATGGGGATGCTGCCACCCCCACCGCCTGACGCACCGGGATGGGTGTGACGGCCTGCGCACGTGGAGTTGGGGTTAGCAACTTTTTGGATGGCCGACACGAGTAGTCCGAAGGGAGATCGTTACACGTCGTATTTTTGAGGGTCGTGTGTCTCTTTTTGAGGTTGAAGGCCGAGCGTAGATGAGTCTTGGCCTACCTTTTGTACTGACCCATGTTACCCTTCGTAAATATATATGTAAATAAAAGTGGTTTGGCCTTGTGCTTTCGTTTAATCAAAAATAGTTGGTGTGTATTGTGCTGTCGTGAGGGAAGCGAAGTGTTGGTGAGACGCGCCTCTTATTTCCGCTATGAGCTGCGCAAATCCTTAAAGCTTCTTTAAAAGGAAAAGAAAAGAAAAAATTTACGTCTAAGCGTCAGCCTGAATCTTTCTTCTACCGCTGTATAATTTGTTTTTGTCTTGTTTTCTTTCGCATAGTATCTTGTGGAACAGTTTTTGAAGCTAAAGCCACCTAAGTTCAGTGGCATGGGAAGTCCTGAGGAGGCGGAGCATTGGATTGATGGAATGGAGAGAATTTTCCGGTTGTTGGACTGCACTGATGCTGAGAAAATAACTTTAGCAGAGTACCAGCTGGAGAGAAATGCAAAGTTTTGGTGGAGAGCTTCAAGGGATACGATCTTTCCGCCAGGTATTGATATAAACTGGGATGAGTTTGTCAGGGCTTTTAATTGAAAGCATTTTTCTGACTGTACCAAGGATAAGAAAATCACAGAATTTGTTCAGCTAGAACAAAAGGAGCGGACAGTGGACCAGTATGAGGCTAGATTTTCTTAACTATCTAGATATGCTCCTAGACTGATTGAGGATCAGGAGGAAAAAGCTAAGAGATTTCTTAAAGGGTTGAGAACTGACATTAGAAAGCAACTGGTGCCTTTGAATATGAGGGATTACAATGAGATATATGAAAGGGCACATTTGGTGGAGCAGGAACTGATAAGAGAGCGGTCTGAGTTTAACAAACCGTGGGTTTCCAATGATGTGAGAAGGGGTAAGAGACCCTATTTTGGTCAAGGTAAGACTTGGGATGTAAGGAAGAAGAGTAATTTTGGAAACTCTGGGAGAGCAAGGAGTGGTCTGAGTATAGGGAAAGCGCCCTATCAGCCTGGTGTTTGTCAGAGGTGCAATGGAAGGCACAGCCCAGGACCTTGTAATGGGCAACATAAGTGCTTTGGTTGTGGACAAGTGGGCCATCTAAGGAGAAATTGCCCACAAGAGAGGTCGTAGGTGAGTGCTGGCTCAGTGCGACAGGGATAGCAGAGTGCTGTTAAATCAAATTCACAAGGGAGTTCTCGGAGGCCACCAACTCAAGGAAGGGTGTATGCGGTCACTCATGAGGAAGCGAAAGCTTCCAACAACGTCATCTCAGGTACAATCTACATAAATGGCAAGAAGGCTTATGCATTGTTTGATACAGGTGCTACGCATTATTTTGTGTCTGACAGATATAGATTGTTGAGTGAAATTGAAATGACTTTTCTTGGAATTCCTCTTTGTGTTTCTACGCCTTTAGAGGATGCGGTGCTGTCTACGTTGGTGTGTGAGAATTGTAAGATAACCGTAGGAGGAAAGGACACGGAAATAGACTTAGTCGTGATGGCCATGTATGACTTTGATGTTATCCTAGGAATGGATTGGCTTTGTAAGTATTAGGCTAGAATAGATTGTTGTAGAAGAGTAATCCAATTCATTTTACCCGACCAGTCCAGTTGTGAATTTTTAGGTGGTCAGACCCACCTATCAGTAGCACTTATTTCTATAGTAGAGGCTAATGTATTACTTGGCAAAGGATGTCAAGGGTACCTAGCAATGGTAAAAGATTATGCCAAGGAAGAACTGAAACTTGATGAAATTAGTGTAGTAAATGAGTTTTCAGATGTATTTCCTGAGGAATTGCCTGGATTACCCCCGGAAAGAGAAGTTGAGTTTGAAATTGAACTGATGCCTGGAACGGGACCAATATCGAAAGCCCCATACAGGATGGCCTTAGTGGAATTAAAAGAGTTGAAAGTGCAACTACAGGAGTTGCTTGACAAAGGATTCATTAGGCCTAGTGCTTCACCTTGGGGTGCACCGGTTCTATTTGTGAAAAAGAAGGATGGGTCGATGCGCTTATGCATTGACTATAGGCAATTAAACCAAGTGACTGTTAAAAACAAGTATCCTCTGCCTAGAATTGATGATTTGTTTGACCAACTTCAGGGAAGTTCAAGTTTCTCTAAGATTGACTTAAGATCAGGATACCATCAGTTAAGGATCAAGAAAGAGGACATCCCTAAGACTGCATTTAGGACTCGTTATGGACATTACGAGTTCCTTGTCATGGCTTTTGGATTGACGAATGCACCTGCAGCATTTATGGATCTAATGAATAGGGTATTTAAGTCCTATTTGGATTAGTTTGTGATTGTTTTTATCGACGATATCTTGGTGTATTCAAAAGGACCAAAAGAACATGAGCAACACTTGAGGTTAGTTTTGCAGACTTTGAGGGACCATCAGTTATATGCCAAATTCAGCAAGTGTGAATTTTGGTTGGACCGGATAACATTTTTAGGACATGTGGTGTCAAAATGAGGAAGTGCAGTGGATCCGGCAAAAGTGGAAATGGTAATAAATTGGCCGAGACTGACCACACCCACCGAGATACGAAGTTTCTTAGGATTGGCAGGTCCATTAACTAAGTTAACTCGGAAGAATGCGAAATTTGAATGGAGTGGGGATTGTGAAAGGAGCTTTCAAGAACTTAAAAGGAAGTTAACCACAGCTCCAGTTTTAACCATACCCTCTGGACCGGATGGTTTTACAGTATATAGTGATGCATCTCACAAAGGATTGGGATGTGTTTTGATGCAACATGGCAAGGTCATAGCTTATGCATCTAGACAACTGAAACCCCATGAGTTAAACTACCCCACACATGATCTGGAATTGGCAGCTATAGTGTTTTCCTTGAAGATATGGAGGCATTACCTATATGGGGAAAAGTTTGAAATTTATACGGACCATAAGAGCCTGAAATATCTATTCTCGCAAAAAGAGTTGAACATGAGACAAAGAAGGTGGATGGAATTGTTAAAAGATTATGATTGCGAGATACGATATCATCCAGGGAAGGCGAATAGGGTTGCAGATGCTCTTAGCCGTAAGTCAGCCATGGAGATGGCTAGTTTAAGAATAGCGGAATGGAGTTTATTAAAGTCTGTACAGATTCGGAATTTAAGTTGAAGGTGGATAATCTTACCGGTATGCTTAAAGCCGGATTGAGCCGGAAATTATCCAGAGAATCAAGACCCTTCAAAAGTCTGATCCAGAGATTTTGAAAGTGAAGGAAGCAATGTCCCTAGGAAAGAGACCAGAGTTTCGAATCTCTGAAGATGGAACAATAAGATGCCGAGGACGACTTTGTGTACCTGACAACGAAGAAGTAAAGAAAGAGATCTTGTCGTAGGCGCATAAGAGCAAGTATAGTATTCATCTAGGTAGTACAAAAATGTACAGAAACTTGCGTCAACAATTTTGGTGGAATGGTATGAAAATGGATACAACCAAGTATGTTTCTCAATGTTTAACGTGCCAGCAAGTAAAGGCAGAACATCGTAAGCCAGCATGACTTTTGAGACCATTAGACATACCAGAGTGGAAGTGGGAGCATGTGACAATGGATTTTGTGCAAGGATTGCTAAGAACATCAAGTGGTCACGATTCAATTTGGGTAATAGTGGACCGTTTAACTAAGTCTGCCCATTTCTTAGCTGTCCGTATGAACTATTCAATGAGTAGACTCGCTGAAATCTATGTAAGTTAGATAGTGCGTTTGCATGGTATACCTGTATCAATCACCTCGGATAGAGACTCTAGATTTACTTCGAATTTTTGGCGAAGCCTGCAAGGTGCTTTGGGGACGAAACTTCAATTCAATATTGCTTATCACCCTCAGACAGATGGACAAACAGAAAGAGTGATACAAACTCTAGAGGATATGCTGAGAGCCTGTATCATTGACTTTAAAGGAAGATGGGATGAGAACATGTATTTGGTAGAATTTGCCTATAATAATAATTTTCATAAAAGTATAGGCATGGCCCCATATGAAGCATTATATGGGAGGAGGTGTAGAACCCCTATCTGTTGGGACGAGGTAGGTGAAAGGAGATTGACAGGACCTGAATTGGTACAAAAAACCACTGAAGCTGTTGAGATTATCAGGAAAAGACTAAAGACAGCTCAGAGTAGACAAAAGGGCTATGCTGACAGGCGTAGGAGACCCTTGGAATTCGGAATACGGGATCATGTATTTCTTAAGGTATCTCCGTTAAAAGGAGTATCTCGTTTTGGAGTGAAAGGAAAGTTGAGTCCTAGATTCGTTGGACCTTTTGAGATACTTGAGAGAATAGGAGATGCGGCTTATCGATTGGCGCTACCTCCAAATTTGGGAAATTTACATGATGTGTTTCATGTGTCGATGCTAAGGAAGTACCAGCCAAACCCCGGTCACATACTCAATCATGAAGCCATCAAAGTGGACGAGAAAGTGAGATATATCGAAGTACCTGTACAAATACTGGATCGGAAAGAACAAATTCGTAGGAATAAGAAGATTCCTTTGGTGAAAATATTGTGGCGACATCACGATATGGAGGAAGCCACTTGGGAAAGTGAAGATCAGATGAAGGAGAAGTACCCCTACCATTTTGAGGACGTGGGTAACGTTTAATTTCGAGGACGAAATTCTCTAAGGAGGGGAGAGTTGTGGCATCCTAGAAATTAAGGGCAAGTCCTAAGGTGCCCTAGAGCTTTTAAATAGGTAATGAATTTACCTATTGGTTTGTGTTTTAGTCTTAGTTCCTTCTTAAGGCTTTGTGAATTTACCCATTAAGGCCCGCAAGTGGGCTGTCGTCGGCCCATGGGAGAGGAAGAAGTGGCCGGCCCACTTCTTCCAAGTAGGCCCAAGAGGGCCCAAGCCCAAGCCCAAGCCCAAGCCCATTGCATGGGGCTTTGCCAAGTGGCAAAGGCCTTCCATGCATTGGCTCTTGGGGAAGGCAACGCAATCATTGCCTTTGGGGAAATCAAAAGGGAAGAGTGGCCGGATGGGGGAGGGGTGTTGTGCGAGAGAGGAGAGAGAGAGAGAGAGAGAGAGAGAAAGAGAGAAAGGGAAGAGGAGAGGAGGCTCGCGCGAGGAAGAGGGGAGCCGTCCGTCTGCCGCACGCCGACGTCCATCCGCCGCCTTGTCGCCGTTTCTCCTTGCGTTTGAGGCAAGTTTAGGGTCCATCATCCCTTTGCATGTGTGTTGTGTATGTTGGTTAGGCTTTCTTGTTGTCTTGAATGCACGAAAATAGAGTGAGGATGGTTTGTTCTTGGAGGTGCATGCTGTTTTCGCACGGATCGCTGAAGTCAGAAACTTCTGAGGGCTTCCATGTATGTTTGCAGTTCGATTTTGGCTTCGATCTCTTCATGAAAGTTGTAGCTAACACCTTGAACTATAACATACTGAAATTTCGTGAAAAATGATGGAGCTTTGTGGGGTCAAAAACTCATATTTCGGAGACCCTAGATCTGGAACTGTTTTTCTGACCTTGTGGTGGATTTGTGCTTGCATGTTGATTTTTACTATGAATCTCTCTTTGAGTTCTTCATGAGACTTTTAGAGAACATCTTAAGAATGAAGATACTCGAATTTGAAGCAAAAAGAACAAGTTTAGACTAGGAAACCAACCTGTTCTTGAAGACGATGAATCTGGAGTCGCAATGTGGGATACCCGAGACATTGTGGAACCATTTGGAGGTCTTCCTTTGGTATTTTGGCCTAAGTTCCTTCATGAAAGTTGTAGGGTATCCTTAGAAGTATAACATATCCAAATTTCAGTGAAAACGAAGAAGTGTAAGTGGGTCAAATCTCCATATTTCGGACATAGTATCCTAGGCGTTTCAGTAACCTGACCAGAAGCTTCGTGGATCTATAAAAATTTATCTATAATGAATTTGGCCTAGGCTCCTTCATGACAAGTCTAGATTGATGTCTACACTATAACCTGGTAAAATTTCATAATTTTCTGAGGTCATATGGGTATTTTAATTGACTTATTAAGAAAACTGTGCGTTCTGCCCTTATCCGAAATTCTAAATGGAAATTGTGGAAATATTGTTTATTGTGTAGAAATTGATTGGCCATGCATTTTCTGTGGAAAAATCACTATTTTTATGGCATTAAAATATTATGTGTTTTCATTTCATGAAATTGCGATTTTTGTGATTAATTAATTAATTAATTGTAAAGTAGAATTAAATTGGGATTTAAATAAATTCTAAATGCAATTGGCAAGTACATTGTTTTGAGTGGCATGTGGACCTAATTGCTATGGGGGAATGCATCTATTGCATGTATGTGTAATTGTTTGATGATACATGTATAAGAACAAAGATGATCTTGTCTTGCCATTACATCATGTGCATGATGAATTTGAGGCATAATTAGCAATGTGATCCATGGAAATTGTTGGGGGAGGATGTTAATGGCTGGAATGTATAGAGATACATGGCCGGATGACCTTGGGAGTATCAAGATGCCCGGAATGAGATGGTGCCGGAAGCCTCGGAGGTCTTTACCCAAGGGGATGCCTCGTGATGCCGGTTGGGATGCGAGATGCCCGGGATGCGGGGGTGCCGGATGCCCGATGGCCATGATTGGCATAATTCCGGAGGTTCTTCGCAAGGCCCAAATAGGGTGCGAGTGTAAAGTATGGGATGGATGATACCGAGGAAGGGTGATGTGATGATCAATTGAGAATTCCAAGTGGAAATTTAATCATGCATGTGTACTATGGTATGATGATGACATGCATGTGTACTATGGTATGATGATGACATGCATGTGTGATATGATATGATGATGATGATCATCATCATCATCATTCGTAATTGATATTATATACGTATTATGATTGTGACGATGAGATATGATGGCATGTGCATGGCTTCGAGGTAAGTACACTACAATGCATGAATGACATGTGTATTGAAATTGTTCGTATTGTTTAAATGCTTTGAGTGTTGATTGGATCTCTATACTTGTTGAGTGGTTGTACTCACCCATCCGGGGACCAACATTTCAGATTAGTACGATGCCTCTCCCAGCCGTTACGCGGGGAGTGTTTTACGGCCTTCCATCTAACGTGGAGGTCAAGTTGACCGAGATAGATTGTCCCACCCTGCCGGAACTGACTTTCATACGTGTGCGCGCTATCGTATCTTATGACGTGGGTCTATCTGGAGGCCTAGTCATCCAGGAGTACATCTCCGTCCACATCCGCCGCGACGGTGTCATGATGGGGATGCTGCCACCCCCACCGCCTGATGCACCGGGATGGGTGTGACGGCCTGCGCACGTGGAGTTGGAGTTAGCAACTTTTTGGATGGCCGACACAAGTAGTCCGAAGGGAGATCATTACACGTCGTATTTTTGAGGGTTGTGTGTCTCTTTTTGAGGTTGAAGGCTGAGTGTAGATGAGTCTTGGCCTACCTTTTGTACCGATCTGTGTTACCCTTTGTAAATATATATGTAAATAAAAGTGGTTCGACCTTGTGCTTTCTTTTAATCAAAAATAGTTGGTGTGCATTGTGCTATCGTGAGGGAAGCGAAGTGTTGGTGAGACTCGCCTCTTATTTCCGCTATGAGCTACGCAAATCCTTAAAGCCTTTTTAAAAGGAAAAGAAAAAAAAAATTACGCCTAAGCGTCGGCTTGAATCTTTCTTCTATCGCTGTATAATTTGTTTTTGTCTTGTTTTCTTTCGCATAGTATCTGTGGCGACCCTGCCGGGTTTTGGGGGTGCCACATTAAGCAATCATCTAGACAGTAGTATCTTCGTTTTCATCGAGCCATAACAACTTATGGTTTTACAATGATCGAAGAGGATCATTGTGTATATGTCAAGCGGTCTGAAGATAAATTTGTGATTTTATCACTTTATGTTGACGATATTCTATTGGCTGGAAATGACAAGGTTATGGTAATCACCATAAAATAATGGTTGTCCTCCAATTTTGAAATGAAGGACATGGGAGAAGCTGCTTATATATTAGGAGTTAAGATCGAAAGAGATCGATCAAGGAAACTCCTTACTTTATCACAAGAATCTTATATTATGAAGATTCTTGAGCGTTTCAATATGCAGCATTGTAATCCCATTGATACCCTTGTCATGCAAGGCGAAGGCCAAAGTACTGAGATGTGTCCTAAGACTCCAGAAGAAATTAAAATAATGGAAACTGTTCCTTACGCTAGTGCGATCGAAAGTTTGATGTATGCTATGATGTGTACTCGACCCGACATATGTTATGCAGTGGGATTGGTGAGCCGATTTCAATCAAGTCCCGGTCAAGCACACTGGAAAGCAGTAAAGAGGATCCTGAGATACTTGAAGGGCACTATGGACTATCGACTTTGTTACCAAGGGAATGATTTACGCCTATTAGGTTATTCAGATGCTGATTGGGGTGGAGACCTTGATGAGCATAAATCGACTTCTGGATATGCGTTCTTGCTCAATGGAGGTGCAATTTCTTGGAATAGCAAGAAACAAACATGAACAGCCTTGTCAACTATGGAGGCTGAATTTATTGCGTGTTCTGCCGCAGTGCAAGAAGCAGTATGGCTAAAATGTTTCTTTGAAAATTTAGCCACTGTCACTGAGATTCCAAGACCGGTGACAGTTTATTGCGATAGTCAAGCAGCCATTGCCTATGTGAAAGATCCCAAGTATCATGGAATGACGAAGCACATTGACATAAAGAATAACTTCATCAGAGATATTATAGCGCATAAAGAAGTGATTCTACAATACATTTCAACCAATAGAATGGTTGCTGATACATTTACGAAGGCTATTTCTAGAGACATATTTTTGACCCACAGGATGTCACTAGGTTTGCGTAGGATGTGATGTGTGTTATTGTAGAGGATCATTGTTTTATGTATTTATGGACATATGTATTGTACTTGTTTGTTTATTAATGACTTGATGTTTTATCAAAAAGTACAAATCCATTATGAGACTAGCACAAGCACACATATATAATTGGAAAGTATGTCAGCAGATAATGATTGGCTTACTCACACGAGCAATCGCCTCAAGTGCTATAGTTAGCACGTTGAGATGAGACGTTATGTACAAATAAATGCTAAAGAGCAAGTCTGGTACATAAAATATGTCGCTTTGATTGGAGTCAAGATGAGGTCTGTGATTTGTTTAAGACCAGACATGATAGTCCCACAATCATGTATGCCTGTAAAATGCCGGATGCGAGTACTTAATTGGGCGCTATAGAAAGCGAGCTAATATATCACTCGAGTTAAACATGAGTACGTGAGAAGCACGTGACTATGTTTAGGCTAAGATCCGTATAGTGGATATATTTAAGAAATGACATACGCTCTTATAGAAAGAGAAAGCCACTATAGCATGTAATTCATACTACATGTGCATTGTTCAACCGACAAGGGAAGGTGAGTAAAATCATCCCTATTTACTCATTGTGTGAGCCCTTGAGGTAATTTATTATTTACCTCAATTCGTGCCCTATGTTACTTCTGACTATGTTCTCGAAATGAAAGATCAATGTTGCTACTTTAGCATGTTACGGGCGGTCATGAATAGATATGGCCTATGGGACGTGTCTAGGAAAGCAGTTGTTCTAAAATTGAGAGAGACATGAGTGCGAAGGAAGACTATTGTTGTTTTACATCTGTCACATGTATTTACTGGTCGACCAATTATATCGCCTTATGTGGTTGCAAATATAATTGTAAATACATGGTGTTTTAGAGGATAATCAAGTATAGCCTTTAAGGGATAGGTATACTTGAATTAATGTAACAAGATATGTCTGGGGCACTGTGAGACATCGATTGTTTATTTTTCTTTTCGGGTTGTAGCCATTATGTCATCCCTAACAGGTGCATAATTTGACCTCCCAAGTGCAGGTGTACTCACTGGTCGCACATCTTACTTGCCAGTATGAATTGTTCTGTAAAGTTGATGAATGATTGAATGCCTTGCCTTATATTCTTGATAGAGCGCCATCAGGTCCATCAGGTCCATCATGTCTGAGTGGGAGATGTAGTTCTTTTAGCTAGTACGTCCATGATGGGGTGCAAACGGAACGCACTGGTTCACCTTGATGTGTTACGATGGAAGGTCACCAATGGAGGGGTACGAAGGGAGACGTATAAAATCTCCCGAACACAACCGTTGGAAGGGTTGTCAATTCATTCGCACCAAATTCTCTCTCAAAATTCCGTCTTCAAGAAAGAAAGGATTCCATCATCAATTTGCAAGAACGGTTTGCATTTATGCCGTGGAAATCGGGTGTTTTCCTTGTGATTGCATCCAGACCAACGTGAGGCAGTATTGTCGTGAATTGATTCGCAATTCAACATTTGATCCGGGGCTATTTGCTGTTTGCGCATTGGAATCAGGTAAGTCGTCTTCCGCCAACTAGAATTCCTTCAGTTAACATACTAAAATTTGAGACGAAATGGACAAGTATTGAGTGGGAAAACCCTTTTTCTTCGAAAAGACTAGATCTGGAAAACTTCTCTTTGACTTCTTACGATTCTATTAATTTTATAAAATGTTCCATTACGAATTTGACTTCGTGATCTGGATAATATTTGTATATAACATCTTGAGGAACAACATACTGAAATTTTAGAATAAATGGACCAGTAATGACTAAGGAAATGATTTTTCTTCAACACGGGTAGATCTGGAAAACGGTACTGAGAACAGGAAAAGTAAATCGATTTTAACTTTTAATTCAGAACGAATTGGACTTCGATTATTGCATGAAACTTGTACCTCTAGATCTTAGTTACAAAGTGTCCAAATTTCATAATTTTCTGAGTTCATTAAGGGGTTCAATCGAAATTGTTTTCGAAACTGTGCATGGGTAAGGCTAAAAAAATCCCTTTTTCTGTGATGCATGGACCTATACGTTTTCTGTGAAGCTTTATTTGATAGGGTGTTCTTCACAAAAAGTGTTTCTTTAGACCTTATCTACAATGTGTTAAATTTTCAGAATTTATTTTCATCGTTTACAAATTTTCCAGAATTTTACACAAGCAGAACGCATCCTGTTTAAATCTGAAAACTGTTCTATTTTAAAATTATTTGACTTGTTATATAAATTGTGATATTTTGGGTTGTTATTCATGCAATGATGTGGTGACATTCATGCATATCATATGACATCAAAAGATTGATGGATTTTTATGAATTCAATGAAGTTTTCAAGCTATTGCATCAAATGATATTTTTCCAATGCATATCAAATGATTTTAAAAAGGCTGATTTCAACCATTGGCATTTTTGCAATCAAATGTGAATTTGAGAAATGAGATATATGGAAATATGCATTGTAATGATAAGAAGACCGTCAGAGGTGTGAGCCGACGATGCCCCGGGAGTATCGGGATGCCCGGAGTGTGTGTGCCGGATGCCCGGAGGTGTGAGCCGGATGTCCTCGGGAGTTTCGAGATGCCATGTGGTATATGGTACGTAATTCCAAGGGGAATGCCTAGTGGTATGTCGGTACGTAATTCCAGAAGCCCTGGAGGTGTGTGCCGGGGGGATTCCTCGTGATGCTAGTTGGGATGTGAGATGCCCGGAGGTGTGTGCCGGAGGTTCCCCGCGATGCTCGGTTGGGTGCGAGCGATAAATGAGGGATGCAAATTGGTCCTTGGAAGAAAAATGATGAGATCCTTGTGAAAGATAAGAATTGAAAGTAAATCATGTGCATGGGTGTATGCATATGGCATGATGCATGATCTGCTTATGAAAGTAAATTCATGCTATTTGATATTGAAAATGCGATCATGAAGGTATGAATGGATCTCATGGTGATGTATGCTTGATAGCATGGATGATATGAATCATGGTGATATATGCACATATGGCATGGAGACATATGCATGAATGCTTGATGATAAGTGCATGGTGGTATATGCACATATGGCATGGTGATATATGCATGGCTGTAAGGTAAGGTATGCCTGAATGCATGAATGATATGTGCTTTGTTCATGATACCTTGATTGTTCTGTTTGATGCATTGAGTAGTTTGGTGGATCTTTACTGCAGAGTGGTTGTACTCACTCCTTTTGGGGATTAACATTTCAAACTAGATAAGATTCCTCTACTGCCACTGCCACCGGTAGATGGATCAAGTGGTTGGATATGACCGCGAGGAGGAGGATTGCAAAGGAAGGAACTTTTGGACGCCGACACTGATCGATGGACGTTAAGTATACGACTGTTGGAGGAGATGTCGGTCATCTTTTGAAGTATAGCCACGTATAGAAAACCATGGCATTTCGATGTACCGACTAAAGATGTCCATCTGCTTTATGTAAATAAAAGTGTTCGGCTTTAAGTTATAAAAGATGTTTAGTTGGTGTGCACTGTTTTCTGAATATAGGGAAGGGAGTTGTTGGTTATGCTTCCGTTATATGAATTGCGCAAGGGATCGATCTAAAAGATTTAAACCCCCAGGTTCTATGGACCCGCTGCAATTGAAATGGTATCAGAGCGACTTGTAATTAGGAAAGTGAAAGGTAAGCGAACTGTGGCGACCCTAACGGATCGGGGGATGTCGAGGGGTGCCACAATGGTTGGTATCAGAGCTATGGTTTATTGGGAGTGATAAGGTGCCTCAGATGGAAATGAGGATAGAATGATGCACACCATAGGATACTAATTGGAATGTTTGACTAACTCTGAACAACGGGTGATGGGTATTCACTTGTAGATCCTTAGTAGTCTCTTATGAGTTGCTTTTAGGTGCCAGTAGCATGTTTATGTTACTTATATATAGTTGTAGTTGCTTTTAAATGGAGACAGTGAGTCTCACATTATTCATGAGGCAAATGCTTGGAAACTACAGGAAAGTCATGGTACGAGCTGGAAGTGCTCATCCATCGAGGGCTGAAGCCTCTGCTGCAAGGGCTAAACCCCGAATGGAAGATATCCTGCAGGCATTGGCCAATATTAGAAATCTGATGGAAAGGCAAGCGCAGCAACAACCCGGAGTGGAATGTCGCCCTCAAGGATTAGTGGAACAATTTCTGAAGTTGAAGCCACCTAAGTTTAGTGGAATGGGAAGTCCTGAGGAGGCGGAACATTGGATTGATGGGATAGAACAGATTTTCCGGTTGTTGGGCTGCAGTGATGCTGAGAAAATAGTTTTGGCAGAGTACTAGGTGGAGGGAAATGCAAAGTTTTGGTGGAGAGCTTCGAGGGATACATTCTTTCCACCAGGTACTGATGTGAATTAGGATGAGTTTGTGAGAGCCTTCAATAGGAAGCATTTCTCTAACTGTGCTAAGGATAAGAAGATTACTGAATTTGTTCAGTTGGAACAAAGGGAGCTAGCAGTGGATCACTATGAGGCAAAATTTTCTGAATTATCTAGGTATGCTCCCAGATTGATTGAGGATCGTGAAGAGAAAGCTAAGAGGTTTTTGAAAGGATTGAGAACTGACATAAGGAAACAACTGGTGCCTTTGAATATAAGAGATTATAATGAGATCTAAGAAAGGGCACGGTTGGTGGAGCATGAGTTAGTAAGGGAGCAGTCAGAGAATAAGAGACAATCGTCTTTTGGTGATAATAGGTGGGGAAAGAGACCCTATATAGGTCAGGGTCATACCTGGGAGTCTAAGAAGAAGGGCAATTTCGGGAATTTTGGAAAATCTAAGGATGGCCTGGATCTAGGAAAAACACCTTATCGGAATGAAGAATGTCGAAGGTGTGATGGGCGGCATGGCCCAGGACCTTGTAATGGATGCTTGAAGTGCTATGGTTGTGGACAGGTAGGACACCTTAAGAAGGATTGTCCACAAGAGAGGTCGCAGCCAAGTATTAACCCAATGCGACGAGTACAACAACGTACTGCTAGACCTTATCCACAAAGGAATCCATAGAGACCACCAGCACAAGGACAGATGTATGCGGTGACTCAAGAGGGAGCGGAAGCTTCCGAAAATGTTATCTCAGGTACGATTTCTATAGATGATAAGAAGGTATATGCGTTATTTGACATGAGTGACACACATTCATTTGTGTCTGAAAAATATAGATGATTGTGAGAAATAGGAACAAATCTTTAGATATGCCTCTTCGTATTTCTACATCACTGAAGGACATTTTGTTATCTACGTTAGCATGTGAGATGTATGAGATAACCCTAAGGAAATGAGATCTGGAAATGGACTTGGTAGTGATAGTTATGTATGACTTTGACGTCATCGTAGGAATGAACCGAACTATGAACTGAATTGGGAAGGCAGTGTTTCTGGGATAATTCTATCAGAGTGGCGCAGCGGAAGCATGGCTAAGCTTATAGAACTCTTGTTTGTGAAAAAGAAGGACGGGTTGATGCGTTTGTACATCGTTTGTAGGCAATTGAATCATGTGACTTTCAAGAGTAAGTACCCATTGCCTAGAATTGATGACCTATTTGATCAACTGCAAGGAAGTTTGGTCTTTTCTAAAATTGACTTGAGATCAGGATATCAGTTAAGGATTAAGAAAGAAGACATCCCTAAGACCGTATTTAGGACTCGCTATGGACACTACGAGTTCCTAGTTATGCTATTTGGATCGACAAATACCTAAGCTGCATTCATGAATTTGAGGATTAAGTTATGATCATTTGAGGTAAGTAGTGACTTCCTATTGGAGGATCTCACTGGAAGTCTTGATGCATTACATGAAGGCATCTAGTATGTATAGATTGATCTTGAAAGTCATGAGTTTGAGTGGCCATATGAGACATTAAATTATTTGTGGTTTATATGTCAGAATAATAGGTTTAATTGATGGAGGTCAACTTCAAAATTTTTGGTGATGATCTCAGTTTAAAAAGGTTCTGTGGAATTAGTGGATATGATCACTTGTGGTTATACTCTTTCCAAGGTGAAATGGTGAAAGTTCAAGTTGTGAATTTGATGAGTGATTAGTCCGAGTGACGATCCTTTAGGCGAGACATGAGATATACTCGATGTAAACTAGACAAGTTCTTACCTTGGTGGATTGTCGATCTTCGAATTGAATAAATCTTGGTGGACTATCGATATTTGAATCGAATGAATGGTGCTATATTTTAGGCTTGAATTCATGTTTCAATGAAGGCGTAGTGAATGTCTCTGTTGGACTGTACCAGATGAGTTATTGGTGTTGTCGATTTTGATGGTTCTAAGCTTGAATTGATGGTGACAAAGGTATAGGAATAATTTGGCTAAATGGTGTGTTTGATTAAGACCGTTAGATATACCTGAATGGAAATGGGATCATGTGACGATGGATTTTGTGCAAGAGTTACCAAGGACATCAGGTGGTCATGACTCTATTTGGGTGATAGCAGATTGCTTGACTAAGTCTACCCATTTCCTAAAGTTCGCATGGACTATCCGAAGGGAAAATTTGCTGAGATGTATATGTAAACCAAGTAGTACGCTTACATGGTGTTCCTGTAACTATCACATCTGATTGAGATTCGAGATTTACTTCAAAACCCTTGGCGAAGTCTTCAAACCGCCTTGGGGACTAAAACTCTAGTTTAGTACCGCTTTTCATCCACAGACGGATAGACAAATGCACAGAGTAATCCAGACACTAGAGGACATGTTGAGATATTGCGTCATTGATTTTAAAAGGAAGTTGGGATGAAAAGTTAAACTTGGTGGAGTTGGCTTATAACCATATTTTTCAGAGAAGTAAAGGCATGGCTGAGGAAGTATCAGCCAAACCCTGGTCACATCCTCAATCATGAAGCCATCAAAGTGGATGAGCAAGTGAAGTACATGGAATAGCTTATCCAAATACTAGATCGGAAGGAGCAAGTTCTTCGAATGAAGAAAATTCTGCTAGTTAAGACCTTAGGGCGACGCCACAATGTGGAAAAGACTACGTGGGAAAGCGAAAAGGTATTCAGGCAAAGGTACCCTCATCTTTTTGGTGAGACGTAAGAGACGTTCAATTTCGAGGACGAAATTCTCTAAGGAGGGGAGAATTGTGGCATCCAGAAAATTTGACAACCCTTGAATATGCAACTATCCGTGACTAAGTGACGGAAGTATCGTCGGACCGTGCTATCGACACCACAACGGACATCGTTTTGTTATTATCATCGGACCGGTACGTCACGTTTAGTAATGGTCCACTCATTAGATAAGTTATAGTCTTGTCGGAAAACTTTCATACGTTCAAGCGAGACCAAGAGTCCTTCCAAATGATTCCCGAGTGCGCCAACGAAGAAACACCCAAGGATAGGCCACCGGGAATTTTCCTATTTTCGCATGTGCATGAAAAAAAATAGGAGACCTCAAATACTCCATGTACATTTATATTTTCTATCGGCAGCAAACAAAAGGAAAGAAATTGGACATGCGTCGGGTTGTCTTTCATTCAAGTTACCATACGAATCTACATGTAATTGACTAAATAAGTCAATTAATTTAAGGGAGCATCCAAGATCATGCACGTAGGAACGTGCATGGGTCAACAAAAGAAAGAATTGACCCATGCCACCGCCGTATGAAATAAGTCGAAAAAGGGGAGGAGTTGGCAACCAAGTCGTGCATGTAAAAGACACGTCTTTTCCCCAGCTGTCGATGCCCCTCGCTGCCACTTCCTTAGTTGACTAGGAAAGTCAACAAACGAAGCCACCATGGACGCGTGGAAGTGATGCAGCCAGCAAGGCCGTGGAGCTCAACCGAGCGGAAGCCACACCCACCCCCAGCTGTCCTCGGTTTCTGCTGCCACCGCAACCCACATGCACTGACCGAGCTGGTCAACTAATCAAAGAACAAAATGGCTCGGGATTGAGGGAGGAAAGAGAATAACCGAGCAAGCGGGCGAGTGAGAGAGTAGTGAGCGAGGAGCGAGCAGGAGGGAGGTGGAAGGGAGGTGACCGCCCCTCCGTCCGTGCTTGTGTGCATGCTGCCGCTGTTGACGCCGCTCGTCTTCGCCGCCGTCGGGCCGTGTCGCCGAACCGAACTCCCTAATCGTTGAGTCGTAGGACTTGAGGCAAGTAGAGTCTGTTAAATCTACACTTTGTTGCTGTGGTTTACTTGCTGTGATGATGTGTGATGTATGGTGATGATGAGTATTTTTGATGATGAAGTAGCTGTGTTCTAAGTCTTGTATTCTGTTTTCTGAAGAAACAGTTTGTCCTTTGGTGAGTTTGTGGGTTGCATGCAATGTTCTACTTGGAATTTCACTTCAACTTCTGAATAAAAGTTGTAGAGGACTTCTTGATGGTTAACATACTAAAATTTGAGATGAAATGGACAAGTATTAAGTGGCCAAACCCTTTTTCTTCGAAAAGACTAGATCTGGAAAACTGCTCTTTGACTTCTTACGATTCTATTAATTTTATAAAATGTTTCATTTCGAATTTGACTTCGTGCTCTGGATAATATTTGTAGATAACATATTGAGGAACAACATACTGAAATTTCAGAATAAATGGACGAGTAATGACTAAGGAAACGATTTTCTTCAACACGGGTAGATCTGGAAAACGGTACTGAGAACAGGAAACGTAAATCGATTTTAACTTTTAATTCAGAATGAAATGTATTTTGATATTTTCATGAAACTTATACCTCTAGATCTTAATTACAAAGTGTCCAAATTTCATAATTTTCTGAGTTCATTAAGTGGTTCAATCGAAATTGTTTTCGAAACTGTGCATGGGTAAGGCTAAAAAAATCCCTTTTTTCTGTGATGCATGGACCTATACGTTTTCTGTGAAGCTTTGTTTGATAGGGTGTTCTTCACAAAAAGTGTTTCTTTAGACCTTATCTACAATGTGTTGAATTTTCAGAATTTATTTTCATCGTTTACAAATTTTCCAGAATTTTTCACAACCAGAACGCATCCTGTTTAAAGCTGAAAACTGTTCTATTTAAATATTATTTGACTTGTTATATAAATTATTGTTATTCGTGCAATGATGTGGCGACATTCATGCATATCATATGACATCAAAAGATTGATGGATTTTTATGAATTCAATGAAGTTTTCAAACTATTGCATCAAATGATATTTTTCCAATGCATATCATATGATTTTAAAAAGGCTGATTTCAACCCTTGGCATTTTTGCAATCAAATGTGAATTTGAGAAATGAGATATATGGAAATATGCATTGTAATGATAAGAAGGCCGTCGGAGGTGTGAGCTGACGATGCCTCGGGAGTATCGGGATGCTCGGAGTGTGTGTGCCTGATGCTCGGAGGTGTGAGCCGGATGTCCTCGGGAGTTTCAAGATGCTCGGTGGTATACGGTACATAATTCCAAGGGGAATGCCTGGTGGTATGCCGGTACGTAATTCCAGAAGCCCTGGAGGTGTGTGCCGGGGGGATTCCTCGTGATGCTAGTTGGGATGCGAGATGCTCGGAGGTGTGTGCCGGAAGTTCCTCGCAATGCCCGGTTGGGTGCGAGCGATAAATGAGGGATGCAAATATTGGTCCCTGGAAGAAAAATGATGAGATCCTTATGAAAGATAAGAATTGAAAGTGAATCATGTTCATGGGTGTATGCATATGGCATGATGCATGATCTGCTTATGAAAGTAAATTCATGCTATTTGATATTGAAAATGCGATCATGAAGGTATGGATGGATCTCATGGTGATGTATGCTTGATAGCATGGATGATATGAATCATGGTGATATATGCACATATGGCATGGAGACATATGCATGAATGCTTGATGATAAGTGCATGGTGGTATATGCACATATGGCATGGTGATATATGCATGGCTGTAAGGTAAGGTATGCCTGAATGCATGAATGATATGTGCTTTGTTCATGATACCTTGATTGTTCCGTTTGACGCATTGAGTAGTTTGGTGGATCTTTACTGCTGAGCGGTTGTACTCACCCCTTTTGGGGATTAACATTTCATACTAGATAAGATTCCTCTACTGCCACTGCCACTGGTAGATGGATCAAGTGGTTGGATATGACCGCGAGGAGGAGGATTGCAAAAGAATGAACTTTTGGACGCCGACACTGATCGATGGACTTTAAGTATACGACTGTTGGAGGAGATGTCGGTCATCTTTTGAAGTATAGCCAAGTATAGAAAACCATGGCATTTCGATGTACCTACTAAAGATGTCCATCTGCTTTATGTAAATAAAAGTATTCGGCTTTAACTTATAAAAGATGTTTAGTTGGTGTGCACTGTTTTCTGAATATAGGGAAGGGAGTTGTTGGTTATGCTTCCGTTATATGAATTGCGCAAGGGACCGATCTAAAAGATGTAAACCCCCAGGTTGTATGGACCCACTGCAATTGAAATGGTATCAGAGCGACATGTAATTAGGAAAGTGAAAGGTAAGCGAACTGTGGCGACCCTAACGGATTGGGTGCCGTCGAGGGGTGCCATTGTTGTACTTACCCCTTTGGGGATTAACATTTTAGATTAAAAGATGCATTTACTCACCCCTTAGGGGATTAACATTTCAGATTAAAAATATTTTGCCATTTTCGGATTCCCGAAATATTGTTCATCCATCCTCTCCATTTAGGCGAAATTGACATTATTCCTGCGTTTCTGGCTTTTGGCTGTTGGGGTCACGAAGGTTGGTTGTTGGGCATGATTTTTGGAGGATAGGCGTGTCTTTACACCCTCCAAAGGCCGACCAAAGCATTCCACCTGGTATGGCCCCATTCGCTGGATTTCTTTGATTATTCGGTAGGGTTTCTGGTGCGACTACTGTTCCTCGAATTTTCTGCTTGCTGTTATGGCTTCGTCTGGTAGCCGGCCTTTGGTCCAAGTGAATGATAGGGCCCAAAGGGCCCATGGGCGTAGCCGAAGTAGGGCAAGACGTCCCTCTCGTGGCCCAGCGTTGGTGCGAGCTAATACCCAGAACCATGATGGTTCGAAAGCTACGCATAACAGATCATGGGTAAATGTTGATAGGTTATCTGCAAAATGGTATGAGTTGGACTTCGCTCCTCTTATTTCGGTGGGCAGGAAGGGTATTGTTCGATTATCTGAGAATGCTAAGGGTGTTGTGGATCCAAAATGGAATAATTGTCTTGTAGGTTATTTCGTGGGGAAAAATGTGCCTTTCAAGATCACTGAAATTGTTCTTAAGGAAGCTTGGGGCTCTCATTTGTCTGAAATGTTAGCAAATGATGGTTTCTATTTCTTTTTTATCCCTGATCCTGAGTTTAGAAAGAAGAGCCTCGATGATGGCCCCATGACGGTGGCAAGAATTCCCCTTGTTCTTAAACAATGGGACCATACGCTTGAACTCAAAAAGGATCTGCAGTGTACTGTCCCGGTCTGGATCCGCTTGAAGAACATTCCTTTTGCCTACTGGTCAGCCCCTGGTATTAGTGAGATAGCAAGAGCAGTGGGTAGACCACTCTGTGTGGATCTGCTGACGAAACAAATGAAGCGCTTGTCCTTTGCTAGAGTATGTGTGGAAATTTCTGCTAAGCTGGAAAGATGTGAAGAGGTTGAAGTACTGGTTGATGATGAATCGTTTATGGTTCAAGTCCTTTATGAATGGCGACCTGATTCTTGCCCAAAATGTTGTGCATTCGGACATAATTGTGTGGAGGTCGAAGCTACAAAAACCCAGGCTGGTGCGAAGGCCTCTGCTGGTATTCCTCTTAAGGATGCTACTCTTGTCCAGTCGATGAATCCTGAACCTGTTCAGACCTCAAATGAAGGTCCTGAGGAACATCATCAAGGTTGGAAGAAAGTGACGAATAAGAAGAAAAAACATCATATGGCAGATCTAGAGAAGGAGAGATCTTCCCCCCTTCTGCGGCACTGAGGGCGAAGGCTGTGGCAGAGACCTTTAAGCCTCCGGTTGCTAAGGTGGTTCAGAAAGATCAGAGTGTCTTCAAGCAAGGTGTGTCTGGATCCTCTTCTTCGATGGCTTTAGTCATTTCAAATCAAATGCCTCTTTGATGGCTCTTTCCTCGGATGACGATTCTAATGAAGTGGCGAGTGCAAACGAGGAGGAACTTCCCCCTGCTGTGTCGAGTCCCTGTGATGCTCCTTCGGAACCTAGTCCCAGCATTGTTCAAGAAGTTGAACTTGAAGCTCCCCCTATCCAGAAAAGTGTCTCTTGTTCTGCTAGTGTAGCTACTCCTTCGGCTAAGGCCCCTAAGTAGGGGACAAACCGAAAGAAATGCCGGTAATTGATGTCTTGCCTATCTATATATCTATATATGCATATAGGAGTATGGAATATCAGGGGTCTATGTAACCCAGTTAGACAAGTGGAAATCAAGAATTTTGTGCGGTCCAATAATATGTGTTGTATTGGTATTGTTGAAACTAAGGTCTCTTTTGCTGCATTTAACTCGGTATCTGCTATTTTAATTCCGGGTTGGAGGTGGACTAATAATTATAGTCACTCCCATAAGGGGAGAATTTGGGTCGGATGGAACCCTCTTAATGTTGCCTTTACGATGAACACCTCTTCGGACCAAGCTGTCCATGGGAGATTGGTGTGGTTGGCTTTTGGCAAAGCCTTTTTTTTCTCGGTTATATATGCAGAACACAGTTTTGTCTCAAGAAGGCCTCTCTAGGAGGATCTCTTACAGACTAGTGTTCTTCTCAGTAATTCTCCTTGGATTTTGGCAGGGGACTTTAATGATATTAGAGACCCCTCAGATAGGATTGGCAGCTCGGACTCTTGGATTCCAACCTTTGATGAATTTATGGATTGCCTTGTCAAGGCTGGTTTATATGATCTTCGGTATACTGGCTATAGATTCACGTGGGCTACCTCTTCTGGCCATAACCGAAAATAAAGGAAAATAGATAGGGTGTTGGTTAATGCTTGTTGGAACTCTGAGTTTTCGTTTTCAGAAGCATCCTTTTTGGCCCCCGGAATTTCTGATCATTCTTTGATGGTGATAAAGATCATGGATGTGCCCAAGTCTTGTAAGCCTTTCAAGTTCTTTAATTACTAGATGTCTCATCCAAATTTTCTCATTATGGTGGCGCAGGTTTGGGATTCCTCTTTCTATGGCACACCTATGTTTATATTATATTCTAAGCTTCATCTTCTTAAGACTAGACTCAAGCAACTCAACAAAGAGTCCTTTTTGGATCTCTCGTTGAGAGTTGCTAGTGCTAGGCGTACTTTGCGTGATATGCAGGATGCTTTGCAAAATGATCCTCTCAATCTCCAATTAGCTTATGAAGAAAAGCAGCAGCTTCAGGTGTTCTCTGAACTTCGACTCCAAGAAGAGTCTTTTTATAGACACAAATCTAGAATCCGATGGCTTAAAGAAGGAGACCTCAATACAAAAAATTTTCACCATTCAGTTAACAAGAGGCACCTTCAGAATAGAATCATTTCGTTGATGGATGGGGATGTGACTTATTTGGAGCCTTCTGAAGTCCAGGCCGTGTTTGTGAATTACTATCAAGAATTATTTGCTGCCTCTCCCCCCTCGATTAGTCCGTCGGTGGAGCAAATTCGGTCGGTGCTGAGTCGTACGTTAAATGAAGATCAGGTGTGTCTTCTAGTTAGCCCCATCTCAGATATGGAAATTCGTGATACCTTATTTTCTCTAGCAATGGGCAAAGCCCCTAGCCCTGATGGTTTTAATGTGAAATTTTTAAGCACTCTTGGGATATTGTTGGTGCCTCAGTTATTTCGGCAGTCAAGGATTTCTTTGTGATGGGTAGATTGTTGAGAGAAATCAGTACTACCATTATGGCTTTAGTGCCCAAGGTCCGGAATGCTTCCTCTGTTAATGATTTTCGTCCCATTGCCTGTTGTAATACAATGTATAAGTGTATCACCAAGTTGATTGCTAATCGCCTCTCTAGTATGTTGCCTTCTATCATTAGTCTTCCTCAAAATGCTTTTGTGAAAAGGTAGGCACATTAGTGACAATATTTTGCTCGCCCAAGAACTCTTTAGTGGCTTTCATCATGATCCTTATCGGCCTAAATGTGTTATTAAAGTTGATTTTCAGAAGGCATATGATACGATAGATTGAGACTTTATTGAAGCTTGTTTGCAAGCCTTTGGTTTTCCGTTGGATCTCATTGCTCGAATCATGATATGCATCCGGACTCCGAAATTTTCGGTGTCTATTAGTGGTGAGCTTCATGGGTTCTTCGCAAGTGGGAGGGGTATAAGACAAGGCGACCCAATGTCTCCCTACATCTTTACCATAATGATGGAAGTCTTCACAGGTTTTATTGAATATACAAACCGACCAACCAGATTTTCATTTCTTTTGGCGTTGCAATGCTTCTACTTTGACTCATCTTTTCTTTGCTGATGACGTGCTCCTCTTTGCGGAAGCAAGCTTGGCATCCATTGATCATTTAAAGGCGGGGATTGATAAATTTTCTAGTTGAAGTGGTCTGATTCCAAATCAATGGAAAAGTGAAATCTTCTTGTCTGGAGGATCTAATAAACTTCGGAGTGAAATTCTTAGCAGACTTGGCTATCAGTTGGGTTCCATTCCATTACGGTACCTTGGAGTTCCGGTCATCTCTTCAAGGTTAGGAAAGGCGGATTGTGTGGCATTGGTTAATGCGATTACAGCTCGTGTCCAATCCTGGACTCATAGATTCTTATCTTTCATGGGACGACTCCAGCTAATCAGGTCGGTCCTCTATTCTATTAAAGTATATTGGGCAATTTTTTTTTCCTTCCCCTAGCGGTTTTAAATCGTATTGAGAAAATCTTCCGCCAATTCCTATGGAAAGTTCCATCGTTGGGGGTGGGTGGAGCAAAAGTGTCTTGGAGTGATATATGTCTTCCTAAGGAAGAAGGAGACCTAGGAATTCGTACTTTAAAGGAAAATAACATAGCCTCGATGGTGAAACATCTATGGATGCTCTTTGTTGATAAGGAATCACTTTGGTGCAAGTGGATTCATACCACCTTTTTAAACCGCGAAAATTTCTGGGTTGTGCCGTGCCCAACGGTTTGTTCTTGGTCTTGGAAAAAGCTCCGTCGCCTTCGGGATCATTTTCAGCAACACTTTAGATGGATTATTGGTGATTGGAAGACAGCTTCATTCTGGTTTGATCCTTGGCATACCAATGCCCCGTTAAATCAGGTTTTTTCTAATCAAGACATTTATCATTCAGGCATCTCGCGGCAAGCTTCGGTGGCCGAAGGCTTCTCCACTCCTATGGGGTGGTATGTTATTAATATTTTAGCTGGCTGGTGGGATCCTCTCCCTGTGTTGTCCCGAGAAGAAGACTGCTTCACTTGGTTACATCATCCCTCCGGGCAATTTTCTACGGCGTCTGCGTGGGAGCTGCTGCGGCCTAAGGGTAACGTGGTTCCTTGGTCTCCATTTATTTGGAGCACCTCACTTCCACCAAGATATTAGACTCATCTTTGGATTATTACTCGTAATCGGCTACCTACTCAGGTTTTACTTCTTTCTTATGGTAGACTTGTGACTGCGAATTGTCCCTTCTGTGCGCATAGACCTGATTCAGTTAATCATTTATTCTTCACTTGCCATATTTCGGGTAGCCTTGCTTCTTTTTGGGCAGCTAAGTTTAATATTGTCTGGCAAAACAAGTCTTGGATGGATAATCTCGCTTGGGCATCGAAACGTTTTGCGGGCGATGGCTTATATCACTCTTTGGCCAGGTTTAGCTTTGGTGCTCTTTGCTATATCATTTGGAAAGAGCGCAACAATATCATTTTTCGTAGCCAGGCGGTTTTTCTCCTGGCGATGAAGATGCATCTTCAAAAAGCTATTAAAGATAAAGCGATGTCTATGAAGCATATTGTGGATACTCCCAAGAATCGAAGGCTGCAACAGAGCTGGGATCTGAGTCCGTCTATTTTCGACTTATGGAGGGTTGTTAGCTTTGTGTTGTCTTTGTTTTTGGGCTTTTCTGTTTGGTTTTAGGTTCTCGGTTGCTTGGATACCATGGCACCCTTTCATTCTTTTTTGACTTTTGTCTCTTTGAGTGTATGTTTTGTTGGTGCCAGGCCACCCCCTTGTATTCTTTATGTAAAATCTATATAATTCTTATCTTTACAAAAAAAAAAAAACATTTCAAATTAAAAGATGCCTTTGCCATCGGTCGTGCGCGGTACCTTCTATGGCTTACCGTTTGACGTTGAGGTTGATTGCACAGAGCACATCTGTGTCAGTGTTTCTGGTCTGGTGTTTGTTTGAGTTCACGTGCTAGTTATGTATGACGTGGGCCTAGCTGGGGGCCCTGTTGTCCAAGAGTTTCTGTCTGTCCACGTTAGACGCGACGGGGTGATGCTTAGGATGCTGCCGCCACCCGATGCACCGGGTTGGGTGTGATGGCACGTTTGACTGGTGGGAGCTGACACTTTTTGGGATAGCTGACACTTGTTGATGTACGGGTATACATGTTTGATGTTGGGTCGAGATCTCTTTTGAGTCATAGCCAAATATAGTTAAAAATCTTGGCATTTTGCTGTACCGACCCGAGATGTCCATCGTAAAAATGTAAATAAAAGTGACTCGGCTTTATCTTTTCTTTTGGTGCGTAGTTGGTGTGCATTGCATTATTGTTATTGGAGTAAGGGATGGTGAGCTCGTTTGTGCTTCTGTTAATGAGCTGCGTTGGAATCTTTTCAAAAATAAAATAAAATAAATTGAACAACCCCTATGAACTATGGTTCTGTTTTTTTTTTTAAAATTAAAAAGGCATTAGACTAGTATGTGGTAGGATAAGGGATAGGTACCTGTGGCGACCCTAACGGATTGGGGGCCGTGCCGAGGGGGTGCCACAACATATTTATTTCATCTTTTTGAATTTTCCTTTCTCTGTTTTAAATAGGCTAGTTTAGACATTTATAGGCTAATTAGCTTAGATTATAGCTAATAAAACCTGTTAGACTTAGCCTCACCTTCTAATAATTCTTTTGGATTGTTTAGAGTAGCTTTGCCATTAATTAAACAAATAGAATTAGCTCACCCAGGAGAATTAGTATCTAATGTTAAGCTTATGGGGGTTCATGTCCCAAGGTTCATTAATGAAGCACGTATCTTCTTTGCCCTATCAGGTTTTCCTTTTCTCGCAATTACTTAAGGTGCTTTTCAATACTGGGTGTTTCTTTATCGATACCGCACTTCAATACATTAATTGTTAATTGCTTTCTAGATAAGATTAGGTTTAGTTTAGAAGCAAATGGAAAACCCAAAAAACATTTGCTTCATCACTTAGCGATTTTGATACCTTTAGAATTATAATTGATAAAAACAATACTTGACTACTTAGATAACAAGCTTTTCAAGTTAGAGTCCTTGAAAGGGCATTAATAAAAATATTAGCAATCAAATCCTCGAGCTTAAAATCTCTAGTTGTGTAGGAAATGAGACAAACCTCTCACGTCTCGTTTGGTTTCTAGTTGACTGCAAATGGCTAGTGGGGACTCCTAGAAATACTTAATCTTGAATGAATTTTAAATAAAATATCCAAATGTCATGTGAGGTAAGGGCTTGGAAGAGCCCATGTTCATAATTGATGGACCATCTAGCCATCTTATGGGTAACTGTCGAGTGAACCACCTAGGGTTTGGTTAATGGATTATTAAGCCTAAACTTAGCTCGGGCTCTCCCAAGCCCATATCAATTCACGTCTTAGGTTCAAGTTCTTAACATGCAAATGATTTTCCAATTAGGATTCGCCATTAATTTATTTTTGGTGGGTCGATTAAAAATCCAAGTAAAGTAACGAGAGATTTACTTTACTCCTACGAATCAAAGATTGTGAGTTCAAGGACTTGATTACGCTAGATTACTCTAACGCTCTTTCAATACATTTCTCTCTTATTTTGAAAAAATGTTTTGCATGCAGCTTGAATTGATTTTAATTTATTTCCCTAGCATGTGAGATGATCAGGCAAGTGCGCAAAACCACCAATTTAACACCCAAATAAAGCAATAAATAAATTATGCGACTTACACCATAGCAACGAAAGTATATGCAATGTTATATCATAATTTACATCAACAGTCCTAGATATGATTTCTAACTAACACACAATCACTTAATTTTTATTTTCACTTGTTTAATGAGAATCATGCTTTATGCAATGCATGCTACTAATCTAACATGACATGACATGACATAGCGACATGACACAAGTTACATGATATAACTATAGTACTTTTTTGTGTTTTCTTAATGAGTATGTAATCTATCCTAGAGAAAGAAACTAATTTATTCTAAGACAATGTTTTTTGGTATTTTATTTTAAAAATTCGGAATAAATAAAATGCCTAATCTAACTATGCAAACTACCCTAAAACAAGCGACATTCTAACATGAACATAATCTAACTCATGTATATATTTTGGGGATTTCTTTTATGGAAACAAAATTGATTCAAACAACATGACAACAAATTAGGTAAGATATGATTGATATCCATCTAATAAATTGATGAATCGTATCTCGCGCATGAGATCGGATTGGCCAATTTTTAACAAAATCGCAAATCGTATCTCGAGCGTGAGATTGGATTAGTGATTTTTCTGTACAATTGCGAGTGATATTTCAAGCGTGAAATTGGACGGTCAATTGTATGTACGTTGTGAAATTAGGAAGATTTCCCAATTTAAAAGGCTACTCAAGATTACAGACATAACTATATATCATGAACTTCGATCATGTGCATCTAAATATTTGAAAATCAAATTAGACCAAATTTTTACCTAATCTGAATATTGGCTTCCAAATTTGGACTTTGCGCAATCAGACTGGGATCGCAATTGGCTCCTCGATAGTGAACGGTGGTGTCGACAGTGATGGTCCACGGATGAATGGTGAGATCACTAGGGGACTTGCAGCTCGAGTCAACAGTTGGTGACTTGTAGACGAGGCAAAACAAGTATTCGGATCAGCTGGCTGTCAAATGTGGGTTAATGTTTGTTGTCCTCACAACTAAACTTGGACTTCCAACTTCTCCACATGCGCTGACATCTTTGGGCAGTCAAAGTAAACAAATTTTCTTCGTGCAATAAGTGGAATCGTCTTTCTTTGACTGATGAAATTCAGCATAGGTGCTCTCGGTAAGAGAACTTGCAAAATTGAAGGAAGATACTTCGGATTGGTGCCGGCTCAGCTGACCATCAGGTGGCCGAACAGCAAAGCTCCGTGGATTTGGATGAAACTCACCAGGAAGTCTTGGTCTCGTCGAGCATTGATTGGACTTTGCTTAGGATTGCTCGCTGGGTAGAGGCCGCGCTTGAAATTGCTGGGACTTAGAGCATCGGGCTTGTGGCACGTCTGGACAGCAACTTCATCATCGAGGTTCGAGTGCGCAGTGGCAGGTGTTCAACATCACAAGGCTCCACGGCAGAGGGGCAGCACAAGCAGCAATGGCAAGGTGGAAAACGGTGTGACGATAGTCAGAGATGCAGCGTCGTCTGGTTGCTCGCGGCGTCGGGCTGGGCTCCAACGAGCGGTGGCGACGGCGATGCAGGCACCGGTTTGGACCAGTAGCAGAAGCAATTGACAGAGGAACAGTAGCCGCAAATGGTGGGCTGTGGGCGTCGGCTTCTCGGTCGAGCAGCAGAAGGCACCAGTCGGGGGAGCCGAAGAAGACCACCCTTTCTTCTCGTCTTTTGCTTCTCTGCTCTTGTCAGAGAAGAAAAGACCCTTCTTTCCTTCTTTTCTAGCTCACGTTCTTTCTATGAACGCTCTCTCAGAATTTCGCGCCCCTTCTTTTTTATCCTGTAACGAGTCCATTTATAGTGAAAGAGTGTAAACCATCGAGGAAAGAAAGCATATTTTGTTTCCTTCTGTGCATGCTTTGAAATATATTCTATTTCTTTTTCTCTTCTGCATTGACCGAATGCCTTCTCCGCAGGGATATATCTTTTTTTGCAAATCCATGTGCCCTCAGTGTAAAACATGCCCAACATTCCCTTCTCATGCTGATCTTCCGAATTTCCTTCGTGCATATGCTCGTATCTTTCCACATAGGGCCATGCAAGATGAATATTTTCCACCGATTTTATTTCTTTAACCCAAATACCGGCCCACAAATTGATTGAGTATTGCCAAAAATTAAAGACTTTTCCTAGATTTCGAACCTTGCAAAGATGAGCTCGCAATATCTCATTTGTATGCTTGTCCTAACCGAATATACGAAAGATTTACCGAATATTGGAAGAATAATATAAACATTTTCCAAAATATATCGAATTGCCAACTAGTAAAATTGAAGCTCATCCGCCGCTGATCCAATGCAAATAGATAAATGCAACTAAAATTATATGCTATGCAATTTTAATTCTATTTTTTATTGGTTAAAAATTAATCCCTAATTTTCTATGCAATAAATAGATGACCGGGTTGCCAAAATTTAGGTGTCAATAGTAACACCTCTAAACCCCTCAAAGTGTCCCCGGCCTCATCTTCATATGTGCTTTGGGATGGTCACCATATACCTCAACTAATAATGGCAAATGCTCCCACTAATGATCCACTGCTCTTATGAAGATTCGTTGCTCCTATCAATGATCCAAACTTCTATCTTCGGGTTGTTCCAAATATTTGCAATTATGACTCTACCTAGTTTTTCACTTTTCTATGGTCCTTCGAAGTTTTACCAAACAACCCGTTTTAGGTATGTTCACCATTCTATGATCCTTCCAAGCTTTACGAAATATGCTTGTTCTAGTCTAGCTCACCATTAGGTCCATCCAACTGTTCACCCAATTTTAGTACCTTCAAATCATCACGAACATCTCTGTTCTTCTTGACTTGTTCATCCTCTATCAAGGTCCTTCTACTGTTCATCTTATCTCAAGGTCCTTGTAGTGTTTATCTTATCTCAAGGTCCTTCCAGCTTGTGGACAACTCAGCGCCCAATTCCTTGTTTACGCTTGATAGTGGCAGCAATCCCTTGATAGTGGTAAAGCACTCCTCATATCAGCTCATTTAGCGTCGGTTATGACATCATCTTGTATATTGGCTTGTACATATATAACATGTCACAATTCAACCAAGACACACATGAATGGCTTTTGATTATTTTGTCTTCTTCAAAAATTTTGGTTTCTACACATGGATAATTCATGAAGTATGACAATGGGTTTAACTTAATTCTATCACACATTAATTTCTGTAAAAGACTTTGCTATTTTTGCAGAGCAAGGATGCTGAAGTGATGTTGAAACTCAGGAGCACCCCCAGCAATCGTGAACGGCATCGACTAATGAGGAATGTAATGGAGAAAAGGTTCATTCGAGTGACCCGACTCCATCATTGTGGAGCGCACCGTTTACTTGCTGCAATCTATGGTCTACAAAAACAGCTAGCTGAGAAACGAGGAGATAATGATGTTTTTATGTAGTCGGAGCTGGTTCGGTCACTCCCGCAACCTTCAGTTTGATCTATAAGCATGACTTCCCATGCTTGAGATATTGTCCATAAACTGTCATCCTGTAGCCTACGAAATCAATGCATCACAAATTTTATATTCTGTTAAATAACCAATGCTAAACGGAAAAGAGCTATTTTTTTTCCTTCTTTTCTTTAGTTTTTGGTAGTACCAGGATCACTAAAGGTGATTGCAACAAATATCGCTCTTGATGCAGCTCTTGGAGCTGCAGTTTGCTTTCCTGTTGTTAAGTATACCACTGACACTGCGTCAAAAGGACTTCAATAAAAGTTTGCTTGTATTATGAGCTTCTTTATAGTCGACAAGATGTCCTGATCAAGAGTCAAATTAGTTAGTCAAGAAACAACATATCCGAGGAGGTTTCCTGTGGCATCCCAAAATTTATAATAACCCTTGGATATACCATGAACCATGAATAGGAGATGGAAGCGTTATTGATTTATGTTTTGGCCTTTAGACCAAATAATTTTAATAGATTAATGCTGAGTATTTTTTTTTTATGGAGAATTATTTGGGTAGAAATACATCTTATGTTAATGGATGATCAAGGTTGGTGCTATAGGACAATTTGATAAAGGAGACTTTGTTCTTGACTATGTGCTTTATAGATTTGATATTATGGATTAATGTCACAAAGTCTTTTGGCCATTTTATTATGCAATTAGGTATTTATTTAAATGAGGATTAAGATAGATTATTAAAAAAAAAATATGGGCCATTTAAGCTTGGACTTTAGGCCCAAGTATGTTGGGCCTAAAGTGGGCCAAGAGGCCCGGCCCATGAAGCCCATTGGGCTGTCGACGCATGGAGGGGGGAGGAGGAGCCGCATGGCCTCCTCCAAGTGTCTTCAACAATGGAGACACTTGTCTCCTCCTTGGGGACAAGTGTCCCCCATGCAATTGAGAATGCATGCAAGTATATAAGAAACCAAAAAGAAAGAGAGAGAGGGAGTGGCTGGTTTTGAGAGAGTGAGAGAGGGAGAGAGGGTGTGCGTGCGAGAGAGAGAGGAGGAGGCCGAGAGAGGAGGAGCCGTCCGTCGCCACCGCTCGCTGCCGTTCGTCCGCCGTGTGCCGCCATTTCCTTTTGAGTTTAAGGCAAGTTTAGGGTCCATCTCCTCTCTTTGCATGTTTTTTTTGCATGTTGGTTGGATTTTTGGTTGTTTAAAGGTACGAAAATGGAGTTAGGATGGTTTGTTCTTGAGGATGCTTGCTGTTTTTGCACGAACCACTGGAGTCAGAATCTTGTGGGAGCTTGCATGCCTGTTGAGAGTTAGATTTTGGCTTGGATCTCTTCACTAAAGTTGTATCTAACACCTTGAACTATAACATACTAAAATTTTGTACAAAATGATGAATATTTAAGGGGTCAAAACCTCATTTTTCGGAGACCCTAGATCTGGAACTGTATTTCTGACCTTGTGGTAGATTTGTGGTTGTATGTTGATTTTTATCATGAATATCTCTTCGACTTCTTCATGAAACTTGTAGAGAACATCTTAAGTATCAACATACTCAAATTTGAAGTAAAAAGAACAAGTATAGGCTAGGAAACCAACCTGATCTTGAAGATGGTGAATCTGGAGTTGCGGTACGGGATACCCGAGACTTCGTGGACCCATATGAAGGTTATCCTTTGGCAGTTTGGCTTAAGTTCCTTGATAAAAGTTGTAAGGGATCCTTATAAGTAAAACATATCCAAATTTCAGAGAAAACGAAGAAGTTTAGGTAGGTCGAACCTCCATATTTTGGACATAGGACCCTGGACGTTTCGGTAATCTGATCAGTAGTTTCGTGTGACTATAGAAATTTATTTAAAACAAATTTGGCTTACATTTCTTCATGAAAAATCTGCCTCAGGGTCTTGAATATCACCTGGTAAAATTTCATAATTTTTGGAGGCCGTTCGGGTATTTAAATTGAAATATTTCAAGAACTGTGCAATCTGACTTTACCCGAATTTTGCAAGCTGTAATGTATGAGCTATATCTTTTTGTGTGAAGTTCTTTTGGGCATGTGTTCTTCATGGAGTTGTTACATTTATGTCTTGCATATTACATGTTTGGATTTTATAATTTTTTAAGATCATATGGATATTTAATTTATGTGTTTTCCGAAATTGTGCAAGCTGGAATTTGGTAAATTTCAAAAAGACATGATGTATGGATTATTCTAAGTTGTATGGACCCCATGGATTGTGTTGTTATAAGTGATTATATCTTGCAGCATATATGATGATGATTGGAACTACACATAGGAATCAAATGCTGAAAATGATCTTGTTTGCCATCATAACATATGCCATGTTGAAATTGGGCTATAATTGTGAATGTGAACTATGGTAAATGAGAAGGCCGTTGGAGGTGTGAGCCGACGATGCCCCGGGAGTGTCGGGATGCCTGGCTAGGGAGTGCCAGATGCCCGATGGCCTAGTGGAATAATTCCGGAGGGTCCTCGGGAGTTTCGAGATGCCCGGTGGTATACGGTATGTAATTCCAGAGGGGGGGGATCCTGGTGGTATGTCGGTACGTAATTCCAGAAGCCCCGGAGGTTTGTGCCCGGGGGGATGCCTCGTGATGCTAGTTGGGATGCGAGATACCCGGAGGTGTGTGCCGGATGCCCGGTGGCCTTGAGTGGCTGAATGCCGGAGGTTTTCTTGCGATGCCAAGATGGGGTGCGAGTGTAAAGTATGGGATTGAATTGATGGTCCTGAGAAAGTGTGATGTGATGATCGAATTGAAAGTTAAAAGTGCAAATTGCATTATGCATATATGACATGATATGATGATGATCACCTATGGCATGATGATATGCATATATGACATGATATGAGGATGATCACCTATGACATGATGACATGTATATAAGATATGATGATGATATGCATAAATGATATGATATGATGATGATCATTCATGGCCTGATGATATGTATGTGTTATGATTATGATGATGATGTATGATGGTATATGCATGGCTTCGAGGTAAGTATGCTTCAATGCATCACATGACGATGGTGAGTGCATGGATTTATGTGCACCTATGGCATGATGGCACATGTATGATATGATGATGGTGAGTGCATGGATGTATGTGCACCTATGGCATGATGGTAAATGTATGACATGATGGTGATGATTACATGAGGATGTATTTACATGTGGTATGATGACATATGCATAGCTTCTAGGTAAGTTACGAATGGGTGCATGAATGACATGCGTTATGCTATGATTGTTATGATTGTATTGTGTGATGCATTGAGTGGTTTATTGGATCTTTTACCTGCTGAGTGGTTGTAATCACCCCTTTTGGGGAATAACATTTCAGACTAGATAAGATACCTCTGCTGCCATTGCCACCTGTAGGTGGATCAAGTGGTTGGGTATGACCGCGAGGAGGAGGATAACAAAGGAAGGAACTTTTGGACGCCGACACTGATCGATGGACTTTAAGTATACGACTGCTGGAGGAGATGTCGGTCATCTTTTGAAGTATAGCCGAGTATAGAAGACTACGGCAATTCGATGTACCGACTAAAGATGTCCATCTGCTTTATATAAATAAAAGTGTTCGGCTTTAACTTATAAAGGACGTTTAGTTGGTGTGCACTGTTTTCTGAATATAGGGAAGGGAGTTGTTGGTTATGCTTCCATTATAGGAATTGCGCAAGGGACCGATAAAAAAAAAAATGTAAACCCCCAGGTTGTATGGATCCGCTACAATTGAAATGGTATCAGAGCGACATGTTATTAAGGAAAGTGAAAGGTAAGCGAATTGTGGCGACCCTAACGGATCGGGGGCCGTTTCGGGGGTGCCACAGCGGTTGGTATCAGAGCCATGGTTTATTGGGAGTGATAAGGTGCCTCAAATGGAAATGAGGATAGAATGATGTACACCATAGGATACTAACTAGAATGGTTGACTAACTCTGAACAACGGGTGATGGGTATTCACTCGTAGATCCTTAGTAGTTTATTATGAGTTGCTTTTAGGTGTCAGTAACATGTTTATGTTACTTATATATAGTTGTAGTTGCTTTTAAATGGAGACGGTGAGTCTCAGATTATTCATGAGGCAAATGCTTGGAAACTGCAGGAAAGTCATGGTGCGAGCTGGAAGTGCTCATCCATCGGGGGCTGAAGCCTCTGCTGCAAGGGCTGAACCCCAAATGGAAGACATCCTGCAGGCATTGGCCAATATTGGAAATCTGATGGAAAGACAAGCGCAGCAACAACCCGGAGCGGAACACCGTACTCAAGGACTGGTGGAGCAATTCCTGAAGTTGAAACCACCTAAGTTTAGTGGAATGGGAAGTCTTGAGGAGGCTGAACATTGGATTGATGGAATGCAGCGAATTTTCTGGTTGTTGGACTGCAGTGATGCTGAGAAAATAGTTCTGGCAGAGTACCAGCTAGAGGGAAATGCAAAGTTTTGGTGGAGAGCTTCAAGGGATACGATCTTTCCACTAGGTACTGATGTGAATTGGGATGAGTTTGTGAGATCCTTCAATAGGAAGCATTTTTCTGACTGTGCTAAAGACAAGATAAGATACCTTTGCTGCCACTGCCACCGGTAGGTGGATCAAGTCGTTGGGTATGACCGCGAGGAGGAAGATAACAAAGGAAGGAACTTTTGGACGCCGACACTGATCGATGAACTTTAAGTATACGACTGCTGGAGGAGATGTCGGTCATCTTTTGAAGTATAGTCGAGTATAGAAGACTACGGCATTTCGATGTACCGACTAAAGATGTCCATCTGCTTTATATAAATAAAAGTGTTTGGCTTTAACTTATAAAGGATGTTTAGTTGGTGTGCACTGTTTTCTGAATATAGGGAAGGGAGTTGTTGGTTATGCTTCCGTTATATGAATTGCGCAAGGGACCGATAAAAAAAAATGTAAACCCCCAGGTTGTATGGATCCGCTGCAATTGAAATGGTATCAGAGCAACATGTTATTAAGGAAAGTGAAAGGTAAGCGAACTGTGGCGACCCTAACGGATCGGGGGCCGTTTCGGGGGTGCCACATTTCCTCAAGAGAATATATTAGCTGAATTATCTCCAATACGATTACATTGGGAAAAAAAAAATGAAACTAATGTCTAACATGCGATAGTTGCACCTTCCACTCTGTGTACAATAATGGCAATTCCATACCCTTCTCCATTAGAAGTGTTGTACTTAACTGGTACGTCCATGATGGGGTGCGATTGGAACACACCGCTTAAGTGTTGATATGCTACAATGGAAAGACACCCCTTGAAAGGGTATGAAAGGAGACGTATAAGAGTCTCTTGAAGACAACCGTTGGCACCGTTGGAAGAACGTATGCTTAGAAATTCCTCTCCATTTTTTCTTGTCCCCTTTCTATCAAAAAAGAGAAGGCGTTCCATTTCTCCTTCACAAGAACAATTGGCATTTACGCTGTGGAAATTGAGTGCTTTCCTCGTAATTGCATTTAGACCAACATGAAGTATATTTGTTCATGATTCATCTGCAATTCAACGTTCATTCCGAGGTTAATTGTTGTTTGCGCATCAGATAAAGGTAAGTCATCTTCTGCCGATTTGAATACCAACATTGGTATCAGAGCCCGATCATGATTTCTGCCATTTTTTCATCGAATTTTCTTGTTTAATATTTGATATCGAGATCAAGAGTATGAAATCTACATTGTTTGGATGTTTCTTGCTCAGAAATGCAATCTGAATTGTCGAAAACGAACCGAAGAGAAGAATGGGTTCAGGGTCGCGTACACCCGTACTGTTTTGGCCATTTTTTGAAATATTTTTTTCTGCCAAAATAAATTTTTAAATATACATGGTGAAATTACTTGTTGAGACGAGTCCGACGATGGGTCGAGCGCCGCCAGAGGATGTCAAACGCGCCTAGACACATGGCCAGAAGTCGTGGCGTGTGGCTGCCACGCGCTCAACGCGCTGGGAAAGCCAGCGCGTGAGAGTCACGCGCGCATCCATTAACCGATGCGAGCTGACATCACGGATGATTTCATCCATGATGTCACTGCCGGCGGCAGTTGGCCAGTCGGCGACCCGACCCAAGACCCAACCGTCTGAGACTCGGCCAAAGACCCAACTCGGGTTGGACCGATCGGACCGGCTACGAGCCCTTTGGGCTTGCTAGTGTATGCGCCACACGCGCCGCGCACTCAAGTGGCGTGTGTGGGCATGTGAGAGCTCTAATTGGAGCGTGGTTGGCGGCGTTTGGTTTGTATGGATGTTCTCTACACTGTGGTATAGTTATTTTTCATTTTTGAATTTTATAAATGTATGACAATGTGTACCTTACCAAACAAAAATGTATGAAAATGTATAGGGAACCCTAAGTACGCGTATTTTTGGGGGTTTAATGCATGGTTTTTTCTTTTTTAGCTTGTATTTTCTCATGTTTAGGAAATACAGTAGCTAGCCTATATAAAAATGATGTCATATATGATGTGTAGAGCTTGATTCGATGGTAGCATGTATATAATTTAATATACTTGTAATTTTCTAGTTCTAAGAAAATTCGAACAATGGTAGGAAATCATTGTTTTACCATTACATGTTGAATTGTGGTTTTGATTGTAGTTACAACATGATTATTATTTGTAGGTTCATTTACATCATGCTATGCTTTTGTGTTAATGGAAAAATGTAGAAATTACTTGAAGTCATGTAATTATTTTTCCTAGTGGGAGTTCGTAGGTTGGTAGAATTCGAAGGAGTTCTCACCTAACACTTAAAATTTGTCCAAATTAAACTAATTAATAATAATAGAACAATCGTACATAGGAGCTGATTGGGAACATAGTGAACTTTCGTTTCTGTGTCTTTTGTTGAATTATCATTCATTTAGTTTATCTTTGCTGCAAATTAAATATGTGTGTTACTTTGAAAAGTGTGCTAGTATTGATTTTGCGTTTATCATGTTAATGTGTTATAGCAATTGATTGTGACTTCGGTATCCAAGACCATTGTGGCTGACCTAAATAAGGGTCGGAAGCTAAATGGTGACAATTATGATATTTGGCACCAAAAGGTTCAGTACATCCTTGAGGAGCAAGAGGTTTTAGAAACCCTCAATCACACCATGGATGCACCTAAGCATGGTACTTCAGCTCAACATAGGAGAGACCTAGAAGCTTATCAAGCTTGGAAAAGGAAGAATAGCATTGCTCGCATCACGTTACTGAGCTGTTTGCAAAATGATCTCATGTGTGAGTTTGAAAGTTATGATACAGCTCAAACAATGTGGGTTGCCTTGAAAGATAAGTTTGAGGGTACATCTACCACTAAGCTGAGGAGACTCACCATCAAGTTTGACACATACCGAAAGCGCTCAAATGTAACGATGAGGCGCATCTTTGGGAGATGTCAAATATGATTAGTGAGCAAAAGTCAATAGGTCACTCCCTTACTGATGAACAACAAGTTCAAGCTGTTATAAGGTCTCTTCCTAACAATTGAGAGCATATGAAGATCAATATGACGCATAATGAGAATATTGTCACTTTTGATGATATAGCGCGTCATTTGGAATTAGAGGAAGAGCGCCTAGAGGCTACGAGATCCTCTACCCATGCTTATGTTGCCGAATCGAGTTCGCGCAAAGCTTCGGGCTTAAAGCACAAAAGGAATTTTCAATTCAACACAAAGGGAAGAAGACTAATCAGGCACCTAAGAGGGCTAAGACCTTCCAACGCAAGAAGCGTGGTGGGAAGAAGGACAAGACCAATATGAAGTGCTACAATTGTGGCAAGATAGGTCACTTTGCTCGTAAATGCACTGAGCCAAAAGAGGTACCTTATCACTCTATTATTTTAAGTAATGCTTTTGTTTCTAGCACTATAATGCTTGTTGAATCTCATCCAATGTGGATTGTAGACTTAGGAGCCACATACCATGTAGCTAAAGACCGAGAAGCATTTGTGGAGTACCGTCGGATACAGCTTGGAAGAATATGGATATATGTTGGAAATAACTCAAGAATTGAAGTGAAGGGTATCGGCACATGTAAATTAATTTAATGTGGTGGTCAAAGCCTATTTCTACATGATGTCCTATATGCTCCGGATATTTGACGAAACTTGGTCTCCGTAGTTATTCTTCTTAGCCTAGGTTATGTATTGAATTTTCATGGTGATTGTGTTGATATTTTGTATGGAACAATTTATTATGATTCAGGTCATGTATCGAATGGTTTTATGGTGTTAGACATTGACTATGATCAGTACAATATTAATCTAGATGGTTGTTTTTCTTTAATTGCATCTTCTAGTAATGTTGAAATTGATGCAAGTACTTGGCATGCTAGATTAGGTGACACTGGGTTGCAAAGAATGTAAAGATTGGCTAAAGATGGCTTTTTAGGGTCACTCACTGATGTTAACCTACTTGTATGTGAACATTGTCTAGAGGGAAAAGCAACTAGACAACCATTCGGTAAAGGGACTAGAGCCGAATTTCCATTGCAACTCATTCATTATGATATTTGTGGTCCTTTGAATGTGAGGGCGAGGCATGGAGCCTCATATTTCATCACTTTCATAAATGACTTCACACGTTTCGGTTATGTCTTTCTGATCTCCCATAAGTCAAAAGCATTAGACTACTTTAGACGATATATAACGATGGTAGAGGATTAGTTGAATAAAAAAATAAAGGCATCGAGAACCGACCGTGAACGTGAGTATCTATCTGAGCAATTCAAGGCCCTGTGTGATGAAAATGGAATTGTACGACAATTGATTATTCCTAGTACTCCACAACAAAATGGTGTAACTGAGAGACGAAATAGAATCCTATTGGAAATGGTTAGGTCTATGATGGCGTAAGCAAATTTACCTATCTCCTATTGGGGATATGCATTATTGACTGTTGCATTGTACTTAACCGAGTGCCCTCAAAATCGGTCACTTCTACCTCTTATGAATTATGGACTAGTAGGAAACTAGACTTAAGTAGTCTACGTCCATGGGGATGTGCAGCTTATGTTCATGATTCTTCCCATAAATATGACAAATTAGATCGTAAAGGGAAGAAATGTATCTTTATAAGATATTCTGAACACTCCAAAGGGTACGTGTTCATAGGTGAACAAGCTGATGGAAGTGTGACCAAAATGGAGTCATGAGATGTCATGTTCATAGAGAATGATTTTCCTAGTAGATGTGAGATTGATAAGGACTTTCAATTATATGAAACGGAAGATCCAAATAACACACCCACTAATGTTGTAGGGAAATGAAGATTTACCTCAACACACAAAACCTAGTGGGAGTGTGGCACTGCCTAACGAATTGAATTCAAGAGAAATTCAAGTGCGTAAAAGTAATCGTAAAAGTATTCCCCGTCATCATTTTGAGATTAAAGGGGAAGCATTTATGATTGCTCAAAAAAACGATGCCGAGCCTAAGACTGTTCAAGAGGCTTTCTCATCCTCTAATAAGGAAGAAAGGAGAAAAGTTTTGGAATATGAAATGGAGTCAATGAGGGCAAATCATGTCTGGGACTTGGTTGATCTACCACCTAATTGTAAGGCTATTGGAAACAAATGGGTCTTTAAGATTAAGCGAAGAGCGGATGGATCCATTGAAAAGTATAAGGCTCGTCTTGTGGCAAAATGTTATACTCAACAAGATGGTATAAACTATGAGGAAACATTTTCACAAGTTGTAAGGTTTGCCTCGATACACTTGATTCTAGCTATTGTTGCACATTTGGACCTTGAATTACATCAAATGGATGTAAAGACGGCATTTTTCAATGGAAAACTAGATGAGGAAATCTATATGAAGCAACCAATATGTTTCATAACTAAAGGTCAATAGCATAAAGTTTGCAAGCTTCATCGCTCAATATATGACCTTAAGCAATCATCTAGACAGTGGTATCGTCGTTTTCATCAAACCATAACAACTTTTGGTTTCACGATGATCGAAGAAGATCACTATGTATATATCAAGCGGTTCGAAGATAAATTTGTGCTTTTATCACTTTATGTGGACGATATTCTATTGGTTTGAAATGACAAGGTTTTGGTTATCACTATAAAAGAATGGTTGTCCCCCAATTTTGAAATGAAGGATATGGGAGAAGTTACTTATATATTAGGAGTTAAGATCGAACGAGATCAATTAAGAAAATTGCTTACTTTATCATAAGAGTCTTATATTATGAAGATTCTTGAACGTTTCAATATGCAGTACTGTAATCCCATTGATACCCCTGTCATGCAAGGTGAAGGCCTAAGTACTAAGATGTGTCCTAAGACTCCAGAAGAAATTAAAGTAATGGAAATTGTTCCTTATGCTAGTGCGGTCAAAAGTTTGATATATGATATGATGTGTACTCGACCCGACATATGTTATGCCGTGGGATTGGTGAGCCGATATCAATCAAATCCCAGTCAAGCACACTAGAAAGCACTGAAGAGGATCTTGAGATACTTGAAGGGCACCATGGACTATCGACTTTGTTACCAAGGGAATGATTTACAACTATTAGGCTATTCATATGCTGATTGGGGTGGAGACCTAGATGAACGTAAATCAACTTCTGGATATGCGTTCTTGCTCAATAGACGTGTGATTTCTTAGAATAGCAAGAAACAGACATGCACGGCCTTGTCTACTATGGAGGCGGAATTTATTGCATATTATGTCGTAGTGCAAGAAGTAGTATGGCTAAAATATTTCTTGGAAAATTTAGCCACTGTCATTGAGGTTCCAAGATTGGTGAAAGTTTATTGCGATAGTTAAGTAGCCATTGCCTATGTGAAAGATCCTAAGTATCATGGAAGGACAAAGAACATTGATATAAATAATAATTTCATCAGAGATATAATATCATAGAAAGAAGTGATCCTACAATACATTTCAACCAATAGAATGGTTGTTGATCCATTTATGAAGGCTGTTCCTAGATATATATTCTTGACCCACAGGATGTTACTAGGATTGTGTAGAATCTGATATGTGTTATTGTAGAAGATCATTGGTTTTTGTATATGTGGACATATGTATTATACTTGTTTATTTATTAGTGACTTGATGTTTTATCAATAAGTACAAATACATTATGAGACTAGCACATACAAACATATATTATTGAAAAGTATGTCAGCAGACAATGATTGGCTCACTCACACAAGCAATCACCTCAAGTGCTATAGTTAGCACATTGAGATGAGACATTATGTACAAATGAATGCTGAAGAGCAAGTTTAGTACATAAAATAGGATGTCGCCTTGATTGGAGTTAAGATGAGGTTTGTAATTTGTTTATAATAAAACCAAACATGATAGTCCCACAATCATGTATGCTTGAAAGATGCCGGATGCGAGTACTTAATTGGTCGTTATAGAAAGCATGCTGATATAGCACTTGAGCTAAACATGAGTACGTGAGAACCACGTGAATATGTTAAGGCTAAGATCCGTATAATGAATATATTTAATAAATGACATACGCTCTTATAGAAAGATAAATCCACTATAGCATGTAATTCATACTACATGTGCATTGTACGACTGACAAGGGAATGCGAGTAAAATTATCCCTATTTACTTATTGTGTGAGCCCTTAAGGTAATTTGTAATTTACCTCATTTTGTGCCCTATGTTACTTCTAACTATGTTCTCGAAGTGAATGATCAATGTTGCTACTTTAGCATGTTATCGGCGATCATGAATAGATATGGCCTTATGGGACGTGTCTAGAAAAACAGTTGTTCTGAAATGGAGAGAGACATGAGTGCGAAGGAAGATTATTGTTGTTTTGCATCTATCACATGTATTTACTGGTTGACCAATTATATCGCCTTATGTGGTTGCGGATATAATTATAAATATATGGTGTTTTGAGAATAGTCAAGTATAGGTTTTAAGGGATAGGTATACTTGGATTGATGTAAAAAAATATGTCTAGGGCACTGTGAGACATCGATTGTTTATTTCTTTTCAGGGTTGTAGCCATTATGTCATCCCTAACAGGTGCATAATTTGAGCTCTCAAGTGCAAGTGTACCATTGGTTGCACGGCTTACTTGCCAGTATGAATTGTTTTTTGATGAATGTTGAATGCCTTGTATTCTTGATAGAGTGCTATCAAGCCCATCATGTCCGAGTGGGAGATGTTGTACTTAATTGGTACGTCCATGATGGGGTGCAATTAGAACGCACTGTTTAAGTCTTGATATGCTACAATAGAAACACAACCCTTGAAAGGGTATGAAGGGAGATGTATAAGAGTCTCTTGAAGACAACCGTTGGCACAGTTGGAAGAACGTATGTTCAGAAATTCCTCTCCATTTTTTCTTGTCCCCTTTACATCAAAAAAGAGAAGGCATTCCATTTCTCCTTTACAAGAACAATTGGCATTTACGCTATGGAAATCAAGTGCTTTCCTCATGATTGCATTTAGACCAACATGAAGTATATTTGTTAATAATTCATCCGCAATTCAACGTTCGTTCCGGGGTTAATTGTTGTTTGCGAATCGGATAAAGGTAAGTCGTCTTCCGTCGACTTGAATACCAACAAGAAGCATGGGATTATTCAATTATGTCTCGAGTTTAAGCACGTGTACAAAACTTGACCGGTTGGATGATATCGATTTGTCAAACTGAATAAGAAAGAGATTCCCAAACATATGAGGAATTCTCTATTGAAGAAGTTTCCTAAATTGCATGAAGGGACACATATAATATTTGTGGGGATTCCCATTGTCAATAAAAACGATCAGAATATTCACTTTTGCCGTTGAGAGTTTGTTTTGGTCTTACCCAACCAAAACAAATTTATATTATATTCATACATTTTCCTTCCAAGCTGCACACTTAGGGACGTGGACTTCGTTGGTTTTGTTGAGATCTCAGGCCGTGACTTGAAGTATAAAAGAGACACATAGGGAAGTACTCTCTTAGTTGCATGGATGTTTTTGAACACAGAGATTTGTGTCATGAGTCATACATCTGTTTATTTGTAAATATAATGGGTTTGGGTATAACATATGTGTCGAAAACACTCAAGCATGTGAGTGATTATAATTTTGATTCTCCTATTATTAGTGGACTATTTGTTATTGGCTCTCTCATGGAATACGTAGTAATAATCATACGTGTTGTACTTAATCAGTACGTCCATGATGGGGTGCGAATGGAACGCACCATTTCGTCATAATATGTTACGATGGAAAGACACCCTTTTGAAAGGGTATAAAGGGAATTGTATAAAAGTCTTTTGTAGACTATCGTTGGCATGGTTGGCAAAAGGTACGCTCAGAAAGAAATAGTTTTTCTTTTCTCTCCCATTTTCATAAAAAAGAAAGAAGGCGCTCCATTTCTCCTTTACAAGAACAATTGGCAATTACGCTGTGAAAATCAGGTACTTTCCTCATGATTGCATTCAGATAAACATGAAGTATTTTTTTTCGTGATTCATCTGCAATTCAATGTTCGTTCCGGGGTTAATTGTTGTTTGTGTGTTGGATAAAGGTAAATCCTCTTCCACTAACTCGAACTCCAATATTAGTATCAGAGCTCGGTCATGATTTCTACCTTTTTTTCCATTGAATTTTCTTGTTTACCATTTGATATCGAGATCAAGAGTATGAAATCTACACTGTTTGGTTATTCATTGCTCGGAATTGCTATCTGAATTGTCGAAAACAAACCGAAGCAAAGAACGGGTTTGAGGCCGCAAACACCCATACACTTTTGGTCATTTTTCAAAATATTTTTTCGACCAAAATAAATTTTGAAATATACAGAGTGAAAGTACTTGTTGATACGAGTCTGTCGATGGGGCGAGCGACGCCGGAGGACACCACACGTGCCCACACGCGCGGCCAGAAACCGCGGTGTGTGGGCGCCACATGCTAGGAAGGCCAACACGTGACCGTCACGCGCGCGTCGGGGAACTGACACGTGATAACGTCACGAATGACGTCATCCAACCATCGGTAATCGCCGGATGATGTCACTGACAGTGGCAGTTTGCGGGCCGGTCAGTTGCCGGCGACCCAACCCAAGACTCGACCCGTGGCTAACCTGTGACCTGACTCGGACTCGACCCAGCTGTTGACCGGTCAACGGTTGGACTGGTTGACCAGTCCAACGGTTAAACCAGTTGGATCAGTCGAATCGATCGGACCGACTAGGAGCAGTTTGGCTCGCTGGCACATGCGCCACATGCACTGTCACACTCCCAACCTCGAGCACGCGCACATCCCTCGGTGGCCGATAGAATTTTGCGACGTTCCCAGGACTTGTCGCCGACCCTTTTCAATTTATTGCACATGCGGAAGCGAATTCACTAATCCCCTGACAACAACATATATGGGATAGAAAAGCAGGACAACCAATTTCAAATCAAATACACTTTTATAAACACTTCAAGCTTATACAAAAGGTCTATGTCATAAAGAACTACTGAGCCACCTATGCTCCTGACCTTTCCGCTTCAAGCTCCGGGTTCTTCACACAAGGGGCCTGAAAATGGTTATTCAATAACCAGTGAGATATAAATCTCAGCGAGTTCCACCCCTAAGCCCCGGTTAGTACACCAACTCAACCCAAGGTATCTATCCAAAACTACCCCACCACAAGCAACAACCAACAGTCGATTCGCATACAATCTTACCTGGTATGCCATACCCTGCACGTTATAATTTAGCACGATACACGCAATGGACATGGCCGTTAGATGATACAGTTCATCAATCACATACGAGTCACGTCACCAATGATCTCACCTGGCCATTGCCACACTCTGCACGTTATCGATTCATGCGTGTGTGCCATAAACAATATGCTTAACTCATGCATGACCGGAATCAACAATGCAATGATTCTCATGCGTTCTTGCACAATAGTGCGTCACTCATCACGTATCAATCGATTACACGGGTCCATCAATTCAATCAATCCGATTCATACCATATGATTGACACCATCTATCAATTCATACCATATATTCAACCATACCATCTATTCATCCAACAATACAATCACTGCTCACACAAGCTGAATGGATGCCATGCTCTCACAAGCTGATATAAATGGTAGCTCACACAAGCTAATAGATAGATCATAGCTCGCACAAGCTAATATATAGATGATAGCTCACACAAGCTGATATATATAGATGATAGCTCGCACAAGCTAATATATGGATCGTTGCTCTCACAAGCTGATAAACGATCATTGCTCTCACAAGCTGACATACAGTGCTCACACAAGCTATAGCATATATAATAGCTCGTACAAGCTGTAGCATAAATTATATAATAGCTCGCACAAGCTAACATGATGTAAATCAATTCAATTTTTCAATCCAATCAATCAATCAATTCAAACTAGTCCTACAAACCAATTACGGTGCCAAAAGCCAACACCGGGTATTTTCAAGTTAAATACCAAAACTTCACAATCATCACATAATTGTACAAATCGTCACTCAATTCATGCGGATGTTTATGCAATAACACATCCAATCACTTCATAGGATTAAACACACATGAAATTAAACATTTTTCATTCTCGGATGAACAGTGTTTCGTGTACAGTGCCTCGTGAACAGTAACCGTGAATAGTATCGAGTGAACAGTCATTTTCCAGAATTTAATAAATGATAAATTAAACTCATAAATCATTAATTAAAACAATCAAACAATTAATTAAGCAAAACAAGCTTAATTAAACACATAAGCACAATTAAGCAAATAAAGCAAGATTAAGCTAAACTAATCTAATCCATCCATCTAACCACCTATCTTAGGGCTAATACAACTTAATTAAATCACATAAACTAGAATTAAATCTAACTAAACCAACCCTAAGCAAGTTTAGGCACTAATCGAAGGATTAGGAGCTAAACTCACCCATTAAGCGGGCCAGAGAAACCGACGTGGCGGCGACGACGGTGGCTATGCACCGGAACCTCTACCACGACGATTCAAGGCAGTCCCAAGCTCAACACACCACAGCTCAGACTCCCACTGAAAACACTGAAAAACAGCCCTGCCGGAGGAGAAACTGAGTTGAACGGCTTGGCTGGAGCTCCGGCGAGGGGGTGGCCGACAACCCGCGGCACCAGGAGGTCTTGGGGGTTTTGCTGGAGGTTAGGATGGGTGGAGGAATGGCTGGAATGGAAATAAACAGGCTGCAAAGTCGAAACAGTCCAGGCTGCAGGCGGACCGACGGACCGGCGACCAACGGCCGTACAGGACGGACGGTAGCTCCGTTCAGGACGAAACCAGGCTCGTTAGAACGGTCCGTCTCTCCCGGACACGGTTATGATAAAGCTCAAACAATGTGGGTTGCCTTAAAAGATAAGCTTGAGGGTACATCTACCACTAAGCTGAGGAGACTCACCATCAAGTTTGACACATACCGAAAGCACCCGAATGTAACGTTGAAGCAGCATCTTTGGGAGATGTCAAATATGATTCGTGAGTTGAAGTCGGTAGGTCACTCCCTTACTAATGAACATCAAGTTCAAGCTGTTATAAAGTCTCTTCTTGAGAATTCGGAGCATATGAAGATCAATATGATGCATAATGAGAATATTGTCACCTTTGATGATATAGCACGTCATTTGGAATTAGAAGATGAGCGCCTAAAGGTTACAAGATCCTCTACCCATGCTTATGTTGCTTAATCGAGTTTGCACAAAGCTTCGAGCTTAAAGCACAAAAGGAATTCTCAATTCAACAATAAAGGGAAGAAGATTGATTAGGCCCCTAAGAGGGCTAAGACCTTTCAATGCAAGAAGCGCGGTGGGAAAAAGGACAAGGCCAAGATGAAGTGCTACAATTGTGGCAAGATTGGTCACTTTGCTCTTGAATGTACTGAGCCGAAAGAAGTACCCTATCACTCCATTACTTTAAGTAATGTTTTTGTTTCTAGCATTATAATGATTGCTAAATCTCATTTAATGTGGATTGTAGACGCAGGAGCAACAGACTATGTAGCTAGAGATCAAGAAGCATTTATGGAGTATCGTCGAATAAAGCTTGAAAGAAGATGGATATATATTGGGAATAACTCAAGAATTGAAGTGAAGGGTATCGGCACATGTAAATTAATTTTATGTTGTAGTCGAAGCCTATTCCTACATGATATCCTCTATGCTCCGGATATTTGACGAAACTTGGTCTCCATAGTTGTTCTTCTTAACCTAGGTTATGTATTGAATTTTCATGGTGATTGTGTTGACATTTTGTATGGAACAATTTATTATGGTTCAGGTCATGTATCGAATGGTTTTATGGTGTTAGACATTGACTATGATCAGTACAGTATTATTGTCGATGGTTGTTTTTCTTTAATTGCTTCTTCTAGTAATGTTGAGATTGATGCAAGTACTTGGCATGCTAGATTAAGTCACATTGGGTTGCAAGAAATGCAAAGATTAGCTAGAGACCGCCTTTTAGGGTCACTCACTAATGTTAATCTACCTGTATGTGAACATTGTCTAGTGAGAAAAGTAACTTGAAAACCATTGGGTAAAGGGACTAAAGCCAAATTCCCATTGCAACTCATACATTCTAACATTTGTGGTCCTTTGAATGTGAGGGCGAGGCATGGAAACTCATATTTCATCACTTTCATAGATGACTTCACGCGTTTCGGTTATGTCTTTCTGATCTCCCATAAGTCAGAAGCATTAGACTTCTTTAGACGATATATAAGGATGGTAGAGAATCAGTTGAATAAAACAATAAACGCATTGAGAACCAATCGTGGACATGAGTATCTATCTGAGCAATTCAAGACTCTTTGTGATGAAAATGGAGTTGTACGACAATTGACTATTCTTGGTACTCCACAACAAAATGGGGTAGCTGAGAGAAGGAATAGAACCTTATTGGAAATGGTTAGGTCTATGATGGCGTAAGCAAATTTACATATCTCCTATTGGGGAGATGCATTATTGATTGCTCCGTATGTACTTAATTGAGTGCCCTCAAAATTGGTCACTTCCACCCTTTATGAATTATGGACTGGTAGGAAATTAGACTTGAGTATTTTACGTCCATGGGGATGTGCAGCTTATGTTCATGATTCTTCCCATAAATATGGCAACTTAGGCCCTAGAAGGAAGAAATGTATATTTATAAGATATTCTAAACACTCCAAAGGGTACGTGTTCATAGGTGAACAAGCTAATGGGAGTGTGACCGAAATGGAATCACAAGATGTCACGTTCTTGGATAACAATTTTCTTAGTAGAGGTGAGATTGATAAGGAGTTCCAATTTTATGAGATGGAAGATCCTAATAACACACCCACTAATGTTGTAGAGGGAAATGAAGATTTACCTCAACATGCAAGACCTAGTGGGAGTGTTGCATCGTCTGGCGAATTGAATTGTAGAGAAATTCAATTGCGTAAAAGTAATCGTAAAAGCATTCCTCGTCGCCATTTTGAGATTGAAGGGGAAGCACTTATGATTACTTAGAAAGACGATGTTGAGCCTAAGACTGTTCAAGAGGCTCTCTCATCCTTTGATAAGCAAGAATGGAGAAATGCTTTGGAAGACGAGATGGAGTCAGTGAGGGCAAATCATGTCTGGGACTTGATTGATCTACCACCTAATCGTAAGGCTATTGGAAACAAATGGGTATTAAAGATTAAGTAAAGGGCGGATGGATCCATTGAAAAGTATAAGGCTCGTCTTGTGGCAAAAGGTTATACTCAACAATATGGTATATACTATGAGGAAACTTTTTCACTAGTTGGAAGGTTTGCTTCAATACGCCTTATCCTAGCCATCGTTGCACATTTGGACCTTGAATTACATCAAATGGATGTAAAGACGGCATTTCTCAATGGAGAACTACATGAGGAAATCTATATGAAGCAACCAGTAGGTTTCATAGCTAAAGGTCAAGAGCATAAAGTTTGCAAGCTTCATCGCTCAATATATGGCTTTAAGCAATCATCTAGACAGTGGTATCTTCATTTTCATCGAGCAATAACAACTTTTTGTTTCACGACGATCGAAGAAGATCACTCTGTACATATGAAACAGTTTAAAGATAAATTTGTGATTTTATCACTTTATGTGGACGATATTTTATTGGCTGGAAATTACAAGGTTTTGGTTATCACCATAAACGAATAGTTGTCCTCCAATTTTGAAATGAAGGATATGGGAGAAGTTGCTTATATATTAGGAGTTAAGATCGAAAGAGATCGATCAAGGAAACTGCTTACTTTATCACAAGAGTCTTATATTATGAATATTCTTGAACGTTTCAATATGCAGTATTGTAATCCCATTGATACCCCTATCATGCAAGGTAAAGGCCTAAGTACTGAGATGTGTCCTAAGACTCTAGAAGAAATTAAAGTAATGGAAATTGTTCCTTATGCTAATGCGGTCGGAAGTTTGATGTATGATATGATGTGTACTCGACTCGACATATGTTATGTCGTGGGATTGGTGAGCCGATATTAATCAAATCCCGGTCAAGCACACTGGAAAGTAGTGAAGAGGATCCTGAGAAACTTGGAAGACACTATGGACTATCAACTTTGTTACCAATGAAATGATTTACGCCTATTAGGCTATTTAGATGCCGACTGGGGTGGAGACCTAGATGAGCATAAATCAACTTCTAGATATGCATCCTTGCTCAATGGAGGTGTAATTTTTTGGTATAGCAAGAAACATACATGCACAACCTTATCTACGATTGAGGCATGATTTGTTGCATGCTCTGCCGCGGTGCAAGAAGTAGTATGACTAAAATGTTTCTTCGAAAATTTAACCACTATCATCTAGGTTTCAAGACCAGTGATAGTTTATTGCAATAGTCAAGTAGCCATTACCTATGTGAAAGATCCCAAGTATCATGGAAGGACAAAGCATATTGACATAAAGAACAACTTCATCAGAGATATTATAGCATAGAAAGAAGTGATCCTACAATACATTTCAACCAATAGAATGGTTGCTGACCCATTTACGAAGGCTGTTCCTAGAGACGTATTCTTGATCCACGGGATATCACTAGGATTGCGTAGAATGTGATATATGTTATTGTAGAGGATCATTAGTTTATGTATTTTTGGACATGTGTATTGTACTTGTCTATCTATTTGTGACTTTGATGTTTTATTAATAAGTACAAATCCATTATGAGACTAGCACATACATACATATATTATTGAAAAGTATGTTAGTAGGCAACGATTGGCTCACTCACACGACTAATCACCTCAAGTGCTATAGTTAGCACATTGAGGTGAGACGTTAGGTACAAATGAATGCTGAAGAGCAAGTTTTGTACATAAAATAATATGTTACCTTGATTGGAGTCAAGATGAGGTCTATGATTTGTTTATAATAAGACCTAACATGATAGTTACACAATCATGTAGGCTTGAAAGATGCCGGATGTGAGTAATTAATTGGGCGTGATATAGCACTCGAGCTAAACATAAGTACATGATGAGCATGTGACTATGTTTAGGCTAAGATCCGTATAGTGGATATATTTAATAAATGACATACGCTCTTATAGAAAGAGAAATCCTTTATAGCATGTAATTCATACTACATGTGCATTGTTCGACCAACAAGGGAAGGTGAGTAAAATTATCCCTATTTACTCATCGTGTGAGCCATTGAGGTAATTTATAATTTACCTCATTTTGTGCCCTATGTTACTTCTGACTATGCTCTCGAAGTGAATGATCAATGTTGTTACTTTAGCATGTTATCGGCGGTCATGAATGAATATGGCCTTATGGGACATGTCTAGGAAAGTAATTGTTCTGAAATGGAGAGAGACATGAGTGCGAAGGAAGACTATTGTTGTTTTACATCTATCGCATGTATTTACTGGTCGACCAATTATATCATCTTATGTGGTTGCATATATAATTGTAAATACATGGTGTTTTGAGAATAGTCAAGTATAGTCTTTAAGGGATAGATATACTTGAATTGATGTAACAAAATATGTAGGGTACTGTGAGACATCGATTGTTTATTTCTTTTTAGGGTTGTAGTAGTTATGTCATCCCTAACAGGTGCATAATTTGAGATCCCAAGTGTAGGTGTACTCACTGGTCACAGGGCTTACTTGCCTGTATAAATTGTTTTGTAAAGTTGATGAATGTTGAATGCTTTATATTCTCAATAGAGCGCTATCAAGTCCATCATGCCCAAGTGGGAGATAATCTACTTAATTAGTACGTCCATGATGGGGTGCAATTGGAATACACCGTTTCATCTTGATATGCTACGATGGAAAGACACCATTTTGAAAGGGTATGAATGGAGTTGTATAAAAAGTCTTTTGTAGACAACCGTTGGCATGGTTGGCAGAACGTACGCTCAGAAAGAAATAGTTTTTCTTTTCTCTCCCCTTTCAATAAAAAAGAAAGAATGTGTTCTATTTCTCATTTACAAGAACAATTGGCATTTACGCTGTGGAAATTGTGTGCTTTCCTCATAATTGCATTCAGACCAACGTAAAGTATTTTTGTTTGTGATTCATCTACAATTCAACGTTCGTTCCGGGGTTAATTGTTGTTTGCGCATTGGATAAAGATAAGTCATCTTTCATCGACTCGAACTCCAACAAGATCGAATTATGTAAATCTCTAGTGTTTTTAATATTTCCTCATTTATTTCTGTGATGATTTTGTGTTGATTTAATTGCAAGATCCGAATGGTTTCTGCATTAACACATTGTTTCCGATTCCAACACATATAGCTAAAATCTTCAATTTCTTCAGGTTGAGCAGTAAAATTATTAGAAGTCCAGGTCAAGAATATGATTGTTCCTCTCACATGGCCTATACCTGAGCTAGTCATTGCAAATCTCTTGTAGCCAAATTGCTTTTAGGATCACTCCTAGATCAACACCTAAAACACCATCAACTGAAAAATTCCTCTAGTCGATTTGATGCTCTCATATTTTGTTAGATTTTTCAAAACAAAGTTTGTTTTAGTACTTCTGAGCTCAAGGGTGCTGATTCTTGATAAAACACTAGCATTACATATTCAAAACCAATATTTCATACTTAGAATGACACAAAATGAAGAGACAACACTATAGAGAAAGTGATGCAAATCGAAATCGATATAATGAATATATTAGAAGAGAAACACACAAAGTTGTGTATATTCATATAAAAAAAATAACAAAGACGATCCTTATTCCCTTTAAATCATGATGTATGAGTTCGCCACCCCATCTTCTCCATCATTTTTTCACATGATAGGTTTTCCCCCTAACTATGAAAGAGGATTCCAAGAATGACAATCATCGAACTGTCCGGTCAATCCATTGAGCCTACAAGGACCAGTGGGCGAGATATTCCAAATACACTCGGTGCATTCCTCGTGGTCCCTATTTTGCGCATATATATTGAATCGCTCATGTTGATCAAGCCATGCAAAGCGACAAAAGAATAATGTTTCTTTGATGAAATGAGGTACAAATGAGAATCCCCAACTGCGTGTTATATGACGGTGTCCGAGATCATCATCCTTAGATTTGCAATGAACCTTTAAATTAGTTCCATCGAGCAAATTGTTATTGATCTTAACATATGTCTTGCTCCAAAAACTTCCTATACAGCTAGTTACAAACAAAGAAAAAATAAATATAAGTGTAGCTAATGTATTCATCATCATAGCATGTATTGCTCCAATATGAACATCATTAATCATTACGCTATTTAATAGTAGTATAATAGTCACCGTTACAATTGGAAGTAATGGTGGCATGTGGGCCGTGAGTTGTAATGAAGAGAGAAGGGCAACAATGCTAGCATAACATTCATCGTTACCCATTATTTTTCTTCTTATTTACTTGGGTATAAGAATTGCCACATAAGGTCAGTTGCAAATCAATTATAAGAGAAATGATTACGTCATAATTCTTAATTTACCATGAAAATAACAGTCAATTTTGTACAACAAAGAATCTAATAACAAATAATTATAAATTGTTGTAGGGCCCATTTTTTTAAGAATTCATGGTTCACTGTGGCACCCCCAAACAATTAAGGTCGCCATAGATACCTATCGCTCTACCTATTGAATGCCAGTTACATATCTTTGATTAAGGGGCAAAAGAAGGACCGTAGTTCATAGGTATATATAAATATATATATTATGTTTTTTTAAAGAATTTGGCGCAGCACATAGCGAAAATTAAGATGAGTCTCATAATCCTTCTACTCTCGTAACGATGATATAATGCACACCAACTACACATCGAAGGAAAACATAAAGCCGAACCACTTTTATTTACATTTTTATGATGGACATCTCGGGTCGTTTCAACCAAAAGGCCAAGGCTTTTCACTAAACTTGGCTACAACTTAAAAGAGAGATCTCGACCCTCTATATCATTCACGTATAACCCTCCATCTACAAGTGTCGGCTATCTCCAAAAAATGTCAGCTCCCACTCCTCATGCGGGCCATCACACCCACCCTGGTGCATCGGGCGATGGCGGCGGCAACATCCCCAGCATCACTCCGTCATGACGGACGTGAACGGACAAGAACTCCTAGATGACTAGGCCCTCAACCAGGCCCACGTCATACATCACCAGCGCACGAACCCGTATAAACACCAAACTAGGGATGGTGACACAAATATGCTCCATACACTCGACCTCCACATCAAATGGAAAGCCATAAAAGGTACCGCGTGACTGGAGGGGGAGGCATCTTTCTAATCCGAAATGTTAGTCCCCAAAGGGGTGAGTACAACCACTCAGCAGGTAAAAGATCCACTAAGCTACTCAATGCATCAATCAGAACAATCATGACATCATGGTAGAGTACATATAGTTCATACATGTTAAACAAACCTCACCTTTCAGCCATGCACATTACATCATAAGAACCGTGTATATAATTCACTATGTTATGTGCATATACCACCATGCACTCATACATATAATCTCATACAGCCATGCATACATGTCACCATACTATGCATGAATCAATTTCAACTTTTATCTTTCAATTGGATCACCCCATCCTTCTTTCCCTGGACCAGTAATTGCATCCCACATTTTATCGCTCGCACCCAACTTGGCATCGCAAGGAACCTCCGGCACACACCTCCGGGCATCCGGCAAACACCTCCGGGCATCTCGAAACTCCCGAGGACATCCGGCACACACCTCCGGGCATCCGGCACTCACCTCTGGGCATCTCGACACTCCCGGGGCATCGTCGACTCACACCTCTGACGGTATCCTCATTTATCATAATTCATGTTCACAATTGTGTCTCAATATCATCATGGCACATGATGTAATGGCAACAAGGTCAATTTCAGCTTTTGATTTTATATGTAATGCCAAATATCATCACATGTGCAGCAAGATCAATCACTTAAAAACCATATAATTCATGGGGCAAACTCATGGATTATTCCTATTATTTTAGAAACAGAATGTATTCTTTTTAATTTACATTTCTTAAAATTTAGTGATTGACTATAATAATTTCTAAAAATATAATACATCATACACAAGCTCTAGAGGCATTTATCTCATGACGAACACAACACCACCAGAATTTCATATAAAACATAATAGTCCATGTATTATAGCTTTTGAAATTCGCACAATCCAGCTTGCACATTTTTAGAAAATATTTTAATTAAATACCCAAATGACCTTAAAAAATTATGAAATTTGAACATGTGATAGTCAAGACATAAAAGTAGATATTTCATGAAGAACACTATACCAAACGATCCCCATATCATTCGGTATAGACCATGCATCACATCATTACTATTCTAACAGTTCAACTTGCACAGTTTTTTGAAACATTTTTGGTTAAATAGGCAAATGAACTTCAAAAATTACGAAATATGAATATGTTGTAGGCAAGACATAAAGAGAAATATTTCATGCCGAACACTTTTCCAAAACAACTTCATACAAAATGATATAGTCCACGCATTGCAACTTACAAGGTCCGAACACATCAGATTGCACAGTTTTAGAAACATTTCCGATTAAATACCCAAATGACCTTCAAAAATTATGAAATTCGACTATGCGATAGCCAAGAACATAAGGTAGATACTTCATGCAGGCAAACATTGAAGTCAGATTCATCCTAGGTAATTAAATACAAACTGTTAAAACCCCTGTTCCTAGTACCGAAATTTCCAGATCTAACCATGTCCAAAGAACCACGATTTCACCTATCTAATCTTGTTTATTTTCTCTAAAGTTTTGATATATTAAACCTCAGGATGTTCTTTACAACTTTTGTTAAGAAACCGAAGTGAAATTTCAACAAAAAGATTGCCTTACCGTCCATGCATTCATCAAAGGTCGGTGTTAAAATTTCCAGATCTAGTCTTATTCAAAGACCAATGATTTCACCCATCTACACTTGTTCGTTTCCTCTAAATTTTTTATATGTGATGCATCAAGATGTCCTCTACCACTTTTGTTAAGAAGTCGAAGTAGGATTTCCACTAGAAATCACATGCAATGCAAAATCTCACAAAGGGATGGGCTGACTTTTGCAAATACAGCATGCATGACCATCACATTCCTCCCCATTTCTCCGAAACCTCCTCACCTCCACCACATCCAACACTCACCAGCCAACATGCACAACATTCTAGCTAGCAAAGAGTAGAGAAATGGACACTACTTGCCACGGATTCAAGCACAAAACAGCAACAAACGGCGGCAAGGCGGCGAACGGACGGCGGCGAGCTAGGCGAACGATTGATAGGCGGCCCTCCTCCTTCTTCCTTTCTTCATTTCTCTCTCTCTCTCTCTCTCTCTCTCTTTCTCGCTTAATCCGATCACTTTTTCCCCCTTATTTCCTTCCCTCCATCACTAGCCATCATTAGCTTTGCATGGCTTGACACTTGGCCATCTTCATGGGACAAATGGGGGAGGCATGCAAACCGGACTCCCCCCCCCCTCCTTCTTCGTGTGGTCGACGGTCCCTCTTGGGCCTATGGAACATGTTTCCGACAAAATATTCACCCATTAGGTGCTTGGCCATTAATCTATTATACTTCTTTTGGTCTAAAGACCACAACATAGGTCATTGACGGGTCCATCGTCCTTCCATAGATTGTAAGGCATCTAGCGGTTGCCATGGGTTTTTTAGGATGCTACAATTCTCCCCTCCTTAAAGAATTTCATCCTCGAAATTAGACATCATTCATGCCTCTTGAAACAAGTAGGGGTACTTTTCCTTCATCTAATCTACACTCTCCCATGTGGCTTCCTCCATATCGTGATGTCGCCATAATATCTTAACCAGTGGGATTGTCTTGGTCCTAAGGACTAGCTCCTTTCTGTCCAGCACTTGCACCGGCTCTTTAATGTATCGCACTTTCTCGTCCACTTTGATGGCTTCATGATCGAGTATGTGACCAGGATCCGGCTGATACTTTCTCAGCATCTATACATGAAACATATCATGGAAATTTCCCAGATTAGGAGGCAGCGCCAAACAATAAGATGCATCTCCTATCATTTCAAGTATCTCAAAAGGTCTAACAAATCTAGGACATAACTTTCCTTTCATTCCAAAATGAGATACTCCTTTCATTGGAGAGACTTTGAGAAATACGTGATCTCCCACACTAAACTCCAAGGGCCTTCTACGCCTATCCTCGTAGCCTTTTTGTCTACTCTGGGTTATTTTAAGTCTTTTCCTGATAATCTCGACGGCTTCAGTGGTAACTTGTACCAATTCGGGTCCTGTCAATCTTCTCTCACCTACTTCATCCCAATAGACAGGGGTCCTGCATCTTCTCCCGTATAACACTTCATATGGGGCCATGCCTATACTTTTCTAAAAGCTATTGTTATATGCAAACTCTATCAAATGCAAGTTCTCATCCCATCTTCCTCTGAAGTCAATAACACAGGCCCTTAGCACATCTTCCAGAGTTTGGATCACTTTTTCTGTTTGTCCATCTATTTGACGGTGAAAAGCAATACTGAATTGAAGCTTTGTCCCTAAAGCATTTTGGAGACTCCGCCAAAAGTTCGAGGTAAACCTAAAGTCTCGATCAGAGGTGATCGTTACAGGTATACCATGTAAGTGTATTATCTAGCTTACATAAATCTCAGCAAGTTTATTCATTGAGTAGTTCATACGGACTGCTAAGAAATGGGCAGATTTAGTCAAGTGGTCCACTATTACCTATATAGAATCGTGACCATTTGATGTCCTTGGCAGTCCTTGCACAAAGTCCATCGTTACATGCTCCCATTTCCACTCTGGTATGTCTAACGGTCTCAAGAGTCCTGCAGGTTTACGAGGTTCCGCCTTCACTTGTTGACACGTCAAACATTGAGAAACATGCTTAGCCGTATCTGCTTTCATACCATTCCACCAAAATTGCTTACGCAAATTCCTGTACATCTTTGTACTACCTGGATGAACACTGTATTTACTCCTATGTGCCTCCGACAGAATTTCCTTATTCACTTCTTCATTGTCGGGAACACAAAGTCGTCCTTGACTTCTTATCACTCCATCTTCAGAAACTTGAAATTCTAGTCGTTTTCGTAAAGACACTACATCTTTCACTTTCATAATTTCCGGGTCAGACTCTTACAAGGTCTTAACTTTCTGAATAATTTCGGGTTCAATCCTTAATGCTCTAAGCATACCGGTAAGACCATCCACTTTTAATTCAAACTCCGAGTCTGCTACGGACTTTAATAAGTTCCATTCCACCATTCTTAAACTGGCCATCTCCAAAGCTGACTTACGACTAAGAGCATCCGCTACCTTATTCGCCTTCCCTGGATGATATCGTATCTCACAATCATAATCCTTTAACAGCTCCATCCACCTCCTTTGTCTCATGTTCATCTCCTTTTGTTGGAACAGATATTTCAAGCTCTTATGATCTGTATAAATCTCAAACTTTTCCCCATATAAATAATGCCTCCATATCTTCAAAGCGAACACTATGGCTGCTAATTCTAAAATGCGTTGGGTAGTTCAATTCATGGGGTTTCAATTGTCTAGATGCATAGGCTATGACATTGCCATGCTGCATCAAAACACATCCTAATCCTTTGTGAGATGCATCACTATACACTGTAAAACCATCAGGTCCAGATGGTATAGTCAGAATTGGGGCCGAGGTCAACTTCCTTTTTAGCTCCTGAAAACTCATTTCACATTCCCCACCCCATTCAAACTTCGCGTTCTTTCGAGTCAATTTGGTTAAGGGGCCTGCCAGTCGTGAAAACCCTTCAATAAACCTTCGATAATAACCGGCCAGTCCTAATAAACTCCGTATTTCGGTGGGTGTTGTCGGTCTCAGCCAATTTATTACCATCTCAACTTTCGCCAAGTCCATTGCAATTCCTCATCTTGACACCACATGTCCTAAAAATATTATTCAATCCAGCCAAAATTCACACTTGCTGAATTTTGCATACAACTTGTGATCTCTCAGAGTTTGCAAAACTATCCTCAAGTGTTGCTCATGTTCCTTAGGCCCTTCTGAATAAATCAAGATATCATCGATAAAAACAATCACAAACTGATCTAAATAAGAATTAAACACCATATTCATTAGATCCATAAATGCAACTGGTGCATTTGTTAATCCAAATGGCATGACAAGGAACTCGTAGTGTCCATAACGAGTCCTAAACACAGTCTTAGGAATGTCTTCTTTCTTAATTCTCAGCTGATGGTATCCTGACCTTAAGTCAATCTTAGAGAAGATCGAAATTCCTTGGAGTTGGTCAAATAGGTCATCAATTCTAGGCAAAGGATATTTATTTTTAATGGTCACTTGATTCAGTTGCCTATAGTCAACATACAAGCGCATCGACCCATCTTCCTTTTTCACAAACAAAACTGGTGCACCCCAAGGTGAAGCAATTGGCCTAATGAATACTTTATCAAGCAACTCCTGCAGTTGCACTTTCAACTCCTTTAGTTCCATTAAGGCCATCCTGTATGGGGCTTTCAATATCGGTCCTGTTCCAGGCATTAGTTCAATTTCAAACTCAATTTCTCTTTCCAGCAGTAATCCAGGCAATTCCTCAGGAAATACATCTTGAAATTCATTTACTACTTGAATTTCATTAAGCTTAGGCTCTTCCTTGGTATAATCTTTAACCATTGCTAGGTACCCTTGACATCCCTTGTCAAGTAATGCACAGGCCTCTACTGCTGAAATTAGTGCTATAGACAGGTTGGTCTGAGCTCCCAAAAACTCACAATCCGACCGATTAGGTAACATAAATTGAATCATCTTTCTATAACAATCCATTTTGGCCCGATACCTATGAAGCCAATCCATTCCTATGATAACATCAAAATATACATAGCCATTATGACTAAGTCTATTTCCATATCCGTTCCTCCTATGGCTATCTTACATTTTCCACATACCAGCGTAGACAACACCGCATTCTTTAAAAGTGTAGAAATACAAAGGGGTGTCTCAGAAATGTCATTTCTATTTTACTCAATAGTCTATATCTTTCAGACACAAATGAATGCGTAGCACCTGTATCAAACAATGCATAAGCCTTCTTGCCATTTATGAAAATTGTACCTGAAATGACGTTTTTGGAAGCTTTTGCTTCCTCTTGGGTGACCGCATACACTTTTCCCTGAGTTGGTGGTCTCTATGGATTTCTTTGTGAATATGGCCCAGTAGTACGTTGTGGTACTCGTTGCAGTGAGTTGATACTTGTCCACGACCTCTCCTCTGGACAATCATTCTTAATATGCCCTACCTGTCCACAACCATAGCACTTCAATCATCCATTACAAGGTCCGGGCCCATGTCGTCCATCACAGCTTCGATATTCTTCATTCCGATAAGGTGTTTTTCCTAGATTCAGACCATCCTTAGCTTTTCCGAAATTCCCGAAATTGCCCTTCTTCTTAGACTCCCAGGTCTGACCTTGACCTGTATAGGGTCTCTTACCCCGTCTGATATCACCAAAAGACTATTGTCTCTTATTCTCCGACTGCTCCTTTACTAGCTCCTGCTCCACCAACTATGCCTTTTCATAGATCTCATTATAATCTCTTATGTTCAAAGGCACCAGTTGCTTCCTTATGTTAGTTCTCAATCCCTTCAGAAACCTCTTAGCTTTCTCTTCCCGATCTTCAATCAGTCTCGGAGCATATCTAAACAGTTCAGAAAATCTTGCCTCATATTGATCCACTGTCAGCTCCTTTTGTTCTAACTGAACAAATTCTGTAATTTTATTGTCCCTAGCACAGTCAGAAAAATGCTTTCTATTGAAAGCTCTGACAAACTCATCCCAATTAACATCAGTACCTGGTGGAAAGATTGTGTCCCTCGAAGCTCTCTACCAAAACTTTGCATTTCCCTCCAGCTGGTACTCTGCCAAAGTTATTTTCTCAGCATCATTGTAGTCCAACAACTGGAAAATTCGCTCCATCCCATCAATCCAATGTTCCGCCTCCTCATGACTTCCCATTCCATTGAATTTAGGTGGTTTCAACTTCAAAAATTGTTCCACCGGTCCTTGAGTATGGCGTTCTACTCCGGGTTGTTGCTGCGCTTGTCTTTCCATCAGATTTCCAATATTGGCCAATGCCTGCAGGATATCTTCCATTCGGGGTTCAGCTCTTACTACAGAGGCTTCAGCCCTCGATGGATGATGACTTCCATAACGTACCATGATTTTCCTGCGGTTTCTAAGCATTTGCCTAAGGAAATATCTGTGACTCAAATTCTCCATTAAAAGCGACAACAACTAAGAAAATAAGTAACATAACCATGTTACTAGCACCTAAAAGCAATCTCAGAACACAGACTAGGGATCAACAGGGCGAATACTCATCACTTGTTGTTCAAAGTTACTCAACCACTCTTAGTCAATATCCTACGGTGTGCATTGTCATTACCTTCCTCAATTTTCAAACAAGGCTCCTTATCACTCCACATATAAACCTTTTGCTCCGAACCGCTATCGCACCCCCAAACAACTAAGGTCGCCACAGATACCTATCGCTCTACCTATTGAATGCCAGTTATATATATATATATTAAAAGAATTTGGCGCAACTCATAGCGAAAATTAAGACGAGTCTCATCATCCCTCAAATCTCGTAACGATGATACAACGCACACCAACTACACATCGAAGGAAAACATAAAGTCAAACCACTTTTATTTACATTTTTATGATGGACATCTCGTGTCGGTACAACCGAAAGGCCAAGGCTTTTCACTAAACTTGGCTTCAACTCAAAAGAGAGATCTCGACCCTCTATATCATTCACGTATAACCCTCCATCTACAAGTGTCGGATATCTCCAAAAAGTGTCAGCTCCCACTCCTCATGCGAGCCATCACACCCACCCTGGTGCATCGTGCGGTGGCGGCGGCAACACCCCCAGCATCACTCCGTCACGACGGACGTGAACAGACAAGAACTCCTGGATGACCGGGCCCTCAGCTAGGCCCACATCATACATCACCAGCACACGAACCCGTATAAACACCAAACTGGGGATGGTGACACAAATATGCTCCATATGCTCCATACACTCGACCTCCACGTCAGATGGAAGGCCGTAAAAGGTACCGCGCGTGATAGGAGGGAGAGCCATCTTTCTAATATGAAATGTTAGTCCCCAAAGGGGTGAGTACAACCACTCAGTAGGTAAAAGATCCACTAAACAACTCAATGCATCAATCAGAACAATCATGACATCGTGGTAGAGTACATATAGTTCATACATGTTAAACATACCTCACCTTTCAGCCATGCATATTACATCATAACAACCATGTATATAATTCACTATGTTATGTGCATATACCACCATGCACTCATACATATAACCTCATACAACCATGCATACATGTCACCATACTATGCATGAATCAATTTCAACTTTTATCTTTCAATTGGATCACCCCATCCTTCTTTCCCAAGACCAGTAATTGCATCCCACATTTTATCGCTCGCACCCAACATGGCGTCGCGAGGAACCTCCAGCACACACCTCTGGGCATCTCGAAACTCCCGAGAACATCCGGCACACACCTCCGAGCATCCGGCACTCACCTCCAGGCATCCTAACACTCCCGGGGCATCGTCGGCTCACACCTTTGATGGTATCCTCATTTATCATAATTCATGTTCACAATTGTGTCTCAATATCAACATGGCACATGATGTAAAGGCAACAAGGTCAATTTCAACTTTTGATTTTATATGTAATGCCAAATATCATCACATGTGCAGCAAGATCAATCACTTAAAAACAATATAATTCATGGGGCAAACTCATGGATTATTCCTATTATTTTAGAAACAAAATGCATTCTTTTTAATTTACACTTCTTAAAATTTAGTGATTGACTATAATAATTTCTAAGAATTTAATACATCATAGACAAGCTCTAGAGGCATTTATCTTATGAAGAACACAACACCACCAGAATTTCTTACAAAACAGATAGTCCATGCATTACAGCTTTTGAAATTCGCAATATCCAGCTTGCACAGTTTTAGAAATTTTTTTAATTAAATACCCAAATGACCTTCAAAAATTATGAAATTCGAACATGTGATAGTCAAGACATAAAAACAGATATTTCATGCAGAACACTATACCAAAAGATCCACATATAATTCGGTATAGACCATGCATCACAGCACTACTATTCTAACAGTTCAACTTGCACAGTTTTTTGAAACATTTTTGGTTAAATAGGCAAATGAACTTCAAAAATTACGAAATTTGAATATGTTGTAGGCAAGACATAAAGATAAATATTTCATGCATAACACTTTTCCAAAAGAACTTCAGACAAAACGATATAGTGCACGCATTGCAACTTACAAGGTTCAAACACATCAGATTGCACAGTTTTAGAAACATTTCCGATTAAATACCCAAATGACTTTCAAAAATTATGAAATTCGACTATGTGATATCCAAGACCATAAGGTAGATACTTCATGCAGGCAAACATCGAAGTCAGATTCATCCTAGGTAATTAAATACAAACGGTTAAAACCCCTGTTCCTGGTACCGAAATTTCCAAATCTAACCATCTCCAAAGAACCACGATTTCACCTCTCTACTCTTGTTTATTTTCTCTAAAGTTTTTATATGTTAAGCCTCAGGATGTTCTTTACAACTTTTGTTAAGAAACCGAAGTGAAATTTCAACAAAAAGATTGCCTTACCGTCCATGCATTCATCAAAGGTCGGTGTTAAAATTTCCAGATCTAGTCTTCTTCAAAGACCAATGATTTCACCCATCTACACTTGTTCTTTTCCTCTAAATTTTTTATATGTGATACATCAAGATGTCCTCTACCACTTTTGTTAAGAAGTCGAAGTAGGATTTCCACTAGAAGTCACATGCAATGCAAAATCTCACAAAGGGACGGGCTGACTTTTGCAAATACAGCATGCATGACCATCACATTCCTCCCCATTTCTTCGAAACCTCCTCACCTCCACCACATCCAACACTCACCAGCCAACATGCACAACATTCTAGCTAGCGAAGAGTAGAGAAATGGACTCTACTTGCCTCGGATTCAATCAAAAAATAGCGACAAATGGCGGCAAGGCGGCGAACGGACGGTGGCGAGCTAGGCGAATGATCGATAGGCGGCCCTCCTCCTTCTTCCTTTCTTCCTTTCTCTCTTTCTCTCCTCTCTCTCTCGGATGTACCCTTCTCTCTCTCCCTCTCTCTTTCTCGCTTAATCCGGTCAATTTTTCCCCCTAATTTCCTTCCCTCCATCACTAGCCATCATTAGCTTTGCATGTTTTGACACTTGGCCATCTTCATGGGACAAATGGTGGAGGCATGCAACCCGGACTCCCTCCCCCCTTCTTCGTGCGGTCGACGGCCCCTCATGGGCCTATGGAACATGTTTCCGACAAAATATTCACCCATTAGGTGCTTGGCCATTAATCTATTACACTTCTTTTGGTCTAAAGACCACAACATAGGTCATTGATGCGTCCATCGTCCTTCCATAGGTTGTAAGGCATCTAGAGGTTGCCATGGGGTTTTTAGGATGCCCCATTCCTAAGTTGTTATTCTTACAGTAGTCTAAATATTGTTATGCTAGCAAAACTTCAATTATAATATCTTTCTAGATGCCACGCATTCACTGATCTTTTCTTTTTGTTTATTGATAAAATGTCGGGCAACGTGGGAACTTATACTAGCTTGATGTATCAACACTTTAAGGAAGTCTTTTTTGAGCAAAAGAAGTTCACATTGATAAACAATAATTGGCTTGTTTAAATTTTAAAAGGAAACCATTACACAAACTCATTTGGATTTTCTGAAAAATAAAATAAAATTGATCCAATGATCTTTAATATATAAATTTTATTTGTAAGTACTATGCCAAATCTTTTGCAATTGGGAATCTCGCTGTCATTTTGCTAAATACCATGAAAAGGGAAACATAATAGGCATCTTGCACCACCTAAGCATTCGCTACCTACCCATTTTGTGTCGATTTGGATTAACTTAACCTCTTGTTTAGGGCAAATTTGGATATAGATTTGGCGTACGTGAAATGGTTGCATCTGAGAAATTAGAATTGCTCACAAAATAGGATGATGAATTATTAGTTACATAATAAATTGGTTCTTTATATCCTTTTATGGGCGAGATTGAACAATTACAAAAAAAAAAAAATCAAGAATCATGTTGGACATTTTTTTAGTGACATTGCACATTAAAGTAAAGGTTGGAGAGCACATTAAACAAATGAAAAGCTCATGGATGATGTTGGACATTTGATCAAAGTTTATGAATTATTGTTGATACTTGATTTTTAGTCGACGCATCATTAAAAGATAAAAAATCGATATTTAGGTTTTCTGATTACAATGGAGCCCTATCTCTTGACCCAAAAGTGTTGTTTTTCATCTCTTTCTTTTGCATTGTTGCTTTTAAGCAGTTTTTAGCCCATTTTAAAGAAAAACCCGAAAAGTCAAATGATTGACTTCGTGTTGACTTTTTGGTCAACCCTTTGACCTAAAGTCAACCCCAAGTCAAAATTTGTCTTTTTGCCCAACAAATTCAACTTAGCTTTAATTTCACTTTTTTCAAATCAATTTCTTGAAAATTCAAAGATTTGATTAAAAAATCAACATTTTAGGAAAAGTCAACTAAATGGTTGACTTCTGGTCAAACCTTTAACAAAAAAAATACACAAATATATTTATTTTAATGCCAATTTGACTTTTGTGTAAAAAATTTCACAAAATTCAATTAAGAACGTTGATTTCTAAGTTTTTTAGTTTAAAATTCTAAATCAACAAAAAATAAAATTACTTTATTTTCTTACTCATTTTCTTAAGATAAGTCCAAATTCGAGATCAATTTTGCGAAATTCACACAAGAACTCATCAATTTGAAGAATTTTATCCTCCCAAGCACTAGAAAGTCAAGCAATTAAGCTTCAATTGACAAAATTTGAACTGACCCATACATGGCTATGGTTTAATTTCATAAATTTAAGTCCAATTTTAATATTAGGCCTAAATCTATTTTTGACCTAAGCTCGAACACTTCAATTCAATGTCAATTCGAATGTGGTAAGTGATCTTACCTATGGGTAGCTCATTAGATAGGACAATTGTGATATTAATTAAGTTTAATTTTAGTTAATTTACCCTTTTGCCCATTGAATTGAAAATTTTACCATTTTAGTACTTTAGTCCCAATTCAAAGCACCCATGGTTTTGACTCATTTTTTTCCACAATAATCATTCAATTAGGTCAGTAAAAGACCCCTAGATCATGTTCATAAGGTTTGATTAGATTAATTGTATCTTAATTGGATAATTTCTTCATAAAAAAGGATAAAATTCCTTTTCAATTAGTTCTTTTAGGGGTCAAATTGCATAAAATCTTTACCCACAAGGGTCCCAAGTGGACAAAACAATAAGAACCAGACCAAACCGATCAAGAACCAGTCAAAATCCGGCCAAACCAGACCGAATCGGTGCAACCGGTCTAACCAGCCGCCGGTGGGACTGGCCTGTTCAGGCCCTTTCTGATCGGGTCTTGGCCTCCAGTCACTGGTTCTGGAACCCTCTAACCCCTAATTAGAAATTGGTCAGCGAATTTTGTCAAATTGCAAATTGACCCCTAATTAGACATTTTGACACAATTCCCGATTTTGGTTTCATTTTTTGCAAATCAAACCCACTAGATCAATTACCCAACACCTCGAGATCATAATGGAGCATTCAAAATGGATTTTTGATCGTTGGATCAAAATTTTGGCAGTCGGGTCGAACCGACGGCCAAAATCGCTTAATGTGGGAGTATATAAGTGAAATATCTTCTGTGTTCATGAGGGGGTTCATTTGCATGAATTTTCTCTCTCCACAACCTCTCTCTCTCTCTATCTATCTATCTCTCTCTCTCTCTCTCTCTCTCTCTCTCTCTCTCTCTCTCTCTCTCATTTCTCCCTCCAAAATGCTGCAAAAATAGATCACTCTTGCTTTCTCTCTCTAGATTTGGTTCACCTCTTGGACCGGTCTCATTCTAGGCTTTAACCGGTGGTCGTCAGAGCTCCTGAAACCTTCAAGCTGCTGGTGATCTCTTGTAGCAGGGATCTTTGATGTTGCTGTGGAAAGAGGAGACTGGATTGGTGGCCGGATCTTCACCAATGGCCCCAATCTTAGCGGGCGAGTCAAGGTTGGTCCATTTTGGATCGGTTCTTCCCTTTTTCCTTGAGCTAGTGGTTCGATTAATCCCAATCCGAGCCGTAGTGACCTGATCAAGGTTCTTGGAGTGTTGATCGTGATCTGGCGATTTGATTCGACTAATCGCGATAGGAACCGACGAAAATCGAGACAAAGGTAATGATTTGAAACTTGAATCTGATGAAGCGAGATTGAGTTAGTCGATCAGGGTTAGGATTCAAGATTGAGAGTTTGTACATGCTTAATATTGATGAGTATGAATGCTACAATGAGTTGTTGATGATTTGAATGATGATTGTGATTTTAAGTCTAATCTGTGGTTTTCGTAGGCCTGTACATAGGTTATTGTTTTGACTAAAATGAGGTCAGAAATGACCTTGTTTCAGCTTGAGTCTTGTTAAGATTACATAATAGGCATCCCGGACTTCAAAACAATAGGTTGCATGCTCAAAACAACTATTGTTTGGTCCTCCAAAAACACCTCCGAAGATTAATGATTCTGCAAAAAATAGTTTAGTTTTTTTTTTTCAATTTGATCCAGTTTCGCCTTCTAACTTTGTTATTTTTGTGCCGACTTTCATGATCATTTTTTGACAAAAATTTCTTCATGATTTTTGTTCCAAATCACGTCTTACATCTTCTATTTTTTTTTTTCATGATATTTGGATGTGTTCAACTAGGTAAGATCTACTTAGATCTAGGTTTAGGTCAATATGTTCCATATCAATCTCTGATTTTACTATTTTTGTACTGATTCTTGTGTTGATTTTTGGAATAACTTTCCTTCATGAAAGTTTCTCGTACAGGTGTTGTGTAAATGCACTTATTAGCTAGGTCAAAATTCGCTTAGATCTTGACATAGGTCAGTCTATTCTGCATTAGCCCGAGATTTGTTTTGGTGAAATTGAGTCAATAAATGCACTTATTTGGTCTCAAATCCTTCATGAGAGTTGAAATACATGATATATATGTTCAATTGATGCTTACTTTGCAAGGTTTTTACATTGGCAATGCAAACCAATTGCATCCATTAGAGTAAAAGGTACTACAACAACATGTGTTGGATATATAGTTTGTTTGTCTTGCCATTTTTACCAAGACTCATATGATCTTAATTGAGTTTTGATCTCTAAACGAGAAATCTTCATCACTATATGCTCTATATGTGATATTTTTTGTAGGATTTATGCATAAATTGATGATGGCTGAAATCATCTTGTTTTGTAAACTTAATGCTAAAATGAAACCTTGTCATATGTGCACATTTCCATGCTTATTTGAGTCATCTAAGGATCAAATCTTACAATCGTGCTTTTTTAATGATTGAACTATATGTTACAATGTTTGTATACATGTTTAGGTCTTGTCACTCGAGTTTCATCTTGCACACTAAATTGTCTCACAAAAAGTGTTCATCACACTTAGAATTCCCAAGCATACCATTAGGAATCATGAATCATCTCATAATGTCATTTAAATTGCATGGCATTTTGCAAGCCGGCTTAGGATTATATAATTATCCATGTGATTTCATCATTTAAGTCCCATGTGATTTCTTCATGCTGTTTGTGCATTCTTTGAATGATTTTAAGGTTTTCTAATGAATGTTTATGTTTTGTTTTCTTAATTACCGATGCGAGCACTTTTAGAGATATCAATTTTATGATATCAAATTGACCTATTTTAGATTCAGTCTCTTCTAGGAAGATGTTGGAAACATTTAAAAGTTTCTAATGTCGTTGATTTCATGCCAATCGCTCATCTTTTGGACCAATTTTCCATTTTTTCAATGTCAGATTACAATTTGAATAAGGGATTAAATTCGGACCCCTGTTTTAACCCTTGTCTGGTGATATTTTTGTTTCATTTTTTCTTTTTGGAATCTGAACTTGGCCTCTTAATGAAACTTTCTTGTCATCATGTTGGCTATGTTGTATATAAATTTGATGATTTTTAGACATGTTCTGATAGGAAAAATCTTATGACATTAGCTGAATGTCCTATTGCTTTGACAAATTTATGATGTGTTGTTGCTTGTTGTTTGATTTTTGTAAAATCATGTGTACATTGTTTGATAAAACTCTCTGCACGAAAATTAATCATCATGTCATGCATGTTAGGGAATTTTTTCATTGCCAAATTATCATTAGGTATTGCCTAATTTTGGTGTCCTTGCATGTTTGTTCTGAAATTTCCTAATATAAACATGATTGTGATTATTTAGCTATATCTTTCAGGTTAGTTTGTGTGTGAAATTAGGATGTGCCATCTTCATGAAAATTGTTCTAAATGCTTTGATCTTTTATTGTTAGACAATCGGCCTTTTCAAATTGCATCTTTCAAAAAAAGTTCCGGTACATGTGATGTTTCTAAAAAACAAGTCTTAAAAAGGTTATTCTCCGAAGCTCGATTTGACTTAAGGAAAAATCATGGTTTGGACCATATTCAAAATGCCTGCGACGCTAGTGAGTTCTAATGCGAGCCCCGGGCTAGCATTGGCAAGTGAATGTCCATAGCCTAGATATTCCTTAATCCTAAGTATTTTCAAACCTTTTTCTAAAAAAAAAACAATCTTGATTTGACATCGTAAAAGTCACGGTTTTAATTGTATTCAAAATGCTTGCGATGCTTGTGAGTTCTAATGCGAGCCCCGGGCTAGCCTTAGCAATTGAATGCTTTTTATAGTTGAGATATCACCTTGTCTCAAAACATTTTATGAATGAATTTGAGATATTTTTTCTTTTTTAAATATCATGTGTACCCTTCATACATATAATCCCATCATTCTCTAGAAATCACTTATGTTTGTGATTAGCGCGTTCCTCAGTAATAAGTGACCTGCCGACGATTCACTTTCTTGCTTGATTGGTTGAGAAACAAGATTCAAAAAACCTACATGCATGTTTAATTTTTTTTGCAATGCATGTGATTTTTAGATGAATGGGAGGGTCAATGCGTGATATCAAGGGAAAACCTCGAGATCACATAAATTACTTGATCAGGAGACTTAGTAGGGTTATTGGCCATGCGAGAATACAATTGGTCAATAAATTTTACAAGTAAAAAAATAAAAAATGGATTAGGTACGTGTCTTAGTGGAACCCTCGCATGAAAGACAAAGGCCGATCTTGAGGCCCCAAAATTTGACTTTAGTATTGCACTTCCTTTAAATGATAGATTTCGACATGATGTCTTGTTTTTTATTGTTTTGATGTGTATGTTTTTTTTCTTTCCATTGTATGCACCTAGTCATAAGTTTCTTAGATTATGTTTAGATTAGGACCCGGAAGATGGAGAAAGCGTGAAGATGGTGGAGGTTGTTGTCTATTCCGAACAATATCATGTATTATTCATTTCCCCAACATATGTTTCGGGTTCCTTTTGTTATATAAAACTCGACGAATTGAGGGTTTTCTCTCTTTCTTTAATCTTTTTTTTTTTTTCAATTGTGTTTCTCTTTAATATTTTCTAGGATTGCATGGTAGAGTTACTGTTTTCCTCGATTGTTTACTTACTGTCTCATAATTTCAATTCCATTGATTGCTTTCTTTTCTTGCTTTTCTAGAAATATAATAGAATGTGTCACGCCCTGAACATCAAGCATGCACACATCCCTCGGTGGTCGATGAAATTGCGACGTCCTAGGACACGTTGCCGACCCATTCATTTTATTGCACATGCAGAGGTGAATAAACAAATCCCCTTATAGTAAACGACATAGGATTGAAAAGTAGGAAAACAAATTCATAACCAAAACACGCTTTTATAAATAAGCTAGGTTTATATAGAAAACTAGTCTATCTACCAAAATTATTAGCCCTAAAAAGGAACCTGTCCTACGACCCACTAGTCAAATACATTCACTGATCCTTCGAACTCCATAGGCTCTAGGGGCGCTGGGTCCTTTACAGAACCATAAGGAGGATCAGCTGCGCCTTCGTCTAGAGCAGCGTCGACTACCACAGCGAGGATCTCAAAACCTTGGAGGGGACCAACTCTGTATCCATTGAGACTACGGTGAAACCACTCCCTAAATCGATGAGGTACCCTATGAGGTAAGTCCTCATCGACTCAGACGGTGGTCACTACGAGCTCATAGACCTAGTGGCCCCCGGGAACAAGGAAGTCAGTAATCAGCTTAGTAACCCTCTAAGGCTAACCATAACGTACTTGAGGGGCCGTCATCTAAGGACCTAAAAAGATTGAGCCCACGACGGGGTGAGACAATGTCTCAGCAAGTTCACCCCCTAAACCCCGACTAGGAAGGAAATTCGTCTAAAGGCAGTCTATATACACAAAATAGAGGACTTACCTTGCCTTAGTTTCCTCCCTGCAAGTCAATACAATTCACATACTCAATCAATTAGTCAATTCAATCAATACAATCGATTAATCAATAAATCAATCCGATACCATGCCACACAATTTTGTCCCATAATCTGACACTTAAATTTCAATTAAACACACGTTCCAACTTGATTACTACTCGCACATGCACAATATACCGACGCACATCGGTCTTATGGTGTAGCCAGGCTTCGCCTCACTCCTTTAAGCACGACAACATCCACCGATGCACATAAGGGACATCATTTCTGAAGGAGCATCGGTCTAGAATCTACTACGACCGGCTTCCGTTGTCCAGGGGCATCCCATATAAGGGCAACGTCCTACCGATGCACATTGGGAATGGGTTCACTTAGCCATCACATGATCAATCAATCCCGACGAAGGAAATTGTATTTTGCACTCAAATGCCTTAATTAAAATAATCACTTGGCCTATTTTCTTCATATTAAAAAATTCGATAAAATAAAATCGTGTATAGGTACACGGTTAATTTAAGCCAAAAATGCGATATCTTCCTTTTCAAAAATTCCACTATTTAATATAGCACATAAAAACATTTTTTTTTTTGGCATTAAAAACCAACGCTCGGTATTTTCTGATTAAATACCAAAATTTCCGATTTTTGAAATAATAAATCAAAATCACAATCACCGTCCAATTTGCACAAATTAGCATTCAATTACATAAACTAAGCACATTATTGCAATCAGCCAGTCATAGGCTATCGCGGTATAATTTCCGGAAAATAGAAAATAATTAAATAATGCAAATTAAATCCAATAAATACTAACTTAGGCCAGATTTGCTAATCTAACTACCTAAACGGGCCTAGAAAATTATTGCACCTATCTAGATAAATAGTACAATCTAATTAGCCCCTAATCAATCTATTCTAACTACCTAACATGCGATTAAATCACTAATCTAAACTAACTAACTAATTAATCCCTAATTAGCCTAAACTAATTATCTACTAAGTGTCATTAACTCCTTAAGCAGAGTTTAGCAAGTAAACTTAACGATTTAGCCGGCCGATGAGTCCACGACAATGGCGACGTGGAGGCGAGCAACTCTCGAGCTTGCGGCAGCACCAACGATGGTCTGAACGGGCCTTGAAGCTCTAGGTCCCTTGTTGGCCTTTAGTCTATATCCAAGGACCGAAGGGTTGGGCCAGACGGTCGGTTGAGTTGGAACGGGCTAGGCGATGGTGACGGAGGCTGCAGCGAGCAATAGCAGGCTTGGACGGTGGCAGACAGTGGCTGGATGGCAACCAAGCAATCTCAATGGCGACCAGGGTAGCTTAGGACATGGCTGGGTGCGAGCAGAAGGCAGGATGGCAGGGGCTTGGTGATAGGCCTGAGGACGGTGTTCGGGCACACAACAGGTCTGTCGGCATCAGGCGACGGTTGATAGTGAGGGGGGAGGCTGTTGGCTAATTCTCTCAAGCTCCCAAAAACACTCAACAATGGATAAAGGCAGCCCAACAAAGGAGAATAAGCCAACTGCCGAAGAGGGGGGTCCCAATTACCTCAAAAGTTCACCAAAATATCCCATTGTGCTCATTGGTTGCCCCCACCAGCCAAGCCTCATCTATAGCAGTCATTTTCCCTTCATTCTTCCTCGACAAGCCTCACTTAAGGCCCTAAATGTTGCACACCCAAGGACCAACGAATTTAGGACAATTTCCATATAATTTGATTTAATTCCCCTCCAATTGAGCTCAAATTGGAGTCCATACAATTCAGCCAAGGTGCCATCGTCCACGTCATGATTTTTCTTCGTCAACTGAACCAACTTGACTGTAAGAAAAGCGACAAAAAACAGCCATCTAATTTTCCCAGTCCAAAATAACCTTTGAATTTTCGGCGAAATCTCGGGTTTACAGAAAAATCTTCGAGGGAAGAGTTGACGTTCCTAAAATGAATCGTGACATAATAGAACTCTCAATTTTTGAAATCAGTTTTAAATTTGCAGTTAATGGGGCATCCCAAAAATTCAAGACAAGCTCTAAGATGTATGAAAGCCCATGATTAGGTAATGAAATTACCTATGGGTTATGTTTTAGCCAAAAGTTTTCTCTTAAGACTAAGGGTTATATGCTCGTGTTCATGAGTTTTTAAAATCAGTATTACAGGATAAATTAGTAAGAAGAATTTATTCTTGGCTTTTCACCTCATAGATTTAATCCCTATAGATTAAATGTTACAAGATTTTTGGCCATATGAAATTTAAAACTTGAAATCTATAAAGGAAAGAATTAAAAGTGAATTATTAAAGGTAAAGTTGGGGTTCAATTAGGCTTGGGCCTTAGGCCCAATAGTTTGGACTTTTGGTGGGCCAAATGGCCGGCCCATTGAGGCCCAAGGAGGGCTGTCGTCGGCCCACTTGCTGGCCCAAAGCCCAGCCGAGAATGAGGCCCATTTTTTTGCATGAAGAAGACCATGTGTCCCTCCATAATTGCCAAGTGTAGATCATGCAATTAGCAATCATTGCTAATGATGGAAGGGAAGACCATTAGGGGGGGAAGCAACCGGTTAAGGTGAGTAAGAGAGAGAGGGCTTCGTCCAAGGGTGTGTCGGGATGCCCGGAGGTGTGTGCCGGATGTCCTCGGGAGTTTCGAGATTCCCGGACGTGTGTGTCGGAGGTTCCTCGCGATGCCAGGTTGGGTGCGAGCGATAGAAATGTGGGATGCAATTACTGGTCCCGGGAAAGAGAAATGTGGCAATTCAATTTGAAAAGCATGAGTTGAAATTAAATCATGCAAAATGTGATCACATGTATGCATGATTGTATGATGATAACATGTGATTTAATGATGAGTGCATGGATGTATGTGCACCTATGGCATGATGATAACATGTGATTTGATGATGAGTGCATGGATGTATGTACACCTATGGCATGATGATAACATGTGATGATGACGAGTGCATGTATATATGTGCACCTATGGCATGATGGCACATGTGATATGATGTTGACGAGTGCATGGATGTATGTGCACCTATGGCATGATGGCACGTGTGATATGATGATGATGAGTGCATGGATGTATGTGCACCTATCGCATGATGGCACATATGATATGATGATGATGAGTGCATGGATGCATGATGAGGATGATGACTATATGACGATGCATGTACGTGAAATATGATGACATGTGCATGATATCAAGGTAAATTATGTATGAATACTTAAATGACATGTGTTATGCTATGATTGTATTGTATGATGCATTGAGTGGTCATTGGTCCTTTACCTGCTAAGGTGGTTGTACTCAACCCTTCGGGGACCAACATTTCAGATTAGAGAGATGCCGCTCTCTCTAGTTTCACGTGGTACTTTCTATGGCATTCCCTCGGATGTGGAGGTGGAATGCATGGAGCATATTTGCGTCACCATCTCTGGGTTGGTGTTTCTGAGAGTTCGGGTGCTGGTCATGTACAATGTGGGCTTGGCTGGGGGCCCCGTCATCCAGGAATTCCTGTCCGTCCACGTCCGGTGTGACAGGGTAATGCTGGGGATGCTGCCACTGCCACTGCCCGATGCACCTGGCTGGGTGTGATAGCCCGTGAGAAGGAGAGAGAGAGATGACACTTTTTGGAGAGGGAGCCGACACTTGTAGATGGAAGGTCTTTCACATTTCGATATATGGGGTCGATGATCTCTTTTGAAATATAGCCAAGCATAGTGAAAAGTCTCGGTTTCCTTTTTGGTTATACCGACCCAAGATGTCCATCCTGAAAATGTAAATAAAAGTGGTTCGGCCTTATGTTTTCCTTCAATGTGTAGTTGGTGTGCATTGTATCATCGCTAAGAGAAGTGGAGGGATGGTGAGACTCGCCTCTAATTTTCGCTATGAGCTGCGCTAATCTCCTTTAAAAAAAAATGCCTATAAGCCTCAGTCCTTCTTTACAACTCCCATTTTTTATTAAAGACAAGTAACCAGTAATTGCAATGGTTAGAGCGTTTGGTATCTATGGCGAACCTACTGGGTTTGGGGGTGCCACAACGGTTGGTATCAGAGCAAAAGGTTTATATTGTTGGCTCTTTCATGAATCATGTATAAGAAAAATTAACAAAATAAACGCAGCGGAAACAAAGATATATTTTACACATGATTCTCCTTAGGCGTTGTTCGTGCGTTTTAATCAAAATCTGAATGTAAAAAGAGAGTTAGACAAATTACCTCTCGAAGCGCGCTTTGAACAAGTCGGTTCGGATGTTCTACAGTTCGAGTCCCACAAGTGTCGGACCTCTAGCTCAGACACACCAACAACGAACGTCGAACGGAAGAAAGAATTTTTTGGATATTCACCACTTCGATTGTACTAGCAATCACGTGGAAACAAACCGTCGTATCCTTGATGTATAATAGTCACGGCCCGAACGAGATAATGTTCTTATTTCTTGCGTCTCAAAGACACAAGAACACACACACACACACTTTTTTCTCTTTTCTCTGTCTTTCAACACATTGAAGTATCGCATTAAAAACTCTTTTTAAAGTTCCCCACTCATGCACGAACAATCGTGCATGATGGTCAGCAACTGCTGACCGTTCATGCACGAATTCGTGGATAATGGTCAGCGGTTGCTGACCATCCAAGTTTCATGCATGTGCACATGCACATGCATGAAGCTTTATATATATATATATATATAAATAAATATAATTTTGTTGGTTATTAAAAGGTATTAATTAATTAAATGAACAAATAATTAATTAATCAATTCCTACAAAAGAAAAGGAACATAATCTTTATATGTACAAATGAAATCCCTAATATGTAACTATTACATAACAGCTTTAGGGCATACATCTAACAATCTCCCACTTGCACTAAAGCCAACTTGTTTGGTATGTTAACATATATCCACTTTGGGCATGCGTGTGCATCATATGCAAGTAGGCTCGTGACTATAATACAAATTAAATTAAATCTCATTTAATTTAATTTCAAATCGACTCAATTCGATTGCAGTAATTGCAAACACATTTGCAATAATATTTCTCTCTTGTTCCACGTCATCCTAATTGTTTATGGTGTGTGACATCGCTAGGTTCATCACTAAGCTGGTAGTAAGACTTGTACTAACACATTAGTACTTCCAAAAGAATTAATTGTCCCGATTAATCTTTGGGTCTTACAAGCCACGATTGACATCTAGCAATATGTCATGGCTACCCAGATAGTGTGAATACTTTAAGAACATAATGAACCTGTCAGTTTTGGCTACAGTGTAATTCAATCCCTCTGTCTTACTATGTCCCGATCAAACAAAGACCATGGAATATTAGTCAAGTCATTAATTCGATCATATGCACAAATCTAATTGACATGCATTTTATTTGAGACATAAACAATTTATTCTCAATTACAACCCCGGCCGAGGATTTCAATGTAGTGTCACAATTAGATCGCATAGGACATCATTATCATACCTTGCATATAACAAGGAGACAGATTCCATATTGCGCACACGTGTAACTTCATATATGAACAAATTATGACCATCAGGTATAAAGACGGATCAACGACCCGGCATTATGTGCACCCCTGAACCATAGTTGTTCAATACACAAGTTAACACTGTGCCTCAGGTCTAAGGATTATTTACACAAGACCAAAGCATGAACAATTAGACATTGACCACGCTAAAAGCTTCCATGTCACTAATCGTTCTATATGCGTCACGTTCAGTGAATTTGTCTAATACAAACACCTGTGTTCTAACTCAGGCATCATAATACCCAATGACATATGACTCATCATTCCCTTAAGTATCCAATACTTAATGGCGAAGTTAAGAACACACCGGTCTCAACAGGATTATTAATATCCACTCAATAATCCATCGACCGGGAACAATTTAAAGATTCGGTCTAACTATGAACCCATCACATATATTCTTGACGTCTCAAGAATAGGTCTAGTTGCAATTGATCTTATGGAATCATTCATCAATATAGAATAATTGGACAAATGAATGAATACGTCATTGCCACTAATTAAATAATAATAATGAAAGTACAACTGAAATCCCTAATATGTAACTATTACATAGCAGCTTTAGGGCATACATCTAACAATTTCTCACTTGCACTAAAGCCAACTTGTCTGGTACCTCAAACCCATTTTGTCAATATGTCTTTCAAAAGAAGACTGAGGTAAGGCCTTAGTGAAGGGATCTGCCACGTTTTCTGCTGAGGCAATTTTCTGCAAGGCGATATCACCTCTCCCAACAATTTCTCTAATGAGATGGAAGCGTCTCTCAATGTGCTTGGACTTATGGTGAGACCTTGGTTCCTTAGCTTGAGCTATCGCCGCATTGTTGTCACAAAACAATGTGATCGGTTGCTCAATTGAAGGAACGACTCCAAGTTCAGAAATAAACTTCTTCATCCAAGCAGCTTCCTTTGCTGCTTCAGAAGCAGCTACATACTCTGCCTCAGTGGTGGAATCGGCAGTTATACTTTGTTTGGAACTTTTCCAACTAACTGCACCACCATTGAATGTGAAGACAAAACCAGACGTAGACTTATAATCATTCGGATCCGACTGAAAATCGGAATCAGTATAAGCTACAACTTCAAATTCTCCTTCTCCATATATCAAGAATAAATCTTTATTCCTTCACAAGTACTTAAGAATATTCTTGACTGCTATCCAGTGCTCTTCTCCTGGATCAGACTGATATCTGCTAGTAATACTTACAGCATGCGCAATATCAGGTCTAGTACATAGCATAGCATACATTATGCTTCCAATAGCGGATGCATATGGTATCTTCGCCATCCGCTCTCTTTCTTTAGGAGTGTGGGGACACATCTCCTTAGAAAGACGGATCCCTTGCCTAAAAGGCAATAATCCTCTCTTGGAACATTGCATGTTAAACCGTGTTAACACTTTGTCTATGTACGTAGATTGTGAGAGGCCAATCAATCGTCTTGATCTATCTCTATAGATCTTGATACCTAAAATATAGGTTGCCTCTCCTAAATCTTTCATGGAGAATTTCTGTGACAAGAATATTTTTATCGATGATATCATTGGTACATCATTTCCAATCAAAAGTATATCATCGACATATAAAACCAGAAATGCAATTGCACTCCCACTGATCTTCTTGTATACACAAGGTTCATCTGGATTTTTTATGAAGCCAAACGATTTGACTACCTCATCAAAACGGATGTTCCAACTTCTGGAGGCTTGTTTGAGTCCATAAATGGATCTCTTAAGCTTACACACCTTTCGTTTTTTACTAATGGATTCAAAACCCTGTGGCTGTTCCATATAGATGTCCTCATCGAGAAAACCATTTAGAAAAGCCGTTTTGACATCCATCTGGAATATCTCATAATCCAGGTGTGCAGCTATAGCCAACATAATCCGAATGGATTTTAACATGGCCACAGGTGAGAAAGTTTCGTCATAATCAATTCCTTCTTTCTGACGATATCCTTTCGCCACCAGCCGTGCTTTGTAAGTTCCAATTTGACCTTCAGCATTCATCTTCCTCTTGAAGATCCATTTACAGCCAATTGGTACAATACCATCAGGCAGGTCAATAAAGATCCAAACTTCATTGGAATACATTGAATCCATTTCGGATTTCATGGCTTCTAGCCATTTACCAGAATCGATGTCCAACATCGCCTCCTCATAGGTTTTAGGATCACCAGGTTGATCACTATCATTCACAATGAATATTGGTTCAATATGATCAACTGAGTGTCTATAACGAGCAGGTGGGCGAGACATTCTCGCGCTTTTCCTAAGAGGTTGTGTATCAGAAGCTCCCACTGAATCAGAGATTGGTATATGAACTCGGTTGTTTGGTACTTCATTATTTTCTTCTTGTAAGACTATTTTCCGCCCAGCACCACCTTCTTGGATGAACTGATTCTCCAGAAAAGAAGTGTGCTTGCTTACCAAAATTCTTTGGTCTGAATGAAAATAGAAGTAATATCCAAGAGTTTCCTTTGGATATCCAATGAAGCGACCTTGTTCAGATCTTGCCTCCAATTTATCCATTTTCAACTTTTTCACGAAAGCTGGACAACCCCAAATCTTAATATGATTAAGACTAGGTTTCCTACTATGCCATATCTCATAGGGCGTAGTTGGAACAGATGTGGACGGCACTCTATTCAGTATATATACAGCTGTCTCAAGGGCATATCCCCAAAGGGATATTGGCAAATCGGTGTAACCCATCATAGATCGCACCATATCTAATAAAGTACGATTTCTTCGTTCAGATACACCATTATGTTCTGGAGTTCCAGGAGGTGTCCATTGTGATAAAATGCCATTCTCTTTAAGATAGTCCAGGAATTCAGTACTAAGGTATTCACCTCCTCGATCCGATCGAAGAGCCTTAATACATTTTCCTGTTTGTTTCTCAACTTCAGCCTTGAATTCCTTGAACTTTTCAAAGGATTCAGATTTATACTTCATGAGGTATAAATAACCATACCGTGACTGATCATCAGTAAAGGTAATGAAGTAATTGTAACCACCTCTAGCAGTTTCATTAATTGGTCCACATACATCTGTATGTATTAATTCTAATATGTCAGCAGCTCGCGCACTTTGTCCTACAAAAGGCACTTTGGTCATTTTTCCTAGAAGACATGCCTCACAAGTCGAGTATGACTCAAAATTTGATGGATCAATGTACCCATCATTACTCAACTTGTTAATTCTGTCTTCTCCAATATGACCTAATCGGAGATGCCAAACATACTTTTTATTTGGACCGTCTCTAGGGCGTTTATTAGTTATGGCATTTATATCAATTCTATTTTGCTTATTGACATTGGTAATCGCATTACCGGACATTGTAATGGTATAAAGATTGTTGGTTAATAAGCTAGAACCAACACATGTTCTATTATGATAAATAGAACATACATCATTAGCGAAAGAAAATTCATAATTCTCTTTACCCAAACGAGGTATAGAGATGATGTTCCTAACAGCATTCTTATAATGCAAACAGTTCTTTAAAACCAATACATGTCCAGAAGGCAAACATAAACGAAAAATCCCTATAGCTAATGCAGCAACTCTTGCTCCATTGGCAAACGTCAGGACAATCTCATTTCGCCTTAGCATCCTGCTTATTTCCAGATTCTGCAAAGACATACAAATATGTGAAGTTGCAGCAGAATCTAGAACCCATGAGCTGGATTCAACACTAACCATAAGATTAGTTTCAATAAGCATAGACACCATACCTTCATAAGGTTGGTCCTTGGGCTTGACCTTCAAGCTCGCGAGGTACTTCCTACAGTTCCTCCTGCAGTGCCCTTTAACACCACAGTAATGACATTTCCCTTTATCAATCTTGGGTTTTGGTTGCACAACAGGTTTGGCAGGCCTCTTCCATTTATTCTTCTTTAAAACAGTCTTACCCTTTGAAGAAGAAGCCTTAGCCATAGCCACTACATTTGGTCTCGTGTTGTGCATTTCCTTCTCATAAACTACCAGCATACTATGTAACTCAGCGAGAGTTTTATCCATCTTATGCATGTGGAAGTTTTGGACAAAACCAGAGAAGGAATCGGGTAAAGATTGGAGGATCAAATCCACAGCTAACTCGTTGTCCATAACGAGATTTAGCCTAGCCAATTCTTCAATGTGCCAAATCATTTTCAAAGCATGATCATTAACTGATGATCCTTCAGCCATCCTCATACGGTACAATGACTTAGATATCTCATATCTAGAGGTTCGACCATTCTCATCAAAGTATTCCTTTAAGTGCAAAATGATCGACCTAGCATCTTCCATAGATTCATACTTCTTCTGCAATTCATTATTCATAGAAGCAAGCATATATGACCTAACTTTTAAGTCATCGTCACGCCACTTATCATAAGTGACACGCTCCTCTTGGGTCCCACCCTCAGGAAAGGAGGTTGGCATCATTTCATCAAGCACATACCCAATTTTTTCTGAATTGAGAACAATTCTCAAATTCCTCACCCAGTCAGTGAAATTGGGTCCAGTCAAACAATTCTTGTCAAGTATAGAAGCGAGTGGGTTTGTAGTCACCATTTTCAGAGTAATAATATATCTGTTGCAGAAAATAAATTGTTAGCCATTGTATCTTTCAAAATAACTATTTCATTTTGGCCTTTAAATGAAATAGATCCTCCCACTAAATTTATATTCGAATCCCATACTCCTTAAGATGGGAAACGGTAATCTTTGTTGGGTAAAGATTACTAGTGGGGATTGGAGTCCCACTAGTCCAAAGTCCACCTCACCTAGCAGTTATTGGTGTTCTATGAACTAAGTGAGTGAACCAACTTGTTCAACGCATCATATGCGAGTCCCAATCATAACTTCGGCCTCTAGATCATGAAAGCCTCACCTAACAGTTATTGGCATCATGATCATAGTTAAGTCTAGCCCATCGTCCCATGCAAGTATTGAAAACACAAACGATTTCCTCACCTAACAGTTATTAGAAATCATTTGGCTCCAACCCCACAACATCATATGTATAATGGAGTGGTCCAATATTATAAATGGTAATTAACCCTTATGTATCCATAGCCGGTCAGTTAACCACAATAATATTGAATCAAACCACGACAATGGAAGGCCACGAGTCCGAAACCCGTTTCGACTTAATATTCTTTGTAAGGAGATTTGGGTCGTTATTAACGGTCTCACTTTGCACATTAACCGGTTTAACATGCACAATATCATAAACACAATAAATAAATAGATATCACATAATATCTATCCTATGTGGTGATCATGGAATTATGGTTCAATGGGTCTCGAGCCAAAGAGACCCATTTAGCCATTTTAATGTTTTAATAATATGGACCTGCTCTTCACTTTTTCTTCAATCTTTGAACTCTTCAAAGACTGGGCCCAGAGAGCTCACCGGTTTAATGGCTCCTCCAATGGCTCCTCCTCTTTTTGTAGTATTTACATCAACAATTGAAATACTAAACTATACTATAATTACATATCATGAAAAATTAAAATAAAATAAAAGGAAGGACGCAGCCTCCATTTAATAATTACAACCCCAAAAATGAATACCTGTAATCATCATACATTCATCCATACAACAATTGGGGATTTTTCCATGATCACCACCCTTCCTTATGAGCCATAAATTCAAAATTTAAAGCTCTGGAAGGCATACATAAAATTCTACATATCATTTGCAGAATATAAATACAAAGTATAACAAGTTACGGATTTTGATTCAAAATTGATTTAGTTCTAATTTTTGCTTGGCTGATTAAATTTATCACATAAATTAATCAACTTCTATAGGCCACATAAGAGCAAGAGAACCAATTCTCTTAAAAAAAATAAAAATTGGCCATTAGAACCCAAAAATATATTTGAACTATAAATCAATTAAACGCACGAAAAACGCCTAAGGTTCGCTCTGATACCACTGTTGGCTCTTTCATGAATCATGTATAAGAAAAATTAACAAAATAAACGCAGCGGAAACAAAGATATATTTTACACATGATTCTCCTTAGGCGTTGTTCGTGCGTTTTAATCAAAATCTGAATGTAAAAAGAGAGTTAGACAAATTACCTCTCGAAGCGCGCTTTGAACAAGTCGGTTCAGATGTTCTACAGTTCGAGTCCCACAAGTGTCGGACCTCTAGCTCAGACACACCAACAACGAACGTCGAACGGAAGAAAGAATTTTTTGGATATTCACCACTTCGATTGTACTAGCAATCACGTGGAAACAAACCGTCGTATCCTTGATGTATAATAGTCACGGCCCGAACGAGATAATGTTCTTATTTCTTGCGTCTCAAAGACACAAGAACACACACACACACTTTTTTCTCTTTTCTCTGTCTTTCAACACATTGAAGTATCGCATTAAAAACTCTTTTTAAAGTTCCCCACTCATGCACGAACAATCGTGCATGAGCGGTTGCTCATACACGACTTCGTGCATGATGGTCAGCAACTGCTGACCGTTCATGCACGAATTCGTGGTTAATGGTCAGCGGTTGCTGACCATCCAAGTTTCATGCATGTGCACATGCACATGCATGAAGCTTTATATATATATATATATAATTTTGTTGGTTATTAAAAGGTATTAATTAATTAAATGAACAAATAATTAATTAATCAATTCCTACAAAAGAAAAGGAACATAATCTTTATATGTACAAATGAAATCCCTAATATGTAACTATTACATAACAGCTTTAGGGCATACATCTAACATATATATGGAGTGATAAGGAGCCTCATTTGGAAAGTGAGGAAAGTAATGACAATGCACACCATAGGATACTGACTAAGAGTGGTTGACTAACATTAAACAACGGGTGATGCGTATTCGCCCGTAGATCCCTGGTTTATGTTTTGAGGTTACTCTTCGGTGCTAGTAACATGGTTATGTTACTTACTTTTTAGTGTTAATGTTTTTTATGGAGACTCTGAGTCCCAGATATTTCCTGAGGCAAATGCTTGGAAACTGCAGGAAAATCATGGTATGATATGGAAGTCATCGTCCATCGAGGGTTGAAGCCTCTACATGAAGGGTTGGACCTCAAATGGAAGATATCCTGCAGGCATTGGCCAATATTGGAAATCTGATGGAAAGACAAGCGCAGCAACAACCCGGAGCTGAACGCCGTACTCAGGGACTGGTGGAACAATTTTTGAAGTTGAAACCACCCAAATTCAGTGGAATGGGAAGTCCTGAGGAGGCGGAGCATTGGATTGATGTGATGGAGCGAATTTTCCGGTTGTTGGACTGCAATGACGCTGAGAAAATAACAGCTGGAGGGAAATGCGAAGTTTTGGTGGAGAGCTTCAAGGGATACAATCTTTCCACCAGGTACTGATGTTAATTGGGAAGAGTTTGTCAGGGCTTTCAATAGAAAGCATTTTTCTGACTGTGCTAGGGATAAGAAAATCACAGAATTTGTTAAGCTAGAACAAAAAGATCTGACAGTGGATCAGTATGAGGCAAGATTCTCTAAGCTGTCTAGATATGCTCCTAGATTGATTGAAGATCAGGATGAAAAAGCTAAGAGGTTTTTGAAGGGACTGAGAACTAGTATAAGGAAACAATTGGTGCCTTTGAACATAAGATATTATAATGAGATCTATGAAAGGGCACAGTTGGTGGAGCAGGAGTTAGTAAGGCAGCAGTCAGAGAATAAGAGACAATCGTCTTTTGGTGATAACAGGTTGGGAAAGAGACCCTATACAGGTCGGGGTCAAACCTGGGAGTCTAAGAAGAAGGGCAATTTCGGGAGTTTTGGGAAGGCTAGGAATGGTCCGAATTTAGGAAAAACACCTTATCGGAATGAAGAGTGTCGAAGGTGTGATGGATGACATGGCCCCGGACCTTGTAATGGACGGTTGAAATATTATGGCTGCGGAAAGATAGGACATCTTAAGAAGGACTGTCCACAGGAGAGGTCCCGCACAAGTATCAACTCACTACGACAAGTACCTTCGCGTGCTACTAGGCCATATTCTCAGAGGAACCCACAGAGGCCACCAGCTCAAGGAAAAGTGTATGCAGTCACCCAAGAGGAAGCAAAAGCTTCCAAAAACGTCATTTCAGGTACAATTTTTATAAATGGCAAGAAGGCTTATGCATTGTTTGATATAGGTGCCACGCATTCATTTGTGTCTGATAGATATAGACTGCTGAGTAAAATTGAAACGACATTTCTTGAGACCCCTCTTTGTGTTTCTACGCCTTTAAAGGATGCGGTGTTGTTTACACTGGTGTGTGAAAAATGGAAGATAACCATAGGACGAAAAGACATGGAAATAGACTTAGTCGTGATGGCCATGTATGATTTTGATGTTATCATAGGAATGGATTGGCTTCATAAGTATCGGGCCAAAATGGATTGTTATAGAAAAGTGATCCAATTTATTCTACCTGATTAGTCGAATTGTAAATTTCTGGGAGGCCAGACTGACCTATCTATAGCACTTATTTCAGCAGTAGAGGCTGATGCGTTACTTGACGAAGGATGTCAGGGGTACCTAGCAATGATTAAAGATTGTACCAAGGAAAAGCCTAAACTTGATGAAATTCGAGTAGTGAGTGAATTTCAAGACGTATTTCCTGAAGAGTTGCCTGGATTACCCTCGGAAAGAGAGATTGAGTTTGAAATTGAGCTGATGGCTGGAACAGGACCGATATCGAAAGCCCCATACAGGATGGCCCTAATGGAACTAAAGGAGTTGAAAGTGCAACTACAGGAGTTGCTTGATAAAAGATTCATTAGGCCAAGTGCTTCACCTTGGGGTGCACCGGTTCTGTTTGTGAAAAAGAAAGATGGGTCGATGCGCTTGTGCATTGAATATAGGTAACTAAATCAAGTGACCGTTAAAAATAAGTATCCATTGCCTAGAATTGACGACCTATTTGACCAACTCCAGGGAAGTTTGGTTTTCTCCAAGATTGATTTAAGGTCGGGATACCATCAGCTAAGAATTAAGAAAGAAGACATTCCTAAGACTGCATTTAGGACTCGTTATGGACATTACGAGTGTTTTGTCATGCCATTTGGATTGACAAATGCACCAGCTGCATTTATGGATCTAATGAATAGGGTATTTAAGACCTATTTAGATCAGTTTGTGATTATTTTTATCGACGATATCCTGGTTTATTCGAAAGGGCCAAAGGAACATGAGCAACACTTGAGGTTAGTTTTGCAAACTCTGAGGGATCACAAGTTATATGCCAAATTCAGCAAGTGTGAATTTTGGTTGGACCGGATAATATTTTTAGGACATGTGGTGTCAGGAGGAGGAATTGTAGTAGATTCGGCGAAAGTTGAGATGGTAATAAATTGGCTAAGACCGACCACACCCACTAAAATACAGAGTTTCTTAGGATTGGCCGGTTATTACCGAAGGTTTATGGAAGGATTTTCACGATTGGCAGGCCCTTTAACCAAATTAACTCGGAAGAATGCGAAATTTGAATGGAGTGGGGAATGTGAAAGGAGCTTTCAAGAACTTAAAAGAAAGTTAACCACGGCCCTAATCTTGACTATACCCTCTGGACCGGATGGTTTTACAGTATATAGTTATGCATCTCACAAAGGATTGGGATGTGTTTGTATGCAACATGGCAAAGTCATAGCCTACGCATCTAGGCAATTAAAACCCCATAAACTGAATTATCCAACGCATGATCTAGAATTGGCAGCTATAGTGTTCGCCTTGAAGATATGGGACATTATTTATATGGGGAAAAGTTTGAGATTTATATAGATTATAAGAGCCTGAAATATTTGTTCTCACAAAAGGAGTTGAACATGAGACAAAGGAGGTGGATGGAGTTGTTAAAGGATTATGATTGTGAGATACGATATCATCCAGGGAAGGCGAACAAGGTAGCGGATGCTCTTAGTTGTAAGTCGGCTATGGAGATGGCCAGTTTAAGGATGGCAGAATGGAACCTGTTAAAGTACGTAGCGGACTCGGAATTTAAATTAAAAGTGGATGGTCTTACTGGTATGCTTAAAGCATTAAGGATTGAACCTGAGATTATTCAGAAAGTTAAGACCCTACAATGAAGATGTAAAGAAGAAGTAAGGATTGAACCTGAGATTATTCAAGTTTCCGAAGATGGAGCGGTAAGATGTCAAGGACAACTTTGTGTACCCGACAACGAAGAAGTAAAGAAGGAGATTTTGTCGGATGCACATAAGAGTAGATACAATATTCATCCAGGTAGTACAAAAATGAACAGAAATTTGCGTCAGCAATTTTGGTGGAATGGTATGAAAACGGATACGGCTAAGTATGTTTCTCAATGTTTAACGTGCCAACAAGTGAAGGCAGAACACCACAAACCGGCAAGACTTTTGAGACCATTAGACATACCAGAATGGAAGTGGGAACGTGTAACGATGGATTTTGTGCAAGGATTGCCAAGGACATCAAGTGGTCACGATTCAATTTGGGTAATAGTGGATCGTTTAACTAAGTCTGCCCATTTCTTAGCAGTCCGTATGAACTATTCAATGAATAGGCTTGCTGAGATTTATGTAAGCCAGATAATACGCTTACATGGTGTACCTGTAACGATCACCTCGGATCGAGACTCTAGGTTTACCTCGAACTTTTTGGCGAAGTCTGCAAAATGCTTTAGGGACGAAGCTTCAATTCAGTACTGCTTATCTCCCACAAACAGATGGACAGACGGAGAGATTGATACAAACTCTAGAGGAGATGCTGAGAGCCTATATTATTGACTTTGGAGGAAGATGGGATGAACACTTGCATTTGATAGAGTTTGCCTATAACAATAGTTTTCAGAAAAGTATAGGCATGGCCCCATATGAAGCGTTATACGGGAGAAGATGCAGAACCCCTATCTGTTGGGACGAGGTAAGTGAAAGAAGATTGACAGGCCCTGAATTGATACAAGATACCACCGAGGCCCTTGAAATTATCAGGAAAATACTTAAAACAACCCAAAGTAGACAAAAAGGCTACGCGGACAGGCGTAGAAGGCCTTTGGAGTTTAGTGTGGGGGATCGCGTATTCCTTAAAGTATCCCCATTTAAGGGAGTATCTCGTTTCGGAATGAAAGGAAAGTTGGGTCCCAGATTCGTTGGACCTTTTGAAATACTTGAAAGGATAGGAGATGCAGCTTATCGTTTGGCGCTACCTCCTAACCTAGGAAATTTACACGATGTGTTTCATGTGTCAATGCTGAGAAAGTATTAGCCGGATCCTGGTCACATACTCGATCATGAAGCCATCAAAGTGGATGAGAAAGTGAGGTATGTCGAAGAGCCTGTGCAATTATTGGATCGAAAGGAGCAAATTCTCAGGACCAAGATAATCCCATTGGTTAAGGTATTATGGCGACATCATGATATGGAAGAAGCCACATGGGAGAGCGAAGATCAGATGAAGGAAAAGTACCCCTACTTGTTTCAAAAGGACATGAGTAACGTTTAATTTCGAGGACGAAATTCTCTAACGAGGGGAGAATTGTGGCATCCCAAAAATTCAAGACAAGCTCTAAGATATATTAAAGCCCATGATTAGGTAATGAAATTACCTATGGGTTATGTTTTAGCCATTAGTTTTCTCTTAAGACTAAGGGTTATATGCTCGTGTCCATGAGTTTTTAAAATCAGTATTATAGGATAAATTAGTAAGAAGAATTTATTCTTGCCTTTTCACCTCATAGATTTAATCCCTATAGATTAAATGTTACAATATTTTTGGCCATATGAAATTTAAAACTTGAAATCTATAAAGGAAAGAATTAAAAGTGAATTATTAAAGGTAAAGTTGGGGTTCAATTAGGCTTGGGCCTTAGGCCCAATAGCTTGGACTTTTGCTGGGCCAAATGGCCGGCCCATTGAGGCCCAAGGAGGGCTGTCGCCGGCCCACTTGCTGGCCCAAAGCCCAGCCGAGAATGAGGCCCATTTTTTTGCATGAAGAAGATCATGTGTCCCTCCAAAATTGCCAAGTGTAGATCATGCAATTAGCAATCATTGCTAATGATGGAAGGGAAGACCATTAGTGGGGGAAGCAACTGGTTATGGTGAGTAAGAGAGAGAGGGCTTCGTCCAAGCCAAGAGAGAGAGAGAGAGAGAGAGAGTTGCGAGAGAGAGAGGGAAACCAAGAGAGGAAGAAGAAGGAGCCACTCGCCGTTCGTCCGCCCGTCGCCATCCGTGTGCCGTCCGTGTGCCACCGTTTCCGTGATCTTAGAGGCAAGTTGGGATCTATATTCTTCTCTTGCTTGTGAGTTTTAATGGTGGTGAATCTCGAACGTTTAGGGTATGGGAAACCGAAGCTTGAGTGTGTTGTTTTTGGAATAGCATTCTGTTTTTGAGTATACCGCCAGACCCCAAACGTTGTAGAGGCTTGCATGTGTGGTTTGAGTCAGATTCTTACTTCAACTTCTTCACACAAGTTGTAGAAAACATCTCAAAGTACAACATACTAAAATTTGAGAAAAAATGGTTGAGTTTTGAGGGGTAAAACCCTTCCTCTACGAAAACGCTAGATCTGAAACTGTTTAGTGGTCTCTTGATGGTTTTGTGTGTTGCATGTCACTTTTTACTGAGAATTTCACTTCGACTCCTTCATGAAACTTGTATAGAACATCCTAAAGACTAACATACTCAAATTTGAGGTAAAATGAGCAAGTTTAGCCTAGTGAATCGACTTTCTCTTGAAAACGGTAAATCTGGAAATACGGTACTGGACACCCGAGACTTCTTGGACCTATATGATGATTAGTCTTTAGAAATTTCACTTAGATCCCTTAATGAAAGTTGTAGGGGGTGAGCCAACGATGCCCCGGGAGTGTTGGGATGCCTGAAGGTGTGAGCCGGATGCCCGAAGGTGTGTGCCGGATGTCCTCGGGAGTTTCGAGATGACCAGAGGTGTGTGCCAGATGCCCGAAGGTGTGTGCTGGAGGTTCCTCGCGATGCCAAGTTGGTTGCGCGCGATAGAAATGTGGGATGCAATTACTGGTCCCGGGAAAGAGAAATGTGGCAATTCAATTTCAAAAGCATGAGTTGAAATTAAATCATGCAAAATGTGGTCACATGTATGCATGATTGTATGATGATAACATGTGATTTGATGATGAGTGCATGGATGTATGTGCACCTATGGCATGATGATAACATGTGATTTGATGAGGAGTGCATGGATGTATGTGCACCTATGGCATGATGATAACATGTGATGATGACAAGTGCATGGATATATGTGCACCTATGGCATGATGGCACATGTGATATGATGATGACGAGTGCATGGATATATGTGCACCTATGGCATGATGGCACATGTGATATGATGATGATGAGTGCACGGATGCATGATGAGGATGATGACTATATGACGATGCATGTACGTGAAATATGTTGACATGTGCATGATATCAAGGTAAATTATGTATGAATACTTAAATGACATGTGTTGGTGGAAGGTCTATCACGTTTCAATATAGGAGGCCGATGATCTCATTTGAGATATAGCCGAGCATAGTGAAAAGTCTTGGTTTCCTTTTTGGTTATACCGACCCAAGATGTCCATCCTGAAAATGTAAATAAAAGTGGTTCGGCCTTATGTTTTCCTTCAATGTGTAGTTCGTGTGCATTGTATCGTCGCTAAGAGAAGTGGAGGGATGGTGAGACTCGCCTCTAATTTTCGCTATGAGCTACGCTAATCTCCTTTAAAAAAAAAATGCCTATAAGCCTCGGTCCTTCTTTACAACTCCCCTTTTTATTAAAGACAAGTAACCAGTAATTGCAATGGTTAGAGCGTTTGGTATCTGTGGCGACCCTACCGGGTTTGGGGGTGCCACAGTTAATTTCAACCGGGCGCGATTTTAGCGTGACATAGCCTACCGAGTAGCTTTCGGGAATTTTTAGTGCAATTGACCCATGGTCGATTATTTTCCAGCCAGATTGTGCATCTTCGACACATTAACGTGACCTAACCTACAGGCATAGGGTATAGAAATGACAAAAAAATTGGTCTAGTGTCGTCCGACAAAAATTTTGCAATCAGGTGTAATCACCCACACTTTAATCACATACCTTAGTCAAACCGACCTATCTCCGATCTCTGATCAATTTTGACAGTGCCGTATTGACCCTTGCAGATTAGCACAGTCCAGTAGTCGATTTCTGGTCAAATTCTAAAGTCTATTGCGTTAAAATAACTATAGGTGCGTTGATGAAAAACCTAATTTATTCAATCGAAAACGGAACCTAAAAATCAGGATGTCATAGAATGAAAATGACCAACCACACATGATCTCTTAGTTTAGGACTAATGATTCCGAAAATGTAAAAAGAAACGCATGGACATATTTAGAAAACACAACATAATGTTTAGGTACTGAAAGGGCGCTAATAGAAATATTAGCGTAACCCAAGTCCCCAAACCTAGATATTTGGTTGCGTAGGAATTGAGGGAACACTTCCGACCCTCGATTGGGTTTTTTAGCCAACCCCCAAAATGTAGCTAGTGGCGACTCCCGTTTTATTTTTAGGTTGTCATAAACAACTAGACCGTATAAATAAACTGTCGTGCGGGGTATGAGTTTCGATGAAACTCGCCATGTTTTAGCATACTCGATATGGGAGTAACCAAATGATGAAGTTATGACATCTTTATAGGTGAGGCGTACTGTCAAGAGAGTTACCATGATAAAGGTACCCTTAAATATGATATCTACACCCGACCCCTTATTTTAAGGTGTGTCGCTCATGTGGGTATGGATCACAACACTCTGCTGTCACGCGGGGTACGAGCTTGGGAGAGCTCGTGATCTCGTGGAGGGAACTCACGAGAGGCTTGATCCAAAAAGCAAGGTGATGACATCTTTTGGAACGTGAGCCGTGAGGGAACTCTCATGATCAAGTACCCCTAAACTCGATCTTTCCCCATTTTCTCTCGTCGTGATGATGAGGGATTTGAGGGCGGCAAGATCGGGTCGCGATAGGCTTAGCAACTCTGCTAGGGATTGGTTACTAGATTAAGAGGACTTGAAGCTGTTTAAAAATGGTTGTTGTGCTTTAACTAACATATCTCGTATAGGATCGTCTGCATGTCAAAGTCACGTGGAAAATCAGGTTAGTCGCTAACCTCGTGTTAAATGGTCTTGTAGGTGGGAGTTATAAAGGGAGATGTGCTTGTAAACTATTTGTTTTGCAGGTGGTGTAAGGATGTATGAATGTATGAGGGTTTATAATGAAGTGTTGGATGTTTAAATATAAATGCATGTTTACAAGCTTTAGCACGACAACGCACACACAACCGCAGTCTAAAACCCTGATCGCCTAATCTATGACCCTACGAGGGTTTATGGGTGGAATATGCGAGTGAACACCCGTGGTAATCAATTACTTAAATAAACCTGCTCATCCCAACCGATAAAAATAGCACTGACCAACGATAGTAGCAGTGGGTGCACTATTTTTATCCTTTGGGATAGGGACCTTGAGCCTTTAGCACCCTCACCTTAGGCGTCGAAACCTCACAATTTCATGTGACATGTGATTCATGCTTGCCATGTGTTTGTTAGGTAAGATATCATTCCATTTTTATCGTTCTTAAATTTTTACTCTCTATATTTCAATAATGTGTTTTATATTTCAATGATGATACGTTTTAATCATGGATGCTTCTTTAGGTTTAGGTTTAGATGGGTAAACCCGAAGTGGACGTGGTCCCCGTGCCTGGGAATCTCAAGACTCAATGGGAGAATCTTGACCCAAGACATCAAAACTACATGGAAAAACGCATAGGCTTCCTTCCAACTTTATTAAAAGTTGAACCACATATCATGATGGTGAAAGCATTGGTTCATTTTTGGAATCCCATGACTTCCACTTTCGTGCTTAATCAATATGAATTGACCCCTACAATTTAGGAGTTTTGGAAAGCCATCGGGTTAGGTAAAGCTTCTTTAGGTTTCGTCGCTCCTCCTATTGGTCAAGATCCAATACCTCTTCTAAGTCAGTTCTTCAATATCCCTACCGAAAAAATTGAGAATATTCTTAAAGGAAATTCTCATTCCATGCCTTATAATTTCCTCAAACAACATTTCCTTAGCCTTGAGCCTAAATCTGAGAATCAAATTCCTCGTGTCTTCTTACTCATGTTCTTTGGCTTTGTGGTATTCCCACATACCCGAAAAACAATGGATCCTTTAGTCACTCACATTGTCAATCAAGTGTGCGCATTTAATTGTGTTACACACATGATCCTTACCAAAACTTTTGTCTCTTAATCATTTCAACGCAAATGGTCGAGAAACTCTTAGAGCCCTATTTGGACTTCTCCAAATTTTACTCTTTTCACATATCAAAGAATTTGCCCCTCACATGAAGATTGTTGATGTCACGAAATATCATCATCCCATTCTTAGATTTTGCCAAAAAAAATGAATTCTTTCCATCATGGTATTTCTCTACATGGTTTCATTTCCATAAAAGCCTCAACCCTAGCTTAATTTAATGGCATGTTCAGTGGCTTAGGAATCCTAAGGTGCGCCTTTTTAGTGGAGTTGACGACCCACTCCCCCTTGTGGGATTGACGGGTTTAACATCTTATTACCCTTTAAGGGTGCTCCGCCAATATCGCGCACTTCAAACGATCCTGCCAATCCTCAAGCTGGGGTTATATCATATTGATTATCACGATAAACTCATCGAGGAAAACCAAATTGACCATATCAAGGCTGGGATTCAAGTTGCTACTGGAATTTGGTACTCTCGTTCCTCGCATTATGTGGTTGCCGTCGATGAAGCCGACTTGGAAGGAGAGATGAGGACTCATCAAGCTACCATTGATTGCATATACGGTCAAGTAGAACCTGAACTCAAGGTTCAATTGGCTGATATTCCCGAGCCTCAAGGTTTTTGGCGAGCTCATATTAAGGAGCAAGAAGATGATGCCTTAATCGATGAGGAACGCTTGGCCCATGATAACAAGTGTCTCCGCACAATCACACCTAGTCTTTAGGTTTCCATCTCATATTATTTTCTTGTAAAGGGACTTCCTTTCTATTTCCCTCCTTTCTATCGAGGTTTCCCTGTATTCATTTTCATATCACATGTAAAATCGACCCACTTTGTAAGCTTCAAGAAAGTAAGGTTCTGTTTCCTTTGTAATTGTTCGATGAAATGAATAAAATTCAGAACATTTTCATGTAAATTTTAGAAAAGGGCATTTTGATTAAATATTTGTCGTCGTTCCTTATCAATTGTATAATTTCTTTTGAAGAAATTTTGATAAGATGATGTTATATGATACTGGGATCATATACACTTCTTATCATTATTTCATCTCAAGAAAATATAAAATTGACCAAGGTTTCTATTTTAATGATTTCTTTTAACTTGTACTAATTCGAGTCATCTTCTTTTACGAAGGTTGTGAAAGACAGCTATAGAATGGTCTATCATATGTACTTGCCACCAAACATGAATGGAGAATGAAGATACTCGTGCTCGTGTTATTAGCATGGAGAGCCAAATGGCGTAGATGATGGTGCTATTAGATGATCTCTCCAACCAAGTCAAGAACTTAACTTCTATAGTTCCTACTTCTCCTACCATGAATCCTCTTACTACGCCCTCTGAAATGCCGGTAGCATAACCCATGGGAAAAGGGCCTGCTAAAGATGTTCCTACTACAACCTCGACGGTTATTGATTTAGAGGCTCCATCTAAGAAGATCCACACTACGTACTTTGAAAAGGAAAGTTCAAGACGTCTCGCAAAGATTGAGGAATGCCTTTGCATTCTACAAGGCTATCAACTGCAGGGATTCGATAAGCTATCGCCCTTCGCCAAGGTTAAAGTCCCTGAATTCTACAAGGAGCCCAAATTTACGAGGAAATATGACGGCATTGGATGCCCCAAGACCCACTTAAAGAACTATCTGGGCAAGATGGCCCATTACTCAAACAATCCTCCACTCCTAATTAATTACTTTCAAGATAGCTTGGTTGGTCCTGCATTGACATGGTTTATAGAGTTGGACTTGGTGAAGATCCATACTTGGGAGGATCTTCACGATGAATTCCTCCAACAATATAAGTTCAACACTGAAATTGCTTCGACCCAAGAGGAATTAGTTTGGGTCGAGAAGAGGAGAACTGAAATGTTTAGAGCTTATGCTCAAAGATGGAGAGCTACTGCATCTCAAGAAAAGCCACTGTTGTCTGAGAAGGAGGCTATGAAATTATTGCTTTAAGACATGCCTCGAGATTTCTTTGAGAAAAATGTACAACCACACCTATATTAACTTTGCCGCATTGGTGGAGTTAGGTGAACGCATTGAGGGAATCATGCGTGAAGGGAGGTTGACTGAGACCACGAATCATCGATATGCCCCAAAGAGAGATAAGAAATCGACTGTGGAGATGCTCATATGCAAAATTCCTCTTCTCAGAAACCATATAATCCTCAGCCTGATAAACCTGCCATGGAGGTAGGGAGCTCTTTCCGAAATTTTGAACACAAAGGAAAAACCCCTCAAAGGCAATTTACTCCATTACCTAGACCCATATCTCAGCTACTTCCAATGCTGATTGAAAGTCATCTCGTGGCGAGAGAGATCTCGAGAGATAATCCGTCAAAGTTTTCCGGGTTTGACCTTAATAAGACTTGTGAGTATCACATGGGAGAAAAAAGGTCACCATGTGGACAACTGTCTAGTACTCCGTTCCAAGGTCCAGAACTTGTTGGATAAAAAGCTACTCACCTTTAAGGATTCAATGTCGAATGTCCAATAAAACCCCCTTCCAAAACATTCTGAAGATGTCAACATGATTTATGGGGATGACGACAAGCATACACTCCTGATGGGTATCCAAAAGTTGGAACAGATCACGCCATTTGCTGATTGCCAGCTGAAAGGTGACATCACTCGTGATGAAAAGATAGCTTGCTTAGCGAAGCTAGTTGAGGTGGGAATTATCCAATATGAATATGATGAGCCCGCTCTGAGACAAATGTCTCTGGTTGAAGTCGATTTGTCTAGCGATGATATAATCTCAAAAGTTATAAGGAGGGTTGGGAATCCAAGTTTGGATGACACTCGAAAGGAGGATCGTCGAGCCTAGAAATGCAAAACCCCTATGTACTGAGACTTTGACACTCGAAGTGATGATGAATATAAAGCTTCTCGCATGGATTGTGAGTTTATTCGAAAAGCTTGCGAAAATGGTGAAGTTGCTGGTATCCTTGGCCAACCAAGTGGTAAATATGACTTTAAGGTAAAGTTCACACCACCATCAAGTTTTTTTTGTTGACGTGAAGGATATTGTCCCGAGTGGATGGGATAATGAAGAAGACCTTACTTTAACTTTGCCAAAAGATAGAGAGGTCCACTCCAATGACGAGGATGAGGATGAATACAAAACTTCTCGTTTGGATTGTGAGTTTGTAAGGAAAGTCTGTGAGAAAGGTGAAGTGGTGGACACCTTGGGACAACCAACTGGGAAGTACAACTTTATGGTCAAGTATACTCCTCCTCCAAGTTATTTTGAAAACCCCAAAGACATCATTCCTAGTGGATGGGGAGATGAATTCGGGGATGACTTCGTGGCTATGATTGAGCCTGTTGTGATTGATCTAACCAAGGAGAAAATTCCCCGTCGGATTGGTACAATTGACAAGGGTGTCATCGAAGTCGGCTCATTGATTGATAAGTTTGGAGCTATGAAGATCTCAAGCGCGGGTTTTGGACCCGTTGTGATTAAATTGCCACAAGAAGTTGGTGAATGTTCCAATACTAAGGTGACTCCTACTTATGACACTAAGGCAGTCCATTGGAACTATAATACAAATGAAATCGACTCATCACTTGATCGGGTCGAATCTACCCACCACATGAAGGTATGGAAAAGATGGCCGTAATTGATGAGGAAGCTTAACAACTCCTCAAAACACTCAAGACAAGTGAGGCAGAAGTGATAGACCAATTATGCAAGATGCCTGCACAGATTTCCCTATTAAAGCTTTCCAAGACCTCTAAAAAGCATAGAAATGTTCTCCTCAAAATTTTAAATGAAGTCCACGTGCCTGAGACCATTAGAGAAGTACAATTGGAGGAGTTTGTGGAAGCTATACTTCTTAAAGATCAAATTACTTTCTTTGAGAAAGACCTCCCTCCTAAGGGCCAAGCACAAACTAAGGCACTATATGTGTCCGCTCAACATTTTGGGACTAGGATCAAAAGGGTCTTGGTCAATAATGGTTATGCCTTGAACATTTGTCTTTTATCTACCGTCCATCATTTGGGGATAGGAATGGAAAATGTTGTCGCGACCAATTTTTCGGGTGTGAACCACCTAGGGTTTGGCTAATGGATTGTTAAGCTTAGACTTAACTCGAGCCCTCCCAAGCCCATACCAATTCGCGACTTATGTTAAAATTTCTTAACATGCAAATGGATTTTATCTAGGAGTCGCCACTAATCAGTTTATGGTAGGTCGATTAGACACCTAAGTAAAATAATGAGAGTTTTACTTTACTCCTACGAACCAGAGACTCTAGGTACGGGGACTTGGTTACACTAGATTTCTCTAATGCCCTTTCGGTACCATTCTTTTATTTTCAAAAATGCTTTTGCAGGCAGCTTAAATTGATTTTAAATCTATCTTCCTAACATATGAGGCGATCATGTGGGTGCGCAATCCATCAATTTAACACCCAAGAAAACAATGAATAAATTGCAAAACTTACCTCAGAGCAACGAAAGCATCTACAAATGTTAAATTAGAATCCACATCAACAACCCTAGTGTGGCACCCCCGACACCCGGTAGGGTCGCCAGAGATAAATTCTACTATGCGATAGAAGAAAGAATTTGAAAATACAAGCCCAAGCTTAGGCGTAATTTTTTTTTCTTTTCTTTTCCTTTAAAAAGGTTTTAAGGATTTTGCGCAGCTCAGCGGAAATTAAGAGGCAGTTCTCACCAACACTTCGCTTCCCTCACGCCAACACAATACACACCGACTATCTTTGATTTAATGAAAGCCCAAGGCCGAACCACTTTTATTTACACTTATAATTACGAAGGGCTACACAGGTCGGTACAAAAAAGATAGGCCAAGACTCATCTATGCTAGGCCTTCGCTCCACAAAAGAGACACACGACCCTAAAAATGCGACGTGTAACGATCTCCCTTCGATTTACTAGTGGCGGCCATCCAAAAAGTTGCTAACCCCCACTCCACGTGTGCAGGCCGTCACACCCAACCCGGTGCGTCGGGCGGTGGAGGTGGCAGCATCCCCATCATCACAGCGTTGCGGCGGATGTGGACAGAGATGTACTCCTGGATGACTGGGCCTCCAGATAAGCCCACGTCATATGATACGATCGCGCGAACACGCAAAAAGGTCAGTCCCGGCAGAGTGGGACAATCTATCTCGGTCACCTCGACCTCCACATCAGATGGTAGGCCGTAGAACACTCCCCGTGGAACGACGGGGATAGGCATCGCACTAATCTGAAATGTTAGGTCCCCAAAGGGGTGAGTACAACCACTCAACAAGTAAAGGAATCCAAACACCAATCAATGCATTTAAACAATATAAACAATTACATCATACGTGCCACATATGCAATCCAATATACTTACCTCAAAGCCAGGCACATGCCGACGTACATCATCATATCATATAATTCATACATGTCATCGTATTTTCATGTCATATCATGTATACACATGTCATCACCATGTCATATCATGCATACACATGTCATCACCATGTCATAACATGTATACACATGTCATCACCATGTCATATCATGCATACATATGTCATCACCATGTCATATCATCATCACCATGTCATATCATGCATACACATGTCATCACCATGTCATATCATGTATACACATGTCATCACCATGTCATATCATGCCACACATGCATGTCATTTCCACTTTGAGATCCCAATTGATCATCACATCTTCCTTCCTCGGGATCATCCATCCCATATTATACACTCGCACCCTCACTCGGGTCTCATGAGAAAAACCTCCGGAATTATGCCAACCATGGCCACCGGGCATCCGGCACCCCCAACGCTCCAGGCATCTCGCATCCCAACTGGCATCACGAGGTATCCCCTCGGGCAAAGACCTCCGAGGCTTCCGGCACCCATCTCATTCCAGGCATCCTGACACTGCCAGGGTATCCGGCCATGTATCTCTCTATACATTCCGGTCAACGCTTCCCCCCTCCAACCATTACCATAGATCACATTGCCAATTTCTTTTCAATATATCATGCACATGATGTCATGACAAAAGAAGATTACCTTAGTACTTGTGCATGCATAAATTAAGCATCTACACATACATGCAATAAGTGCAATTGCTAATATAGATTAAATCCTTGTGGGATTTTTACTTACCACATGCATTTTGAATTATAAAAAATCCAATTTATTCAAAATTGAAATTAATTAAATAATCACATAAATCCTAAAATCATGAAATTAAGGCATATAAGATCCAAATATAATAGAATTGAAAAATATGCAGAAAACAAATGGCAAAACAATTTCCACATAGTAAACCACATTTCCACAATTTCAATGCACGTTTTCGGATAAGGGCAGAACGCAGAATTTTCTTGGTAAGTCAATTAAAATACCCATATGACCTCAGAAAATTATGAAATTTTACCAGGATGTAGTTACGACATTAAGCTATACTTTTCATTGTAAACTAAGTCAAAATCGTCTTAGATAATTTTCTACAGACCCACGAAGCTCCTGGTCAAGTTACCGAAATACACAGAGCACAATGTCTGAAATATACAGATTTGACCTATTTACACTTCTTCGTTCTCTCTTATTTTTGGATATGTTATACTCCTAAGGATCCTCTACAACTTTCATGAAGAGACTTAAGCCAAAAAACCAAAGGAAGACCTTCAAATGGTCCCACAAAGTCTCTGGTAACCCACGTCGCAACTCCAGTTTCATCGTCTTCAAGGTCAGGTTGGTTACCTAGCCTAAACCTGTTATTTTTGCTTCAAATTTGCATATGTTCATCCTTAATATGTGCTCTACAAGTTTTATGAAGAAGTCGAAGAGAGATTCTTAGTAAAAACCAACATGCAAACCACGAACTCACCTCAAGGTCAGAAAAACAGTTCCAGATCTAAGGTCTCCGAAATATGAGGTTGAGACCCCTCAAATCTCCATCATTTTTCACGAAGTTTCAGTATGTTATAGTTCAAGATGTTAGCTACAACTTTCATGCAGAGATCCAAGCCAAAATCGAACTCCAAACACACATGCAAGCCCTCACAAGTTTCTGACTTCACTGGTTCATGCGAAAACAGCATGCATTCTCAACATCCAAGCATTCTCACTCCATTTTCGTAGCTTAAACCACCAAGAATCCAACATGCAAACACACAAGAAAGGAAAGGAGATGGATCCTAACTTGCCTCTAGCCAAGAAAAACCCACGGGAACGGCGGCGGACGGCGGCGTGCGGCGGCGGACAGCGGTTCTCTCCCCCTCTCCTCTCACGCGACGCCCTCCCTCCTTCTTCTCCTTTCTCTCTTCCTCTCTTTCTCTCTTTCTCTCCCTGTCTTTCCTTTCTCTTGCACGGCACCCCTTCTCTCTCTCTCCCTTCTCTTTTCTCTTCTCTTCCCTAATCATCACAAGGAAGACCCTAAGCATGTATGCCAAGTGGCATACACACTAGGACACTTGGGGAGGGGCATGCAAACCCTCCCCCTCCTTCCTTCGCACGGCACCACACAAGGCCCATTGGGCCTTATGGGCTTGGCCCACACGGCCCACCCTTAGGCCCTCCAACCATGGGCCTAAGTCCATGCTATTGGGCCTAAGGCCCAATCCACTCCCTTTTCTAAATTAAACTTAAAACTAACAATTAATTTTACCAAATTAAAATTCTATAATATTAAATCTATAACAAACAATATATAACAAGCATGGCAACATAAAATTTTATCTTTAATAGTCATCTTAGCTCAATTTAAATTAAAAACAAACAAGGCACAAGGCACAAGGCCTTAAGAGAGAACTAAAATTAAAGCACAACCAAATAGGTAAATTCATTACCTATTAAAAAAAGCTCTATGGCACCTTAGGACATGCCCTTAAATTCTAGGATGCCACAACTCTCCGCTCCTTAGAGAATTTCGTCCCTGAAATTAAACGTTACTCACAACCTCAAAAAGGTACGGGTACTTCTCTTTCATCTGATCTTCACTTTCCCAAGTGGTTTCCTCCATATCGTGATGTTGCCATAATACTTGAACCAAGGGAATCTTTTTATTCCTGAGAACTTGTTCTTTCCGATCCAGTGTTTGCAGAGGTTCTTCGATATATTTCACTTTCTCATCCACTTTGATGGCTTCATGATCGAGTATGTGACCGGGATCTGGCTGATACTTTCTTAGCATAGACACATGAAACACATTATGTAAATTTCCCAAGTTTGGAGGTAGCGCCAATCGATAAGCCGCATCTCCTATCCTCTCAAGTATCTCAAAAGGTCCAACGAATCTAGGACTCAACTTTCCTTTCACTCCAAAGCGAGATATTCCTTTTAACGGAGATACCTTAAGAAACACATGATCTCCTATTCCGAATTCCAAGGGTCTCCTACGCTTATCCGCATAACCCTTTTGTCTACTCTGGGCTGTCTTTAGTCTTTTCCTGATAATCTCAACAGCTTCAGTGGTATCTTGTACCAATTCAGGTCCTGTCAATCTCCTTTCACCTACTTCATCCCAACAGATAGGGGTTCTACACCTCCTCCCATATAATGCTTCATATGGGGCCATGCCTATACTTTTTCTGAAAACTATTGTTATAGGCAAATTCTATCAAATGCAGGTTCTCATCCCATCTTTCTTTAAAGTCAATGATACAGGCTCTCAGCATATCCTCTAGAGTTTGTATCACTCTTTCTGTTTGTCCATCTGTCTAAGGGTGATAAGCTGTACTGAATTGAAGTTTCGTTCCTAAAGCACTTTGCAAACCTCTCCAAAAATTCGAAGTAAATCTAGAGTCTCTATCCGAGGTGATTGATACAGGGATACCATGCAAACGCACTATCTGACTTACATAGATTTCAGCGAGTCTACTCATTGAATAGTTCACACGAACAGCTAAGAAATGGGCAGACTTAGTTAAACGATCTACTATTACCCAAATTGAATCGTGACCACTTGATGTCCTTGGCAATCCTTGCACAAAATCCATTGTCACATGCTCCCACTTCCACTCTGGTATGTCTAACGGTCTCAAAAGTCCTGCTGGCTTACGATGTTCTGCTTTTACTTGCTGGCACGTTAAACATTGAGAAACATACTTGGCTGTATCCATTTTCATACCATTCCATCAAAATTGTTGACGCAAATTTCTGTACATTTTCGTACTACCTGGGTGGATACTATACTTGCTCTTATGTGCCTCTGACAAAATCTCTTTCTTTACTTCTTCGTTGTCGGGTACACAAAGTCGTCCTTGGCATCTTATTGTCCCATCTTTAGAAATTTGAAACTCTGGTCTCTTTCCTAGGGACATTGCTTCCTTCACTTTCAAAATCTCCGGATCAGACTTTTGCAGGGTCTTGATTCTCTGAATAATTTCTGGCTCAATCCTTAAGGCTTTAAGCATACCAGTAAGATTATCCACCTTCAACTTAAACTCTAAATCTGCTACAGACTTTAATAAGCTCCACTCTACTATTCTTAAACTGGCCATTTCCATGGCTGACTTACGGCTAAGGGCATCTGCTACCCTATTCGCCTTCCCTGGATGATATCGTATCTCACAATCATAATCTTTTAACAATTCCATCCACCTTCTTTGTCTCATGTTCAACTCTTTTTGCGAGAATAGATATTTCAAGCTCTTGTGGTCTGTATAAATTTCAAACTTTTCTCCATATAGGTAATGCCTCCATATCTTCAAGGCGAACACTATAGCTGCCAATTCCAAATCATGTGTGGGGTAATTTAACTCATGGGGTTTCAATTGCCTAGATGCGTAGGCTATGACCTTGCCATGTTGCATCAAAACACATCCCAGTCCTTTATGAGATGCATCACTATATACTGTAAAACCATCCGGTCCAAAGGGTATGGTTAAAACTGGAGCTGTGGTTAACTTCCTTTTAAGTTCTTGAAAGCTCCTTTCACAATCCTCACTCCATTCATATTTTGCATTCTTCCGAGTTAACTTAGTTAACGGTCCTGCCAATTTGGAAAATCCTTCAATGAACCTTCGGTAATAACCGGCCAATCCTAAGAAACTTCGTATCTCGGTAGGTGTGGTCGGTCTCGGCCAATTTATTACCATTTCCACTTTTGACGGATCCACTGCAATTCCTCCTCCTGACACCACATGTCCTAAAAATGTTATATGATCCAACCGAAATTCACACCTGCTGAATTTGGCATATAACCGATGGTCCCTCAAAGTTTGCAAAACTATCCTCAAGTGTTGCTCATGTTCTTTTGGTCCTTTCGAATACACCAAGATATCGTCGATAAAAACAATCACAAACTGATCCAAATAGGACTTAAATACCCTGTTCATTAGATCCATGAACGCTGCAGGTGCATTTGTCAAACCAAAAGGCATAACAAGGAACTCGTAATGTCCATAACGAGTCCTAAATGCAGTCTTAGGAATATCTTCCTTCTTAATCCTCAACTGATGGTATCCTGATCTTAAGTCAATCTTAGAGAAAACTGAACTTCCTTGAAGTTGGTCAAACAGATCATCAATTCTAGGCAGAGGATACTTGTTCTTGACAGTCACTTGATTTAATTGCCTATAGTCAATGCATAAACGCATTGATCCATCCTTCTTTTTCACAAATAGGACTGGTGCACCCCAAGGTGAAGCACTAGGCCTAATGAATCCTTTGTCCAGCAACTCTTGTAATTGCACTTTCAATTCCTTTAATTCCACTAAGGCCATTCTGTATGGGGCTTTTGATATTGGTCCTGTTCCCGGCATCAGTTCAATTTCAAACTCAATTTCTCTTTCTGGAGGTAATCCAGGCAATTCCTCGGGAAATACATCTGAAAACTCATTTACTACTCCAATATCATCAAGTTTCAGTTCTTCCTTGGTATAATCTTTAGCCATTGCTAGATACCCTTGACATCCCTTGCCGAGTAACACATTAGCCTCTACTGCAGAAATAAGTGCTACTGAAGGTGGGTCTGACCACCTAAGAATTCACAACTGGACTGGTCGGGTAAAACGAATTGGATTACTCTTCTGTAACAATCCATTTTAGCCTGATACTTACAAAGCCAATCCATTCCTAGGATAACATCAAAGTCATACATGGCCATCACAACTAAGTCTATTTCTGTGTCCCTTCCTCCTACAGTTATCTTACAATTCTCACACACCAACGTAGACAGCACTGCATCCTCTAAAGGCGTAGAAACACAAAGAGGAATCCCAAGAAAAATCGTTTCAAATTTACTCAACAATCTATATCTGTCAGACACAAACGAATGCGTGGCACCTGTATCAAACAATGCATAAGCCTTCTTGCCATTTATGTAGATTGTACCTGAGATGATGTTGTTGGAAGCTCTCGCTTCCTCTTGAGTGACCGCATACACCCTTCCTTGAGCTGGTGGTCTCCGAGAATTTCCTTGTGAATTTGTCTTGACAGCACTCTGATATCCCTGTCGCACTGAGCCAGCACTCACCTGCGACCTCTCTCGTGGGCAATTTCTCCTAAGATGGCCCACTTGTCCACAACCAAAGCACTTTGGCTGCCCAGTACAAGGTCCTGAGCCGTGCCTTCCATTACACCTTTGACAAACATTAGGTTGATAGGGTGCTTTCCCTATATTCAGACCACTCCTTGCTCCCCCAAAGTTTCCAAAATTACTTTTCTTCCTAGCATCCCAAGTTTGACCTTGACCAGAATAGGGTCTCTTACCCCTTCTCACATCATCGGAAACCCACGGTTTCTTAAACTCAGACCGCTCTCTTATCAGCTCCTGTTCCACCAACTGTGCCCTTTCAAAGACTTCATGGTAATCTCTCATGTTCAAAGGCACCAATTGCTTTCTAATATCAGTTCTCAACCCTTTCAGAAACCTCTTGGCTTTCTCCTCCTGATCCTCAATCAGTCTAGGAGCATATCTAGATAGTTCAGAAAATCTAGCCTCATACTGGTCCACTGTCAGCTCCTTTTGTTCTAGCTGAACAAATTCTATGATCTTCTTGTCTTTTGCATAGTCAGAGAAATGCTTTCTATTGAAAGCTCTAACAAACTCATCCCAATTCATTTCAGTACCTGGTGGGAAGATTGTATCCCGTGAAGCTCTCCACCAAAACTTTGCATTTCCCTCCAGCTGATACTCTGCTAAAGTTATTTTCTCAGCATCAGTGCAGTCCAACAACCGGAAAATTCTCTCCATACCATCAATCCAATGCTCCGCCTCCTCAGGACTTCCTATGCCACTGAACTTGGGTGGCTTCAGCTTCAAAAACTGTTCCACAAGTCCCTGAGTACGGCGTTCAGCTCTAGGTTGTTGTTGCGCCTGCCTTTCCATCAGATTTCCAATGTTGGCCAATGCTTGCAGGATATCCTCCATTCGGGGTTCAGCCCTTGGAGCAGAGGCTTCAGCCCTCTGTGAACGTTGACTTCCAAACCGTACCATAGCTTTCCTGCAGTTCCAAGCATTTGCCTCAGGAACAATCTGAGACTCACTGCCTCCACTACTAAAGTAACATACACATGTTACTAGCAACCTAAAACAACTACCAAGGATCTACGGGCGAATACTCATCACCCGTTATTCAATTATCCTATGGTGTGCATTGTTAAAACTTCCCTCATTTTTTTTTTCTAAATGAGGTCTCCTTATCACTCCAAGCATAAACCTTATGCTCTGATACCACCCGCTGTGGCACCCCCGACAACCGGTAGGGTCGCCAGAGATAAATTCTACTACGCGATAGAAGAAAGAATTTGAAAATACAAGCCCAAGCTTAGGCGTAAATTTTTTTTCATTTCTTTTCCTTTAAAAAGGTTTTAAGGATTTTGCGCAGCTCAGCGGAAATTAAGAGGCAGTTCTCACCAACACTTCGCTTCCCTCATGCCAACACAATACACACCGACTATCTTTGATTTAATGAAAGCACGAGGCCGAACCACTTTTATTTACACTTATAATTACGAAGGGCTACACAGGTCGGTACAAAAAGGATAGGCCAAGACTCATCTATGCTCGGCCTTCGCTCCACAAAAGAGACACACGACCCTAAAAATGCGACGTGTAACGATCTCCCTTCGATTTACTAGTGGCGGCCATCCAAAAAGTTGCTAACCCCCACTCCACGTGTGCAGGCCGTCACACCCAACCCGGTGCGTCGGGCGGTGGAGGTGGCAGCATCCCCATCATCACACCGTTGCGGCGGATGTGGACAGAGATGTACTCCAGGATGACTGGGCCTCCAGATAAGCCCACGTCATATGATACGATCGCGTGAACACGCAAAAAGGTCAGTCCCGGCAGAGTGGGACAATCTATCTCGGTCACCTCGACCTCCACATCAGATGGTAGGCCGTAGAACACTCCCCGTGGAACGACGAGGATAGGCATCGCACTAATCTGAAATGTTAGGTCCCCAGAGGGGTGAGTACAACCACTCAACAAGTAAAGGAATCCAAACACCAATCAATGCATTTAAACAATATAAACAATTACATCATACGTGCCACATATGCAATCCAATATACTTACCTCAAAGCCAGGCACATGCCGACGTACATCATCATATCATATAATTCATACATGTCATCGTATTTTCATGTCATATCATGTATACACATGTCATCACCATGTCATATCATGCATACACATGTCATCACCATGTCATATCATGTATACACATGTCATCACCATGTCATATCATGCATACATATGTCATCACCATGTCATATCATCATCACCATGTCATATCATGCATACACATGTCATCACCATGTCATATCATGTATACACATGTCATCACCATGTCATATCATGCCACACATGCATGTCATTTCCACTTTGAGATCCCAATTGATCATCACATCTTCCTTCCTCGGGATCATCCATCCCATATTATACACTCGCACCCTCACTCGGGTCTCACGAGAAAAACCTCCAGAATTATGCCAACCATGGCCACCGGGCATCCGGCACCCCCAACGCTCCAGGCATCTCGCATCCCAACTGGCATCACGAGGTATCCCCTCGGGCAAAGACCTCCGAGGCTTCCGGCACCCATCTCATTCCAGGCATCCTGACACTCCCAGGGTATCCGGCCATGTATCTCTCTATACATTCCGGTCAACGCTTCCCCCCTCCAACCATTACCATAGATCACATTGCCAATTTCTTTTCAATTTATCATGCACATGATGTCATGACAAAACAGGATTACCTTAGTACTTGTGCATGCATAAATTAAGCATCTACACATACATGCAATAAGTGCAATTGCTAATATAGATTAAATCCTTGTGGGATTTTTACTTACCTCATGCATTTTGAATTATAAAAAATCCAATTTATTCCAAATTGAAATTAATTAAATAATCACATAAATCCTAAAATCATGAAATTAAGGCATATAATATCCAAATATAATAGAATGGAAAAATATGCAGAAAACACATGGCAAAACAATTTCCACATAGTAAACCACCTTTCCACAATTTCAATGCACGTTTTCGGATAAGGGCAGAACGCACAATTTTCTTGGTAAGTCAATTAAAATACCAATATGACCTCAGAAAATTATGAAATTTTACCAGGATGTAGTTAAGACATTAAAATATACTTTTCATGAAGGAAACTAAGTCAAAATCGTTTTAGATAATTTTATACAGACCCACGAAGCTCCTGGTCAAGTTACCGAAATACACAGAGCACTATGTCCGAAATATACAGATTTGACCTACTTACACTTCTTCGTTCTCTCTTATTTTTGGCTTTGTTATACTCCTAAGGATCCTATACAACTTTCATGAAGAGACTTAAGCCAAAATACCAAAGGAAGACCTTCAAAGGGTCCCACAAAGTCTCTGGTAACCCACGTCGCAACTCCAGTTTCATCGTCTTCAAGGTCAGGTAGGTTACCTAGCCTAAACTTGTTATTTTTGCTTTAAATTTGAGTATGTTCATCCTTAAGATGTTATCTACAAGTTTTATGAAGAAGTCGAAGAGAGATTCTTAGTAAAAACCAACATGCAAACCACGAACTCACCTCAAGGTCAGAAAAACAGTTCCAGATCTAGGGTCTCCGAAATATGAGGTTTAGACCCCTCAAATCTCCATCATTTTTCACGGAATTTCAGTATGTTATATTTCAAGATGTTAGCTACAACTTTCATGAAGAGATGCAAGCCAAAAACGAACTCCAAACACACATCCAAGCCCTCACAAGTTTCTGACTTCACTGGTTCATGTGAAAACAGCATGCATTCTCAACATCCAAGCATTCTCACTCCATTTTCGTAGCTTAAACCACCAAGAATCCAACATGCAAACACACAAGCAAGGAAAGGAGATGGATCCTAACTTGCCTCTAGCCAAGAAAAACTCACGGGAACGGTGGCGGACGGCGGCGTGCGGCGGCGGATGGCGGTTCTCTCCCCCTCTCCTCTCGCGCGACGCCCTCCCTCCTTCTTCTCCTTTCTCTCTTCCTCTCTTTCTCTCTTTCTCTCCCTCTCTTTCCTTTCTCTCGCACGGCACCCCTTCTCTCTCTCTCCCTTCTCTTTTCTCTTCTCTTCCCTAATCATCACAAGGAAGACCCTAAGCATGTATGCCAAGTGGCATACACACTAGGACACTTGGGGAGGGGCATGCAAACCCTCCCCCTCCTTCCTTCGCACGGCACCACACAAGGCCCATTGGGCCTTATGGGCTTGGCCCACACGGCGCACCCTTAGGCCCTCCAACCATGGGCCTAAGTCCATGCTGTTGGGCCTAAGGCCCAATCCACTCCCTTTTCTAAATTAAACTTAAAACTAACAATTAATTTTACCAAATTAAAATTCTATAATATTAAATCTATAACAAACAATATATAACAAGCATGGCAACATAAAATTTTATCTTTAATAGTCATCTTAGCTCAATTTAAATTAAAAACAAACAAGGCACAAGGCACAAGGCCTTAAGAGAGAACTAAAATTAAAGCACAACCAAATAGGTAAATTCATTACCTATTAAAAAAAGCTCTAGGGCACCTTAGGACATGCCCTTAAATTCTAGGATGCCACACCTAGATATGATTTCTAATTAACACGCAATTTCCCTTTTTTGTTTTCATTTATTTAATGAAAATTATGCAATATACGATGCAATATTAACTAAATGACCTAATTCTAATGACATGTAATTTCTAATTGAATGGACCTAGCAACAACCACTATATGACATGCATTTCAATGAATCTAATCCTAATGACGTGCATATGACATTTTTCTTTTTCTTTTTCTTTTTTTTTCCTAAAAGAATGCAATCTATCCTAGAGAATAAAGCTAATTTATTCTAAGACATTTTTTTTGTATTTTTCATGAAATTCTAAATTAGGTAAAAATGCTAAAATTATCTACCTAGATTAAAGTATCATCCAATTTGTATTAGGAATGAGGTTAATCCAAATCCTAATTTAGACTATAATGTTATCCTAACTTAGAAATCCCTAACTGAAATGAAATCTATCTAAAAAAAAATTATCTAAACTTATAATAAATTAAAAACTATTACCTAGAATTAAACTGTGTAATTTTACCCTAATATGCAATGACGTGTAAAGAATGCCTAATTCTACATGACATATGTATGATGATTTTTGTGTTTTTATATGAAATTTTTTGAAATTAAAATTGCAACCTGAGTTTAAAGAAACTAGCATCCTAAATTGACATTTTTTATTTTATTTTAAAAAATTCAAAATAAAATTCCTATTCTAGATATGCAAGATAACCCTAAGACGAGGAATATCTAAAACAAACCTAATCCTAATTCAATTTGTTTTTATTTTCTTTTTTATGAAATTTAAATTGATCCAAATGACACGATAGCAAATAAGGCAAGATAAGATCGATATCCACAAATTGACGAATCATATCCTGCGTATGGGATCGGATTGGTCAATTTTAAATGAAACCGCGAATCGAATCTCGAGCGTGTGATCGGATTGGCGATTTTTCCGTGCGATTGCGAGTCGTATTTCGAGTGTAAAATTGGATTGTCAATTGTATGCATGTTGTGAAATTAGGAAGATTTCCCAATTTAAAATGCTACTCGAGATTACAAATAGGACTGTATATCATGAACTTTGATCATGTGTATCAAAATATTTTAAATAAGGAAACAGAATATTTGGAAATCAAATTAGATAAATTTTTTACCTAATCTGAATATTGGCTTCCAAATTTAGACTTTGTGCAATCGGACTGGGATCGCAATCGGGAATGGCGGTGGCTGATCAGCTCACTGCAGCGGCTACTGATGTTGGTGTGGACTTCTCGGTGGTCATCCATGGCATAGGATGGCTGCCTGTGATGCCGTCTCAGCCAAGGATTCTTGGTGCATGACCAATGATGGATTCTATAGGGCTCGTGAATTGAATCGGTGAAGCTCGCGACTTGAATATGTGGGGCGCTCGGGACCTACAAGGGAAATCGGTATACACGTTGCCACGCGTCCCTCAACTTCCCATGATCTCTTCCTCCTTTTGTCTTGTAGCTTTGAAGAAATTCTGCTCTTGTTGAACTTGACCGTGAGTGGGTGTTTGACCGAATTGTGAACTGCACTCTTGAACATCGCTGCTGGATCACCATCTTCAATCTACAATGGCATTGCAATATTTCTTTCTTGACTCCCACTCATGATTTATTTCTCTATGTTTCTTTGCATATCACTTGTGAATCACACTAGCAACTTTTAAGACAACATGGATTAATATTGAACCAAAGAACAACCTGCAGAAGAAAACTAAGGCAAGGCAAGCGTTGGTTAGCGGTTGTCCAGATCTGGAGGGCTATGGCTATGCCTTGCGGCGTGACCCGAGGACAAGTAGTACAGCACAGGTGGTGCAGGTGGCGAGATCCGCGACTCAACGTTATCATGGAGTGGACAGTAGCTTTGTTGTCAACGTGGGGAGACTAGAGCAGCAGCATTGTCAAGGTCGAGGACAGCAAGCACGGTACAGCAGGGCTTACGGCTCGTTGACGAGTTGTCATGGAGGATGAGAGCGCTGCGGCGGCAATGGCGAGGTCTCGGCGTAAGCTTGGCCAAGAGAACTCATGTTCTCTCCTCTCTTTCTTCTCACGTATGTCTCCATATGTGGCCGTGTATTGAATTGTGAGGCACCCCCCTTCTGTTCTTCATTTGCTATAGGTCTTTTATAGGGAGAGGGTTTGAACTATCGAGGAAAGAAAACAAATTTCGTTTCCTCTTCTAGACACTTGGAATCTTCCTTGACAGCACGCTGCTTCTTGTCTTAAGACAAAAATATATTCACTAAATATATGATCCACGCTGACCAATCTTCTTCTAATATCATTTCTTTGTATAGAGATATTCAAAGAAACGATATGTGCAGACCTTCTTCCCTCTTGAACAATACATATTGTCGAAAGGAATATTGCCAGAATAATGAGATCAAATTTAGGTCCCCATGCAAGACAATACTCTTTCGTCAAAATCCTTGCCTTATTTTCTTTAGCAGAGATATTTGGTCAATCTTTGGATGACTTGACTGAATTTTCAATGGCTAAATATATGTTCTCTAGGGACGAGCCATTCAAGTGCAGTCATGCTCTTCCTACCTATTTTCTTTAAACAAAATTTTTCTTTCCTTTCCATTCTTTCATATTGACGAAACTAATAGGATATCTTAATATCATTCCTGAGTTTAATAATGCGATATCCTCTTGTTTACGCATGAGCTTCAAATATCCCATATGACGCACTACGCAATTCTCATTCATGGGCTTGTCTGAACTCTCTTCATCGCAGGCTTAGTCCAACTAGCTAAATTAATTCAAATCCATCCGCCAGTCTAATGCAAATGCAGTAATAATTAAAAATGCTTAAAATTATATGCTATGCAATTAATATTATATGTTTTTTAGGGGTTAAAATTAATCCCTAATTTTTTAATGCGATAAATGACTAAACGAGTCGCCAAAATTTAGGTGTCAACAAATGTCTCCCCTCTAAAAATTCCCGTATGAGCCTTTGATGGGATGAGAAAATAAATAATAGGGGAAATCGACTTACCACTAACGATTGGCCCTATTACCATTACTCAAAAGTTTCAAGTACTGGATATTCCAAGTAACTTTAGCCTGCTATTGGGACAGCCGTGGATCCATGTTGCAGGAATTATTCCTTCCAGTCTTCATCAAATGATGAAACTCCCAATTGATGGAAAGATCGTGACTATTCGATGTGAAAGAGATGTGGAGACTTTCCATAACACCGCCATACCTTTCATCGAGCTTGAGGTCAAGGGAGAGTCGAGCAATCACTTGTTTGAGATGGTGTCTATCACTCATGTGCCTGTTGGGTCGATCATCAGGAAGCCTCAGTTGTCAAAGGCATCCTTGATGTCGAGTAAAGAACTGCTCAGGAACGGTTTTGCTATTGGGAAAGGTTTGGGTAATCTCGCCCAAGGCATGCCAAATCCCATTAAGGTGGCCAAGATCAACAAATGCAAAGGCCTAGGTTATCAGGGTGACTGTAAGGGTCAAGGTAATCATAAAAGCCCAAACATTAAAGAAATCCACCTTTGAAGGATTTCTTTCCTGGTCCACCAAGGTCATTGCAAGAAGAAGAGGCCAGTGTCTACCACTTTGCTGATTTGTTTGAAGATGGTTTAGTTGGCATTATTAATGAAGATAAAGAGCCTACAGTTCCCACTGTGTAAGGGATTTTTCTAGTTCTTGCATTTCATTTTTAGTCGCATTTCATTCGTTTCTCCCTTGCGAGGGAATTCCATTCATTTTATTTCTTTCCACTTGTAATAATCTGGATCATAAACTTTATAGATCCAAGATGATATACGTTGTAATGCAGTTTTTGCATATCAATAAAATTCATGTTTTGTTAATAGACGTGTGAGGTTTCCTAAATCAATCCTATGATGATGCTTTGGGGCCTGAGCCTCTACACGATCTATAGTTTCAAAATATTTTAGTGGAACGAGGACGTCTAATGACATGAGGGCTGGTTCCCAAATAAATTTTTCGAAAACTTGAATTTGAAAAAAAAAAAAATTCATGACATTTACATACATTGCATTCATTTATATGTATATATACTAACCATTTCTTGATTGCATTTCAAGCATGACATTTCACATCATGTTAGTCATTTGCATGGCTTGGATTCACATTCAAAAGATTTTGACGAACCCGATTATTCCGACTTAGAGAATGAGGATGATCCTCGAGTTATTGAAAAGGAATGGCTCAGACATGAAGAGTCCAAACCTCCTACCACCAAACAGCCAATCACTGTGAATTTAAGATATTCAAATAACCCTAAAGAAACTAATATTGGGGTAGATCTCTCTCAAGCAGACGCCAATAGATTAATTGGACTTTTGAAAGAGTACCAAGATGTTTTTGCTTGGTCATATGCCGATATGCTGGGTTTAGACCCTGAGATTGTGGAACATGCGTTACCACTTGATCCTAATATTCCGCCGAAGAAGCAAAAGCTCAGAAAGATGTAACTTGAATTGTTGAAAAAGATTGAAGAAGAAATCATGAAGCTCTTAAACATTAGTTTCATTGAAGTTATCCTTTATGCTGATTGGATTGCTAATATAGTCCCGATTATGAAAAAGGATGGACGAGTCCGAGTATGTGTTGATTACTGTGACTTAAATGAGGCAAGCCCTAGGGATGATTTTCCTTTGCCACATAGTGATGTCTTAGTTGACAGTACTGTTGGATTCGAATTGTTCTCCTTCATAGACGGATTTTCCGGTTATAACCAAATTATGATGAAAGAAGAAGACAAGACTAAAACTCCATTCATCACCCCATGGGGAACATTTTGCTACAAAGTTATGCCATTTGGCTTAAAGAACACATGGGCAACATATCAAAGAGCCATGGTAACACTATTTCATGACATGATGCAAAAGGAGATTGAAGTTTATGTTGATGACATGATTGCAAAGTCAAGACAATGTGAAGATCGAAGTTGAGGCTTAACTCCGCAATCGAGGAAATTCAAGTTGAGGCTTAACTCCGCAAAATGCATATTTAGGGCAAAGTCTGGGAAGTTTCTTGGACTTATGGTTAGTAACAAGGGTATCGAGAGAGATCCCTCTAAGGTGAAGGCCATATGTAACTTGAAACCTCCTTCAACTGTTAAGGAATTCTGAAACTTACTAGGAATATCGAATTATGTTGCAAGATTTATCTCTCAGTTGTCAGAAACCACTAAGCCATTTTTAAAGCTGTTAAAAAATGAATGCCAAGGTCAATTAGGATGAAGAATGTCATAAATTATTTAAAGAACTTAAGCAATATCTTTCACAATCTCCTATACTCGTACCGCCTATCCAAGGCGTGCCTTTGATCTTGTATCTCACCATTCACGAAGAGTCTTTAGGAGCCATGTTAGCACAAAAAGGACCAAGGGATGGAATAGAACATGCTATATATTACCTCAATAAGAAGTTTACTAGTTTTGAGAGTCCATATCCTGAAGTGGAAAAGACCTGTGTAGCCTTGATTTGGGTTTTACACCAACTGAGGCAATACACTCTTCATCACCGCATCATTATGGTGATTGAGAATGACCCGATCAAATATCTTTGGAGAAGCCCGCATTGGTTGGAAGGCTCACTAAATGGCAAATATTACTCTCTAAATTTGATATTCAAAGCATGTCATAAAATTCTGTCAAAAGGCGAGCCATAGCCGATATGTTAGCTGAAAATCTTGGGAAATCTAATTATTGGGATGAAATCGATGAACGGATTTATTTGGTCTCACTTGACAAGTGGACCATGTATTTCGATGGTGCAGTTAACATTTCTAGTTCTGGCACTAGGGCAGTTTTAATATCTCCATAAGGTTAACATTATCTAGTAGCTGTAAAGTTGGTATTCCATTGTACCAACAATATTTTTGAATATGAAGCGTGCATCCTTGGTTTGCAATTAGCCATTATGAAAGTAAAAAAGGTTTAAGTTTATGGTGATTATGCACTCATCATTCTCTAGACAGAAGGTGAATGGCAAACGCGGGATGTAAAGTTGATTCTTTACCACAAATATCTCAAAGACTTGGTTAAGGAATTTGACGAAATCTCTTTTGATTATCTGCCGGGATCACAAAATCAATTTGCTGATGCCTTTGCAACTTTATCTTCAATGTTACAAGTAATTGATAGTTTGAGCATTGATCATTTGCAAATCAACATCTTAAAGAAGCCTGCTTATTGTTTGATGATTGAAGAAGAACCTGATGGTCAACCCCGGTATTATGACATCATGAATTACCTTCAAGGATACAAATTCCCTGAAGGGAGTCAAGCCAATGATCGAAAATACTTGATGAAGTTGGCATCCAAATTCTTCCTCAATGGAGGAGCCCTTTATAAAAGGTCTTTCGATTCAGTTTTACTAAAGTGTGTGGATGCACAAGAAGCTAAGCTCTTGATGAAAGAAATACATGAAGGAGAGAGTAACCCTCATATGAATGGTCATCTCCTGGCCAGAAAAATCATCAGGCTCGGTTACTATTGGTTGACCATGGAAGTTGATTATATTCAGTATGTGAGGTGCTATCACCGATGCCAAGTCTATGGAGACAAAATCAATGCTCCTCCTAATGAGCTACATCAAATGTTCGAGTCCTGGCTTTTTTCAATATGGGGCATCGACATCATTGAAGCAATTAATCCTAAAGCATTGAATGGGCACCATTTTATCTTAGTAGCCATTGATTACTTCACCAAATGGATTGAAGCCAGTTCTTATGCCCATGTTATTGCAAAGAGTGTGGCAAAGTTCATCCGTCGTGATATCATCGCTTGATATAAAGTTCTTGAAGTGATCATCACAGACAATGGATCAAACTTGAACGATAAGGTGGTGGATGAATTACTTGGAGGATTCTACATTCGCCATTTAAATTCTTCTCCTTACGGCCCAGAAATGAATAGAGCTGTGGAAGCGGAAAATAAGAACATCAAGAAGATTTTAGCCAAAATGGTGGAAAATTATCATGATTGGCATGATCGGTTACCATATGCTTTGCTTGCTTACCGAACTTCAATTCACACTTCAACTAGAGCAACACCATTCTCATTGGTTTATAGGATGGGGGTTGTATTACCCGTGGAAGTGGAAATCCCTTCACTGAGGGTACTTTCTCAAATCAAGCTCTCTACAGATGAATGGGTTCAAAGCTATGCTTGATGAAAAGAGGGTAAAGCCTTATGCCGTGAACAAAGCTATCAGAAAAGAGTTGCTAGGTCGTTCAACCACAAGGTTAGGCCAAGACAGTTCAAGATCAACGATCTTGTCTTGAAAAAGGTCTAACCTATCATTGCAAATCCTAGTGGGAGTTTACTCTAAACTATGAAGGTCCATATATTGTAAGGAAAGTGCTACCTGGTGGGGCACTAATCCTTGTAGAAATTGATGGTCAAGAATTCCCAAGACTTGTAAATGCTTATGCTGTCATGAAGTATTATCCATATGTTGACACCTAAATTTTGACAACCCAATTATTTATTTATTGCATTAAAAATTAGGAATTAATTTTTATTTGCTAAAAACAAGAATTAAATTGCGTAGCATATAATTTTAGGGGCATTTTTTATTTGCATTTGTATCGGACTGGTGATAAATGGGTTTAATTTGGTGGTTTTGAATTTTAAATTGACAAGTCGGACTAAGCCCACAAAGAGAGCAAATTGGCCCAAGCCCATATTCTCGAGGAGAAATTACGAACTCATCTTTACGAGATTTCAAATTTGAGAATAGTCCTCTCGCAATTTTGAAATTCAGTGGAGAATAATCATTTTTGCAAAGGAAATCTAGAAGAGTTGTGGAAAATAAAAGGATTTGTGTTTCGAAAAAATCTTTGTGGATGTTGATTAGTAGAAGAAAAGAAAACCCTAGTTCTTGGCTTATAAATAGGTTGCTACAGTATAGAAAAGGGGAGGCACGCACATTGAATATACGGCCGCACAAGAGGGGGCCTTTTATTTTGTTTTAGGGCTTTTTCTCTCGGTTTTTTCGAGGTAAAAAAATAAATAAAAACTGAAGACAAAGAAAAAAATTCTTTCTTCGGTTTTTAGGGTTTTGGAGGGTCTTCCTTCCTTCCTTTGATAGAGAGACACAAAAGGAAAAGTTTTTTAGAAGGGGGTAAATTCAGCAAAAGCTTTTCTTTGCTGAAAAGGTTATATAGAAAAGTGAAAGGGAGCAGAGAGAAGCCGTGCAACATGTGACATCCCAAATTTCATTGACCTTCAATAGTGTAATTGAATCATTAGGAGTTCAGATTATTTTAAATCGGGCCAAGAAGTGAACCCGATGGACCGTGAGGATCGAATGGGCTTGAGAAATAAGTGGGCCACACAAATTGGACTTGTGAATTCGAGTGAGAGATAGTGGGCTTGGACTTGGTTTAAGTGGGCCAAGGTTCGGTATTCTTAAGTTCGTAAGTTTAGTTTAGTGGGCCGGGTTGTTATAGATTAGGCCCATTGGGCCAGAGATAGAAAAATTAGGCCCAAGTGATTTTATTTTTAGTTAAGATTTATAGATCACAATTAAGATAATTTAAATTAGTGATTGTGATACTAATATAGATTTCTGACTTTAGTATTTTGTGATGGATTCTTTTTAGACTAACATTAACTAGTTGATACATTGTATATGTTGCAATTTCGTGTAATGGAAACCAAGTGGAAACGAAAGGAATTAATTGAACAACATTATCAACTAAAGTTATAACTAATGACATGAATTAAAAACCTAACAAAAATTAAATGGCAAATGGTGAAGGAGACCAAAGCTTGAAGCCACGACACACCCTCCCCTCCCTCCGTTTTCTCTTCAACACCCACGGTTTTCTTCACAAATCCATAGAACCGAAGATGGCAACTCCAAGGAAGTACAATCATTAACCAAATCCAATCATTACACTAACCTAGGACTAGCTCATAGCTATTTCCCCACATAAATTCGAAATCCCTCTCTCTCTCCTCAAAACCGAGAAACCCATCTTCATATTCTTCTTCTCTTCTCTCTCGGCCGAGCGGTAGAAACGAGAAGCAAAACCAGCCATTTTTCCTCTTGCATGCGAGGTTTTGGTGCGAAGTGTTTTTGTGTTAGATTGATAGCTGAACAAAGGTAAGGAAAAATAGAACTCTAAATTGAAGTGTATCCACCATTTCATCAAGAAAGCTTGTGGATCTAACCAAGCTATGAGGAATATGAAATGTAGTTGTTGTTTTATGGTTAATTTGAGTTGAGTAAGTGATAGATTAGAGATAGAAGTCATTGCATGTTATATTTGAACTATGCATGTTGCGAAATTCAAACATAAGTGTGCTGTCTTGTGAAGAAAAGTGATGAGAAGTGATAGTTTTGTGTTGTTTTGAGCTTGATGGACCTAAGAGTGAAGCTAGAAGTCTTTGCATGTTGTTTTTAAGCTTTGCATGTCTCGAAAATTTGATGAAAGTTGGCTGTTTGATGAAGTGAAGTGATGAGGTGGATTCCGAGTGAATAGAGTTGGTGAAAATTGAGATAAGTGATCTCGTGGATGCGGCAACACATCGAGCCAAGTTATGAATCGATTGATTGCGAGGATAGACATGCCGAAGTGATTTTAAGTTGCTGTGATTAGATGTTAGACTATTGTCGAAGGAGTTTATGAAAAGTTAAATAGGTTGGTCGGGTAAAAATAAACGAAATTGTGCACATGTTCGGTTCTAATTGAAAACGGTTATGAAATCTTTTCATTTGTTGTTATTTTCTTACGTATGATTATTGGAAATAGGAAAGTAATTATTCTATATGGTGAAACATAGATAATATCAAGTTATAGGAGTAGCTAGAACCATACGAATCTGAAAACATAGTAATAAAAAGGGAATTTGGTAAAAATCAGTAAACTGTTTTTGTTAGGAACGGTATGACCTTTACTGATTAGGCGAATTTTCTGTATTTACCTAGGTAGAATTGGACCTTGGTGTCTTAATGAAAATTTTAGAACACATCGTAAGGAATAACGTGTCAAAATTTGAGATTAAATGAACAAGAATGGATTAGTAAAACAAATTTCTTAGTGGATATAAAATTTGGACGTCGGTACAGGGTAATAGTAAAGATTACAGCAATTTTTTTTCTTAATACAGCAAGATTCGAACTTAAGTTTCTTCACGGAAGTTGTCGATCTATGTCTCTAGTATAACGTACTACAATTTGGTAATATTTTGACAAGAATTGATATATTTTCTATGACCCAAACAGAAACTGTGCATTGAATCAATAAGTTGTCCTAATTCGAGAACTTCTAATATATATATACTGTGTTATATATTCGAGTCATGAGATATACTTAAAGTCTAATAAGCTCATAGTAGATATTAGTTATAGGCCACATACATCATTAGAGATATAAGTGCATATAGTACCATACGAGTGCAATGTGTGCGGTGCATAGTGCTTGATTATGGGATGAATATTTGTTTGGCATGGTATGGGACATGTCGTAATGGATTTTATCTTATAATTTGGACACGCACGTGTGCTAGGATCATGAGAATTAGATACATAGTTAGATACTTTGGAGTCTTTTCTTTTGCATACGATAAATGCATTAATCAAAGGTGTGGTGTTGTGAAATGTGTGCTTAAGAGAGTGAATGAACCCATCAGTACTAAGATACCGGTGATGCCCCCGGAAGTTTGGGATGCCCTTGCTGAGTGGTCTTGGATGCCTCGGTAGAGAGATATCGGGATGCCTCGGAGTGAGATGCCCTTGTGTGTGATCAAGGATGCCTTAGCAGTGTGTGATACTGAGATGCCTTGGAGTGAGATGCCCCTTGCTGAGTGGTCTTGGGAGGACCTCGGTTGTGTGATACCGGGATGCCTCGGAGTGAGATGCCCATAATAGAAGTATTGTGGAAGCCCGGAAAACGTACTTTCCGGAAGTGACTCGATCAGGCCGGTAGAGTTCTGGTTATGACTGATTCGAGGGTGGATCATATGCACACTAAATATAATTCTATTTGGCGAGTGAGTTCATGCATTATTGTTGCATTGCATCATGATATGAAATTGATTTTTGAAAAGGTAAGTATGGAGATGGATCCACACAAGGTGATTACTTAGGTGATGTATTAATATCTAATTGACTATGCTTGTGACAATTATATTATTATGTTATGAATTGTTTGGATTATGATTCCCTGGTAATATTGATGGTTGTATATTATTTAACTTAGAGTTTTATTATTCTTTACTGGGCATAGTTTTGCTCATACCTTACATTTTTCAGATTGATAGTATCGACGTGCCGCCAGTAGCTCGTTACGGTGTGATAACGAACATTGAGGTTACTTTTACCGATGTGTATGATGATTATGTTGAGCTGACCTTCTACAAATACGAGGCCACGTTATGGATGGATGATGGTAGAGCTGAGATGATTCCCATTAAGTTTGTTGCCTGGTTTATCAAACATGATGGAGCGATGCTTGGCCCTATACCTTTTGGAAACGATGGAGCAGGAGCTAGGACGGATGGCGCCTAGACACCTTTGATCACGAAGAAGCTGTCTAACTTTTGTTTCTTTTTGCACGTGGGCTTGTGTGGGAACTTATGAAGTAGATACCCTCACCCTCTTATCCCTGGCTTGTGTTGCGCCTTACTTTTGCTATAAATATGTTGTATATAAAGGCGAGGAACATGAAAGGAGTCCAATTCGATAAAATTTTGTAGGCCTTATGATGGTAAAGAAATGAAGCTTCTTGTGATCTTATCTATGTGGACTATATTAATCATCGATAGAGTATTTATAGGATAACCTCATAGTACAAACTATAGATTTTAAATAATCCATGTTATACATGCTAACCTTCAATGGTAAATACTATAGATAGCATTGTCTGAAGGAGGTTTTTAAACTTAAGGAAGATAATAATAATTATAATTAAGTTTCCGCATGCACTTAGTACGTGACGCCCTGGGACGTCACAGCTCTCTTTTTTGGTATCAGAGCATAGGATTACCTGGAGTGATAAGGTGCGCTAGTGATTATGCGTTAAGACACTAATATTTTCTTTGTTAGTATTATTTTGTAAGGAACAAGTAACTTATATTACTCATAGGGTATCAATAACAATTGTTATAGTTGTTACTTATTAGTTGTGTAAGGAGACTCGGTCGACTAATGAGTAGTGACCGATGTGCAGAATTCAGGAACTAGCAAGATGAGTAGAAATGGACGAGGGATGGCCACAAATCCTCGTGTGGAAGGAATTTTGGAAGCACTTGCTAATGTAGGAGTCCTATTGGAGAGACAGGCCCAACAACAGGTAGGGGGTGACCGTAGAATGCAAGGCTTAGTAGAACAATTTCTGAAACTAAAACCCTCTAGATTTGCTGGATTAGGAGACCCTGTAGAAGCATAATTGTGGATAGATGAGATGGAAAAGATATTTGCATTGCTGAATTGTACTGATGCAGAGAAAGTATCTTTAGTAGAGTATCAACTTCAAGGAAATGCTGATTATTGGTGGAAAGCGACGAAAAGAACAGTATTCCCTGAAGGTATAGATGTGACTTGGACTGGATTTGTTGGAGTCTTCTATAGTAAGTATTTTTCGGACAGTGCGAGAGATAAAAAGGTGATGGAATTTATGCAGTTAAATCAGAATAACTTGACTGTGGATCAATATGAGGCGAAATTTGCTGAGCTCTCTAGATTTGCTCCTAGATTGATAGAATATCCAGAGGATAAGGCTAAGAGATTCTTGAATGGGTTAAGGCCTGATATAAGAGGACGATTGGTGCCTTTGAATTTGAAAGATTATAGTGAATTATATGAAAGGGCACATCTAGTGGAAAGAGATTTGATGACAAGAGATCAGACGTTGGCATATCAGGTAAGACCACAATTTCAAGGAAACTCATCGAATTTTCGTTATAGTAAAAGATCTCATCAGGTTGGAAAGCGATCGTTTGTGCAAAACAAGAAGAACAAGATTGAAAATCCTAGGAAAGTGTGGAATAATCAACCAATGGAATGACTGCAGTATGGTAACAATGATTGTCATCGGTGTGGTAGATCACATGGATCTGGACCATGTTATGGAACGAATGCATGTTTCAATTGCGGACAGTCAGGGCATTATATTAGGGATTGTCCTCATAAAAGAATGCAGCAACCCCAACGGAATTCGAATAGACCATTACCACCAAGAGATAACTAGCGACCGCCAGCTCAAGGAAAGATCTATGCAATTACTCAAGATGAGGCTAAAGGGTCTCAAACAGTTATCACAGGTATCATTTCCCTATTCGAACAGAATGCTTATGCTTTGTTTGATACGGGAGCAACTCATTCCTTTGTGTCTGCTCAATTTGTGCGACTGAATAGGATGAAACCTGAATTGTTAGAAGTACCTCTTAGTGTCTCTACTCCATTGAAGGATGTCAATTTATCTAATTCAATGTGTAGGGATTCCACTATCCTTATAGGTGGACAAAATTTGTTAGCTGATTTGATGGTGTTAGTTATGTATGACTTCAATGTAATTCTAGGAATGGATTGGTTGCATAGATACCGAGCTAGTGTGGATTGTTATAAAAATGTGATTTGATTTGACCCACCAGATGGACCAAGTTTTGAATTTTGTAATGGAAAGACAACTCCCTCTATACCTCTTATTACTGCATTAGAAGCCCATAAACTTCTCAGGAATGGTTGTCAAGGGTATTTGGCATACGCAAGTGATCAAACCAAGAAGGAAGTAAAACTTGAGGATATTCCTGTAGTACAAGAATTTTCCGATGTATTTCCCGAGGAATTGATAGGATTACCCCCAGAGCGAGAAGTTGAGTTTACCATTGAATTGGCACCTGGCACAGAACCCATATCGAAAGCTCCTTATAGGATGGCATTGACAGAACTGAAGGAATTGAAGGTACAATTACAAGAGCTACTTGACAAAGGATTTATTAGACCAAGTGTATCCCCATGGGGCGCACCAGTATTGTTTGTCAGAAAGAAGGATGGATCCTTACGCCTGTGTATTGATTATAGGCAACTGAATCAAGTGACAATTAAAAATAAGTACCCGTTGCCAAGGATTGATGATTTATTTGATCAATTACAAGGTGCGTCAGTTTTCTCAAAGATTGACCTAAGATCATGATACCACCAATTGTGGATAAGGAATGAGGATATTCCTAAAACAGCTTTTCGAACTAGATATGGACACTATGAATTTTTGGTTATGCCTTTTGGACTAACGAATGCCCCAGCAGCTTTTATGGACCTTATGAACAGAGTGTTTAAACTTTTTCTGGATCAGTTTGTGATAGTCTTTATAGATGATATTTTGGTGTATTCAAAGGGACAAGATGAACATGAAGAGCACTTAAGAATTGTATTGCAAATTCTTAGAGAACATAATCTATATGCAAAATTTAGTAAATGTGAATTTTGGTTGGACCAAGTGACATTTCTAGGACATGTGGTGACCGGTGAAGGAATATCAGTGGACCCAGTTAAAGTTGAAGCTGTAATTAATTGGCCTAGACCTTCAACAGTGACAGAAGTACGAAGTTTTCTAGGTTTGGCTGGATATTACCCAAGATTTGTAGAAGGATTTTCTCGAATTGCAGGACCATTAACACAATTTACTCGGAAGGACTAAAAATTTGATTGGTCAGAGGAATGTGAGCAAAGTTTTCAAGAACTTAAGAAGAGATTGACGACAGCACCAGTGTTAACAATACCCAAAGGATCTGGAGGTTTTGTGGTATACAGTGATGCTTCTCATAAATGATTAGGTAGTGTTCTTATGCAACATGGGAAAGTTATTGCATATGCATCGAGACAATTGAAGCCACATGAACTGAATTGTCCTACTCATGACTTAGAGCTAGCTGCCATTATTTTTGGTTTAAAGATATGGAGGCATTATCTTTATGGAGAAAGATTTGAAATTTTTACGGATCACAAGAGTTTAAAGTACATATTCTCTCAGAAGAAATTAAACATGAGGCAAAGGAGATGGATAGAATTACTTAAGGACTATGACTGTGAACTTTTGTATCACCCAGGAAAAGCTAACAAAGTGGCAGATGCACTTAGTAGGAACTCGGCAATGAGAGTAGCCAATATGATGGTTAAGGAATGGAACTTGTTGGAGGCAATCTCGAATTCTGAATTTAAAGTTGAGGTAAATGAATCTATTTGTATAATAGCTGCACTGAGAGTTGAACCTGAGATTATATAGCGCATCAAGACCTTACAACAATCAGACCTTGAAATATTGAAAATTTGAGATAGAGCTCTAAAGGGAAAGAAGTTAAATTTTTAGATTTCAGATGATGGGATAGTTAAATTCAATGGACGTTTTTGTGTACCTAGTTATGATGAATTAAAGAAAGAAATTCTAACTGAAGCTCATCGTAGTAGTTATAGTATACACCTAGGAAATACAAAAATGTATAGGAATCTTCGTCAATTTTTTTGGTGGGAAGGAATAAAGATTGATATTGCTAAGTATGTTGCAAGATGTCTGACATGTCAACAGGTGAAAGCTAAACATCGAAAGCCTGCAGGATTATTGAAACCATTAAAGATTCCAGAGTGGAAGTGGGAACACATAACCATGGACTTTGTACAAGGACTGCCAAGAACTTCAAGCGGGCATGACTCAATCTGGGTAATAGTAAACCGGTTAACAAAATCAGCTCACTTTTTAGCTGTAAGAGTAGACTACTCACTAGAAAAGTACGCCACGTTGTATGTTAAGCAGATAGTACGAGTACATGGTGTTCCTGTGACCATAACATTAGATCGAGATCCGCGATTTACGTCAAATTTCTAGAAGAGTCTTCAACTTGCATTAGGAACTAAACTCCAATATAGTACTGCCTTTCATCCACAAACAGACGGACAATCAGAGAGGACTATACAAACATTGGAAGATATGTTGAGAGCCTGTGTCATTGATTTCAAAGGAAATGGGGATGAGAAATTGCATCTTGCGGAGTTTGCTTATAACAATAGTTTTCAGCAAAGCATCGATATGACTCCATTTGAAGCTCTATATGGTAGAAGTTGTAGAACCCCTATTTGTTGGAATGAAGTTGGAGAACAGAAGCTGACATGACCAGAAATAGTTCAAATTACTTTGGAAGCAGTAAAGACTATACGAGAACGACTCAGGATAGCTCAAAGTAGGCAGAAGAGTTATGCACACAAACGTCGTAGACCTTTAGAATTCGAAGTAGGAGATCATGTATTTCTAAAGGTATCACCCATGAAGAATGTGTCAAGATTTGGAAGGAAAGGAAAGTTGAGCTCGAGATTTATAGGACCTTTTGAGATATTAGAAAGGATTTGGAGAGTTGGCTTATAGGATAGCATTGCCACCAAACTTATCCAGTATTCACGATGTTTTTCATATATCTATGCTTCGAAAATATGAGCCTGACCCAACTCATATGTTAGATTTTGAAGTACTAGAAATAGATGAAAATGTTAGATATATAGAAGAACCTGTGCAAATTTTGGATCCAAGGGAGCAAGTATTACGGAACAAGACTATACATTTGGTCAAAATTTTGTGGCGATATCATGACTCAGAGGAAGCAACTTGGGAAAGTGAGGAAGAGATCAAACAAAAGTATCCTCAGCTTTTCAAGTGAATAAGGTAAGAATTCTAATTTCGAGGACGAAATTTTCTAAGTGGGGGAGAATTGTGACATCCCAAATTTCATTGACCTTCATTAGTGTAATTGAATCATTAGGAGTTCGGATTATTTTAAATCGGGCCAAGAAGTGAACCCGATGGACCGTGAGGATCGAATGGGCTTGAGAAATAAGTGGGCCACACGAATTGGACTTGTGAATTCGAGTGAGAGACAGTGGGCTTGGACTTGGTTTAAGTGGGCCAAGTTCGGGATTCTTAAGTTCGTAAGTTTAGTTTAGTGGGCCGGGTTGTTATAGATTAGGCCCATTGGGCCAGAGATAGAAAAATTAGGCCCAAGTGATTTTATTTTTATTTAAGATTTATAGATCAAAATTAAGATAATTTAAATTAGTGATTGTGATACTAATATAGATTTCTGACTTTAGTATTTTGTGATGGATTCTTTTTAGACTAACATTAACTAGTTGATACGTTGTATATGTTGCAATTTCGTGTAATGGAAACCAAGTGGAAATGAAAGGAATTAATTGAAGAACATTATCAACTAAAGTTATAACTAATGACATGAATTAAAAACCTAACAAAAATTAAATGGCAAATGGTGAAGGAGAACAAAGCTTGAAGCCACGACACACCCTCCCCTCCCTCCGTTTTCTCTTCAACACCCACAGTTTTCTTCACAAATCCATAGAACCGAAGATGGCAACTCCAAGGAAGTACAATAATTAACCAAATCCAATCATTACACTAACCTAGGACTAGCTCATAGCTTATTTCCCCACAAAAATTCGAAATCCCTCTCTCTCTCCTCAAAACCGAGAAACCCATCTTCATATTCTTCTTCTCTTCTCTCTCGGCCGAGCGGTAGAAACGAGAAGCAAAACCAGCCATTTTTCCTCTTGCATGCGAGGTTTTGGTGTTGCTCTTGAAGTGTTTTTCTGTTAGATTGATAGCTGAACAAAGGTAAGGAAAAATAGAACTCTAATTTGAAGTGTATCCACCATTTCATCAAGAAAGCTTGTGGATCTAACCAAGCTATGAGGAATATGAAATGTAGTTGTTGTTTTATGGTTAATTTGAGTTGAGTAAGTGATAGATTAGAGATAGAAGTCATTGCATGTTATATTTGAACCATGCATGTTGCGAAATTCAAACATAAGTGTGATGTCTTGTGAAGAAAAGTGATGAGAAGTGATAGTTTTGTGTTGTTTTGAGCTTGATGGACCTAAGAGTGAAGCTAGAAGTCTTTGCATCTCTCGAAAATTTGATGAAAGTTGGCTGTTTGATGAAGTGAAGTGATGAGGTGGATTCCGAGTGAATAGAGTTGGTGAAAATTGAGATAAGTGATCTCATGGATGCGGCAACACATCGAGCCAAGTTATGAATCGATTGATTGCGAGAATAGACATGCCGAAGTGATTTTAAGTTGCTGTGATTAGATGTTAGACTATTGTCGAAGGAGTTTATGAAAAGTTAAATAGGTTGGTCGGGTAAAAATAAACAAAATTGTGCACATGTTCGGTTCTAATTAAAAACGGTTATGAAATCTTTTCATTTGTTGTTATTTTCTTACGTATGATTATTGGAAATAGGAAATTAATTATTCTATATGGTGAAACATAGATAATATCAAGTTATAGGAGTAGCTAGAACCATACGAATCTGAAAACATAGTAATAAAAAGGGAATTTGGTAAAAATCAGTAAACTGTTTTCGTTAGGAATGGTATGACCTTTACTGATTAGGAAAATTTTCTGTATTTACCTAGTTAGAATTGGACCTTTATGTCTAAATAAAAATTGTAGAAAACATCATAAGGAATAACATGTCAAAATCTGAGATTAAATGAACAAGAATTGGTTAGTAAAACAAATTTCATAGTGGATATAAAATCTGGACGTCGGTACAGGGTAATAGTAAAGATTACAGCAATTATTTTTCTTAATACAGCAAGATTCGAACTTAAGTTTCTTGACGGAAGTTGTCGATCTATGTCTCTAGTATAACGTACTAAAATTTGGTAATATTTTGACAAGAATTGTTGTATTTTCTATGACCCAAACAGAAACTGTGCATTGAACCAATAAGTTGTCCTAATCCGATAACTTCTAATATATATATACTGTGTTATATATTCGACTCATGAGATATACTTAAAGTCTAATAAGCTCATAGTAGATATTAGTTATAGGCCACATACATCATTAGAGATATAAGTGCATATAGTACCATACGAGTGCAATGTGTGCAGTGCATAGTGCTCGATTGTGGGATGAATATTTGTTCGGCATGGTATGGGACATGTAGTAATGGATTTTATCTTATAATTTGGACACGCACGTGTGCTACGATCATGAGAATTAGATACATAGTTAGATACTTTGGAGTCTTTTCTTTTGCATACGATAAATGCATTAATCAAAGGTGTGGTGGTGTGAAATGTGTGCTTAAGAGAGTGAATGAACCCATCAGTACTAAGATACCGGTGATGCCCTTGGAAGTTTGGGATGCCCTTGCTGAGTGGTCTTGGATGCCTCGGTAGAGAGATATCGGGATGCCTCGGAGTGAGATGCCCTTGTGTGTGATCAAGGATGCCTTAGCAGTGTGTGATACTGAGATGCCTCGGAGTGAGATGCCCCTTGCTGAGTGGTATTGGGAGGACCTCGGTTGTGTGATACCGGGATGCCTCGGAGTGAGATGCCCATAATAGAAATATTGTGGAAGTCCGGATAACGTACTTTCCAGAAGTGACTCGATCAGGCTGATAGAGTTCCGGTTATGACTGATTCCAGGGTGGATCATATGCACACTAAATATAATTCTATTTGGCGAGTGAGTTCATGCATTATTGTTGCATTGCATCATGATATGAAATTGATTTTTGAAAAGGTAAGTATGGAGATGGATGGATACGAGGTGATTACTCAGGTGATGTATTAATATCTAATTGACTATGCTTGTGACAATTATATTATTATGTTCTAAATTGTTTGGATTATGATTCCCTGGTAATATTCATGGTTGTGGATTATTTAAGTTAGAGTTTTATTATTCTTTACTGGGCATAGTTTTGCTGATACCTTACATTTTTCAGATTGATAGTACGGACGTGCCGCCAGTAGCGTTACGGTGTGATAACGAACGTTGAGGTTACTTTTACCGATGTGTATGATGATGATGTTGAGCTGACCTTCTCCAAATACGAAGCCACGTTATGGATGGATGATGGTAGAGCTGAGATGATTCCTATGAAGTTTGTTGCCTGGTTTATCAAACATGATGGAGCGATGTTTGGCCCTATACCTTTTGGAAACGATGGAGCAGGAGCTGGGACGGATGGCGCCTAGACGCCTTTGATCACAAAGAAGCTGTCTAAATTTTGTTTCTTTTTGCATGTGGGCTTGTGTGGGAACTTATGAAGTAGATACTCTCACCCTCTTATCCCTGGCTTGTGTTGCGCCTTACTTTTGCTATAAATATGTTGTATATAAAGGCGAGGAACATGGAAGGACTCCAGCTCGATAAAATTTTGTAGGCCCTATGATGGTAAAGAAATGAAGCTTCTTGTGATCTTATCTATGTGGACTATATTAATCATCGATAGAGTATTTATAGGATAACCTCATACGTGCCACATATGCAATCCAATATACTTACCTCAAAGCCAGGCACATGCCGACGTACATCATCATATCATATAATTCATACATGTCATCGTATTTTCATGTCATATCACGTATACACATGTCATCACCATGTCATATCATGCATACACATGTCATCACCATGTCATATCATGCATACACATGTCATCACCATGTCATATCATGTATACACATGTCATCACCATGTCATATCATGCATCCATGTCATATCATGCATACACATGTCATCACCATGTCATATCATGCCACAAATGCATGTCATTTCCACTTTGAGATCCCAATTGATGATCACATCTTCCTTCCTCGGGATCATCCATCCCATATTATACACTCGCACCCTCACTCGGGTCTCACGAGAAAAACCTCTGGAATTATGCCAACCATGGCCACTGGGCATCCGGCACCCCCAACACTCCAGGCATCTCGCATCCCAACTGGCATCACGAGGTATCCCCTCGGGCAAAGACCTCCGAGGCTTCCGGCACCCATCTCATTCCAGGCATCCTGACACTCCCAGGGTATCCGGCCATGTATCTCTCTATACATTCCGGTCAACGCTTCCCCCCTCCAACCATTACCATAGATCACATTGCCAATTTCTTTTCAATTTATCATGCACATGATGTCATGACAAAACAGGATTACCTTAGTACTTGTGCATGCATAAATTAAGCATCTACACATACATGCAATAAGTGCAATTGCTAATATAGATTAAATCCTTGTGTGATTTTTACTTACCACATGCATTTTGAATTATAAAAATCCAATTTATTCCAAATTGAAATTAATTAAATAATCACATAAATCCTAAAATCATGAAATTAAGGCATATAATATCCAAATATAATAGCGTGGAAAAATATGCAGAAAACACATGGCAAAACAATTTCCACATAGTAAACCACATTTCCACAATTTCAATGCACGTTTTCGGATAAGGGCAGAACGCACAATTTTCTTGGTAAGTCAATTAAAATACCCATATGACCTCAGCAAATTATGAAATTTTACCAGGATGTAGTTAAGACATTAAAATATACTTTTCATGAAGGAAACTAAGTCAAAATCGTTTTAGATAATTTTCTACAGACCCACGAAGCTCCTGGTCAAGTTACCGAAATACACAGAGCACTATGTACGAAATATACAGATTTGACCTACTTACACTTCTTCGTTCTCTCTGATTTTTGGATATGTTATACTCCTAAGGATAATATACAACTTTCATGAAGAGACTTAAGCCAAACTACCAAAGGAAGACCTTCAAATGGTCCCACAAAGTCTCTGGTAACCCACGTCGCAACTCCAGTTTCATCGTCTTCAAGGTCAGGTTGGTTACCTAGCATAAACTTGTTATTTTTGCTTCAAATTTGAGTATGTTCATCCTTAAGATGTGCTCTACAAGTTTTATGAAGAAGTTGAAGAGATATTCTTAGTAAAAACCAACATGCAAACCACGAACTCACCTCAAGGTTAGAAAAACAGTTCCAGATCTAGGGTCTCCGAAATATGAGGTTTAGACCCCTCCAATCTCCATGATGTTTCACGAAATTTCAGTATGTTATAGTTCAAGATGTTAGATACAACTTTCATGAAGAGATCCAAGCCAAAATCGAACTCCAAACACACATGCAAACCCTCACAAGTTTCTGACTTCACTGGTTCATGCGAAAACAGCATGCATTCTCAACATCCAAGCATTCTCACTCCATTTTCGTAGCTTAAACCACCAAGAATCCAACATGCAAACACACAAGCAAGGAAAGGAGATGGATCCTAACTTGCCTCTAGCCAAGAAAAACCCACGGGAACGGCGGCGGACGGCGGCGTGCGGCGGCGGACGGCGGTTCTCTCCCCCTCTCCTCTCGCGCGACGCCCTCCCTCCTTCTTCTCCTTTCTCTCTTCCTCTCTTTCTCTCTTTCTCTCCCTCTCTTACCTTTCTCTCGCACGGCACCCCTTCTCTCTCTCTCTCTTCTCTTTTCTCTTCTCTTCCCTAATCATCACAAGGAAGACCCTAAGCATGTATGCCAAGTGGCATACACACTAGGACACTTGGGGAGGGGCATGCAAACCCTCCCCCTCCTTCCTTCGCATGGCACCACACAAGGCCCATTGGGCCTTATGGGCTTGGCCCACACGGCCCACCCTTAGGCCCTCCAACCATGGGCCTAAGTCCATGCTATTGGGCTTAAGGCCCAATCCACTCCCTTTTCTAAATTAAACTTAAAACTAACAATTAATTTTACCAAATTAAAATTCTATAATATTAAATCTATAACAAACAATATATAACAAGCATGGCAACATAAAATTTTATCTTTAATAGTCATCTTAGCTCAATTTAAATTAAAAACAAACAAGGCACAAGGCACAAGGCCTTAAGAGAGAACTAAAATTAAAGCACAACCAAATAGGTAAATTCATTACCTATTAAAAAAAGCTCTAGGGCACCTTAGGACATGTCCTTTCACCTACTTCATCCCAACAGATAGGGGTTCTACACCTCCTCCCATATAATGCTTCATATGGGGCCATGCCTATACTTTTCTGAAAACTATTGTTATAGGCAAATTCTATCAAATGCAGGTTCTCATCCCATCTTTCTTTAAAGTTGATCACACAGGCTCTCAGCATATCCTCTAGAGTTTGTATCACTCTTTCTGTTTGTCCATCTGTCTGAGGGTGATAAGCTGTACTGAATTGAAGTTTCGTTCCCAAAGCACTTTGCAAACCTTTCCAAAAATTTGAAGTAAATCTAGAGTCTCTATCCGAGGTGATTGATACAGGGATACCATGCAAACGCACTATCTGACTTACATAGATTTCAGCGAGTCTACTCATTGAATAGTTCACACGAACAGCTAAGAAATGGGCAGACTTAGTTAAACAATCTACTATTACCCAAATTGAATCGTGACCACTTGATGTCCTTGGCAATCCTTGCACAAAATCCATTGTCACATGCTCCCACTTCCACTCTGGTATGTCTAACGGTCTCAAAAGTCCTGCTGGCTTACGATGTTCTGCTTTTACTTGCTGGCACGTTAAACATTGAGAAACATACTTGGTTGTATCCATTTTCATACCATTCCACCAAAATTGTTGACGCAAATTTCTGTACATTTTCGTACTACCTGGGTGGATACTATACTTGCTCTTATGTGCCTCTGACAAAATCTCTTTCTTTACTTCTTCGTTGTCGGGTACACAAAGTCGTCCTTGGCATCTTATTGTCCCATCTTCAGAAATTTGAAACTCTGGTCTCTTTCCTAGGGACATTGCTTCCTTCACTTTCAAAATCTCCGGATCAGACTTTTGCAGGGTCTTGATTCTCTGAATAATTTCTGGCTCAATCCTTAAGGCTTTAAGCATACCAGTAAGATTATCCACCTTCAACTTAAACTCTAAATCTGCTACAGACTTTAATAAGCTCCACTCTGCTATTCTTAAACTGGCCATTTCCATGGCTGACTTACGGCTAAGGGCATCTGCTACCCTATTCGCCTTCCCTGGATGATATCGTATCTCACAATCATAATCTTTTAACAATTCCATCCACCTTCTTTGTCTCATGTTCAACTCTTTTTGCGAGAATAGATATTTCAAGCTCTTGTGGTCTGTATAAATTTCAAACTTTTCTCCATATAGGTAATGCCTCCATATCTTCAAGGCGAACACTATAGCTGCCAATTCCAAATCATGTGTGGGGTAATTTAACTCATGGGGTTTCAGTTGCCTAGATGCGTAGGCTATGACCTTGCCATGTTGCATCAAAACACATCCCAGTCCTTTATGAGATGCATCACTATATACTGTAAAACCATCCGGTCCAAAGGGTATGGTTAAAACTGGAGCTGTGGTTAACTTCCTTTTAAGTTCTTGAAAGCTCCTTCCACAATCCTCACTCCATTCATATTTTGCATTCTTCCGAGTTAACTTAGTTAACGGTCCTGCCAATTTGGAAAATCCTTCAATGAACCTTCAGTAATAACCGGCCAATCCTAAGAAACTTCGTATCTCGGTAGGTGTGGTCGGTCTCGGCCAATTTATTACCATTTCCACTTTTGACGGATCCACTGCAATTCCTCCTCCTGACACCACATGTCCTAAAAATGTTATCTGATCCAACCAAAATTCACACTTGCTGAATTTGGCATATAACCGATGGTCCCTCAAAGTTTGCAAAACTATCCTCAAGTGTTGCTCATGTTCTTTTGGTCCTTTCGAATACACCAAGATAACGTCGATAAAAACAATCACAAACTGATCCAAATAGGACTTAAATACCCTGTTCATTAGATCCATGAACGCTGCAGGTGCATTTGTCAAACCAAAAGGCATAACAAGGAACTCGTAATGTCCATAACGAGTCCTAAATGCAGTCTTAGGAATATCTTCCTTCTTAATCCTCAACTGATGGTATCCTGATCTTAAGTCAATCTTAGAGAAAACTGAACTTCCTTGAAGTTGGTCAAACGGATCATCAATTCTAGGCAGAGGATACTTGTTCTTGATAGTCACTTGATTTAATTGCCTATAGTCAATGCATAAACGCATTGATCCATCCTTCTTTTTCACAAATAGGACTGGTGCACCCCAAGGTGAATCACTAGGCCTAATGAATCCTTTGTCCAGCAACTCTTGTAATTGTACTTTCAATTCCTTTAATTCCACTAAGGCCATTCTGTATGGGGCTTTTGATATTGGTCCTGTTCCCGGCATCAGTTCAATTTCAAACTCAATTTCTCTTTCTGGAGGTAATCCAGGCAATTCCTCGGGAAATACATCTGAAAACTCGTTTACTACCCCAATATCATCAAGTTTCAGTTCTTCCTTGGTATAATCTTTAGCCATTGCTAGATACCCTTGACATCTCTTGCCGAGTAACACATTAGCCTCTACTGCAGAAATAAGTGCTACTGAAAGGTGGGTCTGACCACCTAAGAATTCACAACTGGACTGGTCGGGTAAAACGAATTAGATTACTCTTCTGTAACAATCCATTTTAGCCTGATACTTACAAAGCCAATCCATTCCTAGGATAACATCAAAGTCATACATGGCCATCACAACTAAGTCTATTTCTGTGTCCCTTCCTCCTATAGTTATCTTACAATTCTCACACACCAACGTAGACAGCACTGCATCCTCTAAAGGCGTAGAAACACAAAGAGGAATCCCAAGAAAAATCGTTTCAAATTTACTCAACAATCTATATCTGTCAGACATAAACGAATGCGTGGCACTTGTATCAAACAATGCATAAGCCTTCTTGCCATTTATGTAGATTGTACCTGAGATGATGTTGTTGGAAGCTCTCGCTTCCTCTTGAGTGACCGCATACACCCTTCCTTGAGCTGGTGGTCTCCGAGAATTTCCTTGTGAATTTGTCTTGACAGCACTCTGATATCCCTGTCGCACTGAGCCAGCACTCACCTGCGACCTCTCTCGTGGGCAATTTCTCCTAAGATGGCCCACTTGTCCACAACCAAAGCACTTTGGCTGCCGAGTACAAGGTCCTGAGCCATGCCTTCCATTACACCTTTGACAAACATTAGGTTGATACGGTGCTTTCCCTATATTCAGACCACTCCTTGCTCCCCCAAAGTTTCCAAAATTACTTTTCTTCCTAGCATCCCAAGTTTGACCTTGACCAGAATAGGGTCTCTTACCCTTTCTCACATCATCGGAAACCCACGGTTTCTTAAACTCAGATCGCTATCTTATCAGCTCCTGTTCCACCAACTGTGCCCTTTCATAGACTTCATGGTAATCTCTCATGTTCAAAGGCACCAATTGCTTTCTAATATCAGTTCTCAACCCTTTTAGAAACCTCTTGGCTTTCTCCTCATGATCCTCAATCAGTCTAGGAGCATATCTAGATAGTTCAGAAAATCTAGCCTCATACTGGTCCACTGTCAGCTCCTTTTGTTCTAGCTAAACAAATTTTGTGATCTTCTTGTCTTTTGCACAGTCAGAGAAATGCTTTCTATTGAAAGCCCTGACAAACTCATCCCAGTTCATATCTATACTTGGTGGAAAGATCGTATCCCTCGAAGCTCTCCACCAAAACTTTGCATTTCCCTCCAGCTGGTACTCTGCTAAAGTTATTTTCTCAGCATCAGTGCAGTCCAACAACAGGAAAATTATCTCCATACCATCAATCCAATGCTCCGCCTCCTCAGGACTTCCTATGCCACTGAACTTGGGTGGCTTTAGCTTCAAAAACTGTTCCACAAGTCCCTGAGTACGGCGTTCAGCTCCAGGTTGTTGTTGCGCCTGCCTTTCCATCAGATTTCCAATGTTGGCCAATGCTTGCAGGATATCCTCCATTCGGGGTTCAGCCCTTGGAGCAGAGGCTTCAGCCCTCTGTGAACGTTGACTTCCAAACCGTACCATAGCTTTCCTGCAGTTCCAAGCATTTGCCTTAGGAACAATCTGAGACTCATTGCCTCCACTACTAAAGTAACATACACATGTTACTAGCAACCTAAAACAACTACCAAGGATCTACGGGCGAATACTCATCACCCGTTATTCAATTATCCTATGGTGTGCATTGTTAAAACTTCCCTCATTTTTTTTTAAATGAGGTCTCCTTATCACTCCAAGCATAAACCTTATGCTCTGATACCACCCGCTGTGGCACCCCCGACACCCGATAGGGTCGCCACAGATAAATTCTACTACGCGATAGAAGAAAGAATTTGAAAATACAAGCCCAAGCTTAGGCGTAAAATTTTTTTCTTTTCTTTTCCTTTAAAAAGGTTTTAAGGATCTTGCGCAGCTCAGCGGAAATTAAGAGGCAGTTCTCACCAACACTTCGCTTCCCTCACGCCAACACAATACACACCGACTATCTTTGATTTAATGAAAGCACGAGGCCGAACCACTTTTATTTACACTTATAATTACGAAGGGCTACACAGGTCGGTACAAAAAGGATAGGCCAAGACTCATCTATGCTCGGCCTTCACTCCACAAAAGAGACACACGACCCTAAAAATGCGACGTGTAACGATCTCCCTTCGATTTACTAGTGGCGGCCATCCAAAAAGTTGCTAACCCCCACTCCACGTGTGCAGGCCGTCACACCCAACCCGGTGCGTCGGGCGGTGGAGGTGGCAGCATCCCCATCATCACACCGTTGCGGCGGATGTGGACAGAGATGTACTCCTGGATGACTGGGCCTCCAGATAAGCCCACGTCATATGATACGATCGCGCGAACACGCAAAAAGGTCAGTCCCGGCAGAGTGGGGATAGGCATCGCACTAATCTGAAATGTTAGGTCCCCAAAGGGGTGAGTACAACCACTCAACAAGTAAAGGAATCCAAACACCAATCAATGCATTTAAACAATATAAACAATTACATCATACGTGCCACATATGCAATCCAATATACTTACCTCAAAGCCAGGCACATGCCGACGTACATCATCATATCATATAATTCATACATGTCATCGTATTTTCATGTCATATCATGTATACACATGTCATCACCATGTCATATCATGCATACACATGTCATCACCATGTCATATCATGTATACACATGTCATCACCATGTCATATCATGCATCCATGTCATATCATGCATACACATGTCATCACTATGTCATATCATGTATACACATGTCATCACCGTGTCATATCATGCCACACATGCATGTCATTTCCACTTTGAGATCCCAATTGATCATCACATCTTCCTTCCTCGGGATCATCCATCCCATATTATACACTCGCACCCTCACTCGGGTCTCACGAGAAAAACCTCCGGAATTATGCCAACCATGGCCACCGGGCATCCGGCACCCCCAACGCTCCAGGCATCTCGCATCCCAACTGGCATCACGAGGTATCCCCTCGGGCAAAGACCTCCGAGGCTTCCGGCACCCATCTCATTCCAGGCATCCTGACACTCCCAGGGTATCCGGCCATGTATCTCTCTATACATTCCGGTCAACGCTTCCCCCCTCCAACCATTACCATAGATCACATTGCCAATTTCTTTTCAATTTATCATGCACATGATGTCATGACAAAACAGGATTACCTTAGTACTTGTGCATGCATAAATTAAGCATCTACACATACATGCAATAAGTGCAATTGCTAATATAGATTAAATCCTTGTGTGATTTTTACTTACCACATGCATTTTGAATTATAAAAATCCAATTTATTCCAAATTGAAATTAATTAAATAATCACATAAATCCTAAAATCATGAAATTAAGGCATATAATATCCAAATATAATAGAATGGAAAAATATGCAGAAAACACATGGCAAAACAATTTCCACATAGTAAACCACCTTTCCACAATTTCAATGCACGTTTTCGGATAAGGGCAGAACGCACAATTTTCTTGGTAAGTCAATTAAAATACACATATGACCTCAGAAAATTATGAAATTTTACCAGGATGTATTTAAGACATTAAACTATACTTTTCATGCAGGAAACTAAGTCAAAATCATTTTAGATAATTTTCTACAGACCCACGAAGCTCCTGGTCAAGTTACCGAAATACACAGAGCACTATGTCCGAAATATACAGATTTGACCTACTTACACTTCTTCGTTCTCTCTGATTTTTGGATATGTTATACTCGTAAGGATCCTCTACAACGTTCATGAAGAGACTTAAGCCAAAATACCAATGGAAGACCTTCAAATGGTCCCACAAATTCTCTGGTAACCCACGTCGCAACTCCAGTTTCATCGTCTTCAAGGTCAGGTTGGTTACCTAGCCTAAACTTGTTATTTTTGCTTCAAATTTGAGTATGTTCATCCTTAAGATGTGATCTACAAGTTTTATGAAGAAGTCGAAGAGAGATTCTTAGTAAAAACCAACATTCAAACCACGAACTCACCTCAAGGTCAGAAAAACAGTTCCAGATCTAGGGTCTCCAAAATATGAGGTTTAGACCCCTCAAATCTCCATCATTTTTTCACGAAATTTCATTATGTTGTAGTTCAAGATGTTAGCTACAACTTTCATGAAGAGATCCAAGCCAAAATCGAACTCCAAACACACATGCAAGCCCTCACAAGTTTCTGACTTCACTGGTTCATGCGAAAACAGCATGCATTCTCAACATCCAAACATTCTCACTCCATTTTCGTAGCTTAAACCACCAAGAATCCAACATGCAAACACACAAGCAAGGAAAGGAGATGGATCCTAACTTGCCTCTAGCCAAGAGAAACCCACGGGAACGGCGGCGGACGGCGGCGTGCGGCGGCGGATGGCGGTTCTCTCCCCCTCTCCTCTCGCGCGACGCCCTCCCTCCTTCTTCTCCTTTCTCTCTTCCTCTCTTTCTCTCTTTCTCTCCCTCTCTTTCCTTTCTCTCGCACGGCACCCCTTCTCTCTCTCTCCCTTCTCTTTTGTCTTCTCTTCCCTAATCATCACAAGGAAGACCCTAAGCATGTATGCCAAGTGGCATACACACTAGGACACTTAGGACACTTGGGGAGGGGCATGCAAACCCTCCCCCTCCTTCCTTCGCACGGCACCACACAAGGCCCATTGGGCCTTATGGGCTTGGCCCACACGGCCCACCCTTAGGCCCTCCAACCATGGGCCTAAGGCCCAATCCACTCCCTTTTCTAAATTAAACTTAAAACTAACAATTAATTTTACCAAATTAAAATTCTATAATATTAAATCTATAACAAACAATATATAACAAGCATGGCAACATAAAATTTTATCTTTAATAGTCATCTTAGCTCAATTTAAATTAAAAACAAACAAGGCACAAGGCACAAGGCCTTAAGAGAGAACTAAAATTAAAGCACAACCAAATAGGTAAATTCATTACCTATTAAAAAAAGCTCTAGGGCACCTTAGGACATGCCCTTAAATTCTAGGATGCCACAGGGACAATTTGTTTTCTATTCATGTCTTTATTGTTCTTATTAGGATTCAAACTTCCGCTTTTCCTAGTTCATGTTCAGGAATTTGATGTCCTTATTTTCCAGTCCATGCTAGGGTCTCCTATGTCTCTTTTTTCTTAGTCCACTTTTAGGAAATTCTCTTCATGTGAAGAGATTTCGTGACAAAAAAAAAAAAAAAGAGGAAAAAATTGAAAATCAAAAAATCATTATCATGGATTGGCTCTCTATTTACACCTCATGCTTACATATTCCCGTTAATTTGAATTAGGTGATTATGGTGCGATCCTACTCACCCATCCGTACACAGTTGAGAGCTAAAAGGGCGGATCAAAATGAGTGAGAAATTGCGACCTGAAGAAGAAAGCCAAGGGACTCTTGAACTATCTCATTTTCCTAAGGTAGCCGAATTTGATGCCACAATGAAAAGACTAGTGATATATATGGAAAGAAGAATATCTAACCTGGAAGGTTTCACATCATAATACCGAGGAGCATTACTTTATTGGCCTAATAAGAAAGCATCTGAAAAAGGCACATCAGGTTACGATGACAGATCAATTGGCCCAACTGTTGCAACGACCATAGAATGGCCGCATGCCCGCGGTCTGAGTCACCCATCTCAATCCCGAAATTCTTATATGGTGTCAAAAGTACCCACCTCGGTTCGCATGCCCACGACCTGGGTTGGCTCTTTGACCAAGCCGGAGTCATGAGGACCCGACTTAGTCCGCACGCCCATGGCTAGTCTGATCATCCTTGTGGCTTCACTTCGCTAAGCCTGTCTAGAGTAGAAATTGAGCCTCACATCTCATGTGAATGTTCTTGTGATTGCCATTGATTTTCCTTTGTGAAGTACGTCTTTGTGGCATCCTAAAATTTCATAGATGCATTACGACCTATGGAAAGGTGATGGAAGTGCCATTAAATTATGTTATGGCCTTTAGACCAAAGAATTATAATAGATTAAGGCCGAGCATTGAATGGACTGCTGTTTCGATTGGGAATATAGCACATGCTCATGAATGATCTAGGATTGTGCTAAAAGATAAAAAGATGAGAAAAATTTACATTCATGGCCATGTGAATATTTGTAATTAAGTAAATATAAGTAAGGAATTAAGATTGGTTATTAAGAGAAGGTGTGGGCTGATTTCTTAAGGCCGAACCAGCCCACCTTTCCCCACTGTTGGGTCGACCAAGGATGGCCCAAAGCCGGCCCAAGGAGCCCCATGGGCTGTCGACCAAGAGAGGGACCGGATGGGGGAGTCAGCCCAAGGGAGGCCCATCTTCTTGCATGGCAAATCTACAAGTGGCTAAGGGGATCAACCAAATGTCATCTTGCATGCAAAGTGATGATTACTAACTAATCACAAGGGTGAAAGGGGGAAAAGAGAGAGAGGGGCGGATTACTCGAGGGATTGAAACTTAGAGAGAGAGAGAGAGAGGGTGTTCGTGCGAGAGAATGAGAGAAAGAGAGAAAGAGAGAAAGGAGAGAGAGGGTGGTTCGCGTGGGTGCTTTGGCGAGGGAAGAGGAAGATCAAGCCCCCCGTGCGTGCGCCTAGCTTCGCCGTCGACCGTGCGGTGTTCGAAGTCCCCGAGTCACCGTTGCTTGCTCGTTTTCTTCGGACCTAAGGCAAGTAGAGTCCGTTAGCCTACATTTTGCTTGCTATGGTTATATGTGAAGTGAAATGGGTGTTAGAAATGCTTGGGCTGTGGTGCTAGATGCTAATTTCGAGTGAGTAATGTTAGTTTTCCTACAACAATCAAGTTGTTGCATGTAAAAACAGTCCGACCCCTTGCGGTTTCGTGAGTTCTAGGTGAATATCTAGTCAAAATCGCACTGCATGCTCTTGATCAAAGTTGTAGATAACTTCTTAGAGAGTAACATATCAAAATTTGAGAGGAAATGAACAAGCATAGGTCGGTGAAACCATTTTTCTTTGAAGAAATTAGATCTGGAAAACGTTATGTTGACCTAGTGTGATTTTGTGAATTTTATAAAATTATCCGGTTGAAATTTGATCTTGTGTTATTGATGAAATTTGTAGCTGACACTCTGAGGAATAACATACTGAAAATTGAGAAGAAACAGACATATGTAGGTCAGTGAAACGAATTTTCTTTGAAAATGATTAATCTGGAAAGCTGTACCAAGAATAGGGAGAATTAAATTGACTATAGCTCTTAATCTAGAATGAATTTCATTTCGATTTCTCATGAAAATTTTACCTCTAGGTCTTGTCTACAGCATATGAAAATTTCAGAATTTTCGGAGCTAGTTTAGGGTTTATACTGAATTTATGAATGAAACTGTGCAAGGGTGATGTTCTAAAATTTTAAAGGCTGTAATGCATGGACTGTACCGATTTGTATGAAGCTCTTTTGATATGATGCTCTTCATGAAATATTTTCCTCTTGGTCTCTTCTATAACATGTCAAATTTTCAGAATTTATTAAGACCGTTTACTAATTTTCTTAGAATTTTAACTAAAGGAGTGCATTCTGTTTTATCCGAAAATTGCTGTATTTTCAAAAATAAATGAATTGCTCTATGTGATATAATGTCTTGAGTGGTTGCTTTTGCTGCACATGTGGTGAAATTTTAAATGTCATATAATACCAAAAAGCTGGTTTAGACCTTTGATATTATTGCATCAAATGCCATGTTGAAAGTGAAACATACCTGTGAATATAAATTGTGATAATGATGATACCGTCGGACCCTTGAGTCAACAATGTCCTTGGGAGTGTCGAGATGCCCAGAGGTGTGTGTCAGATGTCCTCCGGAGTTTCGAGATGCCCGGAGGTATGTGCCGGAGGCTCCTTGCGATGCCAGGTTGGGTGTGAGCGATAAATGAGGGATGCAAACACTGATCCTTGCGAAGAAAAATGAAATGAAATCATTTTTGAATGTTAAAATCGAAAAATGAATCATGCGTATGGGTGTGTGCATATGGCATGATGCGTGATCTACTTACGAAAATAAATTGATACTATATGACATTGAGAATATATGCGTGATCTCCTCATGAAGGCATGAAGGGATCTCATGGGGATATACACATGACTGTGTGGATGATATGAATCATGCGTATGTATGTGCATATGGCATGGAATGAACCTCATGGTGATATATAAATGATCGCATGGTGATGTATGCTCGATAGCAGGGAAGATACGTGCTTTACTCGTGATATCTTGATTGTTTTGCTTGTTGCAGTATGTAGTTTGGTGGATCTTTACTATTGAGTGGTTGTACTCACCCCTTTGGGGATTAACATTTCAGATTAAAATATACCTCTGCCACTGGTCATGCGTGGTACTTTCTATGGCTTACGATATGATGTTGAGGTTGAGTGCTCGGAGCATCACTATGTTAGTGCTCCTAGTCTGGTGTTTGTCCGAGTTCGTGTTTTGGTTATGTACGACATGGGTTTAGCTGGAGACCCTGTAGTCTAGGAGTTCCTGTCCGTCCATGTTCGACGCGATAGGGTGATGCTAGGGATGCTGTCGCCACTGCCGCCACCGCCTAATGCACCGAGTTGGGTGTGATTGCACGTACGACTGGTAGAAGATGACACTTTTTGGATAGTCGACACTTGATAATGGATAGGTGTACATGTCTGATGTAGGGTCGAGTTTCTTTTGAGTTATAGCCGAGCATAGTTAAAAGTCTTGGCCTTTTGCTGTACCGACCTAAGATGTCCATCGTGAATATGTAAATAAAAGTGAATTGACTTTATCTTTTTATCTGATGCGTAGTTGGTGTGCAATTGCATTATTGTTGCTGGAGTAGGGGATAGGGAGATTGGATTATGCTTTCGTTATATGAATTGCGCTGGGACCATTTCGAAAAAAAAAAATTTAATTAACCCCAATGAATATTGGATCCGCTATAATTAATAGCATAAACAATTACTTGCTCAAAATCTTTCGCCTTTTTAGTCAACTCGCTTGGGGAAGATAAAACAAAAAGGTATCAAAGCGGGATGTAATAGGATAAGTGAATGGTACTGTGGCAACCCTAACGGATATAGAGGCTGTGTCGAGGGGATGCCACAGTCTTCTATCTTTATACTATGCAATTTACTTACTTTGTCATACATTTGGTTCGTCCATGACAATCTAGGTTAGTCATTTGATCTAATTCCTTTGTCAATTAGCAATGAAATGAGGAAATTGTCATCCAATGAATCATTTGAAAAAACTTTAGGATAATTTGTTTTCAATTCTTTTGTTTATTGTTCTTATTAGGATTCAAACTTTTGCTTTTCCTAGTTCATGTTCAGGAATTTGATGTCCTTATCTTACAGTCCATGCTAGGGTCTCATATGGCTCTTTCTTTTTAGTCCATTTTTAGGAAATTTTCTTCATGTGAAGACTTTTCGTGACAAAAAAAGAGAGGAAAAAAATGAAAAAAAAAAACCATTATCATGGGTTGGCTCTCTATTTACACCTCATGCTTACATGTTCCCGTTCATTTGAATTAGGTGATTATGGAGCGATCCTGCTCACCCATCCGTACACAGTTGAGAGCTAAAAAGGCGGATTAAAACGAGTGAGAAATTGCGACCCGAAGAAGAAAGCCAATAGACTCTTGAACCATCTCATTTTCCTGAGGTAGCCGAATTTGATGCCACCATGAAAAGACTAGTGACATTTATGGAAAGAAGAATATCTAACCCGGAGGGTTTGCATCATAATACTGAGGAGCATTACTTTATTGGTCTAATAAGAAAGCATTTGAAAAAGGCACATCAGGTTGCGATGACAGATCAATTGGCCCAACTGTTGCGACGACCCTAGAATGGCCGCATGCCCGTGATCTGAGTAGCCCATCTCAATCCCGAAATTCTTATCTGGTGTCAAAAGTACCCACCTCGGTTCGCATGCCCACGGCCTGGGTCGGCTCTTTGACCAAGCCGAAGTCATGAGGACCCGACTTAGTCCGCACACCCGCGTCTAGTCTGATCATTCTTGTGGCTTCACTTTGCTAAGCATCTCTAGAGTAGAAATTGAACCTCACATCTCATGTGAATGTCTATGTGATTGCCATTGATTTTCCTTTGTGAAGTATGTCTTCTATCCCTATACTATGCAATTTACTTACTTTGTCATACTTTTGGTTCGTCCATGACAATCTAGGTTAGTCATTTGATCTAATTCCTTTGTCAATTAGAAATGAAATGAGGAAATTGTCATGCAATGAATCATTTGAAAAAACTTTGGGACAATTTGTTTTCTATTCATATCTTTATTGTTCTTATTAGGATTCAAACTTTTGCTTTTCCTAGTTTATGTTCAGGAATTTGATGTCCTTATTTTCTAGTCCATGCTAGGGTCTCCTATGTCTCTATTTTCCTAGTCCATTTTTAGGAAATTTTCTTCATGTGAAGACTTTTCATGACAAAAAAAAGAGAGAGGAAAGAACGGAAAAAAGAAACTATTGTCATGGATTGGCTCTCTATTTACACCGCAAGGTTACATGTTCCTGTTCATTTGAATTAGGTGATTATGGAGCAATCCTCCTCACCCATGTATACACAGTTGAAGCTAAAAAGGCAGATCAAAATGAGTGAGAAATTGCGACCTAAAGAAGAAAGCCAAGGGACTCTTGAATCATCTCATTTTCTTGAGGTAGCCGAATTCGATGCCACCATGAAAAGACTAGTGACATATCTGGAAAGAAGAATATCTAACCTGGAGGGTTCGCATCATAATGCTGAGGAGCATTACTTTATTGGCCTAATAAGAAAGCATCTGAAAAAGGCACATTAGGTTGCGATGACAGATCAATTGGCCCAACTGTTGCGGCGACCCTAGAATGGCCGAATGCCTGCGATCTGAGTCGCCCATCTCAATCCCAAAATTCTTATCTAGTGTCAAAAGTACCCACCTCGGTTCGCATGCCTGCGACTTAGGTTGGCTCTTTGACCAAGCCGGAGTCATGAGGACGCGACTTAGTCCGCACGCCCGCGGCTATTCTGATTATCCTTGTGGCTTCACTTTGTTAAGCCTATCTAGAGTAGAAATTGAGCCTTGCATCTCATGTGAATGTCTATGTGATCGCCATTGATTTTCCTTTGTGAAGTAAGTCTTCTATCCCTATAGTATGCAATTTACTTACTTTGTCATACTTTCGGTTCATCCATGACAATCCAGATTAGTCATTTGATCTAATTCCTTTGTCAATTAGAAATGAAATGAGGAAATTGTCATGCAATGAATCATTTGAAAAAACTTTGGGACAATTTGTTTTCTATTAATATCTTTATTGTTCATATTAGGATTCAAAATTTTGCTTTTCCTAGTTGATGTTCAGGAATTTGATGTCCTTATTTTCCAGTCCATGCTAGGGTCTCCCATGTCTCTATTTTCCTAGTCCATTTTTAGGGAAAAAGGAAAAAAAAGGAAAAAACCATTGTCATGGATTGGCTCTCTATTTACACCTCATGCTTACATGTTCACATTCATTTGAATTAGGTGATTATGGAGCGATGCCGCTCACCCATCTGTACACGATTAAGAGCTAGAAGGGCGGATCAAAACGAGTGAGAAATTGCGACCTGAAGAAGGAAGCCAAGGGACTCTTGAACCATCTCATTTTCCAGAGGTAGTCGAATTTAATGCCACCATGAAAAGACTAGTGACATATCTAGAAAGAAGAATATCTGACCTAGAGTGTTCGCATCGTAAGACCGAGGATCATTACTTTATTGGCCTAATAAGAAAGCATATGAGAAAGGCACATCAATTGGCCCAACTGTTACTCAACAAGTTTGAGAACACATTTCTAAAGACTTAATAAAATGAGGGGCAATGAAAAGAGGACCATCATTCTCTGGTGGAAGAGGTACGTCTCATCCTTGAACGTAATTAATTTTGAGAAATGACACTCTGTTCTTTTCCTTGTAGATGACAAAATAGGGGCATGACAGATTTTGTTAGTGACCCGACTAAGACAAAATCTCCACCCAAACCAAAATGGATATTCCATGTGCATTTACTTTGATGTTGCATAGTATCCTATTCATGCACGTTCTTTTTTGCAGGGGGCAAAAGCAAGAATTCATCAAATCAAAGATTGGATTTTCAGCCTCGATTAATCAATTTGTGTGTTTGTTCCCTTTCGATAGAGGCAATCCAAGGACACTTATTGCTAAGACAATCCCTTCTTGGGACATTTCCTTAAATGAACGTTTGAAATCATGTTTTTCATACTTATGAGAGCATTTTTTTAGTGTAGTAAATTGTTTGTTTGAAGTCACAAAAGTTTTTCATGCTTAAAGCTGCCAGACTCTTTTGAAAATAGAATTTCCATAGTGATTTTACCTATTTAACCCACCAATTTCATGTGAAGATTTGTCAAGATAGACATTTCAATGGATGACATCAATGCTTAAGTATGTTGAATGAGACGTGTCAAAACGATGAATGTCAAGCCTTATCCTATACACAGTCCCCTACTTATACATTTGTGAGATAAGTGAAGAAAGTTTCATATCTACAAGATAAGAGTTTTCTCGCGAAAGGTATGATGATCGAAATGATATGGGGCAATTCATTTCTCTATCACAAACACTACATATGATCCATTGCTTAACCCCTTTGAGCCTTATACACATGTGGAGATTTCTTTTGAAATTATCCCTGTCAAGAACCACCCCACATCAGGATAAATTGGAAGTAAGACAACACCATAAAGTGGAGAAAATGGAAAGATTTCTTGCTTTCACTTGCATCAATCTTCAAGTCGTGCTATTATGTTGAATTCATGTGGTAATTTAAGTGCCTTAGGATGATGAAGAGCATTTCTTTCTCTATCCTACATACTTATATCATTTGCATATCCCATTTGAGCCTGCAATTTCATTTCTTTAAACCAAGTTGGTGATCATCCCCCACACAAGGGCAAGACAAAAAGCAATTGTTCAAACAGTATGGTCTGGAGTGCTGACAGAAGACGAAGACCTCCCAAAGGTCCAAATGTTAAAAGCACCATATGGTTATTCAAAATAGAACTGGGGGCATGAAAAAGTAGTATGCTTTGCAAAAGCAAGGCCAATGTCCATGAAAAAAGAAATGAAGAAAAAATGAGTGAGAACTAAGGGCATGAAAAAGCGGTGTGCTTGGTAAAAGCAAGGTTGATGCCCATAGACGAAAATAAGAGAGTCAAGATAAGCCCTATTGGTTGTAAAAAGGTTGTATCTTCTATGGAGTAATACACAAGTAACTCAAATGTTGAGTTTTTACAGTTCATGGGGCACTTTATGAAGACAATCCCCGATGATGAAAATGAAAACTGGTGGCAATGCCAAAATGATCATTAGCTCTTACCATTTACACATATTTTGAGTCTAATAATCATTTCATTTCTCAACCTATGAACCCAGCGTATGTTATGTCCCTTATAAAGTCTCTTCAGTTTATGGCACTTGAATTAACATGGGAGTTCATATGTTATTAAGCATCGCTCGTGGAAGTGCGAGTAAGATTATTTCTTTCTCATTTTGCAGGGTTCTTGACTTGTAAACCCGGAGATGATTACATAATTGTTCTTTCAATTGCTTTCACTCAAAGAGTCCATTTGTTAAGCCATTAACCAAGCCTACATTACGGTCCCTATTAAAGACCTCTCAGATTGGTAAGGTCATATTGCTTGTGAGAATACTTGGACCTATGTTGGTATCATGATAGTGAGATAGGGTGATTCTCATAAAATAGCCATTCTAAATAAGAGTGAGTGAAAGTCCTTTCTAACTGAAAGACTCTCATTTAGTATTCTTAAGAAATCCATGTCATTGTCGTAACCGACAATTTCCTCTAGTGGAAATTTGGGTGATGCAAATATGGTAAAGTCATTATGAATAAAATTTGATTGAATTGATGACAACCTCACTAAACTTTAACGTGCATTCTAGAGTAGCTCAAATTGTCTACGTCTTTAATGAATGCATACCGGTTTTTGCTCTAATCATGTCTGACAGGTAATATTTCCTTGAAAATCGAGTAATACTTGACGTTCAAGTTGCTCCTTGAAGTCTTGAGATTCGGCGTGCTTCTGTAGCCCAGAGTTCCTAACCTGGCGTGCTTTCGTAGCCCGGAGTTCCAAACTTGGCATGCTTTTATAGCCTATTGTCCCTCTTTATTGACCTAGAGTATTTTTGTAGCTGGATGTCCATTTATATTGACCTGACGTGCTTTTGTACCCCATAGTCTCTTTCATCGAACCGGCGAGCTTCTATAGCCTGGATTTCTTTTATCGACCTGATGTGCTTTCGTAGCCCAGAGTCATTTCCATCGACATGGCGTGAGTCCCCTTATGAAATTTGCGTGCTTCCGTAGCCCGAAGTTCCTCTTAATCGACACTTGACTCGATCAAGCTGTCCCCCAAAGATTTTTCTCCAGATTCAGTGATCGAAGAAAGGTTCGAGTCCTGGTCAGATGATCCATGTTGCAACGCTAGGCGACTGAAGAAAGGTTCGGGTCCTGGTCAGATGATCTATGTTGCAACGCTAGATGATCATAGAAAGGTATGGGTTTTGGAAAGTGATTTCCTATTCAAGCAACCATAGAAAGGTACAGGTCTTGGAAAGTGAATCCTTGTTAAGGCAATCGTAAAATGGTACGGGTCCTAGACAACATCTATTTCCCATTCGGATGACCGCAAAAAGGTATAGATCTTGGAAAATCATTTTTTTTGTCAAGGCGACTGAAGAAATATTCGGGTCCTAGACAACCAAATATTGCCATACTAGGCGACCGTAAAAATGTACGGGTCCTAGGAAAGCAGTTTTCTTACAAAGTCTCGTTGCTATTATGGGCGACCGAAGAAAGGTACGGGTCCTGAATGTGTAACACCAACTATCTTGAATTATTTTACCCTCCTTGAAGGTAAGTTATTATAGGTAGATTATTTTGCCGTTTGCATTAGCATTTCTATACAAATTGCATTCCAAAATTTTAACATCTCAGTTGGGATTTGGATGTCTTAATTCTTTTCGTTAAATATTTCATTCTGGATGTGAATGTTTTTCGATCTTTCTCATTATACCTTAGTCTAGATCAAGGTATTTCAAGTTTAAAAATCTTGACATTTTTATCTGGATCTGGATGTCTTAAATCTTTTCGTTAAACATTTCATTCTAGATATGAATATTTTTCGATCTTTTTCATTATACCTTAGTTCAAATATAGGTATTACGATAAGCATTAGACTCTTCAAGGAACCTGAGACTAGGTACTTATGGGGGTAAATGAAGATTTATCTTGTACCTCAATATGGTTTACCGCACTGATTGGTAAGTAACTATAGGTACGTTCTTTCCTTTCGCATCATGCATTTGCATTAGCATTTCCATGCATCATATAAATTGCATTTTAAAATGGGATTCATTTAACGACAAAAAAATCATTCAATGCATGTGCATGATCAAAATTTAAGTCTCAATTTGTCTTTTAATGCAACCTCTACGAGCTCACCTTTTAAGAGGGACAACTGTTGACACCTAAATTTTGGCGACCCAATTATTTATTTATTGCATTAAAAATTAGGAATTAATTTTTAACCCCTAAAAAAAAGAGAATTAAATTGCGTAACATATTGTTTTAGGGGCATTTTTTATTTGCATTAGCATTGAACTAGTGACAGATAGGTTTGATTTGGTGGTTCTGCATTTTAAATTGACAAGTCAAACTAAGCTCATGAAGAGAGCAAATTGGCCCAAGTCCATATCCTCGAGGAGATATTATGAACTCATCTTTGCAAGATTTCAAATTTGAGAAAACTCTTATTGCAATTTTGAAAATCAGTGGAGAATATTCATTTTTGCAAAGGAAATCTAGAAGAGATGTGGTAAATAAAAAGAAATATTACGTTTGGAAAAAATCTTCGTGGATGTTGATTTGAAGAAGAAAATAAAACCCTAGTCATTGGCCTATAAATAGGTTGCTACACTACAGAAGTGGGGAGGCCACACATTGAATATACGGTCGCACAAGAGGGGGTTTATATTTTGTTTTGGGGCTTTTTCTCTCAGTTTTTTGAGGTAAAAAAAAAAAAAAAAAACCAAACACAAAAGAAAAAAAATTATTTCTTCGGTTCTTAGGGTTTTAGGGGGGGGGTCTTCCTTCGTTCATTTGAGAGAGGGACATAAAAGGAAAATCTTTTTAGGAGGGGGAAAAGTTAGTAGAAGTTTTTCTTTCTGTTGAAAATGTTCTACAAAAAAGTGAAAGGGAGTAGAGAGAAGTCGTGCAGTAGGGGGAAAAGGGGCAAAAAGCAAAGCAGACAACAGAGGAGACTGTTCATCTTCCCCGTTGCATCAACCGTCACATGGCATCGCCTACTGTCCGAGCCATCGGCCACCTTCGCACCACTACACCCACTCATCGTTCTGCATCACCGCCACGTGAGCCCCCATTCAACACCGATGCCCGAGCTCTGTCGCCATGTCTGTACTATTGCCCTGTTGCGCCTCCTCCATGACTGCCGCTTGCTACCCTACCCGTTCCAGCAGCTCGTGCCTCCACCTAGCACCCAACGCCGCCTCCGCCTTCGCTAGTGATCTGCTTTTGCTTAGCCCAACACCCAACGTCACCTGCTGCGTAACCGCCGCTCAACCCCCCTATGACTCCAGCTTGTCGATCTGTGTCTTCTGTCCTCACCGTGCGCCGCTACTATCCATTCGCCCCACCTTGCCCACCTTCTGCCGCGAGATTTGCAACGCCCGTTGTTCCTACTCCTTGCCACCGCCGCTTCGCTAATATGAATCTCTGCCTGAAGCTACGACACCGCCGCCGGTGTGGTTCCGTTAGTAGTCGCTAGCCCCGTCACCGAGCCACCGCACGCCTCTGCCTCTGGTTTGACACCCAGTAGCCCCCTCTTCGAAGTGACGCCCATAGCCTCTGTAACTCGAGCCGCTCCGCCCCTTTTGCCTGCTCGTCGTCGGTTTGCCCGCCGCTGGTCCTCACCGAAGCTCTAGTGACCCACCACCATAGCAACCTGTGTTTGAGCCATATAAAGCCCTATCGCGATTCACGAGCTGCCAGTCATTAAAACCCATTTGGAAACAAATTCAAATTAAGTAGTTTTTTTTTTTGTGGCATCCTAAAATTTCATAGCGACCTCTAAATGCATTATGACCTATGGAAAGGTGATGGAAGTGCCATTAAATTATGTTATGTCCTTTAGACCAAAGAATTGTAATAGATTAAGGCCGAGCATTGAATGGACTGCTGTTTTGATTGGGAATATAGCACATGCTCATGAATGATCTAGGATTGTGCTAAAAGAGGAATTGATGAGAAAAATTTCCATCAATGGCCATGAACTTTATAAGTTGGATTACTATCAATTATTATTGCAGAATTTTATGGCCATGTGAATATTTGTAATTAAGTAAAAATAAGTGAGGAATTTAGATTGGTTATTAAGAGAAGGTGTGGGCTGATTTCTTAAGGCCGAACTAGCCCACCATTCCCCACCGTTGGGTCGACCGAGGATGGCCCAAAGCCGGCCCAAGGAGCCCCATGGGCTGTCGATGGAAGGAGAGAGAGGCCCGGCCCATTGAGGCCCACCATCTTGCATGAAGAATGGCAAGTGGCGTAAAGGGTCCTCCAAGTGGCTCTTGCATGCAAGCTAATGATTACTAGCTAATCATGAAGGGGAAGAAAGGAAGAAGGGGTGGATTGATCAAGGGGGAGGAGTGTCGTGCGTGGAAGAGAGAAAGCCAAGAGAGAGGGAGAGTGAACCGAGAGAGAGGGGAAGCCGACCGTGAGCCGTGAAGGGAGGAGGAGACCGCCGTCGAGCCCGCCTTGCCCCACCGTTGTCTTGTTGTGTTTTCTTTGGATTTGAGGCAAGTAAAGTCCGTTAGCCTACATGTTGCTTGCTGTGATGTGTGTGTAATGGATAGTAAATTTCGGATGAACTAAGTGTTAGAATCCTTGAAATTTGGGAGTTTCATCTTAGGTTAGTAAGCTGTTCTATGGAAAACAGCTTGACCTCTAGTGATTCCACGAATTTTTGGTGAATATCGAGTCGAAAACTCACTACATGCTCTTGATGAAAGTTGTAGAGAACTTCTTATAGAGTAACATATCAAAATTTTAGTGGAAATGAACAAGTATAGGTCGGTGAAACGAGTTTTCTTTGAAGAGATTAGATCTGGAAACTGTTTTGTCGACCTAGTGTGATTCTGTGAATTTTATAGAATTATTAGGTTGAAATGTGATCTTGTGTCCTTGATGAAAGTTGTAGCTGACATTTGAGGAGTAACATACCAAAAATCTAGAAGAAACGGACATGTGTAGGTCGGTGAATCGAATTTTCTTTGAAAGGGATTAATTTGGAAAACTGTACCGAGAGTAAGGAGAATTAACTTGTTGCACTGTATAGTCTGGTGGATCTTTACTGCTGAGTGGTTGTACTCACCCCTTTGGGGATTAACATTTTAGATTAAAAGATGCCTTTGCCACCGGTCGCGCGTGGTACTTTCTATGGCTTACCATTTGATGTTGAGGTTAATTGCTCGGAGCATTTCTGTGTTAGTGTTCCTAGTCTAGTGTTTGTCTAAGTTCGTGTTTTGGTTATGTATGACATGGGTTTAATTGGGGGCCTTGTAGTCCAGGAGTTCCTGTCCGTCCATGTTCGATGTGACGGGGTGATGCTAGGGATGCTGCCGCCGCCGCCGCCACCCAATGCACCGGGTTGGGTGTGATTGCACGTACGACTGGTAGAAGATGACACTTTGGATAGCCATCACTTGATGATGGATAGGTGTACATGTCTGATGTAGGGTCGAGTTCTTTTGAGTTATAGCCGAGCATAGTTAAAAGTCTTGTCCTTTTGTTGTACCGACCTGAGATGTCCATCATGAATATGTAAATAAAAGTGACTCCGCTCTATCTTTTTATTTGATGCGTAGTTGGTGTGCAATTGCATTATTGTTGTTGGAGTAGGGGATAGTGAGATTTGATTATACTTCCATTCTTGAACTGCGCTGGGACCATTTCAAAAAAACCTTAATTAATTAATTAACCCCCATGAATTATGGACCCACATAATTGAAAGGTATCAGAGTGGTATGTTAATAGGATAAGTGAATGGTACTTGTGGCGACCCTAACGGATATGGAGGGGGTGCCATAGCGGTTGGTATCAGAGCGAAAGGTTATATGTGGAGTGATAAGGAGCCTCATTTGGAAATTAAGGAGGATAATGACAATGCACACCTTAGGATGCTAATTAAGAATGGTTGACTAACTTTGAACAACAGGTGATGGGTATTCACTCGTAGATCCCTAGTCCGTTTCATGAGTTGCTTTTTGGTGCCAGTAACATGGTTATGTTACTTATTTTATAGTTGCAGTTGCTTTAAATGGAGAGATTGAGTCATGAATTATTCCTGAGGCAAATGCTTGGAAACTGCAGGAAAATCATGGTACGAGCTAGAGGTCATCATCTATCGAGGGTTGAAGCCTCTGCAGCAAGGGCTGAACCCCGAATGGAAGATATCCTGCAGGCATTGGCCAATATAGGAAATATGATGGAAAGACAAGCATAGCAACAACCTAGAGCAGAACGCCGTACTCAAGGACTGGTGGAGCAATTCCTGAAGTTGAAACCACCTAAGTTTAGTGGAATGGGAAGTCCTGAGGAGGCGGAACATTCGATTGATGGGATGGAACAAATTTTCCGGGTGTTGAACTGTAATGATGCTGAGAAGATAACTTTGGCAGAGTACCAGCTGAAGGGAAATGCAAAGTTTTGGTGGAGAGCTTTGAGGGACACGATCTTTCCACCGGGTACTGATATAAGTTAGGATGAGTTTGTGAGGGCCTTCAATAGAAAGCATTTCTCTGATTGTGCTAGGGAGAAGAAAATCACATAATTTGTTCAGTTGGAACAAAGGGAGCTGATAGTGGATCAGTATGAGGCGAAATTTTCTAAACTGTCTAGATATGCTCCCAGGTTGATAGAAGATCGAGAAGAAAACGCTAAGAGATTCTTGAAAGGGTTGAGAACTGATATCAGGAAACAACTGGTGCCTTTGAATATAAGAGATTATCATGAGATTTACGAAAGGGCACAATTGGTGGAGCGGGAGTTGGTAAGAGAGCAATCAAAGTATAAGAGGCAGTCGACTTTTGGGGATATCAGACGGGGTAAAAGACCTTATACAGGTCGAGGTCAAACCTGGGAATCTAAGAAGAAGAGCAATTTTGGGAATTTTGGAAAAGCCAGGGATGGCCTGAATCTAGGAAAAGCACCTTATCGGAATGAAGATTGTCGAAGGTGTGATGGGCGACATGGCCTAGGACCTTGTAATGGATGGCTGAAATGCTATGGTTGTGGACAGGTGGGACACCTTAAGAAGGATTGTCCACAAGAGAGGTCGCAGCCAAGTATCAACCCAATGCAACGAATACTACAACGTACTGCTAAACCATATCCACAAAGGAATCCACAAAGACCACTGGCACAAGGAAGAGTGTATGCGGTCACCCAAGAGGAAGCAAAAGCTTCCAAAAACGTTATCTCAAGTACAATTTTCATAAATGGCAAGAAGGCATATGCATTGTTTGATACGAGTGCTACACATTCTTTTGTGTCTAAAAGATATAGACAATTGAGTAAAATAGAAACTACGTCTCTTGAGACACCTCTTTCTATTTCTATGCCTTTAAAGAATATGGTGTTGTCTACGCTGGTGTGTGGAAAATGTAAGATAACAATAGGAGGAAATGATATGGAAATAGACCTAGTCATAATGGCTATGTATCATTTTGATGTTATCATAGGAATGGATTAGCTTCATAAGTATCGGGCCAAAATGGATTTTTATAGGACAGTGATCCAATTTGTTTTATCTGATCAGTCGGGTTGTGAATTTTTCGGAGGTCAGACCAACCTCACTATAGCACTTATTTCAGCGATAGAGACCCGTGCATTACTTGACGAAGGATGTCAAGGATACTTGGCAGTGGTTAAGGACTACACTAAGGAAGAGTCTAAGCTCGATGAAATTCGAGTAGTTAGTGAATTTCAAGATGTATTTCTTGAGGAGTTGCCTGGATTATCACCAGAACGAGAAATTGAGTTTGAAATTGAACTAATGCCCGGAACAAGACCAATATCGAAAGCCCCATATAGCATGGCCTTAATGGAACTGAAGGAGTTGAAGGTGCAACTACAAGAGTTGCTTGATAAAGGATTCATTAGGCCAAGTGCTTGTCCTTGGGGTGCACCAGTCTTATTTGTGAAAAATAAGGATGGGGTCAATGCGTTTATGTATTGACTATAATCAATTGAATCAAGTGACCTTTAAAAATAAATATCCCTTGCCTAGAATTGATGATCTATTCGACCAACTACAAGGAAGTTCGGTCTTTTCTAAGATTGACTCGAGATCGGGATACCATCAGCTAAGGATTAAGAAAGAAGACATTCCTAAGACTGCATATAGGACTCGCTATGGACACTACGAGTTCCTAGTCTTGCCTTTTGGATTGACGAATGCTCCAGTTGCATTCATGGATCTAATGAATAGGGTGTTTAAGCCTTATTTGGATTAGTTTGTGATTGTCTTCATTGGTGATACCCTGATTTATTCTAGAGGGCCTGAAGAGCACAAGCAACACTTGAGGATAGTTTTGCGAACTCTAAGAGATCATAGGTTGTATGCCAAATTCAACAAGTGTGAATTTTGACTGGATCGAATAATATTTTTGGGACACATGGTGTCAGGACGAGGAACTGCAGTGGACCCGGCGAAAGTTGAGATGGTAATAAATTGGCCGAGACCAACAACACCCACCGAAATACGGAGTTTCTTAGGACTGGCTGGTTATTATAGAAGATTTATTGAAGGGTTTTCACGATTGGCAGGCCCCTTTACGAAATTGACTCGGAATAATGTAAAGTTTGAATGGAGTAGAGAATGTGAAAGGAGCTTTCAAGAGCTTAAAAGAAAATTGACCACGGCTCCAATCCTGACTATACCATATGGATCTTATGGTTTTACAGTGTATAGTGATGTGTCTCACAAAGGACTGGGATGCATTTTGATTTAACACGGCAAGGTCATAGCTTATGCATCCAGACAACTGAAACCTCATGAATTGAACTACCTAACGCATGACTTAGAATTGGCAGCTATAGTGTTTGTTTTGAAAATATGGAGGCACTATTTGTATGGAGAGAAGTTTGAGATCTATACAGATCATAAGAGCTTAAAGTATTTCTTTTCAGAAAAGGAATTGAACATGAGACAAAGGAGGTGGATGGAATTGTTGAAGGATTATGATTGTGAAATACGGTACCATCCGGGGAAGGTGAATAAGGTGGCGGATGCCCTTCGTCGTAAGTCGGCTATGGAAATGGCCAGTCTAAGGATGGCAGAATGGAACCTGTTAAAGTTTGTAGTGGACTCAGAGTTTGAATTGAAAGTGGATCTCCTTACCAGTATGCTTACTGCATTAAGGATTGAACCTGAAATCATTCAGAAAGTTAAGATTCTGCAAGAGTCTGACCCGGAAATTATGAAAGTGAAAAATGTAGTGTCTTTATGAAAAATACCAGAATTTCAAGTCTCCGAGGATGGAGTGGTAAGATGCCAAGGACGACTCTGTGTTCCCGACAATGAAGAAGTGAAGAGGGAAATTCTATCGGAAGCACATAGAAGTAATTATAGTATTCATCCGGGTAGTAGAAAGATGTATAGAAATTTACGTCAGCAATTTTGGTGGGATGGCATGAAGGCAGATACGACTAAACAGGTTTCTCAATGTTTAACATGCCAACAAGTGAAGGCGGAACATCGCAAACCTGCAGGACTATTGAGACCGTTAGACATACCAAAATGGAAATGGGAGCATGTAACAATGGACTTTGTGCAAGGACTACAAAGGACATCAAATGGTCACAAGTCGATTTGGATGATAGTGGATCGCTTGACTAAATTTGCCCATCTCCTAGTGGTCCGCATAAACTATTTGATGAATAAACTTGCTGAGATATATGTAAGCCAGGTAATACACTTACATGGTATTCCTGTAACGATCACTTCTGATCGAGACTGTAGATGTACTTCAAATTTTTGGCGAAGTCTCCAAAATGCTTTAGGGACAAAGCTTCAATTTAGTACTGCCTTTCATCCTCAAAGAGATGGACAAATGGAAAGAGTGATCCAGACTCTGGAAGATATGTTGCGAGCCTACATTATTGACTTTAGGGGAAGTTGGGATGAAAATTTGCACTTGATAGAGTTTGCCTATAACAATAGTTTTCAGAAAAGTATAGGCATGGCTCCATATGAAGCATTTTATGGAAGAAGATGTAGGACCCCTATCCATTGGAATGAAGTAGGTGAAAGGAGATTGACAGGACTTGAACTAGTACAAGCTACTACCGAAGCTATTGAAATTACCAGGAAAAGACTTAAGACAGCCCAAAATCGACAAAAAGACTATGCGGATAGGCGTAGAAGGCCTTTGGAGTTTAGTGTGGGAGATCACGTATTTCTTAAAGTATCTCCAATGAAAGGAATATCACGATTTGGAATGAAAGGAAAGTTAGGTCCCATATTTGTTGTACCCTTTGAGATACTTGAAAGAATAGGAGACATAGCTTATCGTTTGGCATTGCCTCCTAAATTAGGAAATTTACATGATGTGTTTCATGTGTTGATGCTGAGGAGATATTGGTCGGATCCTAGTCACATACTCGATCATGAAGCCATCAATGTGGATGAAAGAGTGAGATACATCGAAGAGCCTATGCAAGTGCTGGATCGAAAGGAGCAAGTTCTTAGCACCAAGAAAATCCCATTGGTAAAGATATTATGGCAACATCACGATGTGGAGGAAGCCACATGGGAAAGTGAAGATAAGAAAAAGGAAAAGTACCTTCACTTGTTTCAAGAGACATAGGTAACGTCTAATTTCGAGGACGAAATTCTCTAAGAAGGGGAGAATTGTGGCATCCTAAAATTTCATAGCGACCTCTAAATGCATTACGACCTATGGAAAGGTGATGGAAGTGCCATTAAATTATGTTATGGCCTTTAGACCAAAGAATTGTAATAGATTAAGGCCGAGCATTGAATGGACTGCTGTTTTGATTGGGAATATAGCACATGCTCATGAATGATCTAGGATTGTGCTAAAAGAGGAATTGATGAGAAAAATTTACATCAATGGCCATGAACTTTATAAGTTGGATTACTATCAATTATTATTGTAGAATTTTATGGCTATGTGTGTGGCACCCCCAAACAGTTAAGGTCGCCATAGATACCTATTGCTCTACCTATTGGATATCGGTTACTTGTCTTTGATATAAAGGGGGTTTTAAAGAAGAACCGAGGTTCGTAGGCTTTTTTTTTTTTCTTTTGAAAAGAGTTTAGCGCAGCTCATAGCGAAATTAAAGACGAGTCTCACCATCCCTCTACTCTCTTAGTGACGATACAATGCACACCAACTACACATTGAAGGAAAACATAAAGCCAAGCCACTTTTATTTACATTTTTATGATGGACATCTTGGGTTGGTACAACCAAAAAGCCAAGACTTTTCACTAAACTTGGTTACAACTCAAAAGAGAGATCTTGACCCCCAATATCGATCGTGTGTAACCCTCCATCTACATGTATCGGCTATCTCCAAAAAGGGTCAGCTCCCTCTCCTCACACGGGCCATCACACCCATCCTAGTGCATCGGGCGGTGGCGGCGGCAACATCCCTAGCATCACTCCGTCATGACGGACGTGGACGGATAAGAACTCTTGGATGACCGGGCCCCTAGCCAGGCCCACGTCATACATCACCAGCACCCGAACCCGTATGAACACTAAACCAGGGATGGTGACGCATACGTGCTCCATACACTTGACCTCCATGTCAGATGGAAGGCCGTAAAAAGTACCGCGCGCAACCGGAGGGAGAGGCATCTCTCTAATCTGAAATGTTAGTCCCCAAAGGGGTGAGTACAACCACTCAGCAGGTAAAAGATCCATTAAACTACTTAATGCATCAAACAGAACAATCATGGCATCATAGAGTACCTATAGTTCATACATATCAAACATATCTCACATTTCAATCATACATATTACATCAAAACAGCCACATATAAATATAGGTCACCATATCACGTGCATATACCACCAATGCACTAGTACATATAACATCATACAGTCATGCATACATGTCACCATACCATGTGCATATACCACCATGCGCTTATACATGTTACATCATATAGCCATGCATACATGTCACCATACCATGTGCACATACCTCCATGCACTTATACATGTTACATCATACAGCCATGCATACATATGACCACATTATGCATGATTCAATTTCAGCTCTTGTTTTTCAATTGGATCGCCATATTTTTCTTTCCCGGGACCAGTAATTGCATCCCACATTTCTATCGCTCGCACCCAACCTAGCATCGCGAGGAACCTCCGGCACACAGCTCCGGGCATCCGGCACACACCTCTGGGCATCCGGCACTCACCTCCGGGCATCTCGACACTCCCGGGGCATCGTCGGCTCACACCTCCGACGGTATCCTCATTACAATGCATATTCTCATGTATCTTTTTTTTTTTTTCAATTTCACATTTCATGCAACCATGCCAATGATTGGAATCAGCCTTTTTGAAATCATATAATATGCATTGGGAAAGTATCATTTTATGCAATGGTTTTTGATAAACTTCATTGGGTTCATGAAAATCCATCAATCCTTTGATGTCATATGAAATGTATGAATGCCATCACATCATTTGCATGAGTAATAATCCAAGATATCACGATTTACATAATAATTTCAATAACCAGTAAATAAAACAATTTCCGGCTTAAACAGAATACATGTAGTTCATGAAAATTCCGGAAAAATTAGTAAACGGTGGAAGTAAATTCTGCAAATTTACCACATTGCAGATAAGATCTAAGGGAACATATTTCTTGAAGAACACCCAATCAAACAAGGCTTCACGTACAGGTCCATATATCACTGAAAATGGATTTTTAGCCTTACCCATGCACAGTTTTTGAAACATTTACGATTAAATAGGCAAATGAGCTTCAAAAATTACGAAATTCGAATATGTTGTAAACAAGAAATAAAGAAAGATATTTCATGCAGAACACTTTCCCAAAAGAATCTCATACAGAGCAGTATAGACCACGCATTGCAACATTACCAAGTCCGAACACATCAAATTGCACAGTTTTAGAAACATTTTCGATTAAATACCCAATGACCTTCAAAAATTATGAAATTTGACTATGTTGTAGGAAAGACATAAAGAAAGATATTTCATGCAGACATTGAAGTTAGATCCACCCTAGGTAATTAATTACAAATGGTTAAAACTTCTGTTTCTAGTACTGAAATTTCCAGATCTAACCATCTCTGAAAAATCACGATTTCACCTACTTATTCTTGTTTGTTTTCTCTAAATTTTTTATATGTTCAACCTAAGGATGTCTTTACATCTTTTGTTAAGAAACCGAAGTGAAATTTTAACAAAAAGATTGCCTTACCATCCATGCATTCATCAAAGGTCGGTGTCAAAATTTTCAGATCTAGTCTTCTTCAAAGACCAACGGTTTCACCTACTTATACTTTTTTTTTTGTCTCAAATTTGAGTATGTTATACTACAAAGAGTCCTCTACAACTTTCACTGAGAAATTGAAGCCAAATTTCAACTAGAATATCACATGCAAGTCACTAAAACATCCTAGGTCAAGCTGTTTTTCTCAAGAACAGCACACTAGACTAGAATACTACACTTATAACTTCAATATTTCACCTCATATACCTCCAAAAATCATCACAAATCAAACACATACACTAAACACAGCATGCAAGAGTAGATCACGGATCTCACTTGCCTCTAGACCGAGCAAATGGCGAGCACATGGCGGCGATGGACAGCGATGCACGGCCCCTCTTCCTTCCTTCTTCCATTCTTCCTTTCTTCCTCTCTTCCTTCTCTTCCTCTCCTCTCTTTCTCTCTTGGATGAACCCTCCTCTCTCTCTCTCTTTCTCGCTTAAACCAGCCACCCTTTTCCCCCTAATTTCCTTCCCTCCATCATTAGCCATCATCACCTTTTGCATGGGGTAACACCTGGCCATCACCATGGGACAAATGGGTGGAGGCATGCAAACCGGACTCCCCCCCCCTCCATCGTGCGACAACAGCCCTTTATGGACCTATGGGCCAGCCCTCTTGGCCCATCTTAAGCCCAACACTCTTGGGCCTAAGACCCAAGCTTAATTAAATCCAAAATTGACCCTTTAAAAAAACAACTAAATCCCTATTTAAAACAAGGTACTAAATTGCAAAATTAGATGGCTATACACTTGCAATCATAAATCCATAAGTTCCAGTTTATAATACATATGGCCAGAGATAGAACTCTCTTTCCCAAAATTTGTCCATTAAAAGCTTGGCCATAAATCACATTGTGAATCATGGATCAAAAGGCTACAAAAATTACAATAACGGTGCATCCATCGCCTATCCATGACTCATGGCATACTTAGAAATTTTCATGAAATTCTAGGATGCCACAATGTGAATATTTGTAATTAAGTAAAAATAAGTGAGGAATTAAGATTGGTTATTAAGAGAAGGTGTGGGCTGATTTCTTAAGGCCAAACTAGCCCACCATTCCCCACTGTTGGGTCGACCAAGGATGGCCCAAAGCCGGCCCAAGGAGCCCCATGGGCTGTCGACCGAAGGAGGGAGAGGCCCGGCCCATTGAGGCCCACCATCTTGCATGAAGAATGGCAAGTGGCGTGAAGGGTCCTCCAAGTGGCTCTTGCATGCAAGCTAATGATTACTAGATAATCATGAAGGGAAAGAAAGGAAGAAGGGGCGGATTGATCAAGGGGGAGGAGTGTCGCGCGAGGAAGAGAGAAAGAAAAAAAGGGAGGAAGAGAGAAAGCCGAGAGAGAGGGCAAGCCGACCGTGAGCCGTGAAGGGAGGAGGAGACCGCCATTGAGCCCGCTTGCCCCGCCATTGTCTTGCTGTGTTTTCTTTGGATTTGAGGCAAGTAAAGTCCGTTAGCCTACATGTTGCTTGCTGTGATGTGTGTGTAATGGATAGTAAATTTCGGATGAACAAAGTATTAGAATCTTTGAAATTTGGGAGTTTCATCTTAGGTTAGTAAGCTGTTCTATGGAAAACAGCTTGAGCTCTAGTGATTCCGCGACCTTTTAGTGAATATCTAGTCTACATCTCACTACATGCTCTTGATGAAAGTTGTATATAAATTCTTATAGAGTAACATATCAAAATTTGAGAGGAAATGAACATGTATAGGTCGGTGAAACCATTTTTCTTTGCAGAGATTAGATCTGGAAACCGTTATGTCGAACTAGTGTGATTCTGTGACTTTTATAGAATTATTCGATTGAAATTTGATCTTCTGTCCTTGATGAAAGTTGTAGATGACAGTTTGAGGAGTAACATACCAAAAACTGAGAATAAACGGACATGTGTAGGTCGGTGAATCGAATTTTCTTTGAAAGGGATTAATCTGGAAAACTGTACCGAGAGTAGGGAGAATTAATCCGACTGTAGCTCATAATCCAAAACGAATTTGATTTCAATTTCTACACAAAAAATTTACCTCTAGGTGTTGACTATAACATATCAAAATTTCAGAATTTGCGGAGTTGGTTTAGGGTTTATACCGAATTTGTGAATGAAACTGTGCAAAGGGCGATGTTCTGAAATTTTAAAGGCTGTGATGCATGGACCGTACCGAATTGTATGAAGCTCTTTTGATATGATGTTCTGCATGAAATATTTTCCTCTAGATCTTGTCTATAACATGTCAAATTTTCAGAATTTTTTATTAAGACCGTTTACTAATTTTCCTAGAATTTTAACTAAAGGGGCGCATTCTGCTTTATCCGAAAATTGTTGTATTTTCAAAAATAAATGAATTGCCCTATGTGACATAATGTCTTGAGTGGTTGTTTTTGCTGCACATGTGGTGACATTTAGCATGTTATACATTGGATCTCACCTGAATCGCCCCATCTATCCTCCTGAGGAGAGGTTTGGGGCCAAGCAGGAATTTTAGGAAAAAGATCTTTTAGATCTCTTTCCTTTTTTTTACAATTCCCTAAAATCGAAATCACCTTCAGTTCGAGCTGGGTGATGAAAAGTTTGATATAGTACCAAAAAGCTAGTTTAGACCTTTGATATTATTGCATCAAATGCCATGTTGAAAGTGAGATATATATGTGAATATAAATTGTGATAATGATGATACCGTTGGACCCTTGAGTTGATGATGTCCTCGGGATATTCGGGATGCCAGGAGGTGTGTGCCGGATGTCCTCGAGAGTTTCGAGATGCCCAGAGGTGTGTGCCGGAGGCTCCTCGTGATGCCAGGTTGGGTGCGAGTGATAAATGAGGGATGAAACACTGATCCCTGGGAAGAAAAAGAAATGAGATCCTTTTTGAAAATTAAAATTGAGAATTGAATCATGCGCATGGGTGTGTGCATATGGCATGATGCATGATTTGCTTATTAAAGTAAATTGATACTATATGATATTGAGAATGTGATCATGAAGGCTTGAATAGGTCTCATGGGGATATACACATGATCGTGTGAATGATATGAATCATGCGTATGTATGTGCACATGGCATGGAATGAACCTCATGGAAATACAAGTATGACTGCATGGTGGTATATGCACGATGGCATGGTGAGATATGCACGACTGCATGGTGATGTATGCTCAATAGCATGGATGATATGTACTTTACTCGTGATATCTTGATTATTTTGCTTGTTGCACTGTGTAGTTTGGTGGATCATTACTGCTGAGTGGTTGTACTCACCCCTTTGGGGATTAACATTTCAGATTAAAAGATGCCTCTACCATCGGTCGCGCGTGGTACTTTCTATGGCTTACCATCTGATGTTGAGGTTGATTAACTGGAGCATTTCTGTGTTAGTGTTCCTAGTCTAGGGTTTGTCCGAGTTCATGTTTTGGTTATGTACGACATGGGTTTAGCTAGGGGCCATGTAGTCCAGGAGTTCCTATCCATCCATGTTCGATGCGACGGGGTGATGCTAGGGATGCTGCCGCCTCCACCGCCCCATGCACCAGGTTGGGTGTGATTGCACGTACGACTGGTAGAAGATGACACTTTTTGGATAGCCGACAATTGATGATGGATAGGTGTACATGTCTGATGTAGGGTCGAGTTCTTTTGAGTTATAGCGGAGCATAGTTAAAAGTCTTGGCCTTTTGCTGTACCGACCCGAGATGTCCATCATGAATATGTAAATAAAAGTGACTATGCTCTATCTTTTTATCTGATGCGTAGTTGATGTGCAATTGCATTATTGTTGTTGGAGTAGGGGATAGTGAGATTTGATTATACTTCCGTTCTTGAACTGCGCTGGGACCATTTAAAAAAAAAAATTAATTAATTAACCCCATGAATTATGGACCAGCTATAATTGAAAGGTATCAGAGTGGTATGTTAATAGGATAATTGAATGGTACTTGTGGCGACCCTAACAAATATCGAGGCCGTGCCGAGGGGGTGCCACATTTTTACATTTTTTTATTTTTTTAATTCTTTTTTATCCAAAGTATTCCTTTATGTACCCTATTGAAAATCTGTAACTGATTTTCACAATTCGAGGAGCCTTTTAAATTGAGGATTGACAGTCTGATTTTCACACCCTAGTGTTTGCTTTTAAAATATGGAGGCATTATTTGTATGGAGAAAAGTTTGAGATCTATACATATCATAAGAGCGTAAAATATTTGTTTTCACAAAAGGAATTGAACATGAGACAAATGAGGTGGATGGAATTGTTGAAGGACTATGATTGTGAAATACGGTATCATCCTGGAAGGCGAATAAGGTGGCGGATGCTCTTAGTCGTAAGTTGGCTATGGAGATAGCCAATCTAAGAATGGCAGAATGGAACCTGTTAAAGTCTGTAGCAGACTTAGAGTTTGAATTGAAAGTCGACCGCCTTACCAATATGCTTACTGCATTAAGGATTGAACCCAAAATTATTCAAAAAGTTAAGATTCTGCAAGAGTTGGACCCGGAAATTATGAAAGTGAGAAATGGAGTGTCTTTAGGAAAAAGACCAGAATTCCAAATCTTTGAGGATGGAGTAGTAAGATGCCAAGGACGACTCTGTGTTCCCAACAATGAAGAAGTGAAGAGGGAAATTTTGTCATAAGCACATAGGAGTAACTATAGTATTCATCTGGGTAGTACAAAGATGTACAGAAATTTACGCCAGCAATTCTGGTGGAATGGCATGAAGGTAGATACGGCTAGACATGTTTCTCAATGTTTAACATGCCAGCAAGTGAAGGTGGAACATCGTAAATTCGCAGGACTATTGAGACCGTTAGACATTCCATAATGGAAATGGGAGCATGTAACGATGGACTTTGTGCAAGGACTGCCAAGGACATCAAATGGTCACGATTCGATTTGGGTGATAGTGGATCGCTTGACTAAATCTGTCCATTTCCTAGTGGTCCGCATAAACTATTTGATGAATAAACTTGTTGAGATATATGTAAGCCAATTAATACGCTTACATGGTATTCCTGTAACGATCACCTCTGATCAAGACTCTAGGTTTACTTCAAATTTTTGGCAAAGTCTCCAAAATGCCTTAGGGACAAAGCTTCAATTTGGTACTGCCTTTCATCCTCAAACAGATGGACAAACGGAAAGAGTGATCCAGACTTTGGAATATATGCTAAGAGCATGCATTATTGATTTTAGGGGAAGTTGGGATGAAAATTTGCACTTGATAGAGTTCGCCTATAACAATAGTTTTTCATAAAAGTATAGGCATGGCTCCGTATGAAGCATTCTATGGGAGAAGGTGCAGAACCCCTGTTTGTTGGAATGAAGTAGGTGAAAGAAAACTGAAAGGACTTGAGTTAGTATAAGTTACTACAGAAACAATCGAGATAATAAGGAAAAGACTTAAGACAGCCCAAAACCGACAAAAAGACTACTTGAATAGGCGTATAAGGCCTTCGGAGTTTAGTGTGGGAGATCACATATATCTTAAAGTATGTTCAATGAAAGGAATATCACGGTTTGGAATGAAAGGAAAGTTAGGTCCCAGATTTGTTGGACCATTTGAGATACTCGAAATAATAGGAGACATAGCTTATCGTTTGGCACTGCCTCCTAAATTGAGAAATTTACATGATGTGTTCCATGTGTCGATGCTAAGGAGATATAGGCGGGACCCTGGTCACATACTCGATCATGAAGCCATCAAAGTGATGAGAAAGTGAGGTACATTGAAGAGCTTGTGCAAGTGCTGGACCGAAAGGAGCAAGTTCTTAGGACCAAGAAAATCCCATTGTTTAAGATATTATGGTGACATCATGATGTGGAGGAAGCCACATGGGAAAGTGAAAGATGAAGGAAAAGTACCCTCACTTGTTTCAAGAGGCATAAGTGATGTCAAATTTCGAGGATGAAATTCTCTAAGGAGGGGAAAATTATGGCATCCTAAAATTTCATAACGATCCCTAGATACACAACAACCCCTGAAAAGGTATCGGAAGCACCAACGGATTATATTGTAGTCTTTAGACTGACGGATTCCAATTAAACAAGGACGAACATTGAATGGACTATTGTTTTGAGTTGGAAATGTATCCCATATCTAAGTGTGATCAAGGATTATACTAAAGGATAAATTGATAAGGAATTTTATGTTCTTGGCTGTGTACTCTATAAGTTGGATTTTCATCAATTAATGTTGCAATTTTAACTCAAACGGGAGAGTCTTGACAAACAACTTCATCAGCCCCTTATCAGTAGGCTTCGGAGTGACTTGAGCGGCTAGATTTCATCACCTCACAGCATACTCCTTGAATGACTCACTCTTCTTCTCCATCCACTCAAGATCCTCTCGAGAAAGTGCAATATCCATGTTGAACTTATATTGCTTGAGGAATTCATCAGTCACTTTGTTCCAAGTGTTAAGGAGATTTACATTCTTCATTATGTACCAGTTCAGTGCAGGCCCAGTCAAACTCTCATGAAATGATTGAATCATGAGGGGCTCATTCTTGACATATTGGGCCATGCGTACGTGGTACATCTGCAAATGAGCTTTTAGGCAGGAAGTACCATCGTATTTCTCGAACTCCGGCATTTTGAACTTCTTTGGCACCTTGACCTTCTCATACACAGACTAGTCGAACAACAGTGAACTGTATGACTCTTGCAATTGCTTCACTTTCTCCTCGAATTTCGCAACACATTCATCTTGCTTCGTCTTAGGGACGTTGTCAAGCTTAGCCTTTTCAGTAGTGATCAACGGTGGATCGTCTTCCAGGTCAGGCATGTCATCATTACCCTATTGAGCCTTCGAGACAACTATCTCAGGGAGAGCGGATGCAGGAGTCTGATTTGTTTGAAGAGATTGAATTTGATCCGTCATAAGCTGTATAGAAGCAAGCACTTGTTGGAGTTGAGTCTCCACAACGGATATACGATCACGCATTTCAGTTTGGTCGCCCATTCTAGCACTCAATCGCATGATTATGGGCGAACGTGATGGATCCGTTATCCCCAGCAGAGTCACCGAGCTGTCGCGACCAAATTTTTCGAGTGCACCACCTAAAATTAGGCTAATGGATTGCTAAGCCTAGACTTAGCTCAAGCTCTCCCAAGCCCATACCAACTCTCGATTTAAATTCAAATATCTAGCATGCAAAAGGGAATCGCCACAAAGTAATTTGCGGTAGGTCGATTAGACACTTAAGTAAAATAATGGGAGAATTATTTTAGTTCTACGAACCAGAGACTTTGGATACAGAGACTTGGTTACACTAGACTATCCTAGTGCCCTTTCGGTACATTTCTCTTTTTATTTCGAAAAAATGTTTTGCAGGCAGCTTAAATTGATTTTAATTCACTTTCCTAACATGTGAGGTGATCACACAGGTGCGCATACCACTAATTTAACACTCAAGAAAGCAATTAAATAATGCTGGACTTACCTTAAAGCAACGAGAGCATCTGTGTTGTTAGATCAGAATTCACATCAGCAATCCTAGATATGATTTCTAATTAACAAGCAATTACTCAATTTTTGCTTTCACTTTTTAATGAGAATATAGTCCATATGCAATGCTATGCTTCTAATCTAATATGAAATAATATGGCATGGAAAAATTGTGGCATCTAAAAAATTTGGACGACCCTCGGATGCACGGCAATCCGCGATTAAGTAGTGAGAGTATCGTTGGGTTAGTGCATTATGTTTATCAATGATCTGATTGTCGTATAAGTTATAGTCTCGTCAGAGATCTTTCATACGAGATCAATGTGGCATCCCAAAAATTCAAGACAAGCTCTAAGATGTATTAAAGCCCATGATTAGGTAATGAAATTACCTATGGGTTATGTTTTAGCCATTAGTTTTCTCTTAAGACTAAGGGTTATATGCTCGTGTTCATGAGTTTTTAAAATCAGTATTATAGGATAAATTAGTAAGAAGAATTTATTCTTGGCTTTTCACCTCATAGATTTAATCCCTATAGATTAAATGTTACAAGATTTGTGGCCATATGAAATTTAAAACTTGAAATCTATAAAGGAAAGAATTAAAAGTGAATTATTGAAGGTAAAGTTGGGGTTCAATTAGGCTTGGGCCTTAGGCCCAATAGCTTGGACTTTTGGTGGGCCAAATGGCTGGCCCATTGAGGCCCAAGGAGGGCTGTCGCCGGCCCACTTGCTTGCCCAAAGCCTAGCCGAGAATGAGGCCCATTTGTTTTGCATGAAGAAGACCATGTGTCCCTCCAAAATTGCCAAGTGTAGATCATGCAATTAGCAATCATTGCTAATGATGGAAGGGAAGACCATTAGGGGGGAAGCAACCGGTTAAGGTGAGTAAGAGAGAGAGGGCTTCGTCCAAGCCAAGGGAGAGAGAGAGAGAGAGAGTTGCGAGAGAGAGAGGGAAACCGAGAGAGGAAGAACAAGGCGCCACTCGCCGTTCGACCGCCCGTCGCCGTCCATGTGCCGCCGTTTGCGTGATCTTAGAGGCAAGTTGGGATCTATATTCTGCTCTTGCATGTGAGTTTGAATAGTGATGAATCTCGGACGTTTAGGGTATGAGAAACTGAAGCTTGAGTGTGTTGTTTTTGGAATAGCATTATGTTTTCGAGTATACAGCCTGACCCCGAACGTTGTAGAGGCTTGCATGTGTGGTTTGAGTCGGATTCTTGCTTCGACTTCTTCACACAAGTTGTAGAAAACATCTCAAAGTACAACATCCTAAAATTTGAGATAAAATGGTTGAGTTTTGAGGACTAAAACCCTTCCTCTACGAAAACGCTAGATCTGAAACTGTTTAGTGGTCTCTTGATGGTTTTGTGTGTTGCATGTCACTTTTTACTGAGAATTTCACGTCGACTCCTGCATGAAACTTGTAGAAAACATACTAAAGACTAACATGCTCAAATTTGAGGTAACATGAGCAAGTGTAGCCTAGTGAATCGACTTTCTCTTGAAAAAGGTAAATCTGGAAATACGGTACTGGACACCCGAGACTTCTTGGACCTATATGGTGATTATTATTTGGAAATTTCACTTAGATTCCTTAATGAAAGTTGTAGGGGATCTCTTGACACGAAACATATCAAAATTTCAAAGAAAACGAAGAAGGATAAGTAGGTAAAAACTCGATATTTCGGAGAAAGGTATACTGGACGTTTCGGTGCCAGAGTCAGGAACTTCGTGCGATTGTAGAAAATTATCGAGAACGAATCAGGCGTAGATGTCTTCATGAAAAATCTACTTTAGGACCTTGACTTTTAACCTGGTAAAATTTCACAATTTTTTAAGATTATTCGGGTATTTTAATTGAAATGTTCCAAAAACTGCGCAATTTGACCTTGTCCGAATTTTGCATGTTGTAATGTATGAGCTATATCTTTTTGTGTAAATCTCCTTTGGGCATGTGTTCTTCATGGAATTGTTGCCTTTAAGTCTTAGCTAGCACATGCTCTGATTTGGTGATTTTTGAAGATCATATGGATGTGTAATTTAAATGTTTTCCAAAATTGTGCAATCTGTGTATTTCGGACTTAATGATGTTGGAATGCATGGATAGTACTATCCTGTACAAATTTCTTTTGGAGAAATTTCCTGCATGTTATATCTTTATCTATGTCTTAGCTACAACATAGTTAAATTTCATGATTTTTGAAGGTCATTTGCATATTTAATCGATTGTATTTTGAAAACTGTGCAATCTGTATATTGGAATGCATGGCCTATACTATGCTGTGATGCGTGACCTGTATGAATTACTGTGTGAATCATGATACTTTGGATTATTATTCATGCAATGGTGTGATGGCTTTCATGCATTTCATATGACATTAAAGAAAATGATGAATTTTCCATGATCTCAAAGAAATATTTCATTTAAACTATTTCATCAAAGGACAATTTTCCCAATGCATATTCCATGATGTCAAAAGAGTAATTTAAACCAATTACATTGAAAACTTCAAATGAGAAATTGGAAAAGAGATGTATGAGAATATGAATGACCGTCGGAGGTGTGAGCCGACGATGCCCCGGGAGTGTCGGGATGCCCGGAGGTGTGAGCCGGATGCCGGAGGTGTGTGCCGGATGTCCTCGGGAGTTTCGAGATGCCCGGCGGTGTGTGCCGGATGCCCAAAGGTGTGTGCCGAAGGTTCCTCGCGATGCCAGGTTGGGTGCGAGCAATAGAAATGTGGGATGCAATTACTGGTCCCGGGAAAGAGAAATGTGGCAATTCAATTTGAAAAGCATGAGTTGAAATTAAATCATGCAAAATGTGGTCACATGTATGCATGATTGTATGATGATAACATGTGATTTGATGATGAGTGCATGGATGTATGTGCACCTATGGCATGATGATAACATGTGATTTGATGATGAGTGCATGGATGTATGTGCACCTATGGCATGATGATTACATGTGATTTGATGATGAGTGCATGGATGTATGTGCACCTATGGCATGATGATGACGAGTGCATGGATGTATGTGCACCTATGGCGTGATGATGACGAGTGCATGGATATATGTGCACCTATGGCATGATGGCACATGTGATATGATGATGACGAGTGCATGGATGTATGTGCACCTATGGCATGATGGCACATGTGATATGATGATGATGAGTGCATGGATCCATGATGAGGATGATGACTATATGACGATGCATGTATGTGAAATATGATGACATGTGCATGATATCAAGGTAAATTATGTATGAATACTTAAATGACACGTGTTAAGCTATGATTGTATTGTATGATTCATTGAGTATTCATTGGTCCTTTACCTACTGAGTGGTTGTACTCACCCCTTCGGGGACCAACATTTCAGATTAGAGAGATGCCTCTCCCTCTAGTTTCACGTGGCACTTTCTTTGGCATTCCCTCGAATGTGGAGGTGGAATGCATGTAGCATATTTGCGTCACCATCCCTGGGTATGTGTTTCTGAGAGTTCGGGTGCTGGTCATGTACGATGTGGGCTTGGCTGGGGGCCCCGTCATCCAAGAATTCTTGTCCGTCCACATCCGGCGTGACGGGGTAATGCTGGGGATGCTGCCACCGCCACCGCTCGATGCACCTGGCTAGGTGTGATAGCTCGTGAGAAGGAGAGAGAGAGATGACACTTTTTGGAGAGGGAGCCGACACTTGTAGATGGAAGGTCTTTCACGTTTCGATATAGGGGGTCGATGATCTCTTTTGAGATATAGCCGAGCATAGTGAAAAGTCTTGGTTTCCTTTTTGGTTATACCAACCCAAGATGTCCATCCTGAAAATGTAAATAAAAGTGGTTCGGCCTTATGTTTTCCTTCAATGTGTAGTTGGTGTGCATTGTATCGTCGCTAAGAGAAGTGGAGGGATGGTGAGACTCGCCTCTAATTTTCGCTATGAGCTGCGCTAATCTCATTTAAAAAAAAAAATGCCTATAAGTCTCGGTCCTTCTTTACAACTCCCATTTTTATTAAAGACAAGTAACTAGTAATTGCAATGGTTGGAGCGTTTAGTATCTGTGGTGACCCTACCAGGTTTGGGGGTGCCACAGCGGTTGGTATCAGAGCAAAAGGTTTATATATGGAGTGATAAGGAGCCTCATTTGGAAAGTGAGGAAAGTAATTATAATGCACACCATAGAATACTGACTGAGAGTGGTTGACTAACATTGAACAATGGGTGATGCGTATTCGCCCGTAGATCCCCGGTTTATGTTTTGAGGTTAGTCTTCGGTGCTAGTAACATAACCATGTTACTTACTTTTTAGTGTTATTGTTTTTTATGGAGACTCTGAGTCCTAGATATTTCCTGAGGCAAATGCTTGGAAATTGCATGAAAATCATGGTACGATATGGAAGTCATCGTCCACCAAGGGTTGAAGCCTCTACATCAAGGGCTGAACCTCGAATGGAAGTTATCCTGCAGGCATTGGCCAATATTGGAAATTTGATGGAAAGACAAGCGCAGCAACAACCCGGAGCAGAACGCCGTACTCAGGGACTGGTGGAACAATTTTTGAAGCTGAAACCACCCAAATTCAGTGGAATGGGAAGTCCTAAAGAGGCGGAGCATTGGATTGATGGGATGGAGCGAATTTTCCGGTTGTTGGACTGCAGTATCACTGAGAAAATAACTTTAGCAGAGTACCAGCTGGAGGGAAATGCAAAGTTTTGGTGGAGAGCTTCAAGGGATACAATCTTTGCACCAGGTACTGATGTTAATTGGGAAGAGTTTGTCAGGGCTTTCAATTGAAAGCGGACTGAGAACTAGTATAAGGAAACAACTGGTGCCTTTGAACATAAGAGATTATAATGAGATCTATGAAAGGGCAAAATTGGTGGAGCAGGAGTTAGTAAGGGAGCAGTCAGAGAATAAGTGACAATCGTCTTTTGAAGATAACAGGCGGGGAAAGAGACCCTATACAGGTCAGGGTCAGACCTGGGACTAAGAAGAAGGGCAATTTTAGGAGTTTTGGGAAGGCTAGGAATGGTCCGAATTTAGGAAAAACACCTTATTGGAATGATGAGTGTCGAAGGTGTGATGGACGACATGGCCCCGGACCTTGTAATGGACGGTTGAAATGTTATGGCTGCGGAAAGATAGGACATCTTAAGAAGGACTGTCCATAGGAGAGGTCCCGCACAAGTATCAACTCATTGCGACAAGTACCTCCGCGTGCTACCGGGCCATATTCTCAGAGGAACCCACAGAGGCCACCAGCTCAAGGAAAAGTGTATGCGGTCACCCAAGAGGAAGCAAAAGCTTCCAAAAACGTCATTTCAGGTACAATTTTTATAAATGGCAAGAAGGCTTATGCATTGTTTGATGCGGGTGCCACGCATTCATTTGTGTCTGACAGATATAGACTGTTGAGTAAAATTGAAACGACATTTCTTGAGACCCCTCTTTGTGTTTCTATGCCTTTAAAGGATGCGGTGTTGTCTACACTAGTGTGTGAAAAATGTAAGATAACCATAGGAGGAAAAGACATGGAAATAGACTTAGTCGTGATGGCCATGTATGATTTTGATGTTATCATAGGAATGGATTGGCTTCATACGTATCGGGCCAAAATGGATTGTTATAGAAAAGTGATCCAATTTATTCTACCTGATTGGTCGAATTGTAAATTTCTAGGAGGCCAGACCGACCTATCTATAGCACTTATTTCAGCAGTAGAGGCTGATGCGTTACTTGACGAAGGATGTCAGGGGTACCTAGCAATGATTAAAGATTGTACCAAGGAAGAGCCTAAACTTGATGAAATTCAGGTAGTGAGTGAATTTCAAGACGTATTTCCTGAAGAGTTGCCTGGAATACCCCCGGAAAGAGAGATTGAGTTTGAAATTGAGCTAATGCCTAGAACAGGACCGATATCGAAAGCCCCATACAGGATGGCCCTAATGGAACTAAAGGAGTAGAAAGTGCAACTACAGGAGTTGCTTGGTAAAGGATTCATTAGGCCAAGTGCTTCACCTTGGGGTGCCGGTTCTGTTTGTGAAAAAGAAAGATGGGTCAATGCGCTTGTGCATTGACTATAGGCAATTGAATCAAGTGACCGTTAAAAATAAGTATCCCTTGCCTAGAATTGACGACCTATTTGACCAACTCTAGGGAAGTTCGGTTTTCTCTAAGATTGATTTAAGGTCGGGATACCATCAGCTAAGAATTAAGAAAGAAGACATCCTAAGACTGCATTTAGGACTCGTTATAGACATTACGAGTTCCTTGTCATGCCATTTGGATTGACAAATGCACCAGCTGCATTTATGGATCTAATGAATAGGGTATTTAAGCCCTATTTAGATCAGTTTGTGATTGTTTTTATCGACGATATCCTGGTTTATTTGAAAGGGCCAAAGGAACATGAGCAACACTTGAGGTTAGTTTTGCAAACTCTGAGGGATCACAAGTTATATGCCAAATTCAGCAAGTATGAATTTTGGTTGGACCGGATAATATTTTTAGGACACGTGGTGTCAGGAGGAGGAATTGCAGTAGATCCGGCGAAAGTTGAGATGGTAATAAATTGGCCGAGACCAACCACACCCATTGAAATACAGAGTTTCTTAAGACTGGCCGGTTATTACCGAAGGTATATTGAAGGATTTTCACGATTGGCAGGCCCTTTAACCAAATTAACTCGGAAGAATGCACAATTTGAATGGAGTGGGGAATGTGAAAGGAGCTTTCAAGAACTTAAAAGAAAGTTAACCACGACCCCAATCTTTACTATACCCTCTGGATCGGATGGTTTTACAGTATATAGTGATGCATCTCACAAAGGATTGGGATGTGTTTTAATGCAACATGGCAAAGTCATAGCCTACGCATCTAGGCAATTAAAACCCCATGAATTGAATTATCCAACGCATGATCTAGAAGTGGCAGCTATAGTGTTCGCCTTGAAGATATGGAGACATTATTTATATGGGGAAAAGTTTGAGATTGATACAGATCATAAGAGCCTGAAATATTTGTTCTCACAAAAGGAATTGAACATGAGACAAATGAGGTGGATGTAGTTGTTAAAGGATTATGATTGTGAGATACGATATCATCCTAGGAAGGCGAACAAGGTAGCGGATGCTCTTAGTCGTAAGTCGGCTATGGAAATGGCTAGTTTAAGGATGGCAGAATGGAATCTGTTAAAGTTCATAGCGGACTCGAAATTTAAATTAAAAGTGGATGGTCTTACTGGTATGCTTAAAGCATTAAGGATCGAACCTGAGATTATTCAGAAAGTTAAGACCCTACAAAAGTCTGATCCGAAGATTATGAAAGTAAAAGAGGCAGTATCTTTAGGAAAAAGATCAGAATTTGAGGTTTCTGAAGATGGAGCGGTAAGATGTCAAGGACGACTTTGTGTACCCGACAACAAAGAAGTAAAGAAGGAGATTTTGTCGGATGCACATAAGAGTAGATACAGAATTCATCCAGGTAGTACAAAAATGTACAGAAATTTGCGTCAGCAATTTTGGTGGAATGGTATGAAAACGGATATGGCTAAGTATGTTTCTCAATGTTTAACGTGCCAACAAGTGAAGGCGGAACACCGTAAACCGGCAGGACTTTTGAGACCGTTAGACATACCAGAATGGAAGTGGGAACATGTAACGATGGATTTTGTGCAAGGATTGCCAAGGACATCAAGTGGTCACGATTCAATTTGGGTAATAATGGATTGTGTCTGCCCATTTCTTAGCAGTCCGTATGAACTATTCAATGAAGAGGCTTGCTGAGATTTATGTAAGCCAGATAATACGCTTACATGATGTACTTGTAACGATCACCTCGGATCGAGACTCTAGGTTTACCTCGAACTTTTGGTTGGGTCTGCAAAATGCTTTAGGGACGAAGCTTCAATTCAGTATTACTTATCACCCACAAATAGATGGACAGACGGAGAGAGTGATACAAACTCTGGAGGATATGCTGAGAGCCTGTATTATTGACTTTGGAGGAAGATGGGATGAACACTTGCATTTGATAGAGTTTGCCTATAACAATAGTTTTCATAAAAGTATAGGCATGGCCCCATATGAAGCATTATACGGGAGAAGATGCAGAACCCCTATTTGTTGGGACGAGGTAGGTGAAAGAAGATTGACAAGACCTAAATTGATACAAGATACCATTGAGGCCGTTGAAATTATCAGGAAAAGACTTAAAACAGCCCAAAGTAGACAAAAATGCTACGCGGACAGGCGTAGAAGGCCTTTGGAGTTTAGTGTGGGCGATCACATATTCCTTAAAGTATCCCCATTTAAGGGAGTATCTCGTTTCGGAATGAAAGGAAAGTTGGGTCCCAGATTCGTTGGACCTTTTGAAATACTTGAAAGGATAAGAGATACAGCTTATCGTTTGGCGCTGCCTCTTAACCTAGGAAATTTACACGAAGTGTTTCATGTGTCAATGCTGAGAAAGTATCAGCCGGATCCTGGTCACATACTCGATCATGAAGCCATCAAACTGGATGAGAAAGTGAGGTATGTCGAAGAGCCTGTGCAATTATTAGATCGAATGGAGCAAATTCTCAGGACCAAGAGAATCCCATTGGTTAAGGTATTATGGCGACATCATGATATGGAAGAAGCCACATGGGAGAGTGAAGATCAGATGAAGGAAAAGTACCCATACTTCTTTCAAAAGGACATGAGTAACGTTTAATTTCGAGGACGAAATTCTCTAAGTAGGGGAGAATTGTGGCATCCCAAAAATTCAAGACAAGCTCTAAGATGTATTAAAGCCCATGATTAGGTAATGAAATTAACAATGGGTTATGTTTTAGCCATTAGTTTTCTCTTAAGACTAAGGGTTATATACTTGTGTTCATGAGTTTTTAAAATCAGTATTATAGGATAAATTAGTAAGAAGAATTTGTTCTTGGCTTTTCACCTCATAGATTTAATCCCTATAGATTAAATGTTACAAGATTTTTGGCCATATGAAATTTAAAACTTGAAATCTATAAAGGAAAGCATTAAAAGTGAATTATTAAAGGTAAAAGTTGGGGTTCAATTAGGCTTGGGCCTTAGGCCCAATAGCTTGGACTTTTGGTGGGCCAAATGGCCGGCCCATTGAGGCCCAAGGAGGGCTGTCGCCGGCCCACTTGCTGGCCCAAAGCCCAGCCGAGAATGAGGCCCATTTTTTTTTTGCATGAAGAAGACCATGTGTCCCTCCAAAATTGCCAAGTGTAGATCATGCAATTAGCAATCATTGCTAATGATGGAAGGGAAGACCATTAGGGGGGGAAGCAACCGGTTAAGGTGAGTAAGAGAGAGAGGGCTTCGTCCAAGCCAAGAGAGAGAGAGAGAGAGAGTTGCGAGAGAGAGGGAAACCGAGAGAGGAAGAAGAAAGAGCCACTCGCCGTTCGTCCGCCCGCCGCCGTCCGTGTGCCGCCGTTTGCGTGATCTTAGAGGCAAGTTGGGATCTATATTCTACTCCTGCATGTAGTATCTTGCATGTGAGTTTGAATGGTGGTGAATCTCGGACGTTTAGGGTATGAGAAACCGAAGCTTGAGTGTGTTGTTTTTGGAATAGCATTTTGTTTTCGAGTATACCGCCTGACCCCGAACGTTGTAGAGGCTTGCATGTGTGGTTTGAGTCAAATTCTTGCTTCGACTTCTTCATGAAAGTTGTAGAAATATCTCAAAGTACAACATAATAAAATTTGAGATAAAATGGTTGAGTTTTGAGGGGTAAAACCCTTCCTCTACGAAAACGCTAGATCTGAAACTGTTTAGTGGTCTCTTGATGGTTTTGTGTGTTGCATGTCACGTTTTACTGAGAATTTCACTTCCACTCCTTCATGAAACTTGTAGAGAACATCCTAAAGACTAACATACTCAAATTTGAGGTAAAATGACCATGTGTAGCCTAGTGAATCGACTTTCTCTTGAAAACGGTAAATCTGGAATTACGGTACTGGACACCCGAGACTTCTTGGACCTATATGGTGATTATTCTTTGGAGGTTTCACTTAGATCCCTGACTGAAAGTTGTAGAGGATCTCTTGAGAAAAAACATATCAAAATTTAAGAGAAAACGAAGAAGGATAAGTAGGTAAAAACTCGATATTTCGGAGAAAGGTATACTGGACGTTTCAGTGCTAGAGTCAGGAACTTCGTATGACTGTAGAAAATTATCGAGAACGAATCGGGCCTAGATGTCTGCATGAAAAATCTACTTTAGGACCTTGACTTATAACCTGGTAAAATTTCACAATTTTTTAAGATCATTCGGGTATTTTAATTGAAATGTTCCAAAAACTGCACAATTTGACCTTGTCCGAATTTTGCATGTTGTAATGTATGAGCTATAACTTTTTGTGTGAATCTCTTTTGGGCATGTGTTCTTCATGGAATTGTTGCCTTTAAGTCTTATCTAGCACATGCTCTGATTTGGTGATTTTTGAAGATCATTTGGATGTGTAATTTAAATGTTTTCCAAAATTGTGTAATCTGTGTATTTCGGACTTAATGATGTTGGAATGCATGGATAGTACTATCCTGTACAAATTTCTTTTGGGGAAATTTCCTTCACATGATATCTTTATCTATGTCTTAACTACAACATAGTTAAATGTCATGATTTTTTAAGGTCATTTGCATATTTAATCGATTGTATTTTGAAAACTGTGCAATCTGTATATTTTCGGAATTTATAATATTGGAATGCACGGCCTATACTATGCTGTGATGCGTGACCTGTATGAATTACTGTGTGAATCATGATACTTTGGATTATTATTCATGCAATGGTGTGATGGCTTTCATGCATTTCATATGACATTAAAGAAAATGATGAATTTTCCATGATCTCAAAGAAAGATTTCATTTAAACTATTACATCAAAGGACAATTTTCCCAATGCATATTGCATGATTTCAAAAGAGTAATTTAAACCAATTGCACTGAAAACCTCAAATGTGAAATTGGAAAAGAGATGTATGAGAATATGAATGACCGTCGGAGGTGTGAGCCGACGATGCCCCGGGAGTGTCGAGATGCCCAGAGGTGTGTGCCGGATGTCCTCAAGAGTTTCGAGATGCGCGGAGGTGTGTGCCGGATGCCCAAAGGTGTGTGCCGAAGGTTCCTCGCGATGCCAGGTTGGGTGCGAGCGATAGAAATGTGGGATGCAATTACTGGTCCCGGGAAAGAGAAATGTGGCAATTCAATTTGAAAAGCATGAGTTGAAATTAAATCTTGCAAAATGTGGTCACATGTATGCATGATTGTATGATGATTACATGTTATTTGATGATGAGTGCATGGATGTATGTGCACCTATGGCATGATGATAACATGTGATATGATGATGAGTGCATGGATCTATGTGCACCTATGCCATGATGATAACTTGTTATTTGATGAGGAGTGCATGGATGTATGTGCACCTATGGCATGATGATAACATGTGATGATGACGAGTGCATGGATATATGTGCACCTATGGTATTATGGCACATGTGATATGATGATGGCGAGTGCATGGATATATGTGCACCTATGGCATGATGGCACATGTGATATGATGATGATGAGTGCATGGATGCATGATGAGGATGATGACTATATGAGGATGCCTGTACGTGAAATATGATGACATGTGCATGATATCAAGGTAAATTATGTATGAATACTTAAATGACATGTGTTATGCTATGATTGTATTGTATGATGCATTGAGTGGTCATTGATCCTTTACCTGCTGAGTGGTTGTACTCACCCCTTCGGGGACCAACATTTCAAATGAGAGAGATGCCTCTCCCTCCAGTTTCACGTGGCACTTTCTATGGCATTCCCTCGGATGTGGAGGTGGAATTCATGGAGCATATTTGCGTCACCATCCTTGGGTTGGTGTTTCTGAGAGTTCGGGTGCTGGTCATGTACGATGTGGGCTTGGCTGGGGGCCCCGTCATCCAGGAATTCCTGTCCATCCACGTCCGGCGTGACGTGTAAATGCTGGGGATGCTGCCACCGCCACTGCCCGATGCACCTGGCTGGTTGTGATAGCCCGTGAGAAGGAGAGAGAGAGATGACACTTTTTGGAGAGGGAGCCGACACTTGTAGATGGAAGGTCTTTAACGTTTCGATATAGGGGGTCAATGATCTCTTTTGAGATATAGCCGAGCATAGTGAAAAGTCTTGGTTTCCTTTTTGGTTATACCGACCCACGATGTCCATCCTGAAAATGTAAATAAAAGTGGTTTGGCCTTATGTTTTCCTTCAATGTGTAGTTCGTGTGTATTGTATCGTCGCTAAGAGAAGTGGAGGGATGGTGAGACTCGCCTCTAATTTTCTCTATGAGCTGTGCTAATCTCCCTTTTTTTTTTAAAAATGCCTATGAGCCTCGGTCCTTCTTTACAACTCCCCTTTTTATTAAAGACAAGTAACCAGTAATTGCAATGGTTAGAGCATTTGGTATCTGTGGCGACCCTACCGGGTTTGGGGGTGCCACAGATCAAGACTCATTTCCAATGATTCTCGGCCCTACCAACTCGGGTACGCAGATGAAGAAACATTTGAGGATCGGCCATTTGGAAGCTGCCCATTTACCAAGAGAATGCAAAATAGGAAACCTTAAATACTTCATGCACGTTTATTTCTATGGATGGCTAACAAAAGGGAGATTCAATGATATGTAAGGACTGTTTTTACCGACTAAGGAAGTCAATTAATTTAAGGGAATGTTCAAACGCATGTGGGCGGACGTGAGGAATTACAACCCTTGAATGTGCAATGGCCATGACTAACCGATAGAAGCACCGATTGGTTGATGTCAATAGTGTCCTGTACGGACATTGTCTTAAATCACCATCAGACCAATGGATCACATATGGGAATGGTCAAATCGTCGAATGAAGTTATAGTATCGACAAGAATTTTCCTATACTGGCAAGACTGAGATTTCTTTCAAGAGAAGAATAGATAAGATATTTGGCCATCTACTCATGTATCCTATGAATCGGACCCCCTTGATTATTGTCGCGACATCACACGGCCATATAAGTAGACTACGCTTAACTCGCCCATATGCAGAGGCTAAGGCAACTAATTAGATAAGAGATTGGGCTGTGCAATTAGAATAATGAGACCGCAGCCCACCGGCCCGAAACCACTCCGCATTAACCTTTAATTGGGTTGACATTTAAGTCAACCATGAAAAAGAGACGTTGACTGAAGCTTGGCTGGGTGATGCCACGTTGCTGGCGTATGGACAGCCAGCGAAATGCACGGGGAGGCATGCTGAAGACACGTCCATTGCAGCTGTCCGCTCCCCCTGCAGCCACCAAATGATTTGCATGGAACTTTTTGCAAATCAATCAGAAAGCAGGCGGATTAGTCGAGAGAGAGGAAGGGAGATAGAGAAAAAGGAAAACTAGCGAGCGAAGAGAGAGCTTGAGCGAGAGAAACCGAGAGAGTGAGTCAGCGAGGGAAGGAAGGAGATTAGTCCCCGCCGTGTGTGCGCGTTGCCGCCGTCGTTGAGCCGCGCACTCCTCACCGTCTCACCACACGCCGTTGAACCGTAGGACATCATGGCAAGTGAAAGTCCATTAATCTATATAATGTGATGCCGTTATTGTCCAGTATGGTGCAATAGACTTGGAAATGTTCAAGTATGGATGGTGTATGCTGGATTTCGGTAGTGATGGGTTGAGAAAATGAGAAAATGCTTTGATTATCCATGTGTGCTTGTAATCCTTATGATTTACATGGTGAGATATAAGTTTAGATGAGCTTGTGAAAGTAGGTAGACCAAGGTGTAGATATCAGATTCCATTGAATCCGTGTGGTCCGACATTTTATTTTGAGAAACCTAGTGGTTTTGCTGATTTTTCTATAGAAATTTCTAATAGGATTTTGGCTTTGGTTTCTTCATAAAAGCTGTAAAGAATTTCCTAAACTATAACATATATTATTGTTAGATTTTTCGGAACTCAAATGGTGGCAGAAAATTATTCTAACATGCGGTATCTTCCTAATTCAAAAGTGAACTCTGATTTGAGCTTGTAGCTGTGATATACGGTCTGTTGCGACTTGTACATAATCATTTTGGCTTTTTTCACGAACTGTTTTAAACGGAGATTATGAACTTATGAAACTTGAAAATGATTGAAATCCATGCATGTGCGTTTCGAAGGTATTTCGGGGATGAAACCATGAATTTGATCATGATCGATTTAGTGCTTAAAAATCTTGAATTTTTACGAAATGTTTCTGCCTACGTGGATTTGACATTCCTTCAAAGTTTTGGTTACACTTGGTTTATACTACAATTCTGGATTTTTGGTGTTGCAGAATTTTGGAGCTTTTAAAATACGAACTACCCTATATTATAGAAAATCTAGAACCGAGTTGCGTAATTTGTTACTCTTTATACACGACGAAGGTCCGAATTTGATATTGCATTTGAGGCTTGCATGTCTTGAAATCTAAATGTGAGTGAGCTGTGATTGTTGAGTAAAGTGCGATGGTGTGTGCCGAGTGAAGGAAAGGTGATGCATGTTGAGTTATAAGAGCCGAGATGCAAGTATGTGCTTTGTACCAAGTTGTGAAGGATTCTAGGTGAGTGAAAATGTACTACGACCACTCATGGACGCTGTGTAAGTGTGTCGAGATGCTACATGATGAATCTGCAGTAAAACAAATAGTTTGATTGAGCTGGAAATGAAGAGAAAGGCATTAGATGTTTTCTGTCTTAGAGGAACATGGATAGAAAGTCGTTTATATTGTGTCGCTTTAATTTCTAAAGAGATGAAGATGAGGAATAGAATCATTTTACTTAAGATAACATCCATTAGATTGAGTTTAACTCATAGTTATAGCTATATGAATACAAGAACGTGCAGATAGAAGCAATTCTTTTTAAAACAGAAATACCGTTCCGTAGAAAACGGCCTGACCTCTGATGATTCTTCGAATTTTCTGTATTTAAAGTTATAGGACACATCCTTAGGAACAACATATAAAAAATTCAGAATAAATGAACAAGGAAAGACCGCCGAAATGATTTTTCTATGAAAACACCAAACCTGGAAATTTTACAGAATGCTGGCTAGGAATATCGACATTTTTGTCCTTAGTACGTAAGGAATATGACTTGGTGTTCTTCATAAAACTTTTTCCTTTAGGACTCATGGATAACGTGTCAACATTTCATAATTTTCTGAGTTCATTTAGGGGTTAGTCCGAAATTTTCATTAAAACTGCACATTTTGGTTTTTAAGCTGTTTTACTCTGACTTTGCTCAATTGATTTCAAAAGTGTATGCATCTTGGGTTGTTATGTGACATGATGATACTGGCATTGGCATATCATGCAATATTGAGATGTGATGAGACTCAAGAGACATTTTGTCATTGCATTGAACAGTGTTTTTGGAAATTAAGATGTTAATTGTTGCCGTTTGACCCTTGGGTCAACGATGCCCCGGGAGTCGGGATGCCCAGAGGTTCGAATGAGTCGATGCCCTTTGGATGCTTGGTTGTATTATGATAACATGCTCAGAGGTTTTCCTCGGGAGTGTCGGGATGCCTGGTTGTATTATGATACATGCCCGGAGGGTGGGGCTTGTATTATGATGCATGCCTGGAGGTTAGGGGTAACCATGTCTATGGTCCCCAGTGATTCCTTGTGATGCCAGGTGGGGTGCGAGATGACTGGAGGTGTGTGCCGGATGCCCGGTTGTATTTTGAATACATGCCCAGAGGCTTTCGCAACGCCAGATTGGGTGTGAAATCCCAGAAGGACGCAAACATTGGTCCTCTAGGGGGATAAAACTGTTTGAATGATAAAAATGGATTATTCTACTAAGTGTGAGTGTGGTCTGGTTATAGGACTAAATTGCATGGCATGGAATGGGACGTATCATAACAGTTTGGCCCTATGGTCGGGACTGGTGTAACTGGACATGATGTATCTTGAGGATTTCGAAATTGTACTTGCCATTGCATTGAAGGATTTCATGATTTCGATGCATACTTATCATCTGACTACCTATTTCTGTCTATCTTGTATGAATCTGGATATTGATGGTATTGCATGATATAGTTTAATGAATCTTTTACTGCTGAGTGGTTGTACTCACCCCGTTTGGGACTAACATTTCAGACTAGACAAGTTACCTCTGCTGCCATCGCCACCAGCAGATGGACCGAGTGGTAGGATATGACCGTGAGAAGGAGGACAGCAGAGGAAGGAACTTTTGGACGCCGACACTGATCGATGGACTTTAAGTATACGGCTGTTGGAAAATATGTCGGTCATCTTTTGAAATATAGCCGAGTATAGAAAACTACGGCATTTTGGTGTACTGACGAATGATGTCCATCTGGTTTAATTTAAGTAAATAAAAGTGTTCGGCTTTTAACTTATAAAATATTTAGTTGGTGTGAACTGTTTTCTGAATATAGGGAAGGGAGTTGTTAGATACGCTTCCGCCATATAAATTGCGCAGGGACAAATCTAAAAGATATAAACCCCCAGGATTGATAGACCTTCAGGCCAAGCAAGAAGAAGGTAAGCGAACTGTGGCGACCCCAAGGGATCGGGGGCCGTTTCGGGGGTGCCACAAAAATGTGATTTCTTAATGAATATGCAATCTAATTTAACTAAAATAACCTAATTCTAATGACGGGCAATTTTTAACTAAATGGACCTAACAACAATAGCTAAATGAATCTACTTCTATATGAGGTGCACATGACATTTCTATTTTTTATTTAACGAAAATTCGTAATTAAAATCACTAAAAATGAAAAATCAAACTAAAGTGAAATACTATCTATTCTAAATGCTTTCTAAACATGCATTAAAAAAAAAAAACCTATCATGCAATTCATCTAAAGATCTATATAGACCTAAAATGCAATTTTTATCTAATATTCAATGACGTGCAAAGAATGCCCTAATTCTAATTTTATGAAATTGAAAGTTAAAATTAAACATGCAATTCAGATAATAATAAAGAAACTAACATCCTAAATGAATGTACTTTTTCTTTTTCTTTTTCATGATTCAAAATCAAATTCCTAATCTAATCATGCAAGATAAAAAAACAAACCTAATCCTAATTCAAACTTTTTTTGGATTTTTTCTTTTTACGAAAATAAAATTGACTTAAACACCACGACATCAAATCAAATAAGATAAGTTTGATACTCAAAAATTGGCAGACTATATCTCGCGCATGAGATCGGGTTGACCAATTTTAAAATTAAATCGTGAATTGAATCTCGGGCATGAGATCGGATTGGCGATTTTTTCAAGGAATTGCGAGTCGGATTTCGAGCGCGAAAATCGGTCTGTCAATCCCTAATTTGAGGGGCACTTTCATGTTGGAATCTCAATCATACCTTAAAGACTAATTCTAAAAAAAAGCATCAAATAAAAAAGATAAGTAAATAAAAGAAATAAAATAAAGTAAACAATAAAAGAAAACTACTTAAATTCATTTTCTTTTTCCTTTTTTTCTTTTTCTTTTGTTTTTTCCTACTCCACCCACACACGGCCTGCTCATGTGATGGGTTTCTACAGGGCGAATCGGAAGTCCGGCAAGGTGAAGGTGGTTGGCGGCAAAAGCATAGGGGCGGAGTTGCGTCACATACGCGAGGAGCGTTGGCAAGGGGGACTAGCAACGGGCGGAAGTGAGCAACGACGATGTGGCTACGCGGCTGGGGTCTGGTCGCTGATTAGAGGTGCTGCAGGCGCGGTGGTTGCTCAGATCGTCATGGGTTTTGCGGGCTGTGAGGCCGACAATGGACGCGACGTCAGGGCGCTTGGGCAGCAGGTTGTTGCAAGGTGGCCACTCTGGTTCTGCAGGTGGAGCTCCGATAGCAGGCGCTGGCGCGGTGATTAGCACTTCTGGTAGAGCAGAGGGCTCGAATCTGGATCTGGATCTAGATCTGGCAAAGGCGGAGCGACGATGGCAACACTTGGTCGCGGTGAGGGACGACTCCGATACTACAGCGACAATGATGGATGCGGGGGGTGGCGCAGAAGTGGAAGCGAGCGGTGGAGATGTTGTGCAAAGGACGGTCACGGCAGCAGAGCTTCGGACGGCTACTGAGCGGTGCAAGTGCCGGTGTGGCGAGACGACGGCGTCCTGCAGAAAGAGCATGAAACGCAGGTGGACAACAACAATCACCACCGGAAGAGAAGAAGTTTTCTTCTGCTTTAATTCTTTCTCTCTCCTCTTCTACTTTTTGACTTTTTTACTTTTGCCTTTTACTCTTTTCCTTCGGATCCAAAAAAACAAAAGCCAAGCAACCCCTAAACTCTCATGTGCGTATGCTTTTTATAGGGAAAATTTAGGATTTCAATTTCTTTTTTCGAAATCAACATCCACAATATTTTTTTTACAAATTTTTCACCTATTGATAACGATTCAAGATTTCGATAAGATTATTCTTTAATTCCAAATCCTGCAAAGCCAAATCGCAATATTCTTTTACCCATCTACCCTATCCAAAAAAAAGTTCATATCTCGGAAAAATTTTGAATTTCTAATTTCTCACAAGATAATTTCTGATCATTTAAAAATAGGCTTGGCTAACTATTTTGAACCTATCTGCCACCGATTTAATAAAAAGAAAAAAATGCAAATAAAAAATAAATGCAATCTAAATCTATATGCTATGCAATTAATAAAATTCACCCCTTAATTTTCTATGCAATAAAATAAATAACTAAATCGCCAAAATTTAGATGTCAACAGGTGTCTAATCGACCTACCCTAAACTGATTAGTGGCGACTCCTAGATAATAATCTTTTGCATGTTAAAACCTTAAGTCGCGATTTGGTATGGGCTTGGGAGAGCCCGAGCTAAACTTAAAGACTTAGTAGTCCATTAACCTAGTTTTAGGTGGTGCGCCCAAAAAATTGGGCCACGACAGCTTGGCAACTCCATTGGGGACTTGTGTTAAAACACTTAGTGGACTTAAGCCGATTTTTCTTTTTCTTTTAAAAATATTTTTGTTTGGCAGCAAGGATCCTAGGTACGTCCCTAACATTTCTAAGGTGTTAAATGTTTTTGCAGATGGGAGGTATAAGGGGAGTAGTCTTTGTTAACCCTTGTCTTGCAGGGAAGTGTTGGGATGAATAATTTATTTTTCCCAATTAGAAGTGTTGTTTGCATTTAAATTGTTGTGCATGCTTTATTGCTTTAGCACTACACTATTTGCACACACAACCTGTCGTCGAACCTGGGTTGCGATAGGATTTTTAGGATGGTGTTGAGAAGTATACTTCCTCCAAAGCAAGACTGCTATGTAGAGGTTGACCTTCTCTTCCCCGAAAGTTTTTCATGGTGTCGAAATGTGTTTTGTCCATATCCACGAGACTACGTGACTATTGGACATTCCATTCGACTGTGCTGGAGTTAAAGGGACCCGACACGTTAATGTGAGACTGCAATGGTCAGATCACCCTCTTAGCTCACTTTGTTAAGCCATTTAGATAAAAATCGAGCCTCACGTTTCATGCATGTGTCTATGTGATTGTCATCTATTTCCGGTGAAAGTAAGTTGTCTAAATTTTCGCAATTTACTTACTTTATTGTAATTTTTGTCGGCCCATGACAATAGGTTTCGTCGTCAGTTTTGTTTTATATGCAATGGGGAAAACCGAGGTACAATTCATTTCCACTCCTAAAAAAGAGCTCAAGATGTGGTTGGACCAGTTAGATCAAGATGGCCAGAGATATGTGAAAGCCAGGATCCCCCGACTTCTCCCACTGTTAGAGATCAACATCCACTCTAGTGTGATACAAGCACTCCTTCACTTCTGGAGTCCATAAACTTCCACCTTCATATTTGGTGAGTTCGAGCTGACTCCAACACTTGAAGAATATAGTGTTGCCATTGGAATGCCCTTGGAAAAGGAACTTGTTAGACTGCCTATTGGTATAGATTCTATTTTTGAATTATCACAGTTTTTAGAAATCGAAACCGAAAGAGTAAGGAAGGTTGTCAAAGCCGATTGTTTGGCATGCCCATTTTCATTTTTGGAAGAATGTTTTGCAAATCAATCAATGATTTCAAAAGCTAAGATCTTCATATTAGCATTTTTCGGGCTAATCGTTTTTCCTTATCGAAGAAATGCTATTAATCCTTCAATTTCAGGGGTGGTTAATCGTGTTTGCAACGGGTTAAATTATGTCAATATGGTTTTAGCCGAAACATTCTTATCATTGAACCATTTCAAGCAAAATGAAGAAAAGACCATGCGTGCCCTTCCTGAACTTTTGCAAATATGGTTTTTCTCGCACATAAAAGGTTTTGGTCTCCTTATGAAACAATTTAAAATTGATGATTTAAAGCACCCCATACAAAAATTTGTGGTTTTGGAACGTTTTTCCCCAAATAAACAATATGCCCGTTGGGTTAATTTTTAAAAAAATCCTAAGCCCAAGGCATTCCTATGGTATACTAAATGGCTTCATGTTGAGGAGGTTCGTTTCTCTCACAAGTATGATGGGCCAATTCCATTGCTAGGCCTTTATGGTGCTACCTCCTATTACCCATATAGGGTGGCCTGTCAGTATAGAGCTCTCAAGAAGTTCCTCCGTCGCTCGAGATGGAATTATTCCAAGTTCGTTTTGTTCATACGGATTATGATTATTTCAACGAGGTCCAAATGATGATTGCTGCATGGAATTATTCCAAGTTCGTTTTGTTCGTACGGATTATGATTATTTCAACGAGGTCCAGATGATCATTGTTGCATGGAATGAATACCATATAGAGAAGATTTTGGTGCCCAAGAGACTGAAAGGCAAGGAGAAGATCCACCATGGGTCGGCATTCTATATCCAACAACACCGGATTCCCACTGCCTTACGCCTGGTGGTCCCTGATGTGACCAAGAAGCCTACTCAGTGAGCACAAATTGAGCATCTTAAGCGGAAAGTGGAAATGCTTGAAACTAAAAATAAGAAGCTTTGCAAGACGTTGGGATCCTGAAAGCATATAAAATGAGATGTTTTGAATTTTTAATGTTTAAGGATCTTGATTTCAATTTTCAATTCAATACTTTCAATGTTTAGTTCAATGTTTAGGGACTTGAATTTCAATTCTTAGTTCATTATTAGGAAGTTTGACTTTATATTTTAAGTGAGTTTTGAATAAAATCGGGTGATTAGACCATTGTCATAGGCCATTTCTCTATCCCGTCATTGGTTCTTACATTATCTCTTTCATTCCTTAGGTGACAACGGATCCACCCACGATCGCCCATTATTACACGATCAAGGGCTAAAATGGCCGACCAAAATGAAATGCGTGATCGTATGTCCGCCGTGGAGACTCAACTTCAACAAGTACTCGCCTCTATACAGCTTGTGACGGATCAACTCTAATTACTCCAAGCGAATCTAATAGCTCCACCTGCTCTTCCCGAAATAGTTATCCCGAAGCAAATAAATAGGGTTCAAACGATTGATGACGACATGCCCGGGCTGGACGATGACTCGATCCTTGTTGGAAAAGTTAAGGTTGACAGCGTTCCCAAGACAGATCGGGATGAGCGTGTTGCAAAGCTGGAAGAGAAAGTGAGACAACTACAAGAATCACAAAGCTCACTCCTGTTCGACCTCTCAGTCTATGAGAAGCTCAAAATGTCGAGCAAGTTCAAAATGCCAGAGTTTGAGAAGTATGACGGTACATCTTGCCCGAAATCTCATATGCAAATGTACCATGTGCGCATGGCCCAGCACATCAAAAATGAGCCCCTCATGATCTAATCGTTCCATGCGAGTTTAACTGGACCCACACTAAACTGGTACATGATGAAGAATGTGAACCTCCTCGACACCTGGAACGAAATGGCTGACGCGTTCCTCACACGGTACAAGTTCAACATGGACATCGCACCTTCTCGAGAAGACCTGGAGTAATGGAAAAGAAAATGAGTGAGTCATTTAAAGAATATGTTGTAAGATGGAGAAACCTGGCGACTCAAATCACTCCTGAGCTTACCAACAAGGAGCTGATGAAATTGTTTGTGAAGACCCTCCCTTCTGAGTTTCGTAATCGAATGGCCAGTACATATGTCGAAAGCTTCAATCAACTTATCCCTATAGGAGAACAAATTGAGATGGGGATAAGAGAATGATGGTTTACTGAGCCATCTAATAAAAGATTCACAGCCAAGAAGGAGAAGGAAGCGGTTGTTGATGTGAATGTGGCTTATAACCAAGAAAATGTGAAACGTGCCCTAGCTATCCAAATGAATCCGAGACAACCACAAACTGTTGGCCGTCAACCATTTGCCCAAGCAAATAATATAAGGGAATTGTCTCCTCTCCCTAGGCCTCAATCCCAAGTGCTAACAATCCTCCGAAAGAAGGGTTTGCTTACTAGTGAACCAAAGCGTCCTAACCGTGAAAGCAATCGCAGTTACGACCCGTCGAAGAATTGTGACTACCATAGCGGTGAATTGGGGCATTCAACTAATGATTCTTTCACCCTCAAGCACAAGATCCAAAACCTCTTAGACACGAAAGTCTTTTCGTTTCAAACTGCTCGACCGAACATTAAGAAGAATCTGCTACCTGAGCATGAGGGTACAGTGAATGCTATCTTGGAATCTGAAGTCGGTCGAATCAAAGACTCGAAGGTGCACATGACTGATGCTTACAGTGGATTGGTGAGAGTTGGATATTATCCAAGTCAAGAAAATGTTCCCCTATCACTAATGAAGGAAAGAATTGCCCAAATGGTGGATGACGGCATCATCATATATGCTGATCGTAATTGCGTAGTTTCCACTATTTCCCACATCATCATTGATTGAGAGGAGGAGCAGGCTACGCTCAATGCTGATAAGGAAGAAGTTAATCCTTCGCTCGTGGGCATGCCTCCTCTAGAAGATGCATTTGATGAGGAGATTATGATCAAGACACCTCAACCGTATGAGTATGTCAACAACAAGGCAGTGCCTTGGTCTCATGACTTAGATGTTGACCTCGTTATAAGGTCTGGTCGAACCTATGGTCAAGCCAGTGCTCAACCTGCAAAGCCAGTCACCGATGAAGAGGCTAAGGAATTTATGGCTGTGATTAAAGCAAGTATAATGTGGTCGATCAATTGCGAAAGATGCCTGCTTAGATATCTTTGCTCGAGCTTCTCCAAACATCCTCTGTGCATCAAAAGTCACTAATGAAGGTGTTAAGTGAAATTCATGTGCCAAAGACGGTTGAGGCGAATGAGTTAGAAGAATTTGTGGGATCGATCCTTCTCAAGGATTTGATTGCCTTTTCTGATGAAGAATTCCCTCTCGAAGGCCGGAGACATAACAAAGCACTCTACATATTCGTTAAACATAAGTCTTCTCATGTGTCTCGAGTGGTCCTTGATAAGGGGTCCGCTCTGAACATATGTCCATTAGCCACTCTGTACCGCCTCAAGGTAGACCCGTCAAGGATACACGCTGCGAACACCTCGGTACGAGCTTTTGATGGCACAAAGAAGGAGGTGCTCGGAGAAATCTATCTCGACATACAGATAGGGCAGTCGTCTTCAACATTCCCTTCCAAGTGTTGGACATCCCTACTGCATTCAATTTCCTGCTGGGTCGTCCCTAGATACACACTGCTGGAGCAATGCCTTCAAGTCTACATCAAGTTGTGAAATTTGTGATCGAAAGGAAGCTGGTCACCGTGTATATTGAGGAAGACCATCGAATCTATCATGAGACGACTATCCCCTATGTAGAGCCGGATTTTGAGCTCGAATCAAGTTACCACTCATTTGAGTTGGTATCCACCATACATGCTTCTCGAGGTTCATCAGCGCTCATTCCAGAAGTTTCAGATGCTGCCCTCATGGTAGGAAGAGTAATGGTCGGAAATGGTTTTGTTCCTGGCAATGGTCTTGAAAGGGATGGTCGGGGCATTCGAAGCCCCATTGAAGCCCCTTAGAGGTCCCGTTCTGCTGGTTTAGGATACCATGGAAGAGGTGAGGGAAGTTCAAGAGGACAAAGGCAAGGAAGACAGAACCCGCCACCTGATCAAGGGCGAGGGAGGCAAAACCCGCTACCCCCGAGCATTCATGAGACATTCCCCGGTCCTCCCATAATGATGCAGGATGAAGCAGATACCCTGGGGCAGCCTAGTGGCAAATTTGATTACCTGGTGAAGTATTTGGCCCCTCCCAGCTACTGCGTTGATCCTTGTGAGATAATCCCAGATGGATGGGATAGCATGGATGATCCAACACCCCTGAAGATTGAAAACCTTGACGATGAGCTGGAAGGAGTTGCAAGCTTATTCGACAACCTCATCATAGGAGCCATTGATGAAGGATCCCCTGAAGAGATGGGCATTGGCCCACAAGAGTAACTTTTTTACCGCTTTCGCACATTCCCCTGTGCATGAATTTTTATTGCTTTCTAGGGATTGTTTTCGATTTCTTCTTTTCTGTTTTCTTCTTAGGACTTGAACTGCATTTTCCCTTCAATAAATTGTAATTGATTGATGAATTTTAATGAAATTACAACCTTTATTTTGAGAACATGATGAGGCATACCAAACCAGCCTGGTGATAATATCCAGCAGATAAAAGAACTTCAAAATGTTTCCTCGTGTCAAAATGTTTCAAAAATGGCTTTTGTCAAAGAACTTCAAGAAAAAAACAAAACAAAAACAACAAACAAAGAAAATCTAGGTTATCTTGTTTGTCTTTCTGATTCATCTACTTCCTGTTTTAGGAATGATATTCTAACTTGCAAGGGCGTGAGAATGATCCAATCTAATACAGCAAGTGCTAATGATGATGATCCCGATGATCCAATCGAAGACTCCAATGAGGTTCAACGTAGCTGGGAACAACATGAAAAGACTAAGGCTCCCACATTCGAGCAGACCATCACTATTAATTTAAGTGACACTGAAGAAGCCAAAGAGGTGAAAATTGGGGCAAGTCTCCCCAAAGATGAGGCCAAGCACCTGATTCGGCTACTGAAGGAATATCGGGATATCTTTGCATGGACCTATGTTGACATGCCTGGTTTAGACCCGTCAATTGTGGAGCATTGCCTACTTACTAATCCGGATGTGCCACCTAAGAAGCGGAGGCTGCGGAGAACTAAGCCCGAACTCTCAAAGAAGATAGAGGAGGAAGTAATGAAGCTCTTGAAGGTGGGATTCATTGAAGTCTCACAATACCCATAATGGGTAGCTAACATTGTACCGATGATGAAGAAGGATGGTCAAGTCCAAGTTTGTGTCGATTATCGGGATCTAAACAAGGCTAGCCCGAAGGATGATTTCCCATTACCTCACATAGATGTCATTGTGGATAGTACTACCGGATTTGAACTATTCTCATTTATGGATGGTTTTTCTGGGTACAATTAGATAAGGATGAAGGAGGAAGACAAGGAGAAGATTGCATTTATCACCCCGTGGGGAACCTTTCATTATAAAGTTATGCCATTCGGACTTAAAAATGCAAGGGCAACTTACGAACGAGCCATGATAGCACTATTTCATGACATGATGCATCAAGAGATTGATGTCTATGTTGATAATATGATTGCAAAAACTCGACCTGGGAAAAGCCACATTCAGACCTTGAAGAAGCTGTTCGATCGACTCCGCGATTTCAAGCTTCGGCTAAATCCCACTAAGTGCGTGTTCGAAGCAACATCCGGTAAATTACTTGGATTTATTGTGAGCAGTAAAGGGATTGAAATCGACCCAGCTAAAGTTAAGGCCATTTGTGAGCTACGACCTCCGTCAACAATGAAAGAAGTTCAGAGCCTTTTGGGGAGGTTGAATTATATTGCTCGATTCATTTCCCAACTTTTTGAAACCGCCAAGCCATTCTTCAAACTCCTAAAGAAGAATGCACAAGTCAACTGGGATGATGAGTGTCAAGAAGCGTTCGACAAATTGAAGTATTATTTGATGAATCCACCGATGCTTGTCCCTCCATTGCTGGGGCATCCTTTGATTCTTTACCTCACCAGTCATAGTGAGTCACTGGGTGCAATATTGGCTTAGAAAAGTCCTCTCGATAAAAAAGAACGAGCCATTTATTATCTGAGTAAAAAATTCACGGTATCAGAGCTGAAATATTCTGATGTGGAAAATACTTGTGCCGCATTAGTGTGGGTATTGCATAGATTGCAACAGTACACGTTGCATCATCAGACGTTCCTCGTGACTAAGAGCAATCCTATAAAGTACTTACTTGATCAGCCAGCTTTGGTGGGTAAGTTGGCTAAATGGCATATTTTGATCTCAGAATTTGATGTGCAATTCATGCCACAAAAGTCAGTTAAAGGTCGAGTGATTGCTGATCTATTGGCCAAGAATTCAGGAGTCTCAAATAATGATGACAATTTCTTAGATGACTGTGTCTTGAACGTAAGTGAAGATTCATGGACAATGTTTTTTTATGGAGCCGTGAACTTGTATGGTTCTAGTACTGGAGCAGTTCTGATATCCCCAGATGGACAACACCATCTGATAGTTGCAAAATTGATATTCCCATGCACTAACAATGTGGCTGAGTATGAAGCTTGCATCCTCGGGCTTCAGGCCGCAATTGAGATGAGTGTGGCCAAGTTAAGAGTGTTCGGAGATTCAGCGCTGATCATACTACAGACTGTAGGTGAATGGAAGACTAAGGATGTCAAATTGCTCCCATATCATAAGTATTTAGAAGATCTGAAAAGGAGTTCGAGGAAGTTTTGTTTGAATACTTGCTGAGGTCTCATAATCAATTTGCAAATGCACTTGCGACATTGTCTTCTATGCTGAAAGTCACCGATGGGTTAGAGGTCGAGCCATTGAAAAATAGAGGTTTTGCCGAAACCAGCTTATTGTATGATTGTGATTAAAGAACCTGATGGAAAACCATGGTATTATGATATTATGAATTACATTAAAAAGTAGGAATTCCCCGAGGGAAGCACTCAGGCTAATAGGAAGTACATCACGAAGATGGCTTAGAATTTTTTCGTCAGTGGTGAGAATTTGTACAAGAGATCTTACGATTCAGTCTTGTTGCGGTGTATAGATGCAGTCGAGGCCACTCAAATCATGCAAGAAGTGCACGAAGGAGTATGTGGGCCTCATATGAATGGACACATGTTAGCCAAGAAGATCATGAAATTAGGCTACTACTAGCTTACACTGGAAAGTGACTGCATCCAGCATGTTTGAATTTGTCACCGCTGCCAGATTCATGGGAATAAGATAAATGTTCCTCCAACTGAGCTGCACTAGTTTTCCGAGCCATGGCCTTTCTCGATGTGGGGTATCGATGTGATTGGCCTAATCAATCCCAAGGCTTCAAATGGGCATCGATTCATCTTGGTGGCAATAGACTATTTCTCCAAATGGATCGAAGCTACATCCTTTGCAAATGTCACCGCCCGCAATGTTGTGAAATTCGTTAAATGTGACATAATTGCTCGCTATGGTGTCCCTGAAGCAATCATCACTGATAATGGGACAAATTTGAACAACAAACTTATTGATGGGTTGTTCAGTGAGTTCAAGATCAAGCATCTGAATTCGTCCCCTTACCGCCCTAAAATGAATGGGGCTATTGAAGCGGCCAATAAGAACATTAAGAAGATCTTGGCTAAGACAGCTGAGAATTATCGAGATTGGCATGACAAGCTACCCTTCGCATTGATGGCGTACTGAACATCGATCCGCATTTTTGCTCTGGTGTATGGCATGGAGGCAGTTCTGCCTGTGGAAGTGGAGATTCCTTCTCTAAGAGTTTTATCTCAAATGGAGTTGTCAGAGGTTGAATGGTTGCAGCAGAGATTTGAACAATTGAACTTGATTGACGAAAAAAGACTGAAGACTCTCTGCCATGGCCAAACATATCAGCAGAGAGTAGCCAAATCTTTCAACCGGAAGGTGCAGCCGAAACATTTCAAGGTAGATGATCTTGTTCTAATGAAGCTGTTACCAATATTTCCATATCCTAGGGGCAAGTTTTACAGCAGCCCTTATGTGGTGAAGAAAGTCCTTCCTGGAGGTGGCTTGATCCTAGCAGAAATGGATGGTCGTAACTTGTCCAATCCAATTAATTCCGATGCTGTCAAGAAGTATTACCCTTGATAGAATTTGACATGTCATGTTTTGAATTGCAAGCATTTTTATGTTGAATAAATTGCTTCAATTATTTGAATTTGTTGCAAATCTTGCATGTTTTCCTTGATGAATTGCGTGAGATAGATTGAATGTGTCAATTGGGATAATTTGGAATGATGAAAGGCAAGCCTTATTCCATACACTGTCTCATACACTAACCCTCAGTGAGTCGTATAAAAAAATTTCCATGCCCGCAAGGAAAAAGGTGATCTCGCAAAGGGTACGTTAACCAAAGTGATGAGAGGCAGTTCTTTCCTTTACCCGAAACACTACAGGTACATAATTTGTTTAGCCCTTTAAGCCCATACATGTGAAGAGTTTTTAAATCATCCCTGTCAAGCATCATCCCACATTGGGACAAAATCTGAGATAAATTATAGGAATTTTCTTACTCACACTTGCATCAATATTCGAGTATTGTTTTCGCATCGTAACTCGTATGATAATTCAAAGTGCCCTAGGATGATGAAGAGCAATCATTTCTCTATCCTATACACTTTTATCCATTGCATAGCCCACTTGAGCATATAAATTCATTTCATATTAAACCCAGTTGGTGATCATCCCCCATACTAGGGCAAGACAAAAACATCCAAGTAACATGAACTAGAATGCTGACAAAATGGAGATTCTGTTAAAAGAAAATAAGTGCCAAAAAAAAGGGGGGGGGGCATGAAAAAGCAGTATGCCTGGTAAAAGCAAGGCCAATGCCTAGAAAAAAAATCAAACTCTTGATATAATGAGTCGTATCCCCAATAAGGCAGTACTAAAACTCAAATGTTGTTGTAGTCGATGGAGGTTTGATGAGAAAAAATCTTCGACGTGAAGAGGAAAGTGGTGGAAATATCAAGATGATCACCAACTTTAATCCCCTAAACGCCTTTTTGAGCCTAATGATCCATTTGTTTCTCAACCCATGAACCAAGCCTACGTTACATCCCTTGCAAAGTCTCTTTAGATTAGGGCATTTGAATTAACGTAAGAGTTCATATGCTTGAAAGCATCACTTGAAAAAGTGTGAGTAAGATAACTTCGACCTCATTTCGTGTGTTTCTTGACTTGTAAATCCTAAGACAATTGCGAAATGTCATTTTTAAATAGCCTCGACTCAAAGAGTCCCCTTTGTTAAGCCATTGACCAAGCTCACATTACAGTCCCGGTTAAAGATCTCTCAGATTGGTAAAGTCGTACCACTTGCGAGATTGCTCAGACTCTTGTTTGGCGTGATGACAGTGAGATAAAATGATTGTCAAAATTCTGCATCAAATGTCAGGATAAAATAGCCCATTTTAATGAGGATGAGTGAAAAGTCCTTTCAGACTAAATGATCCCTCATTTGACACATCCATGATGCTCATGTGTTCATATTAGAATCTTCTCTTGAAATCCTTTCTATTGGAATTAGGTGATGCATGGTTGATAGAAATCATTATGCATGAACCTTACTTGAATTAATGCATGTGTTATTTGTAATCACACATACATGTTGCTTCTCCTACAACCATGTTTTACAGGAGACATATCCCCAATGAGCAGAAATGTCACTAGGTAAGTATATCTCTATCTATACCTTAAATATTTGTCATTGTACATGTATTTTCCCTTTTGAGTACACTGACACTCGATGGAGTTGTCCCCAAATATTTTTCCCCAGATTACAATGCTGGGCGACCAAAGAATGGTTCGGGTCCTAGCCAAGCAAAACCTTTGTTTAGGCGACCGTAGAATGGTATGGGTCCTGGAAGGTAAATCCCCGTTTAGGCGACCGTAGAATGGTACAGGTCTTAGACAAAACCTATTTCCCTATTCAGGCAACCGTAGAATGGTACGGGTCATAGAAGGTAAATCTCTGTTTAGGCGACCGTAGAATGGTACGGGTCCTGGAAGGTAAATCCCCATTTTAGGCGACCGTAGAATGGTACGAGTCCTAGACAAAACCTATTTCCCTATTTAGGCGACCGTAGAATGGTACGAGTCCTAGACAAAACCTATTTCCCTATTCAGGCGACCGTAGAATGGTACTGATCCTGGAAGGTAAATCCCCGTTTAGGCGACCGTAGAATGGTACGAGTTCTAGACAAAACTTATTTCCCTATTCTGGGCGACCGTAGAATGGTACGGGTCCTCGAAGGTAAATCCTCGTTTAGGTGACCGTAGAATGGTACGGGTCCTAGACACAACCAAACTCTGTCATACTAGACGACCGTAGAATGGTACTAGTCCTGGGAAAGTAGATTCTTTACAGAGCCATGTTACTATTCTGGGCGACCGTAGAATGGTACGGATCCTGGACATGTAACGCCAATTATCTCGAATTACTCTATTGTACTTGAAGGTAAGTTATTCCAGGTAGGTTCATTTATCATTTGCGTTTCCATGCATCATATAAATTGCATCAAAAATATAATTCATTTTCCAACAAAAAATCATTCATTGCATACGCATAACCAAAAAATTTAGGTCTCAAATTATCTTTGAAGGCAACCTCTACAAGCTCACCTTCAAAGGGGAAGTTGTTGACACCTAAATTTTTGGGCAACCCATTTAGTAATTTATTGCATAAAAATTAGGGATTAATTTTTAACCACTAAAAAAAAATATTATAATTCAATTGCATAGCATATAATTTTTAGGTGCATTTATTTGACATGTTTTGCATTTTATTTTTAGGATTGGTGGTGGATGGGTCGGATTAATTGTTTTTGATTTTTAAATTAACAGGCCGGACTAAGCCCATAAAACAAGGAAATCGGCCTGAGCCCATTTCTTTTTAATGATAAAAATTATTTAAATAGAGATTTGATGCGATATTACGGTGGTTTTTGGAATCTTATTGCAATCTTATATTTAGTCTTTAGGTGATAAAATTGTTTAGAATATTAAGGAGATAAGGAAAATAAGATGATTTTTGGTGATTGCGAGGTTATAAACTATCTTCGTGCATATTAAAAAAAAAAGAAGATCAAATATTTCACGAAGATCGCGTTTGTTTTACCTATAAAAGCAACTATGCACGGACGTCCCCAGGGGGGGAGTTTTTTTTTTTCTCTTGGCTTTTCCGAGGTCAAAATCCAGCAAAGGGGTTTTTTTTTTTTGTACCGGGGGGGGATAAAAGTACAAAAGAAAACTTTTCTTTTGGGTTTCCTTCGGTAGAGAGGCTCAAAAAAAGGTGAAAAGTCAGTAAATGTGGTAGAAATTCAGAAGAGAGAGAGAGAGGGAGAGGTACGAAGAGATTGACAGGAGGAGGGGGAAAAGAAAATTAATTAAAAAAAGAAGAGGAGCCCTATTCTTCTTCTCCTTGCCCGCGTCTGCCGCTTGCAGGCTTAGCCTCGGGTAGCCAAACTGCCGGTCATTGCTGCGACGCCGCCTCACCGCGCCACCACACCAGATGGCCCCGCCTCCAGTATGACGTTTCAATCGTCTGCCGGTCCCCGAGTCCTCAGCCCTCGCACGCCGCATCTACCCACCCAGCGTCCCGTAAGTTCGATCGTTGATTGCCTGAGCGACCACCACCCCTTCGACCGCCTGTTCATCATCTCTGAAGTACCATCGCAACCCGCCCCCATCGAAGCACCTGCATCACCAGTCACTGCAACCCGACACTGGAGCCCTGCTACTCCCGATCCGCCTATACCCACGCTAGTTCTGCTTGAAGCCCATGACGACTTAGGCACCAAGCCACGATTCCGGTGACCCGTTGCTGCCCAACGCCTCCCCGTGCCGCACCAACCCAAGATCCTGCTGTTCGTTGCCACCGGAGACCGTCTTTGCCGCCTCCGACGCGCCAGATCCCGACGCCCTCCTCCGCTTTCCACCGGTGACAAATCCGCCCGAGCGTAGCTGCGCCTCCACTAAAGCCGGACCCAAGCCGAATCGCGGTCCGATGCACCCACCCGACGACCCGCGAGCCCACGTCCCTGCACCACGCTGCAGTAGCCACGAGTTTCCCTTGCTGTGCGATCGGTCACACCAGCCTCGCCCAAAGTCCACCTGAGCCGGATCTGTAGTTTTCTGCATGATGTGCCCTCGCCGGAGTTCCTCACCGGTGACTCACCTCGCCGGAACCCCGAATGCCCGATGTCGACGAATTGGCTGCCCCTCCATTTTCCTTAGGTTGTTCATTTTTCTTTTATTTTTATTTTTTCTTATTTTATATTATTTTACTTTATTTTTAGTTAGTTTTATTATTATTGTTTAAGTTTGAATACTGTGAGGTGGCTTTTAGGTTATGGATATTGTAGGCATTACTGACAGGAGTTATCCCTAAAATTATTGTAATTATTAATTTGACCCGTAAGATGTCGGGTCATTTTTTAATTATATTAATTCTTGGGGTTTGTTGATAGCATATTAATTATTGAATCAATATAATTATTAATTTGATCGGTAAGATTTCGGATCAGATTTTTAATTATATTGATTTCTTGTAGTGATGTTCAGGGTTAAAAATAATCGTTAATTTGACATGTGAGATAACAGGTTATTTTTTCAATTATTTAAATCCTTTATTTGTTGAATATCTTGATTGTTTAGATTTATTTCTTGTTTGGGAAAATCACTAAGAAAAATAAAAATATATATATTTGAATTAGGATTCAATTTGTTTTAGAATATTTCTTGTTATCTTACATAGGGATTTTATTTCGAAATTAAAAAATAAAAAATAAAAAAAAAATGCATTCATTTAGGATGTTAGTTGCATGTTTAATTACGTGACAATTTTAAATTTCGAATTTTATAAAAATAAAATAAAATATCATGCATATGTCATGTAGAATTAGGGCATGCTCTGCACGTCATTGCATATTAGATAAAATTGCAAGTTTAATTTTAGGTCTAGATAGATCTTTAGATGAATTGCATGATTAATCATTTTTTTTTAAATGCATGTTAAGAAAGCAGTTAGAATAGATAGTATTTCACTTTAGTTTGATTTTCCTTTTTAGTGGTCTTAATTATGAATTTTCGTTAAATAAAAAAATAAAAAATCACGTGCACGTCATATAAAATTAGATTCATGAAAAGCATGTCATATAGAATTAGGTTCATGAAATGCACATCATTTAGGGATTATTACTAGAGACATTTAATTAGAATTTGCCAGTCATTAGAATTAGGTCGTTTTAGTTAATTTAGATTGCATATTTAATTGTTGCATTTCGTTAATTTCAAATTTCATTGAAAATATAAAATAATTAGAATGAACTCATTTCATGCTTTAGGATAAATTGCATGCCTATTTATGTCATACAATTTTGGTCATGTTATCATATCATTTCATGTTAGAATAGTGACATGAATTGCATAAATCACGATTTTCATTAAATAAGTGAAAATAAAAATTGAGTGATTGCATGCTAATTAGAAATCATATGTAGGACTGTCGATGTGAATTCTGATCTAACATTGCAGATGCTTTTGTTGCTATGAGGTAAGTCTTGCATTATTTAATTGTTTTCTTGGGTGTTAAATTGGTGGTATGCGCACCTGTTTGACCACCTCACATGTTAGGAAGCTAAATTAAAATCAATTCAATTGCCAAACATTTTTTTGAAAATGAAATAGAAAGGTACCGAAAGGGCACTAGGATAGTCTGGTGTAACCAAGTCCCCGTACCCTTAGTCTCTGATTCGTAGAAGTAAGATAATTCTCCCATAGGAAGCTAAATTAAAATCAATTCAATTGCCAAACAATTTACGTAGGTGTATAATCGACCTACCCTAAACCGATTAGTGGCGACTCCTAGATAATAATCTTTTGCATGTTAAAACCTTAAGTCGCGATTTGGTATGGGCTTGGGAGAGCCCGAGCTAAGCTTAAAGACTTAATAGTCCATTAACCTAGTTTTAGGCGATGCACCCGAAAAATTAGGTCGCAACAATAACATTGTCACATGGAAAAAGGAAGAAACAATCTGTGGTTGCCTGGTCAAGTGCTAAAGCAGAGTATTGGGCAATGGCATCTTCTACTAGTGAAATCGTTTGGCTACGATTACTACTTCAGGAATTGGGTTGTAGGCCTTCAGATTCACCTACAAAATTATTTTGTGACAACCAAGTTGCTACTCACATTGCCTCGAACCCTGTGTTTCATGAAAGGACTAAACACATTGAGGTGGACTGCTATTTCGTACAGGAAGAGGTTCAAGACAAAACCATTGAGACAACTTATATCTGAAGTGGAGAACAATTGGCAGATGTGTTCACGAAAGCTCTTCCTAAGGGGCCATTTCAAGAGATAGTGAGCAAGTTGACCTTCGATGATATCTTCTGTCCAACTTGAGGGGGAGTGTTGGCGTGATTGGTGCTGGCCCTTCTATTTGGGAAGAAATTATTTAGATTTATTTGATTTGGGAAGAAATTATGTAGATTTGTTTTTTGATTTCTGTAATTTTGGGAATTGCCTTATTTTTTCATTGTCTTCCTTTCCTGTACTTCATCAATAAAAAGACGATATGACAAAAAGAAAACTTTGAGAGAGGATTACCTGAGGACGTATGCACATTGCGGAACCTCATTAAATCGTGTCAAGCTACACTAATTCTTCAATGTTGAGCTTATTTTAACACAATTTACACGTACATCTTAACACAATAATAGTGCACCACATGGACTTTGGGACATGAGCCCAAGTGAGTTCAAAGCCTAGTTAAAACGTTATGCAACAACTAGTCAAATAAATTTATGAAATCCCTTAAGTGGTAACGCAAAACTCCTCTATCTAGAAAATGTCGTGTGAAAGTAAAACAGAGTACACATACTATTATTTATGACTATTTGAAGGTGTGTCGTGTGGGTTTATGAGAAGCGTGCACATGACGCGGCTTCAATTGGATATCAAAGATGTTCAGTGAGCTGCCAAAACCAATAATAATAAAAATAATAATGAACGAAATCTCAATTCATATGGAAATCGAAATGTCTAGTCAAACATGAACATTTTTATGACATGGCAAAGTTGAAATTTCAACGAAAGATGAAAATTGCATGACAATAAAAGTTAGATGGGACATAGCATGACTATGGCATATGATATGGCAATTCAGATGCAATATTATACAATATATTCAAAATTAGAAATATAAATGCAATGACATTGGCACTACAAATGTAACGGGATATGGTGGATTTGAAATGAAACATGTGACCCGACAATTCGGATGTCACATGACATGGGATTTTACTTCGTGAATAAGTACTCTTGCAAACAAGAATCTTGGATCACGATCTCTCTAGTCTTATTTTAAAGAACATCCCAATTAATTTTTTGAAGAAGAAATAAGAAAATCTTCAAAAATATAACACGGTCCAGCCACGGATTTGAGTCCTGACAACCGGGTTCGAAGCTTCTAGTAAGATTTATATTTTTAATTACTATATTTCCTAGAGTCGGTGACCGCTTGCTATAAAAAAAGACCGTCTATGGAGCGTAATCTTCTTCCTCATAGCACTTTGGTTTCTCGAGAAGATCGGCTTAGCTTGACCAGAGAGGGATCAGATCGGCGTCAAACGCACTATTGAGGTCTGCAATTACTCCTATCATTCATCTTGATTTTCTTGTGCTAGGGTTTTGTTCCTCGTTTTGTTTGGTTTATGCTTTCTACATCGGTAGTTGTCTCCTCCTCGTCTTCTTCTTCTAAAATCTCTTGCCGCTTTTTCAAGCATACCCAGAAGAAGGCAGTGATCAATCTCTCGACGGAGGACAAGAAACTCAAGAGCAAGGCACGTACGATCGCAGTGGCCGAAGCGAATGGTAACAATCCCTAGAATCCATTTCATACAGATCTACAGTGGCTGTCTCGTTTTGCTAATTAATTCTCCCAATCACGCCCTCATCTCCCAATTTTTCATACACGCAAATTTTCCCAGAATGATTTTGTGCATTAACTATCAATATTCTCCGCCTTGAATGGTTTGAAGAAAACCCTAACCTTCTTATCATCCTCTCTTGTGTTTGCATTCGTCATTGAAACAGGGTTGAAATCTGTGAGCTTTATTGGAGAGCGTGGAGATCTGCTGGAGCTGATCGCAGATAAGATACGTTGGAAAAATGATCCATTTATTTAAGTGTCATTAGGTGAGGATACGTTGGAAAAATGAAGCAGCATTGGATCCAATTATTTCTTGTTTCTCTACTTAATTCAAGTAGGCTCCTCCTTGGACAAATCTCAATCTAGTAATTCATTATTGTCAAGTCTTAATCCGTATCTGCTAATATTCGATTAATGAATCTACTTATGAATTAAACAATGACAATCGTGGCATGTTTAATGACCGTGTCATGCCAGGCTCTTTCGTCCGATCAGTGAAATTTACCTTGGAATCAGTCTGCTTTCACATGTTGTCGCCTCTTCTTTCCTCCTGCAGTTAGATGAGCTGGTTTCTTCCTGGCACATGAGTTACGTGGCTCTGTAATATGCCACACAGAGGTCATCTCTTCACCACCGAAGTCTTTAAAAGCGTTTCTTAACCATTGCTTAGTATATAAGAAACCGGGTATTTTAGGTGACATATTTATTTCCGTATGCTCAGTAATTCAAAGCATAAGTACCTAGTATATATGATCGTTTTGTGTTTAATTTATGAAACTAGCAGATTAGATCATGATAAAAAGGGGGTTTAATTGGATAAGCCCGATAGAAGGAGGGGCAGGTAAGAACCAAGTAGGACTTGCCTTGCTGCGCAGTCCAATGGATGGGGCTTGGGCGCAATTAACAACAATATTGATTTCTTGGAGGTGATCGCCGGGAGATCGATACGGTGACAGTGGTCGACAAAATAAGGAGGTGGTTGGCAAAATAAGAAGGAAGGCTAGGCTGCCGAAGGTCTGGTTGGTCAGCTTTGGGGATCCAAAATTAGAAGTGTCAATAGGTCTAGGTCGGGTCGGTTTTTTTCTCTTCTAGAATTAGTTCATGGGAGATAGTTGATCTTTATTGATATATATATATATAGTTTTGGGGGGGGGGGGGGGGGGGGGGGGGGGGCGTTGGTTTGAAGTCAATTAGTTTATATGTGTTGCGTTGCGCTGCTTCGTTTCATTGTTTTGTACAAACATTTACAATAGATTAACTACTGAAGGTTTATTTATTATGCTCTCTCTCTCTCTCTCTCTCTCTCTCTCTCTCTCTCTCTCTATGTGTGTGTATCTGTGAGACACATCTTTCTTTTACCTCCGGTCATATTGGGCTTCTATTGGCACGAAGAGCTTCTGATACGTAGGTTTGATGTGAATGATGAAGAGGATCATGAGTTCAAAGGGGTCCTCCCCCTATTGATGCACTTATTAACTCTTGAACAAGCACAAACCCTCGTCGTGTACATTACATTTCGGTTTTCACCACCAACTATGATTGGCAATATAAAATGCTAATGAATCATAAGGACAATTATTCTAATGGGGGCATAATGATTAATTCTGTTCAGTTTTTCATGACACGACGAATTCCATAATGATTAATGGATTATACATGTGCACTCATGCAAATCACCGTGTCCATACTATTGACACCTCAATTTTTACACATAATTTTTATATATAAGTAATGCTACGTTCACCAAGTATTTTTAGAAAGACTAGCATACTAATTTCTTGGTAGCTTATAATCATTGCTCATCTCTATGTTAACTAATCAGGCCAATGATAGTGTGCCACATGGACTTTCGTACACGAGCCCAAGCAAACTCTTTGTACATGAGGCATTATTCTTCGGTCTAAGGAAAGGATAAAGCCGCATCATCATCAGTCGAATTCGATGCCGACCAAGTTCAATTTCCTTTCAACTGTCCGATTGATTTTTTCGTTTCTAGAAGAATCGCCAAGCAATTACTACGTAAATTCTAAATAGACTGATGAAACTGTGTGAGAGCTAAGGTAATAACTACGTTAGTGATCTTTGTCCTCTACTATGACTATCTGCTTCAAAAAACGCGTGTCGTGGGGATTATGAGAGCCGTGGTTGTCAACTATTCCGAGTTAAACTTATGGAGAGATGAAGCTCGCAAGAGATGGGAACAGTCATGGCAACTTCACCGCAATGGACCGACCGTGTTCATATGACGCCTATTTTTAATTAGCAATCTGCCCGAAATCGGTGACGACTCGGTCGTCAGATCTCTATAAAAAGGACGATACCATATGAAAACTTCACCTTCTTCATTTACCAAACCAAGCACGTTGTGTCTAGAGAGAGAGAGAGAGAGAGAGAGAAGGGCTCAGCTTGACGAGAGAGAGCAGATTGGTCAGAGATCCGATATGGTGGTCTGTACTTATTCCGCTCACTCGTCTTGATTTTCTCGTGTTTGGTTCATTTCCTCGTTTTGTTTGGTTTGCGGTTCCTACATCGATAATTGTCTCCTCTTCGCCCTCTTCTTTTTAAACTTCCGTTCTTCTTTCGCGGGCTGATATCTCTTTGCCGTTCTGTCATTCATATCCAGAGGACGGTAGTGATTAATCTCATGATGGGTGACCGGGGACGCGAGGCAAAGGCACGCGAGATTGCAACAAGCGCAGCAGATGGTAATGATTCCTAGAACACGTTTTGTGCACATCTATAAAGGCTAAACATAGTTTTCTGATTAGTACTCCCAATCACCCTCATCTCCAGATCGTTCATATCATCTTATTGATCATTTCATGCCCTGTACTACCAAAAATGAAAAGAAGGATTAGTTGTACACAAACGTTATCGGGATGATTTCTCTCATTAACCATCAATATGTTTTATATGTATTTATGTCATTTAAACAGGGGTGAAGTTCGCTGCCTTTGTTGTAGAGCGTGGAGATTGGCTGAAGGTGATCGCTGAGGAGATCGACGAGGTGACGGTCGTCGACAGGATACAAAGGAAAGCTGGGCTGCGGGATGCAAAGTTGATCAGCGTTGAGTTGCACATCTGTTGCTCTTTTGTTTTAAGTGTGTATTCTTCTAGCTTTTGTTCAAGGGCGTTACGGGAACTCAGTTGATGTGTTTTGTCACTTTCAGTTTCTTATTTTTATATTCGGAGGGTTTGGAGTTGTGTTGGGTTGCTTCATATCAGTGTCTTGTACGAACAATTCAATGAGAATATTACTATGTAAATATTTCTTTTATTATACCTTCTCTCTCTCTCCCTCTCTCTCTCTCTCCCCAAGGAATAAAAATTGATTTCTGGAACAAAAATGCTGTTTCGTGCGCCCCAACTAAGCGCTTTATCAATCATTTATGTATAAGGGAAAAAAAAATCACATAATAATAAGTTCTACCCATCCAGGTCAATCGACATCGGAGAAATTCTACACGAATGAATTCGAGGCACAAATTCTTTTTACCCAACATGTATAAAAACTATCTATATTTGAAGGCCGATTAACGTTTCTACATTGCATGTATAAATCACATTATTTTGGTACAGACCTTAAGTTAAAATTGACATAAAATATCATATACATTTGTTACCCAATTGATGTTGTGGTGAAACAAACCAATCATATATCCACGTTATCTGCGTGATATGTAGTACAACCAATATTTCATTTAAAATTTAAAAATTCTCAATAAGTGGTTTGCTTCTCCATACAGCATTGTCACTTTAGTGCTTTTGATGCATAAAATATGTTCATAAAACTATCACATATTGTCCAAGAAAGATTGAGAATTTGACACGATCTTTATACACATAAAGAAATCGCCAAAAAAAAAAAATGACATGAAGAATTGAAAGTCATTAATTCTGTAATCTGTAACTGGGCAGTTGCCCTTTTCTCTTTCTTACAACTCGTGGCCCACGTGACACAGTTACTTTCAATAATACGGTGACTGTTATGCTAACATTGTTCATCCTTAAATTTTTTAATGATATTGATATTAATATTTGAGCAATACATGCTACAATGATGAAGATATTAGCTCCACACATACTTATTTGTTCTTTATTTATAACTAGTTGTGTAGGTCAATCGAACATGACATATCTTGAGATCAACAACAATTTGGCGGAAGGAACTACTCTAACTGTTCACTGCAAATCCGGAGATGACGATCTTGGAATCCGTGATATAACGCGCTTTTGGGGATTTGCATTCGCATCCAATTTCTTTGGAGGGACCTTGTTCTTTTGCAGCTTTGTATGGCCAAGTCGATTTGAGTGGTTTGATATATATGTACAGGAAAGGGACTGGATGGATTGCAATGACTGTATTTGGATGATCTCGCCGAATGGTCCTTGTATGCTCATGGACACGGGAGACTATGACAATTGTTATCCCTGGAATCCTTCAACAAAACTAGGGAGGAAAGGTCTTATGTGAATGTCTGATAGAGAAAAATGATGTGAACTCATACTTCACGATTTGGATGAAATATGAGTTTCTCATATTATCCTCATCATTTGACTTTTGATTGGGATACCTTTCTTTAAATTGTTGTCTCTGTTGACACCTAAATTTTTAGGTTAATTTTTACTAAAAAATAATAAAAAAACACACGGCATATAATTTAGAGACATTTTATTTTATTTTAGGCCACCGGAAATGTGGCACCCCCAAAACCCGATAGGGTCGCCACAGATACCAAGCGAAAGAAACTAAGACAAAAACAACTTATATGACGATAGAAGAAAGAATTGAAATTCAGGCCGAGGCTTAGGCGTAAATTGTTTTTCTTTTTTTTTTAAAAAGGCTTTAAGGATTTTGCGCAGCTCATAGCGGAAATAAGACGCGAGTCTCACCAACACTTCGCTTCCCTCACGACAGCACAATGCACACCAACTATTACGATTGAAAGAAACACGAGGCCGAACCACTTTTATTTACATATATATTTACAAAGGGTAACACGGGTCGGTACAAAAAGGTAGGCCAAGACTTCATCCATGCTCGACCTTCAACCTCAAAAAGAGACACACGACCCTCAAAATAAAACGTGTAACGATCTCCCCTCATACTACTCATGTCGACCATCCAAAAAGTTGCTAACCCTTACTCCACGTACGCAGGCCGTCACACCCATCCCGGTGCGTCAGGCGGTGGGGGTGGCAGTGTGGCATCCTAGAAATTAAGGGCAAGTCCTAAGGTGCCCTAGAGCTTTTTAAATAGGTAATGAATTTACCTATTGGTTTGTGTTTTCGCCTTAATTATTTCTTAAGGCTTTGTATTTTGTGCCGTGTGTTTTTAATTTAAACCTAAGGTATTTAATAAGTATAAATTATGTGTTGTCATGTTTGTTATAGATTAATGTTATGGGTTTTTAATTAGGTGTAATTAATTGTTAATTTTAATTTAAATTAGAAAAGGGAGTTGGATTGGGCCTTAGGCCCAATAGCATGGACTTTAGGCCCATGGATGGAGGGCCTAAAGTGGGCCGTGTGGGCCAAGCCCATAAGGCCCATTGGGCCTTGTGGCCGTGCGAAGAGAGGGGGAGGGTTTCAAATGCATGCCCCTCCCCAAGTGTCCTAATGCATGGGCCATTTGGCACCCATGCATTAGAGTCCTCCTTGTAATGATTAGGAGGGGGGGGAAGAAAAGAGAAAAGGGAGAGAGAGATGGCCGGAGGAGGGGTGGTCGCACAAGAGAGAGAGAGAGAGAGAGAGAGATTGCGAGAAAGGGAGAGAGGGAGAGAGGTGCGCGCGAGAGAGAAAGGAAGAGGAGGAGGAGCCGCCGCACAACGCCGTCCACCACCGCCGTTCGTCGTCGTTCTTCCTTGTGTTGAGGCAATTTTAGGTTCCATTCTACTCTTGCATGTGTGTTTTGTATGGATGATTGAACTCTTGGGTGTTTGGAAGCTAGAAACCGAAGCTAGGGTGTTTGGTTATTGTAAATGCACGCTGTTTTCGCATGAACCAGTGAAGTCAGAAACTTGTGAGGGCTTGCATGTATACTTGGAGTTCGATTTTGGCTTGGATCTCTTCATGGAAGTTGTAGCTAACACCTTGAACTATAACATAATTAAATTTCGTGAAAAATGATGGAGATTTAAGGGGTCAAAGCCTCATGTTTCGGAGATCCTAGATCTGGAGTTGTTTTTCTGACCTTGTGGTGGATTTATGGTTTGCATGTTGGTTTTTGCTAAGAATCTCTCTTTGACTTATTCATGAAAATTGTAGAGAACATATTAAGGATTAACATACTCAAATTTGAAGTAAAATGAACAAGTATATCTTAGGAAACCAACCTGATATTGAAGACGATGAAACTGGAGTCGCGGTGTGGGACACCCAAGACTTCGTGGAAACATTTGGAGGTCTTCCTTTGGTTTTTTGGCCTAAGTTCCTTCATGAAAGTTGTAGGGGATCATTAGAAGTATAACATATCCAAATTGTAGAGAAAACGAAGAAGTGTATGTGGGTCACATCTCCATATTTCGGACATAGTCATCTGTGCGTTTCGGTAACTTGACCAGAAGCTTCGTGGATCTGTAAAACTTTATCTATAATGATTTTAGCCTAGGTTCCTTCATGAAAAGTATATTTTAATGTCTTATCTATAACCTGGTGAAATTTCATAATTTTATGAGGTCGTATGGGTATTTTAATCTATTTACTTAGAAAACTGTGCGTTCTGCCCTTATCCGAATTTCAATATGGAAATTGTGGAAATAGTGTTTATTGTGTAGAAATTGATTGGCCATGCTTTTCTGTGGTGAAATGACTATTTTATGGCATTACAATATTATGTGTTTTGATTTCATGAATTTGTGATTTTTGTGATTAATTAATTGATTAATTAATTAATTAATTGCAAGGTAAAAATTAAATTAGGATTTAAATAAATTCTAAATGCAATTGGCAAGTACATTGTTTTGAGTGGCATGTGGACCTAATTGCTATGGGGGATGCATCTATTGCATGTATGTGAAATTATTTGATGATAGATGTATAAGAAAGATGATCTTGTCTTGCCATTACATCATGTGCATGATGAATTGAGACATAATTGGCAATGTGATCCATGGTAATTGTTGGGGGAAGATGTTAATGCCCGGATTGTATAGAGATACATGGCCGGATGGCCCTGGGAGTATCAGGATGCCCGGAATGAGATGGGTGCCGGAAGCCTCGGAGGTCTTTGCCCGAGGGGATGCCTCGTGATGCCGGTTGGGATGCGAGATGCCCGGGATGCGGGGGTGCCGGATGCCCGGTGGTCATGATTGGCATAATTCCGGAGGTTCTTTGCAAGGCCCGAATAGGGTGCGAGTGTAAAGTATGGGATGGATGATCCCGAGAAAGGGTGATGTGATGATCAATTGAGAACTAAAGTGGAAATTAAATCATACATATGTGATATGATGTGATGATAATCACTTATGATATAGTGGCATGATGACATGATGATGACATGCATGTGTACTATGATGACATGATGATGACATGCATGTGTACTATGGTATGATGATGACATGTATGTGTACTATGGTATGATGATGACATGTATGTGTACTAAGATGACATGATGACATGTATGGATCATATGGTATGATGATGATGATCATTTGTGATTGATGCTATGTACGTATTACGATTTTGATGATGAGGCATGATGGCATGTACGTGGCTTCGAGGTAAGTACATTACAATGTATGAATGACATGTGTATTGGAACTGTTGTATTGTTAAATGCATTGAGTGTTGATTGGATCTCTTTACTTGTTGAGTGGTTGTACTCACCCCTTCGGGGACCAACATTTCAGATTACTGCGATGCCTCTCCTTGTCGTTAATAGGGAGTGTTTTACGGCCTTCCATCTGACGTGGAGGTCGAGCTGACCGAGATAGATTGTCCCACCATGCCGGGACTGACCTTTTTACGTGTGCGCGCGATCGTATCTTATGACGTGGGCCTAACTGGAGGCCCAGTCATCCAGGAGTACATCTCCGTCCACATCCGCCATGACGGTGTCATGATGGGGATGCTGCCACCTCCACCGCCTGACGCACCGGGATGGGTGTGACGGCCTGCGCACGTGGAGTGGGGGTTAGCAACTTTTTGGATGGCCGCCACGAGTAGTCCGAAGGGAGATCGTTACACGTCGCATTTTTTAGGGTCGTGTGTCTCTTTTTGAGGTTGAAGGCCGAGCATAGATGAGTCTTGGCCTACCCTTTTGTACCGACCCGTGTTGCCCTTCGTAATTATATATGTAAATAAAAGTGGTTCGGCCTCGTGTTTTCGTTCAATCAAAGATAGTTGGTGTGCATTGTGTTGTCGTGAGGGAAGCGAAGTGTTGGTGAGACTCGCCTCTTATTTTCCGCTATGAGCTGCGCAAAATCCTTAAAGCCTTTTTAAAGGAAAAGAAAAGAAAAATATTTACGCCTAAGTGTCGGCTTGAATCTTTCTTTTATCAGTGTATACTTTGTTTTCGTTTTGGTTTCTTTCGCTTGGTATCTGTGGCGACCCTACCGGGTTTTGGGGGTGCCACAGGCAGCATCCCCATCATCACCCCGTCACGGCGAATATGGACGGACACGTACTCCTGGATGACTGGGCCTCCAGATAGACCCACGTCATAGGATACGATCGCACGCACATGGATGAACGTCAGTCCCGGCAGGGTGGGACAATCGATCTATGTCAGCTCGACCTCCACGTCAGATGGAAGGCCGTAAAACACTCCCCGCGTGACGGCAGGGAGAGGCATCGTGCTAATCTGAAATGTTGGTCTCCGAAGGGGTGAGTACAACCACTCAGCAGGTAAAGGAATCCAATCAACACTCAATGCATTTAAACAATACGAACAATTTCAATATACACGTCATTCAAGCATTGTAGCGTACTTACCTCGAAGCCATGTATATGCCATCATACCTCATCGTCACAATCATAATACGTACATAGTATCAATTTCAAATGATCATCATCATCATACCATATGATCCATACGTGTCATCATGTCACCTTATCACAAGTGATTATCATCACATCATATCACATATGCATGTCATCATCATGCCATATTACACATGCATGTCATCATATCACCCTTCCTCGGGATCATCCATCCCATACTTTACACTCGCGCCCTATCCGGGCATCACAAGAAGAACCTCCGGAATTATGCCAATCATGGCCACCGGGCATCCGGCACCCCCGCATCCCGGGCATCTTGCATCCCAACCGGCATCACGAGGCATCCCCTCGGGCAAAGACCTCCGAGGCTTCCGGCACCCAACCATTCCGGACATCCTGATACTCCCAGGACCATCCGGTCATGTATCTCTATACATTTACGGGCATCCGGCACCCATCTCATCTCGGGCATCCTGATACTTCCAGGGCATTATCATCCGCCACATACAATTTCCTCATTTACCATTACTCATGATTGCCAATTTAGGTCTCAATATTCCATGCACATGATGCAATGACAAAACAAGCTCACCTTTGTTCTTGTACATGCATCATCAAGCATTTGCATACATGCAGTAAATGCAATCACCCATAGTAATTAAGTTCTTATGGAATTATATGCCACTAATAACAATGCACTTACCAAATGCATTTCGAATTTATTTTAAATTCCAATTTATTCTACTTTGCAATTAATTAAATTAAATAATCACATACATCCCAAATCAAAGCATATAGTAATTTAATGCAATAAAATAGAAATTTCTGCAGAAAACACATAGCCAAACAATTTCTACACAATAAACAATATTTCCACAATTTCCGTATATAATTTCGGATAAGAGCAGAACGCACAGTTTTCTAAATAAATCAATTAAAATACCCATACGACCTCAGAAAATTATAAACTTTTACCAGGTTATAGAAAAGACGTTAAAATAAGTTTTTCATGCAGAAATCTAGGCCAAATTCGTTTTAGATAAATTTCTACAGACCCACGAAGCTTCTGGTCAGGTTACCGAAATATCCAGAATCCTATGTCCGAAATATTGAGATTTAACCTCTCTATCCTTCTTCGTTTTCTCTGAAATTTGGATATGTTTTACTTCTAAGGATCCCCTACAACTTTCATGAAGGAACTGAGGTCAAACTACCAAAGGAAGACCTCCAAATGGTTCCACGAAGTCTCAGGTATCCTACATTGCGACTCCAGATTCATCGTCTTCAAGATCAGGTTGGTTTCCTTGTCTAAACTTGTTATTTTTGCTTCAAATTCGAGTATGTTCATCCTTAAGATGTTCTCTACAAGTCTCATGAAGAAGTCAAAGAGATATTCATAGTAAAAATCAACATGCAAGCACAAATCCACCACAAGGTCAGAAAAACAGTTCCAGATCTAGGGTCTCCGAAAAATAAGGTTTTGCCCCCTCAAATCTTCCTCATTTTTCACGAAATTTTAGTATGTCATAGTTCAATATGTTAGCTACAACTTGCATGACGAGATCCAAGCCAAAATCGAACTCCAAACATGCATGCAAGTTCCCACAAGTGTCTGACTCCAGTGATCCGTGCGAAAACAGCATGCACCTCCAAGAACAAACCATCCTCACTCCATTTTCGTGCATTCAAAACAACAAAAACCCAACCAACACACACAACACACATGCAAAGAAAGATGAAGGACCCTAAACTCGCCTCTAAACCAAGAAGGAACGGCGGGAAGCGGCGGACGGACGGGCGGTGTGCGGCGGCGGCTCCTTCTCCTCTTCCCTCTCTTCTCGCGCAAGCCTTCCCCTCTTCCTTCTCTCTCTCTCTCTCTCTCTCTCTCTCTCTCTCTCACCCGTGCGACACTCTCCCCCCATCCGGCCATCTCCTTCCTTAAGTTTCCCCAAAGGCAATGATTGCCTTGCCTTTCCCTTGCCTAATGCATGGCAAGCAAGCTTTGCCACTTGGCAAAGCCCCATGCATGGGCTTGGGCCTCCTTGGAAGAAGTGGGCCGGCCACTTCTTCCCCTCCTCTTGGGCCGACGCAAGCCCACTTGTGGGCCTTAATGGGCCCGCCACTTGGCCCATTAGGGTCCACCCTTGGGCCTAAGGCCCAATTCAACTTCTTTTTCCCAATTTAATTAAAACTAACAATTTATTACACTTAATTAAAAAAATCCCATAACATTTAACCTATGAGAAAAAAATAATCTATAACAAGCATGGGAAAACATAAATTTATCCTTATTAATTACCTTAAGTTTCAATTAAAAACACAAGGCACAAAGCACAAAGCCTTAAGAAAGAACTAAGGCTAAAACACACACCAATAGGTAAGTTAATTACCTATTTAAAAGCTCTAGGGCACCTTAGGACTTGCCCTTGATTCCTAGGATGCCACAGCAAAAGGGAAAACTTTTCACATATTCCGTTCAAATTTTTAGGCAATATACACCAAAGGATGTATTTTCAAGCAAAAATGAAAATTTTTGATAGAATATGTGAAAAGTACAAAAAAAGAATATCACATGTGGTGCAATGATATATTCAAAAAATATTGCACGAGCAAAATTGGAAACGAAATGTGCAATAAGGATTCAATTTTTTGCGCTATCAAAAGGGTGAGGGGTATAGAAAAGTGGTCAGCAAAAAAATCTGGAGAGAAAATTTTGAGAGCAATAGGTGAAAGCTTGGTTTTTTGAGTGAAATTTCGAAAAGGGTGAGGAGAGAGATTTTCTGCAAAAAAATAAAAATAAAAATCCAGCACTGTTCATCTTCTTCGCAGGGGTAAACCCTTGCCCACGCCGGTGCCGCGCTCGGTCGGCCTCTGCCAGCGTCTGCCATCACTGCGGTCGACCCGCGACTTGCATATCTCGAGCCGCCGGTTGCCGCTGCAACAACCCCGACGCCAGCTTCCGCCTTCAATCGACACCGCACCTCCTCCACGAGCCACCGTGTTCCAAAGCCAGATCTGAATGCCAAGTCACCACCCGATGCCCTGCTGCTCGAAGCCGAAGCCTCGCGACCTGCCTCCAACTGCTTGTGCCCATCCGCGAAACCCCCGACGCCATCAGAGCCGCCCTCCGCCAGCGCCCGAAGCCCTCTGTCCCGTTTGTGGCCTCGCCTAGACCCGCGACGCTCCCTGCTGCCTCACCCCCGTCGCGCCGCCCCGGAGCCCTCGCCAGAAACCTAGCCGTTGAGCCCTCCCTCGCCGGACCTCCGATCCGGCCAAGATTTCTTTTTCCTTTTTAAAAAAAAGGGAAAAAGTTAAATTAGGTATTTTTACTTTACCTTTTTTAGGCAAGTTTAGGTTTTTCTTTATTCTTTTTATTTATTATTTCTTTCTATGTTAATTTTCTTTGGTTGGAATGTCTTTCTATGCATAATTGAAAATCTCAATGCATTACTTAATTCGCAACTGCACTAAGGTTTTTAATTTCATCTATAAGGCTTTAGATGAAATAATTAATCAAGTGGGAATAAAATTGATATTTTTATCTTTAAGGCTTAAGATCAATTTATCGATTTTACTAGCGAAATATTATCCCTTGATTTGAATGATGTGTGATATCCTTTTTGGGGTAATTTTGAATGAACTTGATTGTTTTTATTTGTCTTGAGATATGCTTGAATTAGGATATTACATGTTTTAGGGTTATTTGTATAGTTAGGCAAAACATTCTATTTATCATGAATTGTTTAAATAAAAAATAAATAAAAAAAATCAAATCAATAACTTAGGTGGCTAGTTTTTTTAAAAACTTGAATTGCATGTTTAATTATTTGGCAATTGTTAATTTCGAAATAAAAAGAAAAAATAAAAATATTAGTTTTTTTTATTATTATCATGCATATTTAGAATATGAATTTTATTTCGAATCATGGAAAAAGAAAACAAAAAGAAAGCATATAGAATTTTGTTTTATTATTGTTTGATTTGCATTTCGAAATTAATAAAAAAGAAACAAAAAATCATCATGCATATGTCACGTAGAATTAGGAGGCATATTTTGCACGTCATTGCATATTAGGGTTAAATTGCACCTAGTTTAATTTTAGATAATATTTTTTTAATTTATTATAAGTTTAGGCATTTTCCTTAATAAATTGCCTTTTAGGATTATTTGGGTTAAGATAAGATTTTCGTTTAAATTAGGATTTAATTTAACTTAATTCCTAATATAAATTGAATATGATCTTAATCTAGCTAGATAATTTTCACATTTTTCTAATTCCTAATTTCAAAATAAAAAATAAAAAAAATGTCTTAGAATAAATTAGTTTCAATCTTTAGGATAGGTTGCATTCTTTCAAGGAAAAAGAAAAGAAAAAATGTCATATGCACTTCATTAGGGTTAGATTCATTGAGATGCATGTCATTTAGTATTTTTGCTAGGCCCATTTAATTAGAAATTACATGTCATTAGAATTATGTCATTTAGTTAATATTGCATTGCATATTGCATGATTTTCATTAATTAAATGAAAAGAAAAAAAAATGAAATTGCGTGTTAATTAGAAACCATATCTAGGGTTGTTGATGTGGATTTTAATTTAATATTGCAGATGCTTTTGTTGCTTTGAGGTAAGTTTGCGATTTATTTATTATTTATTTGGGTGTTAAATTGGTGGATTGCGCACCCGCATGATCGCCTCACATGTTAGGGAAATAAATTTAAAATCAATCCAAGGTGCATGCCAAACACTTTTTAAATAAAAAATGGTACCGAAAGGGCATTAGAGAAATCTAGTGTAGTCAAGTCCCCATACCCATAGTCTTTGGTTCGTAGGAGTAAAGTAAACCTCCCGTTGCTTTACTTGGATTTCTAATTGACCCACCAAAAATATATTAGTGGCGACTCCTAATTGAAAATCATTTGCATGTTAAGAACTTAAACTTAAGTCGCGAATTGGTATGGGCTTGGGAGAGCCCGAGTTAAGTTTAGGCTTAACAATCAATTAGCCAAACCCTAGGTGGTTCACCCGAAAAATTGGTCGCAACAACTTGGCGACTCCGCTAGGGACTTGAGTTGAAACTCTTAGTGGACTTAGACCAATTTTCTTTTTTGAAAAATGTTTTTGTTTGGCAGCAAGGATTCTAGGTACATCCCTAACATTTAAGGTGTTAAATGTTTTTGCAGATTGGGAGTTATAAGGGGAAGTGTTTGTTAACCCTTGTTTTGTAGGGAGGTGAAGGAATGTATGGTTTAATTTCATGTTGAAGTGTTGCTTGATATTAAATTGTCGTGCATGCCTTGCATTTGCACTACACTTTTGCACACACAACCTGCCGCCGGACCTGGGCAGCACTAGGATATTTAGGATGGTATTGAGTTGGATACGACTTCGACCGTGAGGCCGCGTAGTAGAGGTTGCCCAACTCAATCCCGAAAGTTTCTTTCTTGGTGTCAAGAATGTTTACCTCTGCCCGTGAGGTTGCGTCGCATTGGGGTATCATTCTTGACTGAGCCGGAGTTAGGAGGACTTGACTTAGTATGCGAGGCTGCAACTAAGTCATCTCACCCTTTTAACTCCATTTTGTTTAGCCTTCCTAGTTAGAAATCGAACCCCACATTTCATGTGCTTGTCTATGTGTTTACTTTAATCGTCTGGTAAAGTAAGCTCCCTACTCTTTACTCTTGCAATTTACTCACTTTATTATGTCTTTGGTTGGTCCATGACATTAGGTTGGTCGAGTCTTGGTCTATAAACAATGGGAAGATTCGACATTCAATTCGTGCCTACGCCAAAGGTTGAACTCAAATCATGGTGGGATCGTCTAGGCCACGATGGTCAAAGCTATGTGGAAGATAGACTTGGTCGCCTTGTTCCCCTCCTCGACATCGATGTCGAGAGTGGCGTCATGCAAGCACTTCCTCATTTCTGGAGCCCCCAAACATCAAAGTTCATCTTTGGTAAGCACGAGCTGACTCCGACATTGGAAGAATACAGCATTGCCATAGGAAAACCCTTGGAATTGGAATTAATAAATCCACCCCTTGGATTAAAACCAGAATCGATTTTGTCTGATTTTCTTAGAATGGATAAAAATATGATAAAACGAGTGCTGAAAGATAATTGTCTTGCATGTCATTTTTCCTTCCTAGATCAGAGTTTTGCTAGTGCTAACACTCTCTTAAAAAGTAGGATCTTCCTCCTAGCTTTCTTTGGGTTTATTGTTTTTCCTCTTCGTAAAGGCGCTATTAATCCTTCTATTGCATGGGTGGTCAAACAAGTGTATGTTAGGGTTAGTTTTGTCAACACTATTCTAGCTGAAACATTCTTGTCACTCACCCGATTTAAGGAGGATGAGGATAAAACCTTTCGTGCACCAATTAAACTTTTACAAATTTGGTTCTTTTCTCATATGAGTAAAATTGATATTCGCATGAATATTATTAATGTCACTGATTCTCATCACCCTATTGAGGTATTTAAAAATCATCAAGACCGAACTCCAAATCTTTCTTACTCAAAATGGATCAAATTGTTGAAAAATCCAAATATCAAGATTTTCCTATGGCATGCCAAATGGTTCCAAGTCTCCGAGGCATGTCTCTCTCATGGCGATAATGAACCGATCCCGCTATTGGGGATCATCGGTGCCACTTCATACTACCCACTCCATGTGACCCGTCAATATCAAGTTGTTCAAGACATGCCACCCCCTCTCAAGTTGGGTTTGTTCCAAGCTCGATTCACTGCCAAAGATTGTGATCACAAAAGGGAGATTTGTTGTATCGAACGAGCTTGGCTCGCATGTTGCAATCAAAAGTTGAGCTTGCCTGAAGATGAGCTTGGAGGGAAATAAAAGACTTACTATGCCACGCCTCGATACATCCGCTAGCACAAGATCCCGATCGAGTATCTCCCAAAGGTGCCAAATGTGACCAAAAAGCCCACTTGACAAGCGGAGCTTAATCGTCACAAGAGGAAGATTGAAGAGCTTGAGAAGCAAGCCAAGAAGGATGCTAAGGAGAAGAGGCAATTGTGTCGAGCATTGACTTCCCATGTGTTTATAGATCGAGCCAAATGAAATGGCTTGAACCTATTTGATTTTTAGCTTAATGTTTAGCAAGTTGAGTCATTTACTTCATTAGTTTATTTGTTTAGGGCTTTGCAAATTTCTTTACATTGTTAATGTCAAACAATTTCATTAATGAATAAAAGCAGTTAGACTCTCGTCATGGACCGGCATTATTTTATATAAAGTGCTTATGTGTATTCATATTTTAGCTGATAACAGATCCTCCACGTTCACCCAATATTACACGATTAAGAGCTAGAATGGCCGACCAATCAGAAATGCGTGATCGTATGTCCGCTGTGGAAACTCAACTCCAACAACTGCTCGCCTCTCTACAGCTTGTGACGGATCAACTCCAATTCCTCCAAGTAAATCCAACAACTGCACCTGCTCTTCCTCAAATAACTATCTCGAAGCAAACAAACAAGGTTGCCGATGACATGCCCGAGTTGGACGATGACTCGATCCTTGTTAGAAAGACCAAGCTAGACGAAAAATTGAAACAACTACAAGAGTCGCAGAATTCACTCCCGTTCGACCTGTCTGTGTATGAGAAGGTCAACATGCCAAAGAAATTCAAAATGCCGGATTTTGAGAAATACGATGGTACTTCCTGCCCAAAAGCTCATTTACAGATGTATCACGTGCGTATGACCCAATATGTCAAGAACGAACCCCTCATGATCCAATCGTTCCATGTGAGTTTGACTGGACCTGCACTAAACTGGTATGTCATGAAGAATATGAACCTTCTCGACACCTGGAATGAAGTGACCGACTTATTTCTCAAGCAATACAAGTTCAACATGAATATTGCACCTTCCCGAGAGGATCTTGAGAGGATGGAGAAAAAGAGGAACGAGTTGTTTAAAGAGTATGCCGTAAGATGGCGAAATCTGGCAGCTCAAATCACTCTCGAGCCTATTGACAAGGAGTTGATGAAGTTGTTTGTCAAAACCCTCCCGTCTGAATTCCATAACCGGATGGCTAGCACGTACGTTGAAAACTTCAATAAGCTTATTCCTGTGGGAGAACAACTCGAAGTGGGGATAACGGAAGGATGGTTTACTAAGCCATCTAGTAAAAGATTCACTGCCAAAAAGGAGAAGGAAGCAGCTGTGGATGTGAATGTGGCTTATAGCCAAGAAAATGTCAAACGTGCCCCGGCTATCCAAATGAATCCAAGACAGCCCCAAACCACTGGCCGTCAACCATTTAATAGGAGGCAATTCTCTCCTCTCCCTAGGTCTCCATCCCAAGTGCTGACGATTCTCCGAAAGAAATGTTTGCTTACTAGTGAACCAAAGCGTCCTAACCGTGAAAGCAATCGCAATTACGACCCGACAAAGAAATGTGACTACCATAGCGGTGAACTAGGGCATTCAACTGATGAGTGTTTCACCCTCAAGCACAAGATCCAAAACCTCTTAGACACGAAAATCTTTTCGTTTCAAACTGTTCAGCCGAATGTCCAGGAGAATCCACTACCCGAGCATGAGGGTACGGTGAATGCTATCCTGGAACCTGAAGTCGGTCGAATCAAGGACTCGAAGGTGCACGTGGCAGATGCTTACAGCTGACTGGTGAGAGCTGGATATTATCCAGGTCAAGAAAATGTTCCCCTATCATTGATGAAGGAAAGAATTGCTCAAATGGTGGATGCCGGCATTATCATATATGCTGACCATAACTGCATAGTTTCCACTATTTCCCACATCATAATTGATTGGGAGGAGGAGCAGGCTGCGCTTAATACTAATAAGGAAGAAGTTGATCCTTCGCTCGCAGATATGCCTCCGCTAGAAGATGCATCTGATGAGGAGATTGTGATTGAGATACCTCAACCATATGAGTATGTCAACAACAAAGCAGTGCCTTGGTCTTATGACTTAGATGTCGACCTTGTTACAAGGTCTGGTCGAACCTATGATCAAGCCAGTGCTCAAACTGCAAAACCAGTCACCGATGAAGAGGCTAAGCAATTTCTGGCTGTGATTAAAGCAAGTGAGTATAATGTGGTCGATCAATTGCGAAAGATGCCTGCTCAGATCTCTCTGCTCGAGCTTCTCCAAACATCCTCTGTGCATCAAAAGTCACTAATGAAGGTGTTGAGCAAAATTCATGTGTCAGAGACAGTTGAGGTAGATAAGTTGGAAGAATTTGTGGGACCGGTCCTTCTCAAGGATTTCATCGCCTTTTCTGATGAAGAATTCCCTCTCGAAGGCCAGGGACATAACAAAGCACTCTACGTATCCGTTAAACACAAGTCTTCTCATGTGTCTCGAGTGCTCCTTGATAATGGGTCCGCTCTGAACATATGTCCATTAGCCACTTTGCACCACCTCAAGGTAGACTTGTCAAGGATACATGCTGCAATGACCTCAGTATGAGCTTTTGATGGCACAAAGAACGAGGTACTCGGAGAAATCCATATCGACGTACAGATAGGGCCAGTCGTTTTCAACATTCCCTTTCAAGTGTTGGACATCCCTACTGCATTCAATTTCCTGCTGGGTTGTCCCTGGATACACACTGCTGGAGTAGTACCTTCAAGTCTACATCAAGCTGTGAAATTAATAATCGAAAGGAAGCTGGTTACCGTGTATGGTGAGGAAGACCACCGGATCTATCATGAGACGGCTATCCCCTATGTAGAGCCAGATTCTGAGCTTGAATCGAGTTACCACTCATTTGAGTTGGTATCCACCATACATGCTTCTCGAGGTTCATCACCGCCCAATCCTGAGGTTTCAGATGCTGCCCTCATGGTAGGAAGAGTAATGGTCGGAAATGGTTTTGTTCCTGGCAATGGTCTTGGAAGAAATGATCAGGGCATTCGAAGCCCCATTGAAGCCCCTCAGAGGTCCCGTTCTGCTGGTTTAGGGTACCATGGAAGAGGTGGAGGAAGTTCAAGAGGACGAAGACAAGGAAGGCAGAACCAGCCACTTGGTCAAGGGCGAGGGAGGCAAAACTCGCTACACCCGAGCATTCATGAGACATTCCCCGGTCCTCCCATAATGATGCAGGATGAAGCAGATACCCTAGGGCAGCCTAGTGGCAAATTTGATTACCTGGTGAAGTATTCGACCCCTCCCAGCTACTGTGTTGATCCTCGTGAGATAGTCCCAGATGGATGGGATGGCATGGATAATCTGACACCCTCGGAGACAGAAAAGTCTGGAGATGCATTGGAAGGAATCACTAGTCTCTTCGATGACGTCTTCATAAGGACCATTGATGAAGGACCTCCGTAGGTGATGGGCTTTGGCCCACGAGAGTAACTCATTTACTACTTTCTCACATTCCCCTGCGCAAGAATTTTTATTGCTTTCTAGGGCTTGTTTTTGATTTCTTCTTTTTCGCTTTATTTTTAGGGCTTGAAAATTGCATTTCCATTCAATAAATGTAATTGATTGATGAATATCAATAAAATTAAAAGTTTTATTTTGAGGGCATGATGAGGTACACCAAACCAGCCCGGTGATGATATCCAGCCGATAAAAGAAAAAGAAAATCCAATGAGAATTCTGAGGCCTGGGCTTGATCATGCTTGCTCGTGTCAAAATATTTCAAAAAAAATGTTTTTGCCAAAGCTTTTCTTAACACAAAAAAAGGGCAAATATAGATTACTCTGTTTGTCTTTCTAATTTACTCACTTCATGTTTCAGGAACAGTCTTGTGGCATACAAAGGCATGGAAACGGTCCAATCCGATGCAACAAATGTTGATATGGATGATCTCAAGGACTTGATTGAAGATTCCATTGAGGTGCAGCGAAGCTGGGAACAACATGAAAAAGCCAAGGCTTTCACATCCGAGCAGATTGTCACTATTAATTTAAGTGACTCTCAAGAAGCTAAAGAAGTTAAAATTGGGGCAAATCTCCCTAAAGACGAAGCCGAGCACCTAATTCAACTACTGAAGGAATATCAGGATATCTTTGCATGGACTTATGCTGACATGCCTGGTTTAGACCCATCGATTGTCGAGCATTGCTTGCCTACTAATCCGGACGTGCCACCTAAGAAGCAGAGACTTCGGAGAACTAAGCCCGAGCTTTCAAAGAAGTTAGAGGAGGAGGTGATGAAGCTTCTAAATATGGGATTCATTGAAGTCTCACAATACCCTGAATGGGTGGCTAACTATGTGCTGGTAATGAAGAAGGATGGTTGAGTTCGAGTTTGTATTGACTATCGAGATCTGAACAAGGCGAGTCCAAAGGATGATTTCCCACTCCCTCACATTGATGTCATCGTCGGTAGTACCGCCGGGTTCGAACTATTCTCGTTTATGGATGGGTTTTCCAGATACAATCAAATAAGGATGAAAGAGGAAGACAAAGAGAAGACTACATTTATCACCCCGTGGGGGACCTTTCATTATAAGGTCATGCCCTTTGGACTCAAGAACGCAGGGGCAACTTACCAGCGAGCCATGGTAACACTGTTCCATGATATGATGTATCAGGAGATTGAAGTCTATGTTGACGATATGATTGCAAAGACCCGGCCTGGAAAAAGCCATATGGAAACCTTGAAGAAATTATTTGACCGACTTCGTGAATTCAAGCTCCGGCTAAATCCCACTAAATGCGTGTTTGGGGCAACATCTGGTAAATTACTTGGATTCATTGTAAGCAGTAAGGGGATTGAGATAGACCCATCCAAGGCTAAGGCCATATGTGAGCTGCAACCTCCATCAACAGTGAAAGAAGTCCGGAGTCTTTTGGGAAGACTGAATTACATAGCCCGGTTCATTTCTCAACTGTCTGAAACGGCCAAGCCATTCTTCAAACTCCTAAAGAAGAATGCACGAATCAACTGGGATGACGAGTGTTGAGAGGCGTTTGACAAATTGAAGCAGTACTTGATGAATCCACCAGTTCTTGTCCAACCATCACCAGGGCATCCCTTGATTCTCTACCTCACCATTCATAGTGAATCATTGGGTGCAATGTTGGCTCAAGAAAGTCCTGTTAATAAAAAAGAGCGAGCCATTTACTATATAAGTAAGAAGTTCACCATATCAGAGTTGAAGTATTCTGATGTTGAAAAGACTTGTGCCGCTTTGGAATGGGTATTGCATAGATTGCGACAATATACATTGCATTACCAGACATTTCTCGTGACAGAGAACGACCCCGTCAAGTATTTACTTAATCAGACAGCTTTGGTGGGTAAGTTGGCCAAATGGCAAATTTTGATTTCCGAATTTGATGTGCAATTCATGCCACAAAAGTCGGTTAAGGGTCGAGCAATCGCTGATCTATTGGTCGAGAATTCAGGCGTCTCTAACAACAATGACAATTTCCTTGATGACCGTGTCTTGAGTGTAAATGAAGACTCATGGAAGATGTTTTTCGATGGAGCCATAAACTTGTATGGCTCTGGTATTGGGGTAATTCTGATATCCCCAAATGGACAGCACTATCCGGTAGCTGCAAAATTGACATTCCCATGCACCAACAATGTGGCCGAGTATGAAGCTTGCATCCTCGGACTTCAAGCCGCAATCGAGATAGGTGTGGCCAAGTTAATGGTATTCGGAGATTCAACACTAATCATATTACAGACTGTAGGTGAGTGGAAGACTAAGGATGCCAAATTGCTCCCATACCACCGGTATCTAGAAAGTTTCGTGAAGCAATTCAAAGAAATTTCATTTGAATACCTACCGAGGTCCCACAATCAATTTGTTGATGCACTCGCAACTTTGTCATCTATGTTACAAGTTGCTAACGGATTAGAAGTCGAGCCATTGAAGATAGAAGTCTTGCCGGAGCCGGCTTACTGTATGATCATAATTGAAGAACCTGATGGAAAACCATGGTATTACAATATCATGAACTACATTAAAAGGCAGGAATTTCCTGAACGAAGCACTCCTGCTAATAGGAAGTACATCATGAAGATGGCCTCAAAATTCTTCATCAGTGGCGAGAATCTTTACAAGAGATCCTATGATTCAATCTTGTTGCGATGTGTGGAGGCAACGGAAGCTACTTAAATCATGCAAGAAGTGCACGAAGGGATATGTGGCCCTCACATGAATGGGCACATGATGGCTAAGAATATTATGAGATTAGGCTATTATTGGCTCACATTAGAAAGTGACTACATTAAGCATGTACGAAGTTGCCACCGCTGCTAGATTCATGGTGATAAGATAAATGTTCCTCCAACTGAGTTGCCCAGTTTTCTGAGCCATGGCCTTTCTCGATGTGGGCGATTGATGTGATTGGCCCAATCAATCCTAAGGCTTCAAATGGGCATCAATTCATTTTGGTGGCGATAGACTATTTCTCCAAATGGATCGAAGCCACATCCTTTGTGAATGTCACCGCCCACAATGTTGTGAAGTTCATCAAACGTGACATAATTGCTTGCTATGGCGTCCCTGAAGCAATTGTCACTGACAATGGGACGAACTTGAACAATAAACTCATCGACGACTTGTTCAGCGAGTTCAAGATCAAGCATTTGAATTCGTCACCTTACCGCCCTCAAATGAATGGGGTTGTTGAAGCAGCTAATAAGAACATTAAGAAGATCTTGGCTAAGACAGCCGAGAATTATCGTGTGACAGCCTGAATTTTCTGAATTGTTTTCAATTAAATAAATCGGGCTTTTCGTCGACGTGTCTATAATGCTATTCTCTGAGCTGATCACTCACGAGATAATCGGACTATCTGGGAAATCAATAGAGGAATCTAAATGCAATTGACTTGAGAATTTGAACATGAATCGACTGCTCGACCGTGTCGGTCTATAAGGGTCATTGCGGCACTGTCAGAATCGATAAGAAATCAGAGATAGGTCGATTTGGCTGAGATATGTGATCAGAATGTGGGTGATTCCACTTGATTTCAAAATTCTCACCGATTGGCACTAAATTGATTTTCTGACGTTTTGGGTACCCTGTGTCCGTATTTGAAACCTCGAGATTTTCACGACAACCGAGAGTCGCCAATGTTTCGAAGATGTACTATGTGACTCGAGATAAATCGATCACGGGTCAATTGCACCAAAAATTCCTAAAAGTGACTCGGTAGACTAGGTCACGCTAAAAGCGCGCCAGATTGAAATTAACTTCTTATTTGAATTCGATTTCATAAATTGAAAGTTCTGTGGTGTCACGAGCTATATTAGGGACGTCGACTTATCCTCCGAGAAATTTTGAGAGATTCCGAGATTTCTACGGAAATTCGAATCGGACGCTGGGGAAAATTAGCGAAAATTCAGATTGGCAAAATTGAAGAGATTTTTGACTTTCAAGCCGAGCGTTCAAGTGTCAGGGACTTACAGAAATTGATATGGGATTTTTCTTCATCAAAATTTGATGTCGAATTTGAGAATTTGTTGAAGAATTTGATGTTCCAAAAATGGAAATTCGGAGCTTTGGTTGGGGGTGCATTATTTGCATCAATATTGAAGTATTATGGACTTATCTTAGTGGAAAGTATTAAGGGGACAAGTAATCAATTAAAGGGATAAGAGAGCCACCAGAGGAGAGGTATTCCCCGAACGTGTGGTTCCGGTGTGGAACACCTTTGTTAGAGCATTTAATAGCAAGTACTTTTCTAACTGTGCCAAGCAATTGAAGATGGCGGAATTTCTGCACCTCCGTCAAGGTTCAATGACTGTGGACCAGTACGAGGCAAAGTTCGCTGAGCTTTCACAGTATGCCACGAGATTGATTGCAGATCCTAAGGAGAAGGTAATGAGGTTTTTGGATGGCCTCCGACCAGAGCTGAAAAATCCGTTGGTGCCTATGGATATAAAGAATTACAATGAGCTGAACGGACGAGCCCAGCTGGTAGAGAAGAATCTGAACGAACAAGCCGCCGCATCTGGGTCACGATTTGGCTTTAACCAGGATAGGAATAGGTTTGGGAAGAAACCTATGCCTGGAGGAAGGTATCCCATTTCGCCTAACAGGAAGGGTGGAATAGGAAAGTTTGCTCAAAGACAGAATGGTGCATGTCGCTTCTGCAGAAGACAACATGGGTCAGCCCCGTGCTACTCTAGGCCGAGCGCATGTTTTGAGTGTGGCCAACAAGGTCACATGGCCAGAAATTGTCCTAGAAAACCGATGGGACCGCCGCAGTTGCCGCCACCGCCACAGATGAATCAGAACCGAGGACTTCTGCCACCAAAAGCTCAGCAAAGTGGACTACTCAGACCTCCAGTGTAGGGAAGGACCTATGCTATCACAAGAGGACAGGCGGAGGATGCACCTAATGTGATTGCAGGTACTGTTTCACTGAACAACAATGCAGCTTATGCTTTATTTGACCCTGGTGCAACGCATTCATTTATAGCTGAGCAGTATGTTAAGTTGGTAGGATTGATTCCTGAATTGTTGGAGTCAGTGGTCAGTATATCGACACCATTAAAGGATAATGTGTTAGTTACAGTGGGTTGTTCTGGTTGCACGTTAGCGATTGGTGAGCGAGAGGGGAAAATAGACTTGATAGTCCTAGCCATGTATGATTTTGACCTGATAATTGGCATGGACTGGCTCACAAGCAACGAGCTAAGCTAGACTGTTATCGCAAGGCGATCCAATTTAACCCGGTAGAGGGTGAGAGTTTCAAGTTTATTGGGAGTCGAGGAGAACCCTCGATTACTCTAATCTCGTCTCTAGAGGCAACCCGGTTGTTAGACGGGGGTTGTCAAGGTTATCTGGCAACTGTCATGGATACGACAGTTGAGGAGCTAAAGATCGAGGACATAGCAGTGGTTCAAGAATTTTCAAATGTGTTTCCGAAAGAATTGCCAAGTCTGCCGCCAGAAAGAGAAATAGAGTTTGTGATTGAGTTAGCCCCCGGGACAGAGCCCATCTCTAAGGCTCCTTACCGGATGGCTTTATCAGAATTGAAAGAACTAAAGGTGCATATGCAAGAGTTATTGGATAAAGGATTCATACGTCCCAGTGCATCACCTTGGGGAGCACCAGTTCTATTTGTGAAGAAGAAGGATGGATCGTTGCGTCTGTGCATCGACTATCGACAACTCAATCAGGTGATGATCAAGAACAAGTATCCACTGCCGAGAATAGATGACTTGTTTGATCAGTTACAAGGAGCATCGATATTTTCAAAGATCGACTTGAGAACAGGATATCATCAGCTGAGAATCAGAAAGGAAGATATACCGAAGTCAGTGTTTCGTACTCGGTATGGCCATTATGAATTCACGGTCATGCCATTTGGATTGACGAATGCTCTAGCTGCTTTTATGGATCTGATGAACCGAGTGTTCAAAGAATACCTGGATCAATTTGTGATCGTATTCATCGATGACATCCTAGTGTATTCGAGAAGTCCAGAGGAGCATGAAGGACATTTGAGATTGGTACTGCAGACTCTAAGGACTCATGAGCTGTATGCTAAGTTTAGCAAGTGCGAGTTTTGGTTGACCCGTGTTGCTTTTCTAGGTCATGTGATCTCAGGAGAAGGAATCTCCGTAGACCCGAACAAGATTGAAGCAGTTATCAACTGGCCGAGACCGACGACTGTGACAGAGATCAGAAGTTTTCTGGGTTTAGCAGGATACTATAGAAGGTTCGTAGAAGGGTTTTCGGCGTTAGCGTCTCCTATGACTCGACTGTTAAAGAAGGAAGAGAAGTTCATATGGACAGACAAGTGCGAGCGTAGTTTCCAAGAGCTTAAGGAAAAGCTAACTACCGCACCTGTGCTGACCATACCATCTGGTCCTGGAGGATATGAAATCTACAGTGATGCGTCATTCAGAGGATTGGGTTGCGTGCTGATGCAATATGGTAGAGTTGTTGCATGCGTGTCCCGTCAGTTGAGACCTCATGAACTGAATTACCCGACGCATGACTTAGAACTTACAGCAATTATTTTCGCCCTGAAGATTTGGAGACATTATTTGTGCGGAGAAAGATTCCAGATCTTCACTGACCATCAAAGTCTCAAGTATTTATTCTCTCAGAATGAGTTGAATATGAGACAGCGTCGCTGGATGGAACTCCTAAAGGACTATGATTGTGATATTCTGTATCACCCAGGAAAAGCGAATAAAGTCGCAGATGCACTAAGTAGGAAATCTTCAGTTGCTCAGATAGCAATGAAGGAGTGGAACTTAATCGACAGAGCTCGAGATTCGGTTTTCAAATTTGAGGTAGGCCACCTTTCAAATCTTATGGCCACCCTCAGAATTGAGCCAGAAGTACAGGTAAGAATTAAGACACTTCAGCCGACAGATCCAGATATTCAGAAAATCCTGCAAGAGGATACCGAGAAGAGGAAGACTGACTTTTAGATTTCTGAGGATGGAACCCTGAGGTTCCGAGGACGATTGGTTGTACCTGACGATGTAGAGCTTAGAGAGGAGATCTTGTCAGAAGCACATCGTAGCAGTTACAGCATTCATCCCGGCAGTACAAAGATGTATCAGAATCTGCGTCAACACTACTGGTGGTTAGGTATGAAGGCAGATATCGCCAAACATGTCGCCAAGTGTTTGACATGTCAGCAAGTGAAGGCACAGCATTGTAAGCCGGGAGGATTCCTGCAACCTCTTGCAATCCCGGAGTGGAAATGGGAACATATTACAATGGATTTTGTGACGGGATTACCGAGAAGTCAGAGAGGAAATGATTCTATTTGGGTAGTGGTCGACAGACTGACAAAGTCGGCTCACTTCATTGCAGTTCGAAAGGACCTTAGTTTGGATAGACACGCAGATCTATATGTGCGTCAAGTTGTTCGTCTACATGGAGTGCCAGTTACGATTACATCAGACCGAGACCCAAGATTTACAGCTGCATTTTGGAAAAGTCTGCAGAGTGCATTAGGAATGAAGCTGCAGTACAGTACGGCATATCATCCTCAGACGGATGGCCAGTCCGAGAGGACAATTCAAACCCTCGAGGACATGCTGCAAGCTTGCGTGTTGGATTTTAAGGGAAGTTGGGAGGAACAGCTTCACCTTGTCGAGTTTGCCTATAACAACAGTTACCAACAGAGTATTCAGATGGCTCCTTTTGAAGCATTGTATGGCAGAGCGTGCAAAACACCATTTGTTGGGATGAAGTCGGAGAATGGAAAATCACAGGCCCAGAGTTGGTTCAGCAATCAGTAGATGCAGTTGCCGTTATCAGGAACAGATTAAAGACCGCTCAGAGCAGATAGAAAAGCTACGCAGATAAGCGCCGGAGACCATTGGAATTTCAAGTTGGTAATCACGTTTTTCTGAAAGTGTCACCAATGAGAGGTACTTCACGCTTTGGCAAAAAAGGAAAACTGAGTCCGAGGTACGTAGGTCCGTTTGAGATTCTTGAAAGAATCGGGATCCTAGCGTATCGTCTTGCATTACCGCCAAGGTTGGCACAAGTGCATGACGTCTTTCACATGTCGATGTTGAGGAAGTATGAGCCTGACTCGACCCACGTGCTCAATTTTGAAGAATTGGACGTGGACGACAGAGTGTCGTACGTAGAAAGCCCGGTTCAGATTGTGGACCATAAGGAGCAGGTCCTGCGTACTAAGACCATCCCGTTGGTCAAAGTGGTCTGGCAACACCACGGTACAAAAGGAGCAACTTGGGATACTGAGGAATCGATGAGACGACTGTATCCCCGCCTTTTTGCTTAAGGATTGTAATAGGTTTAAATTTTGAGGACGAAATTTTTATAAGAGGGGAAGAGTTGTGACAGCCTGAATTTTCAGAATTGTTTTCAATTAAATAAATCGGGCTTTTCGTCGACGTGTCTATAATGCTATTCTCTGAGCTGATCACTCACGAGATAACCGGACTATCTGGGAAATCAATTAAGGAATCTAAATGCAATTGACTTGAGAATTTGAACATGAATCGACTGCTCGACCGTGTCGGTCTGTAAGGGTCTTTGCGGCACTGTCAGAATCGATAAGAAATCAGAGATAGGTCGATTTGGCTGAGATATGTGATCAGAATGTGGGTGATTCCACTTGATTTCAAAATTCTCACCGATTGGCACTAAATTGATTTTCTGACGTTTTGGGTACCCTGTGTCCGTATTTGAAACCTCGAGATTTTCACGACAACCGAGAGTCGCCAATGTGTCGAAGATGTACTATGTGACTCGAGATAAATCGATCACGGGTCAATTGCACCAAAAATTCCTAAAAGTGACCCGGTAGACTAGGTCACGCTAAAAGCGCGCCATATTGAAATTAACTGCTTATTTGAATCCGATTTCAGAAATTGAAAGTTCTGTGGTGTCACGAGCTATATTAGGAACGTCGACTCATCCTCCAAGAAATTTTGAGAGATTGCGAGATTTCTACGGAAATTCGAATCGGACGCCGCGGAAAATTAGCGAAAATTCGGATTGGCCAAATTGAAGAGATTTTTGACTTTTAAGCCGAGCGTTCAAGTGTCAGGGACTTACATAAATTTATATGGGATTTTTCTTCATCAAAATTTGACGTCGAATTTGAGAATTTGTTGAAGAATTTGATGTTCCAAAAATGGAAATTCGGAGCTTTGGTTGGGGGTGCATTATTTGCATCAATATTGAAGTATTATGGACTTATCTTAGTGGAAAGTATTAAGGGGACAAGTAATCAATTAAAGGGATAAGAATTGCTGACTTTGGGCCCCTCCTTGAGCTTCTCCAACACGTCTTCTTCAATCCTTATCCTCCGCAGCTCCTTTTTCATTTTTTTTCCTTTCCTTCTGTTTCGGTTTTATCTTCACATTTTCCTTCCCTCGAACAGCCCCTCATCTCTGTCCACAATTCACTTCCATTTTCATTTTTCCTCCATTCACGACATTTCACCTTCCACCCACCGAATTTCCCCTCAGCCTCGCCACTTGTCCCTCAACCAACAACTCTTGGTCAACCTTTAAGCCCACGAAGCCCAGTAGTTGACCGCTTGTAGCTCACGCCCGCGCCACACGTCCGTCTTCTTCATTTTCTTCGGTCAAGCTCCACGTTCCAGCAAAGCCGAAGCAGCTCTTGTCCGCGTGGTCTTTCTCCAGCTCGTGTCTTGTTCGGTGAGCGAGCCCGCAAGTCTTCATCGATCAAGGCCCAACAGCAAGCCACCACCGTTGATCTAAAGCAGCTCATCAGTCCAGCCGTGAGTCCAGCAGATTCGAGGTCAGCTTCAGCAAAATTTTTGACCGTGAAATCTCCACCGAAGAAATCCCCGCACGTCCGAACTCGGTCATTCTTCTTCAGCCCGTGAGTCAGCGAGGCCCAGCTTCCAGCAGTAGCAAGCCGGCCCAAAAATCCAGCATCTTGGGCGGTGTCTTCAGCCCACCCAAGCATTTTCGATCAGCCCTCTTGAAGCCCAGCTGTGGCCGTAAGTTTCAGCCCAAGAATTCAGGCCCAGCAGTTCTTTTATTGTTCAGCCCATTAATTCTAGCTGCAGCCCATGTGAGATTCGGCCCAAGCCCGTGCCACTTGAAGCCTATAGCAGTTTTTGAAGCCCAGCCCAAGTTGAAAACAAATCTCAGTTGGGCTGAGATTTGTTGGGCCCGTTTTAGGCACGGCCCGAGAGTTCGCCGGCACCGCCGAAAATTAAGATTTCGGCCGCCGTCGCATCGTCGTCGCGGTGAACCGGTTTTTCGCGATACACCGGTGAGTTTATTCTCTAAACTCTTCTTAGTAGGTTTTGAGGCTAAGGGGTGTTTAGATTTATTTAATTAGGAATTAGGTGGTTAGTTAGATTAAATTAGTGATTTAATTATTTAATTGAGCATGTTAGGTGGTTAGCATGGTTTAGCCAAGGCCTATTTAAATTGTGTTATTTATCTAGAAGGGTTCGGGAATTTTCCGGGTCCGTATTGGTATTTAATTTAATAATTTTGGCCTAGGTTAGTATTTTTCGAAATTATTTATTTATTAATTATTTTTCCGGAAATTAGGCCGGGATGGCCGGTGACCGGAATTTCGTGCTGATTGCAATGGTGTGGTAAATTTCTGCAATTGAGTGTTAAATTATGCAAATTGAGTGATTATTGGATTGTTAGTATTTAATTCCAAAAATTGTGAATTTCCAATATTTACTCAGAAAATTCCGGGTGTCGGATTTTAACACCGAAAATGGTTTTATGTACTATATAAAATAGTGGGATTTCAAAAGGAAAGAATGTCAATTTTTCTGGGTCGAGTTAACCGTGTACCCTCACACGACTATTTTCGTGCGGATTTCTAATACGAAGAAAAAGGCCAGGTTCACCATTTTAATTGAAGCATTTGAGTGAAATGCACGGTGCCCTGGGCCATATTTGAGTGATCATGTGATGACAATGAGAAATCGTCCCGGGCTATTGAGCTGGACGTTATCCCTATTTGGGATACCCCTTGTTAAAGGGAAGCCGAACGCAGTAGATTCTGGACCCTATGCTCCTTCAGGAATGCCGTCGATGTAGTGACGAAGCCGCGCTCCAAAGGGGGGGGGGGCGATGCTCCTTCGGGAAAGACGTCGACGAAGTGACGTGCCGTGCTCAATGGGGTGAGACGAAGCCTGGCAATGCCAGAAGACCGCCGAACTGAGAGTAGGCCGTGCTATATGCCGAGATCAAAACTAGGAACGCATGTTTATTTGAGTATTGTGTTCCAATTAATTGAGCTTGAGTGATGCTCTTATTTGTGATATGAAATATGCTGACCTACAGGGTGGAACTGAGACGAGGTAAGTCTCCTTGATTGTGTGATTGCGTGCTTAGAACGCTTCTTAGCGTCTTCTCCTCCTAGCTGCAGTTTAGAGCTTAGACTTGCTGAGATATTGTCTCACTGGTTATTGTATAACCACTTTCAGGGTCATCGAGTGGAGGACTTGGAGCTGAGAGGAGGTGATTTGAAGCATAGGTCGGATAGGACCGCTTCTTTTTGGAGAATAGTCTTTTGTGGTCTTTTGACCATAGACTCTTGTACTTGACTCGGTGTATGTTTATAAAGGCATGTTTGCTTGTGAAATTATTGTTCTGCTTTTCTATCCCGAGATGGTTACTGTCAGGGGATTCTTTTTCGCTTCCGCATGTGCAATAAAGTAAAAGGGTCGGTGACTAGTCTTGGGAAGTCGCAAAATTTTATCGACCAAAGAGGGATGGGTACGCGCTCAGGGTTCGGGGCATGACATATCGAGATTCGCATGACCAGTTACCTTTTGCACTAATGGCATACCGGACATCGATCCGCACTTCTACTGGGGCAACCCCTTTTGCTTTGGTATACGGCATGGAAGCAATTCTGCCCGTGGAGGTGGAAATTCCTTCTCTAAGAGTTTTATCCCAAGTGAACTTGTCTGGGGTTGAATGGATGCAGCAAAGACTTGAGCAGTTAAACTTGATAGAGGAGAAAAGACTAAAGGCTCTTTGTCATGGCCAAACTTATCAGCGGAGAGTTGCCAGATCCTTCAACCAAAAGGTACGATCGAGACATTTTGAGATAAATGATCTTGTTCTGAGGAAGCTGTTGCCGATTTTTACAGATCCTAGGGGAAAGTTCGCCCCAAATATGGTTTTATTTCACGCCAGCCTCCTTTTAATTCTAGCTGTCTTATAAATGGTTTGAACATTAGAGTTTTTTATTATTTTAAGAAGATATTCAAAATGGATGTTGTGGTCCTCTGAGCATTTTGATTTAGCTTTGAAATGCATCAACCGTATTATGTCTTTTGAACGTATACTTCAAATCCTGCTCTCTGTTTTCTTTTGTGTGAGAGAGAGAGAGATCACAGCTACTTGGCTCTTTCACTTGAGAAAGAGAAGGAGAAGGAGAAGGAGAAGGTGCTCCGTCTCCCTCCTCTCTTTCTTATTTCGCTCCCAATTTCACATTGAGAGGGTGCTCTATCTCCCTCCTCTTTAGGGCTTTGTTGGTTTTCCAATACTCTCCTTCTTATTTCGTTCCCCATTTCACGTTAGGAGAAGGAGAAGGTGCTCCATCTCCCTCCTCTCTAGGGACTTGTTGGTTTTCCAACACTCTCTTTCTCATTTCCCTCCCCACTTCACGTTCCCTTTTATGAGATTTGTGCATCTCTCTCTCTCTCTCTCCGTGTCTTTGTGCAAGTCTTGCTGGAGCTTGAGACCATTACAGTTTCGTCCTAATTCTCCCTAGGCTTCTCCTTGTGCTCCCTCACGCCTTGTCTTCTGTTGACCTTCCTTTTGCAGGCCATAGTCCGGTTCTATTTTTGTTTTGACTCTCGTCTTGTGCTGTCATGTCCGGATTAGTCAATAGCTCGACATTCGCTCGCATGATCATATTCTAAAATTATTTTTCTAGAATATATATTTTTTATTTTCTCTCCATTTCTATTCCCATCATAGTCAATTAAAACCCTCCGACTATCCAATTCCATAGTGTGATTCGGGAATGTTAATTTCCATCATTAAATTTAGTGGAGGTCATATGCTAAAAAAGAATAGTTGCGATTTGTAATTTAAACAAATCTAATCATGACTTCCATCTCACTTTTTCACAAAAGAAGAAAATGAAGAAGAAAGTTTGTGAAACCTATGTACGTATTTACGAAGCCATACGATCACACGTGACTCTAGATAGCAATCATAATTTATAATGTTCAGGATGATTGACGAGTAATCTATGAATGTCTACCCTTCAAACTTTGGATTCAGAAAAAAGAAAAAAAATATTGCGTATTCCAATAATCTCTTGTATTCCCTTATATGATAACGGAAAGTATGTTTAAAAAATGATGGAAATATTTAGATATTATTATACTCCTTATTAATTTCATTTCAATATTTCTAGCTTCACAAAAAACAAAGCGCATTATCCGTGGCTAATTTGAATTAAAAATGAAATCCTTCTTATCTTACAAGTTAGGAATATTTTTCTCGAGACAAATTAAATCTTTGAATATTATCCTTCCTTTTACCTAATGAATTTTTTTCATTTTTTTTTCTAGACACTGCACCATTAGATTTTTACCCATAAAGGATGAAGTAAAAAAAACAAGAGAAAAGAAAAGAATATATAAAAAGACCAAAAAATGACTTTTGTCCTTCTAGAAATCTAGATGATGTGTACCGAAAGAAAACAAACACGAGAAGATTTGTGCCTATGTCCACATGTTTTTTTGTTCGGCCACATGAATCGACCCTATCCAAAAGTCACAAAGGCAAATGCTCAAAATGGATAGCCAAGTGGGGTCCACGATGACGATGTCCCAGTTGCTATTGGCATCACGGTAATGTTTCATCTAGAGTTGGCGGATAACAAGAGCTCATTTTTTTTTGTTTATCCATTCAAACCTAAATTTTAAATCCTTTTAAATTATTTTCTATAGCATGTTGTCTTTTTCTTTTCTTCCTCTATACAAAGGAAGAGCATCCCAAAGCTGACCTCAAATGTTCTAAAACAAGCAAGTCATAGCTGTCTGAATAAGTAGAAAAGAGCTCTTTCCTCACTAAATTAACTCCACTTGCATCGCTCTCGGAGAGAGAGAGAGAGAGTCGTCACAGCTACTCCGTTCTTTTCCTCGAGAAGAAGAAAAATAAGAAGGTGGTGTATGTGTCATCATAGTAACTCGGTTCTTTCCCTCGAGAAGAAGAAAAATGAGAAGGTGGCCGTGTGTATATGTTGTAAGAATTAATGTGGCCCACATGATATGATTTATGTTATATAGTTTAATAATTATTGTTATGTTATAAAATAATTAATTATTGGTTACGAGGAGTTACGACTCTAATAAAATGAAGAGGTACGACTAAATTGAAAGGGTATATCGCTTTGATGGAAGGCACCTTTTCAACGGACGTACAAATAGAGTTCGGTCCTCTCTCCACCCACAATTAACAACAATAACCTAAAGGATTTTGGTATTCTCTCCTCCATCGAAAGAATACATCAAGAATAGTGGGTTAAGGGAGAGAAATCGGATTTCTTCTTTGGATCGTGTTCTTCAGGTTTTCTACGACGATCATCAATTGCAACGCTATGGATAAAGGTATGTCTTCATCTATTGTGAGAATCATGAAGATCAAAAGATCACTGCGTTTAGTATGAGTTTCCGCATTACAAATTTATGATGTATTATGACTTACAGTTGGTATCAGAGCGTGGTTTATGATCTCATGTTTTTTCCGTTTATAGAATTATGATTTATGTTTGATGATTTTGTTAAACGATCCTGTTCATAGTATTTATTGTTGTTGAAATGTTTTCGGATGATTATGTTGAAGAAAATTCGAATAATGAATGTTTTCATAAAAGAAAATGTCGAAAATGGTAGAATCCAAGGGAAACAGAGAAGGAAATGGCGAAGAAAAGGTTCCGTCGAGCCTGGGGAAGAAGGCGCGTGGGTCCACGCGCGCGCTGCAGTCGCTGGCGCGTGGACCCACGCGCCACGTGCCGTTTCGCATGCGCCAACCGCAGGCGTGTGGGATCACGCGCGCGCGAAACGGCACGGCGCTTGACAAGCGCGTGCAATGCACGTGCCCGCGGTAGTTGCCAGGCGCGTGCACGCGCCTGCGCGCTGGACGCATGCGTGCCGAGCACGCGCCTGCGCGCTAGACGCGCGCGTGCCGAGCACGCGCCCGCCGAGGACGAAGGCACGTGCTTGGCACGTGCCTGACGTCCCCGCGCGGTGAATTTTACCATTTTGCCCCTCCCGAAGCTCCTAATTACTATTTTGCCCTTCTTTTGATGGTTATTTACAGTTATGCCCCTATTTAATTTATAATTACAGTTCTGCCCTTACTGTTTATTTACCATTTTGCCCCTGGATTATAAATTTATAATTCTGCCCTTATGGAATTATGATTTTACGATTTTACCCTTAAGCTTTTATTACGGTTTTGTCCTTGTGTGCAATTTGGTAAATATTTGTATTTTACAATATTAAAAATTCATATTATGAAAGGTTTGTTAGTCACCAAAGTGGCCAAACTTTGAAGTCTTTTGAATTTTATTTATTTTTATATTGTAAATTATTTTATTCAATTACCCATAATTAATTGATGCTATTTATGAAATTGATATATTGCATATCATTATTTAAGTTATGGGTATATTGAAGTTCATTTATTATAAGAACTTAGGGATTAACCTAAAGGTTAATTATTTTCTATAATTCATGAACGTTATAGTTGATAATTAATAGGACTTATTACTTTTGTTTGTATATCCAAAGATAGCAAATAAATTTTAATAAGATATATTTACAATTATCAAATAAAAGTTATTAGCATCATTATGGTTTTTATATATTTGTATATCATGGGATCGCCCAAAGGAGAACTATGATGTACATGTGTAGTTTAGTTTGAATCTGATTAGGTGATATTCTCAAGGCATTAATGTATGAGTATTTTCTTGCATATGTTTGCAGTATCTGTACCTGTTTCACTCCATTCGCACGCCTCATCTGTTCCCTTATTCAATGGGATAAATTTTCTTGATTGGAGTGAACAAGTCCAGTTTCACTTAGGAGTCCTGGATCTTGATTTAGCACTTCAAGCTGAGAAACCAGCTACTATTACTGATGAAAGTAGCAATGATGAAAAGTCTTTCTATAAAGTTTGGGAAAGATCGAACAGACTGAGCTTAATGTTCATGCGAATGACAGTTGCAAACAATTTAAAGACTTCTCTTCCCAAAACTGACAATGCTAAGGAATTTATGAAATTTGTGAAACAGCGTTCTCAAACTGCTGATAAGTCACTTGCTGGTACATTGATGAGTACATTGACCACCATGAAATATGATGGTTCACGTACCATGCATGAGCATATACTTGAAATGACAAATTTAGCAGCAAAGTTAAGGACTTTAGGGATGAACGTGGATGAGTACTTTTTAGTACAGTTTATACTTAATTCCTTGCCTCATGAGCAATATGGGCCATTTCAAATGAATTACAACACTATAAAGGATAAGTGGAATGTAAATGAATTGGTCAGTATGCTAGTTCAAGAGGAAACAAGGATAAAGAATCAAAAGGCTCATTTTGTTCATCTCTCAAGTCATCAAGATGTTCGAAAGAATTTCAAGAGGAAAGGTGGAAGGAGCAAGAAGAAAGGACTACACGTCCTGAAGGACTCTTCAAAGGCTTCTCAAATCCACAAGAAGGAACACAATCTTATTAAGTGTCATTTTTGCAACAAAATTGGACACTTGAAGAAAGATTGTCTGAAATGTAAAGCTTGGTTCGAAAAGAAAGGTAAGCATTGTGCTTTAGTATGTTTTGAATCAAACTTTACTGAAGTTCCTCATAATACTTGGTGGATTGATTCTGGTGCCACCACTCATGTGTCAAATACGATGCAGGGATTCCTTACGATCCAAACTATAAAGCCAAATGAAAGTTATGTGATTACGGGGAACAGAAACAAAGCTCCAGTTGAAGGCATTGGCACTTATCGTTTGATCTTAGATACTGGGCATTATTTGGATTTGTTTCGAACCCTTTATGTACCTACATTTTCTCGCAATTTAGTTTCTTTGCCAAGACTTGATGTGGCGGGATTTTATTGTAAGTTTGGTTCTGAATCTTTCAGTCTATTTAAGAGTGATACTCTTATTGGAACTGGAACTTTATGTGATGGTCTCTACAAATTTAGACTTAATAATACTTTTGTTGAGACATTAATGACCTTGCATCATAATGTTGGCACTAAACGAAGTTTGGTGGATGAAAATTCTGCTTACTTGTGGCATAAACGTTTGGGTCATATATCCAAAGAAAGAATGCAAAGATTAGTGAAGAATGAAATTCTTCCAAATTTGGATTTTACTGACCTTGGAGTGTGTATTGATTGTATTAAAGGTAAACAAAACAAGCACACTAAGAAAAGTGCCACAAGAAGCACAGAACTTCTTGAAATTATACATACTGACATATGTGGTCCATTCGATGTTCCATCTTTTGGTAAGGAAAGTTACTTCATTACCTTTATTGATGATTTTTCACGTTATGGTTATATTTATCTATTGCATGATAAGTCTCAATCAATAAATGCACTTGAAGTGTATATTAAAGAGGTTGAGAGGCAATTAGATAGAAATGTGAAAATAGTAAGATCAGATAGAGGTGGTGAATATTATGGAAGGTATAATGAATCGAGACAATGTCCAGGTCCATTTGCTAAATTTCTTGAAAGATATGGCATTTGTGCTCAATACACAATGCCGGGTACACCACAACAAAATGGTGTAGCAGAAAGGCGTAATCGTACTTTAATGGAAATGGTTAAGAGTATGATAAGTCATTCATCTTTACCCTTGTCTTTGTGGATGTATGCTTTAAAGACTTCTATGTATTTATTAAACAGGGTTCCTAGTAAGGCAGTTCCAAAGACTCCCTTTGAACTGTGGACGGGAAGGAAACCTAGTTTACGACACCTGCATGTTTGGGGTTGTCAAGCAGAAGTAAGAATTTACAATCCACATGAAAGGAAATTGGATTCAAGAACGACCAGTGGTTATTTCATTGGTTATGCAGAGAAATCCAAAGGGTATAAATTTTATTGTCCTAATCATAGTACAAGAATTGTTGAATCTGGAAATGCTAGGTTTATTGAGAATGGTGACATCAGTGGGAGTGAAAGAATGCGTGATGCTTGCATTCAAGAAGTAAGGGTAGAAGTTCATATACCCGAAGCTTCTAAAGTTGTTGTTCCTGATATTATAGCACAATCTAACAATGATCAAGAACAACAAATTAATGAACAACCACTCCATAATGAAGATGTCAATATTGAACCTCCAATAGTTGAGTCACAAGATATAGCATTAAGAAGATCTCAAAGAGAAAAGAGGTCGGCCATTTCTGATGACTATATGGTTTATCTACAAGAGTTAGAAATTGACTTAGGAATTGGAAATAATCCAGATTCATTTTCCCAAGCCATGGAATGTGAAGATTCTAATGAATGGTTTAATGCCATGCAAGAAGAGTTAAAATCCATTCATCAAAATCAAGTTTGGGATATTGTTGAATTGCCTAAAGGATGTAAGAAAGTCGGGTGTAAATGGGTCTTTAAGACCAAGCGCGACTCAAAAGGCAATATTGAACGACATAAAGCTAGACTTGTTGCAAAGCGTTTTACGCAAAAAAAAAGGCATTGACTATAAAGAGACATTTTCACCAGTCTCTAAGAAAGACTCACTTAGAATCATTATGGCTTTGGTGGCTCATTATGACTTGGAGTTACACCAAATGGATGTAAAAACCGCCTTTCTTAATGGGAATTTATAAGAAGAGGTTTACATGGACCAACCCGAAGGCTTTTCAATTAAAGGAAAGGAACACAAGGTATGTAAATTAAAGAAATCAATATATGGACTTAAACAAGCTTCCCGACAATAGTATCTTAAGTTTAATGATACCATAACTTCATTTGGATTTAAGGAAAACACCGTTGATCGGTGTATATATATGAAGATTAGTGGGAGCAAGTTTATTTTTCTAGTTCTGTATGTTGATGATATTTTGCTTGCTGCTAATGATCTTGGTTTGTTACATGAAACCAAGAAGTTTCTCTCTAAGAATTTTGAAATGAAGGATATGGGAGAGGCAACATATGTGATAGGAATAGAAATATTCCGTGATAGATCACAATGATTATTAGGATTGTCTCAGAAAGCCTACATTGAGAAAATTTTAGAAAGATTTAATATGAGTAAATGTTTAGAAGGAATAGTTCCAATTCAGAAAGGTGATAAATTTAGCCTTATGCAATGTCCAAAAAGTGAATTGGAATGAGAACAAATGAAGAATATTCCTTATGCATCTGTTGTGGGGAGTTTAATGTACTTGTACCAGACCAGACATCAGTTTTGCTGTCGGAATGCTGGGCAGGTATCAAAGTAATCCTGGAATGGATCATTGGAAAGCTGCAAGGAAAGTTCTTAGATACTTGCAAGGAACGAAGAATCATATGCTTACTTATTAAAGATCCGATCATCTCGAGGTGATTGGGTATTCAGATTCAGATTTAGCCGGTTGTGCCGATACAAGAAAGTCAACGTTTGGTTACTTTTTTCTTCTGGCCAAAGGGGCAATTTCATGGAAGAGTGCGAAGCAGTCAGTTATTGCTGCATCCACTATGGAAGCTGAATTTGTGGCATGCTTTGAGGCCACTATTCATGGATTATGGCTGCGGAATTTTATTTCATGGCTTGTGGTTGTCGACAATATTGCCAAGCCGCTGAAAATTTATTGTGATAACTCTGCAGCAGTTTTCTTCTCCAAGAACGACAAGTATTCTAAGGGTGCTAAGAATATGGAGATCAAATACTTGTCTGTTAAATAAGAAGTTCAGAAACAAAGAGTGTCAATTGAGCAAATTAGCACCAAACTTATGATAGTAGATCCCTTAACAAAAGGACTGCCGCCCAAAACATTTAATGAGCATGTTGAAAGGATGGGCATTATTGAACGTCATTAGTGTTTGTATTATGATTGTATTAAGTTTATGTATTTGACACTTTGAGCTCACTTACGTGTTTATGATATTTCCTGTTTTCTATTTAGTATACATTATGGAAATAGATGAATGTTAAACAGGATAGTTTCTAAGGAAACATTATAGTTGGACTATTACTATACTTCTCATTTATGGATCATGTTAAGTAAAGTGCTATAGTTGTAGTGCATAGAAGAGACTATGTCGATTAATGACATACAACCGCTATGACTCGCATTAGTTTTCTTTACTTAATTGTGATTATTATGTGATTGCCAATTTGATGAAATTTTATAGCATAATGTTATTGTGCACATTACAGTCTTTATTAAACTATGAAAGGAATATCATATGAGCCAAGTGGGAGAATGTAAGAATTAATGTGGCCCACATGATATGATTTATGTTATATAGTTTAATAATTATTGTTATGTTATAAAATAATTAATTATTGGTTACGAGGAGTTACGACTCTAATAAAATGAAGAGGTACGACTAAATTGAAAGGGTATATCGCTTTGATGGAAGGCACCTTTTCAACGGACGTACAAATAGAGTTCGGTCCTCTCTCCACCCACAATTAACAACAATAACCTAAAGGATTTTGGTATTCTCTCCTCCATCGAAAGAATACATCAAGAATAGTGGGTTAAGGGAGAGAAATCGGATTTCTTCTTTGGATCGTGTTCTTCAGGTTTTCTACGACGATCATCAAGTGCAATGCTATGGATAAAGGTATGTCTTCATCTATTGTGAGAATCATGAAGATCAAAAGATCACTGCGTTTAGTATGAGTTTCCGCATTACAAATTTATGATGTATTATGACTTACATATGTTTCATCACAGCTACTAGATTATTTCGCTCAAGAAGAAGAAAAATGAGAAGGGGAGTGTATGTGTCATCATAACTACTCGGTTCCTTCCCTTAAAGAAGAGAAATGAGAATGTGCCCCACCTTTTCTCTCTCTCTCTCCCATATGTTGTTTTCAGAGGCGACTCCAGCTTTAGCTAATCGTCTTATGCAAGAAGGGGTAATATACGGTAGTCATTCGATCACAATTTTTTAAGAACTATGAAGAATTACATGGACAAAAACAAAGTATGAATCATTTCATGATGAAATACTTCATTACAAGGAAATTCATGTACATTTTGTCTAGAATATAAAGAAAAATTCGTATACATTCAGGCTAAACAAATGAAGGAAATACCCATACATTGAAATTAAGACATTAAGGAAATCCCTCTATAAAAAGAAAAACATGAAATATAAAGCATGTTCCTATACCACGGTTGAGACCCAATGGACTTATGGATACTCTCCACGAAGCCGTTTGTTTGCTACAATAAAACAATCATTCTTAGCAAATCGCGTGCATTGAACTGTCTGGTCATTGATTTTATTATTAAGAACAGCGAAATAGACGTTCTGTTCTTCGATAATTATTCTTGCTGCTCGAGATCGCGTGCGGATGGGCGATGGCCTTGAAGCCGTAACTTTAGCACCTGATTTTTGTGAAAATAAAACAAAAGAAAAGATAGTATACATAAGGGAGATCAGAATAAAGCTTAAATCCTTCAATTTTATATTTTCTTACGATGAAATAAAATTAAGAAACCCTTGTATAGGCCAAATCCCATATAAGTGGTTTCTTATTGAAATTTCATCATAGGAAACTATACAATTAAAGAGGTAACCACAATGATGGATCAAAATGCCCATCTCATATTCCATTAGAACCGAAGAAAGTACAAAAGAGGGAAAAGCTCCACTAATTACATCAGAACTTGTGAAGAAAAATCCCTATGCATTCTCTAAAAAATGAAGACCAACTCCTAAATATTGCCACTAAAAGTTCATATGAAGAAAACCCTACACAACTTTTCAAGAAAAGAAATGCTTAAAGGAAATTTCCAATGGGATATGAGTAATCTTCCAAGTGGGGTCTCCTCAGATACTACTTGCAATTCCATACTCACAAGGACAGATGTTCATGAGGAGCATCGGTACGAAAGTGTATAATTTTTCTAAAATTCTCGGACTTTGAAGACAAGCTCTAATTCCATAGCAAAATAGAGATAACGAGAAAAAAAAAGGAAAACAAATAAAAGATAGAAATTTTGAGCAACAGGATAAGGACAGATGGTGAATGTATTGTCAATGGGTCTGCATGAGCGTTTGAACGGAAAATCGTCAACTCTTTTTGGGTCTCTCCCTTTTTTCTGGTAAAGGCGGCTATCTCGATACGGCAATTCAACTCTTCCTTTGAGCCTAATCCTACATAAACCTACGATATACACTAAAAATGATCTATAGACAACAACAAAATTGGTACGAGGAAAGAAAATCGGATTAAAAAAATCGAAAATGTCATCGGATTTCACTATATAAGCAAGAAATTGGGTACAAAGATCTAATATTCCATCAAATTTCCCTATTTTAGCTACCCAAGTTTCAATTTTCTAGAGGATTGCTTTAGGTAATAGCTACAACTTTACAATTGACCGATTCACCGTGAATGGAATCCCTTTGGTCTCTCTCATTAGCCGTTGCTAACCCCAAACACCCACTCTCTTCTTCTCATCTTCCCTGCGCGCCACTCATTCGGCCGAGGGGAATGGCACAAGAGGGCGAAGCGTGCTGAGCTGGCGAGATATTCTGCTTTTAATCAATTCCCCACACGGATTTCTGCGAGTAAGGGATTTTGTCTCGACAAGGACGACGCTCCTGGAGGAGAGGGCAGAGATGCAGGACAAAAGGGAAGCGAAGTGGGGACAGACGGGAGACAGAGAGGGTGAAGAGTAAAACGTGGAGATTTTTCCCTCTGGAGAGTACACAACGCAAGGAAAAATCGGTGGAGGCTTGCTCTCGGGGAAGAACGGATGAAAAGCACCTCTGGAGGTTCAACAGCTTTCATTTTTCATCCTCAAATCTTCTCTCGGGTTCGCTCTTGACCCGCTGGAAAGCACAGCCGTTGCCGCTCTTCACCGCACCTCGCCCGCTTCCCCCGCAATCACACCAGAGCTTCTGCTCACCCCTGTTTTCTGGCCAGAGTACTTGAAGAGCTCCGCTCCTGCCTATCCTCCTTCACTGGTTCTGAACTTCGATGTGAGCACGGAAGTCGCTCCCTTCTGCTCGGGGTCATGGCTTGAGGTCCTGAAGCAACTAGGTCTCGCTCGAAATCTATTCATTGTCCTCAACGACAATTGAAGCGATTAGGTCTCGCTCTTCTTTGCTCTTTTTTTGTTTTATTTTTTTGGCCTGCTCGTTCTTGGGGTTATCATTTTTCCTGGTTGACAGATACCTGCCCGCTCTATTCATATTCATCCGAGCAGGATTTTATTTGGAAGATTTCGTTTGAATTATCTTTTTCATTTCTATATATATGCACGCAAAGTATTTGGTTACCCATTTATTTATTTAAGAACATCGTTCATTGATATGGAAATCCAAATTTTCAGCGAGTGTGGAAAAACCTCTGGATTACATTATAACTTGACTGAAATATCCATATTGTATTACGACGCAACTTTTGTATTTTTCACACTATGCTCTTCCTTTTCAATTTCAAATTCGAGCCTTTGACTGATCTCTAATCAAAATTTTCTACACGTGGAAATTCCTTTGAATTGCCTCGTAGTTTGGCCGAAATATTGATATTAGATTATGAGACGACTTTTGTATTTTTCGCACCGCGCATTCCCTCCTTAATTTCAAAATTTGAACATTTTACCAACCTCTTTGTCATGTCGAATGCACGAAATCTTTTGCAAACATATATGTTAAGAATATGAGAGGAACACAAACTCATAAAGTTTACAATGCTGATGATGCTGTTGCTGCTATGGAGCTAACAAAGGAAGAAAGTAAAGGAGTTGCGAATATTGGTGTTGTAGAGAAAAACCAGAAGAAACAAAGTGCACAAGTCAAAGCCAAAGATGTTATCAGTTGTACAACATGAAAGGTCGATGTAAATAGCACGTGTCTTGTATTCAAAAGGAGAAGGAAAGTTTGTTATTAGTTCAGTTAGTTGTATAACAGAATTGTTGAGAGAGCTCTTTCTGTTTATAGCCTTAGAGCCTTATAAACAAAAGACGTCGTATGGTTCTCAAGTATGTAGATTTATTGTAACAAATAGCTGAAAATAACAGAAGAGTATATCTTTGAAATGCTCTCTGTTTTCTGTATTGAAGAACTAGAGAAATATACAGATAAGAAGAAAGTCTGATTGTTTCTCTTCAATACTTTTCCATCTTGTTCATCTTGTTCATGTTCAATACTTTCACAATATAACTACCAACATTTAAGGGCACTTCCAGATAAAAAGCTTAATGATCTTAGAATGAGGACTTGTTTAAACTTGCCCCAAAAATCTGTTGTGCTTCATTTAGAATTAGAAAGCTTAATGATCATGCACAAGGGAAATTTTGTGTTTCATGATCCGTCGCCAACGGTTATCAAGTGATTTCATGCGAAATTTTATTTAAGAGCGTGTTTGGTGCAACTTTTCTGTTGCAATTATAACTTTAAAGGGGATTGATGCATTATTTGCTATTTACTTAATAAACACATTACAATTATGATTTCCTCATTCCTGATCCGCTTATAAGTAATTACTGAGAAGCTGTCCCCAACTTGATTTCAAAGCGTTCGCAATTTGCTAGATCACAAGGCATGCCATCAACGGCATGATTTGTGCAACTGGAAATGAAAGCGACCTGTCGTCTTTGATCTCTCGAAATCCGATTAAGAGTTCGATGTCAAATTCTCTGTACTATACTAGTATATTGGCTACAGCCGTGGAAAGAACATTCTCCGTACAATTCTTTTTTTCTTTGGTTTAATTGGGTTCAGATCTTATCCTGTTTAATCTATATTGCAAAATATTCAAATCAATACCTTAATCTACACTATTTACGCCATTCCCATTAGTTTTTTAGCCTTAAAAAAATTTGAGTCGCACATTGAATTTAGGGATGATACAACCAAATACATGACCGGGCATATGAACAACTCTAATTGACCCAAGTGTGTAGTTTATAAACACGGACGTGGGTGTTTTTTTTTTTTTTGTCGGAATATGAATTTATTTAATAGAAGTGTTCAAACATAAGTGCTCGCTAAGGGAGCATCCAAACAAAGTAACTTCCAGAGGGGTTGAGGGGGATAAGCTAACCAATTACGGAGCAAGTAATTTAGTCTTTGGGCCTTAGCTACCCAATCCGCAACACGATTTACCTCAGGCAATGGGCTAATTTTAAGTGTTGAAATGAGCCCATGGAGCATTCCCATGCCGCGTGGTGGAAATACTCATTAGAGACTTTATACCAAATCCTCTTATACACGACCATACTTTATCTGTGATTAAATGGGAATATATTTAACTTGTTTAAAACAAGAGGTGGGGCAGCAATTGTTTTTTCACTGAGTAGGGCACTCGCAATCGTTGATCGTGTGGACGGGTGGATCCGAATTTAATATTTCTGCGTAAGACGGCACTTAATTTGCAGGTTAACTGCACCTGGGGGTTCTCTTCATTTGTGGAAACAACGATAAGGGTCTCTTCATTTATAGAAAGGGCTCTTCATTTTAGTTTTGTGCTAAAATGCAATAAGCACCCATGAAAATATACATACATACATATGCACACACAAATAAATTTTTACAATTGCCCTCGGTTCATTTTTTATGGCTTTTAATGTCTCATCACTTCGACTTCAGGGTACCATCAACAGAGGCTTTCCCAAGGGAAAAATCACCTTTTTATTCCGAGAATGAAAATTCAGACTGATGTCAATGCAGTAAGAGCCGAATATTAAAACTGAACGGAAAGAGGAGTTGTTCCTGATACAACCACCAACAAGGGAAAGGACTAATACCAATCCTACTTCGACCCCCCCCCCCCCCCCCCAAAAAAAAAAAAAAACAGAAAGTACCAATACTACTGGTCATGAGTTGGCGAAGCCTCCCTCCCTGAGGCCTCCTGCGTCAGTTCGATGGTCCTATGTGCTGTCGCCGTTTCTGTGCTTCTGAATCTCCACGCTAAGAGCTCCCCAAATAATCGCCACATTTCCTCCAGTGACTTCCCTTTCGTTTCCGGCATGATAAAGTAGACAAACGTGAACCCTAAGCTTGACATCGCCATGAAAATGAAGGCGAATCCGCCAGGGGTGACCACCTGGTATAACAGCATGAATGACGACGTCCATATTATACTCGTCCATTGATTCGCTGCGACTCCAATTGCGTGCCCTTGGGCACGCAATCTCACTGGGAACACCTCTGAGCTGTAGACCGACGCAATCGGGCTTATGCCAATTGCGAATGATACTACAGACGACATCAAGGAGGGAAGGCATAGGGTAACCGCCCATTTGGGCTTCGTGTCGCCATGGTCAATGCTGATCAGGCACGTACCGAGGATGCCGAGCGACACGGCCATCCCCCCGAGGCTTATCAGCAGCAACCTCCGGCGCCCGGTCACATCTAGGCAAAATATGGCAATGAAGCTCGGCAGGGTCTTGGCAAGGTGGACTAGGATGGGCAGGAGAGATAACACATTCACGGAGGTCACATCTGCCATCTTGTATATACGAGAGCTGTATAGCAGGATTGTGTTGACGCCGCAGGCTTGTTGAATTATGTTGACTCCGACTACACAAACTAGCGCATGCCAAACGAATGGAGTCGAGCCGAGGAACTCCCGGCACACGCCTTCCCCGATGCTCGGCATGTTGGCCTGGTTGGACCGCTCGGGGATGCCAACATTCGTCGTGATTTCAGTGAGCAGGCGCTCCGTCTCCACATCAGAGTTGGTGATCCTGGCTAGGACGTCCCTCGCTTCTCTTCGGCGGCCCCGCATGACCAACCACCGGGGGGACTCTGGTATGAAGCAAACTCCAACGGTGAGCAGGACTGGCGAGATTAATCCCAGGCCTCCCATGAAATGCCATCTGCGTTGGAATTTGATCCTGGGCGTAAAATAATTACACACATGGGCCAGGAGGGTGCCCAAGTTGATGAAGACCTAAAGAAAACATGAAATAGACAATCGCAAATAAATAATTAAATGAAAAAAAGTGCTACCCAATTGTAAAACAAATTAGTGACTAATCGAAATAAGTAACGTACTCATCAAGCATGAAATAGACAATGGCAAATAAATAATTGAATGAAAAAAGTGGTACTCGATCGGAAAACAAATTAGTGACTAACCGAAACAAAAGTAATCATTAAACATGAATTAGACAATGGCAAATAAATAATTAAACGAAAAAAGTGCTACCCAGTTGGAAAACAAATTAGTGACTTACCTCCGGAAATGATGCTAGCAACCCGCGGGATGTGGCGGGCGAAATTTCCGCTATATATATTGGGGTCACCGTGAGGGAGAACCCGATGCTGATATGGGCGATTGCCCGGCCCAACAGGAATAAAGCGTTAGTGCGGGCGAAGGCCATAAAGAGCGTCCCAAAGAAGAGAATAAAACCCGTCAATGTGACCGTCTTGCGGCGGCCGATCCTGTCGGCGATCCGCCCGGCCATTGCTGCTCCGATGAACGAGAAAAAATTCAACGTTGCGGCCTGTCCATCAATGAACTGCTCAAAGATCCGTTTTTCTTTTCTAATGAACACGGGCGCCTCGCTAAATGCTCCAACAACTAACAATAAGAATTAAAAAGAAAACGAGAAAATGTCATTTGGCAGTCATAACAATATAAATCGAATCGAGACAGGAAAAGAAGAACTCACTGAAACCCAAAAATATGATAGCCGTGGAAGCTCCGGCGGCACACCAAATTGCAAATTTGAAGGGATTGGTGGTCGAAACCTCCTGGATAATTCCCAAGAGATGAGTTTCAGAGCCAACGCTCCTAGGAGGCGGCGACGGGAGCGGGCTCGGGCTCGGACTCGGACTCGTGCTGGACCTGGAGCGTCGCCTCCTTGGGCTCGGGCTGGAGCTGCTGGACGATGCCATTCTTCTTTGGTGTTTGTCTCTGTCGGGGACTTATTAAATAGGGGGGCGAGGAAAAATGGTTGCGCCAATTCTGGAGTTTGTTCGCGGCTGACGAGGTAAGGAGGGAATTAAGCAGGACTCGATAATAACCACGAGTATGGCCAGTTATCGGGCACAACTTCAGACTTGGCAAAACCCTACTAGATCCGGCGAGAATGGACTCGGATTATTTTTTTGTTGTTGTTGTACAGATTGCTGTAAATATAATACAGAGATGGGAAGTAATGGAAAAAATATATTTTGTGAAATCAATTGAAATCAAATCTAATCTCAATCTAAATTTCTAAGTAATTTATTCACAATCATAATCAAGCATGATTCTATGCATATCTCCAGGATTCGATGCATATCCTCCAACACCCCCAAAAGAATAAAACAAAAATAAAAACACAAAATGCGACAGAAATATCGATGATCAACATCCTTGTTTGACTGACAGTTCTTTCACAAGCCAGCCTAGGCCAACATTATAGATAAACAACGCGCAAAAACGTTCAGATGTCCCTTTAAAATCGGGGGTTTGAGAAATCTCACCATATCCACACAGAGATCACACACGCACAGCCCCATCCAATCGATAACGTGCTTCCAAGCTCTCAGTTGGAGCTCCTCTCCGATTCGCCTCCAATTCCTTTACAGCCGCTGCTGGAACCATGTATTATTGTGATTCAGGTCGCTCAACAGTGAGCTCCCGACATGGAATATTGCTGCTTGACGGAATGTTTGGGTTGTTCGGAAACGGAATAGAGGTTGTAAAGGTGCTTCGCGTAGTTTCAAACTCTGTACAGGTTTTTCTTTTTGGCTACTTTGATTTCGTGTTTTGTGTTTTGACCCTGAAAGGCTGCCCAACTATTTCTACGAAAAAAACCATCAGAGCATCTATCTTTCAATTGGACTCCGTTGTTCTTGCAAAGAAGTTGAAATTTTATAATGGAAACTTAATAGGGAGCGACAGGCCGCCATTTCTCAGAAGAAGAGCGGGTATAGATTGGCCTTGCTTCCTTGCCAGTAATCTCACCTGCTCCAATTACAAATTGGAATCATCGATTTATAATAAATATATATATATGTGTGTGTGTGTGTGTGTGTGTGTTGTGTATAACATAATGATAATCATCATCTACACGTCATGGAGGCCAAATGGCTTCGCGGACAAGTAGAAGCACGGAAAGTTTCAAGTGCAGATTGCTTAGCTCAACTCATAACATCGGTAACAAAAATCGTCGTTTTGAATACTCAACAAAGTTTGCTTTTTTAATTAATTTCATAATCAATAGTTCCCTTCTCCCGAGGAATGAGGTTCTTTCAATTTTAGATGAACAATAATTAACATAGTACGAGTGATAGTTTCGTATTATCAAAGGAACTTCTGCGATATAATTATTTTTGCGAATACATAGGTGTCAGTCTCCATTGAAACCTGATATGACATTGATTTCAAAAGACTGACCGCACGAAGCTTCTCAATAAGCTTTGAAGAACTCGTCCTCATGCGAGTCGAATAGTTTACCAAAGTAGCGCAATTTAGAAACAATAGGTGTTCTTTTTTATTTGGTGTAGGTAATTTGAGGGGATGCCAGAACATTGGGGTGAAGTAAGTTTACCTCTTCGAAAAAAACCAACTTAAACATTACCTCACTAAAGAAGTAGCTCTTTTGCAATTACCATGAAGTTTTCTCATAATTCCAACTCCAGTAATCCAATTAAGTAATAGCCGTGTGGTACTGAAAAATATGGTCAAAGACTTTCCCTTCTTAAAAGCTCATCTGATGTTCTTCACAATCTTGATGGGTCTTCCTGGTCTATTCATCAAAAGCCCGAATGCTGCAGCAAGTTTTGCACTGTGACGGAACAAGAAATCCTTTTTCTGATGTTCTCCAGATTCATGAAGAACGAAACTTGTGTCAGGCACATAACCAAGCTTTTCGGCATCCTCAAATTGGGATGTCCAACCCGCTATAGTTGTCCTTGGCTTGGGAATGGGACTTATCTCTTGTATAAAATGATATAGTCTCATTCTGATGCGCGGACCCAACTCTGTGAAGGCTGTTTCTGAAACCATTTCACTCTCGTTTCTTTCCTCGCTGTTTCAGAACAATGCCGTCTTCCAGATGCGGAGTACAGAGTTGCAACAAGCACATAGGTGGAAGGATCTTGCGGTTCCATCGAAAGTAAATGCTTTATAACTCTTTTACTGAGAATTGCATTGGAATGGATTCTACATCCGTCAAGCAGAGCTCGCCAGATTGATGCCTTTGGTTTAAAAGGCATATTGCTGATTATTTTCCCTAAAAGCTCAAGAGATCCCCACAATCCTAAAACACCAACGAACGATGCCACATAATGCTCCTGAGAAGGTTCCAGATCAAATTATGTCCGCATGGACGAAAAGAATCTACAGCATTGATCAAGTAAATGCATTTTGTTATATTTATAAGCTGATATAACTAAAAGGATGCTTATTTCGTCAGGCTTTATCCCTGCATCCAGTAAGTTTGACCAGACAGTGAGGGCATCATCTCCCCGCCGATGTATAATGAGCCCCGCAGTCAAGCCATTCCATGAAACTACATCATGCGCAAGCATTATGTTAAAGACCTTTTTAGCAGCATTCACGTTCCAACACTTTGAATACGTGCTGATCAATGCATTAGATACCTCTAAATCTGAAAGTAATTCAGATTTAAGAGCATGACAGTGAATCTGCTCACCCATCTTATCGGAATTTAAAGTTCCACAGACATAGAGTATTGAAGTTGATGCAACTTCATCAAGAATTATGCTCCCTTGTACTTTACAACGGCAAAATAGCGAAATTGCCTCATCCGGCAGTCCATTACATCGATACCCACGTATTACATCATCTATGGTTCCGCATTTTATGTAAAATCCGATAAGTGCATTGTTCACACTGAAGTCGATCTCCATACCAATTCTGATGGCATGGCCATGAATTTCTTTTCCTCTAATTGAACTATTAGTATCAGTACATCGTTAATTCGGTCCATTTGCCGAAAAGATTCAAATGCTCTTTCGTGCATTTTCACCAATTCCGAAACTACAGTATTCCACGAAGCAATGCGTCTCTTGGGCACTTCGCCAAACAATTCAACAACAGAATCCAGATACACGAAGGCGCTTCCTAAATAACCCCTCGAAGACGCTGGAAGCATCCGAAGTGCAACCAAGTCGAGAGCATTGCCACAACCGGGATTTTCCTCAGGCTTTGAGGACGAGAGCGTGCACGGCTTCGGTGAGGTGGACATCGCCGTATCTTTACGAAAAAGCGAAGCAATTCAAAGCAGTCTTCAGTAAGAGAAATATTGACATGTATATTCTTAAATATTTTTCACCATATTAACTTTTAGTGGAAAAGAAAAATTGATGCTTCCGACATCATATTAACTATAAATAAACAATCTCTTTTGCAAACTGCAAAATTTCCCATTTGAGACAACCCTATTTTAATAATTATTCTGAGATTCATGAATAACTTGCTTTTGCATCTATGTTACTCTATCTGATCTTTTCTTTTTCTTTTGTTATACCATCTATACACCGTACCTTTTGCTCAATTATTTGGGGTCCTGATTAGATACTAATATAATGATGCAACTTATTCATTTATTTTTTTTCTTTTCAGTAAATAGTAAATGAGCGGCATTAATTCCACACCCAAATTCACTTGATACATATATTTTTCCTTGTATTGCCTACACAAATCGGATTTGGAATTGTTTATTGAATTTTGAGATTTCACGACATGTTTATGCTTACGTGAAATTGATTAAACCAATCAATTGAGCATCCATCATCAACAAATTTATTGACCACGGAACAAATGTGAACTATACACGTGTGCCTTTGTCCTGGGCAAGCTACCACAAGCTTCTGTGTCCTCAATTAACAATCAATCTACTCCAGCTCAAATCTGACCAACACAAGAGTGAACTCGCGTTGAAGCTTTGTTTCAGATTTGCCCAAAGCCTTGTTTCCGGTAATAAGTTAATATCCTTAACTACAAAGACAAATTCATAATAAACTCATAACATAAAAGGCCAGATTGCAGAGTCACAGCCCAAGTCACAACAAAGGCAAATCATTAAGAACAAGCTCACCTTAATCATCTTGAAAGATTAGTTAGAAGATCTTGGGACAGGCTCTTGAAGAAAGATGGGTATCATGGTCCTATAATAGTTGCTTCATGAAAATTGCCGATTATATCATCAAATTGATAAAGGATAAATAAAAACAATACAACTACTACAAGCTAGCAAGTAAAATAGCTATTTAACGAGTATTAATAGAGAATTAAATGAATATGCCACGATACAAAATGTGGTCTCCTAGCTTTCGAAATAGTCATCACACTTCTGGTTTAAGCTTGGAAGTTAGAATCCACATCCAATTCCATTGTCAAAGAAAGATTCAATAAAAGTAATAACTGTTCGCCTATGATTTCCATAGCAAAAGAAATAAACCGTTCATTGACAATAGCAGTAACATTTGAAGTTGAAATAAACATGTAAGATCTCTCTTTCTAAAGCGCATTTGAAGCCCTTCTTGTGTGAATATTCCCACCCTTTATTCACAATCCTAAAAGCATGCAGTACACCAGCACCATGGCAGTCGAGAGGTTTACAAACGCAGAAAGGTAATTTGCTGATCGAGTAGACTCACAATGTCCTCCTATGGGGCCCGGCGTGAAATCGGACGATACACACGTATGTGCTATTTTCATCCTTTTCAATTGTTTATGTTGGGGCCTTAGTTTTGTCGACAAGGTTAGGGTAAAAGATATTAAATTGATACCCTTGCACGATCCTGAGAGGTGGATTCTCATTATCTTAATGCATTTGAGTGTACTTATCCCGCTCATATTCACTATGGTCACGGTTGAAATATTTTGATTTTCTCGGTCGAAACTTATCATGCCACCAATAAACCTGTACCCACATGGATTAATTCAAACATGTGATTATCTGAGAAAAAAGTGACCCGAATAAGTCAAAACAAGTCAAGTAAATTGGTGACATGAAGCGCCTACCAATCCAGATTTATCTCTGCACCATTGCCAAAAACTTACACTTGTCACTAAGGTTAGAATCACCGAAACGACTTGAAGCGTTGGAATAATCAGCGATTGCGACTGATTGAGACTTCAGCTTCTTCGCAAGGCTCATCACTCGGATATTCATAGCAAGAGAAGGTCGATAATCAATTTTACATAGCAAAACAATGAAAATCAAATCGACAAAAGACCAATACTGCACGCAACACCTTAATTTCTTCCTCTGTAAAATATGCCTAGAGTTGCGCAGCTTCCATACAAGTCATCGGACCGGTGACGAGTCACGGCTTTGGGTCTCTGTTTATGAATCGTCCCCGACTTATAAAAAAAGAAGAACAAAATAATCAATTACAATAGGTGAGAAAGCAAAAAATAAAAATAAAAAATGATTATGCATGAGAGCTCGATCCGAGTCCTCAACGATTGAAGAGGAGGTCCCGTCATAATCAAGAAATAGTACTATCTCCTTCCCCTTCGCGACACTCCTTATCAGTTCGAACATCTTCATTGCGGAAGAATGATGAATCTGTTGAGTTTTGAATTTAAAAGAAATTTTCAGAATCCAAAGAAATATCAAAATGATCCCTCATTTCTCGTTGCGTTACTCTTCAGAGGCTCAACTTGAATTTCAAATTATTTTTTTTCTAGTATATATATTTTTTTTATAATCCAAGGATTCGAAGGAATTGGCCGACTGCCCTAGGGGAACTAGTATGACAGCATTCCTTAATAAACCCCATCCCTTGAACTTTAGATTTTTTGAAAATATTTTCCGGAAAATCTCGCCTTCCATGGGATTAACGCCAATAAAAATCTTAAACCAATACTCTTGACACAAATTTGCACTCCGTCGGCATTCCCTCCCATATCTCACTAAAATCATGCGTGACATGAAGAATGACAGATTCAATGTGAAGAATCCATGCGTGTTTGCACTTATGCATTGTAATGGGATATTAAACAAAATGCTAATAGATAGTAGATTTAGGTAAGGGATACTGACTAGAGATTGTTACGAAATTAAAATTAATTTGAGATAAATTTATCGTGTTGTTTTAATTCGAGGCTTTAATAAAATAAACCCCTTTACATTCAAAAAAAATAATTATAATAATTCCGTACTCATCAATCTGAAGAAAGCCTCCACCGCTTCGAGTCCTCGGTCTGCCTTAGCCAGACCAGAGACGATGCTAGAAGCGTCCGCACTGCAAAACATCCACCGATTTTGGGTCTTATTTCGAGGCGACTTGTGCATTTTTGGCACTATGCTTTTCCTTTCCAATTTCAAATTCGACCATTTGACTGACCTCTAATCAAAATTTTCTACACGTGGAAACTCTTATGAATTGCCTTGTAGTTTGGCCGAAATATTGATATTAGATTATGAGACGACTTTTGTATTTTTCGTACCGCACGTTTCCTCCTTATTTTCAAATTTGAACATTTTACCAACCTCTTATCATGTCGAATGCATGAAATCTTTTACAAACATATAACTACCGATATTTAAAGGCACTTCCAGATAAAAAAGCTTAATGGCCTTAAAATGAGGATTTGTTTTAACTTGCCCCGAAAATTTGTCGTGCTTCATTTGGTAACTTAAATTAAAATTGTCACGCATGGAAGATAACTATTTTATTTCAGGAAAATTTGCACAAGGGAAATTTCGCGTTTCATGATCTGTCGTCAACGGTTATCAAGTGATTTAATGCGAAGTTTTATTTAAGCACGTGTTTGGTGCAACTTTCCTGTTGTAATTATAACTTTAAAGGGGATTGATGCATTATTTGCTATTTACTTAATAAACACATTACAATTATGATTTCCTCATTCCTAATCCGCTTATAAGTAGTTACTGAGAAGCTGTCCCCTACTTGATTTCAAAGCGTTCGCAGTTTGCTAGATCACAAGGCATGCCGTCAACGGCATGATTTGTGCAACTGGAAATGAAAGCGACCTGTCGTCTTTAATTTCCCGAAATCCGATTAAGAGTTCGATATCAACTTCTCTGTACTATACTAGTATATTGGCTACAGCTGTGGAAAGAACATTCTCCGTACATTTTTTTTTGGTTTAATTGGGTTCAAATCTTATCTTGTTTAATCTATATTGCAAAATATGCAAATCGATACCTTAATCTACACCCATCCATGGATAGCTGCGTTAGTTGAGAGTCCATCACTCATCGCTGAGAAACCCGCAGTTGCTAGCGATTTAAGTGGGGGCCCTGGCGGTGGATTGTTGAGCTAGTTTCCCTCGAGGTATAGGGGCCCGGCCCTCAGGAGCCGTTCGGGCACAGGGAGCCCGTGGTGGTCTTTCATTATCAAAAAAAAAAAAATACCTTAATCTACACTATTTACGCCATTCCCATTAGTTTTTTAGCCTTAAAAAAATTTGAGTCACACATTGAATTCAAGGATGATACAACCAAATACATGATCGACATATGAACAAGTCTAATTGACCCAAGTGTGTAGTTTATAAACATGGACGTGGGTGTTTGACTTGGCGCTTGTTTGTTTAATTTTTAAGAAAAGTGAAAACTATAATCTTTACATATTAAAATTGTCCAAGTTGCAACACGACGGCTCCAATTAGCATTTAACCATTTTTCAAAGAGCTTAGCATACTGAAGCAAATACGCGGCACCCCAGCAATTTCGTATTTCAACTCAACTTGTAGTAATAAATTCATTTGACCAATAGTTCTCTTCATCTTCCTGTGTACGTAGAAATAGCATTTTGGAGCATTCCCATGCCGCGTGGTTGAAATCCTCATTAGAGACTTCATACCAAATACTCTTATACACGACCATACTGTACATGCGATTAAATGGAGATATATTTAACTTGTTTAAAAAAGAGGTGGGGCGGCAATTGTTTTTTCACTGAGCAGGGCATACACAATCGTTGACCGTGTGGACGGGTAAATTCGGATTGAATATTTCTGCGTAAGATTTCCCTAAATTTGCAGGTTAACTGCACCTGGGGGCTCTCTTCATTTGTGGAAACAACGATAAGGGTGAAGACCAGCAACACACGATACGATAAATTCACTTTCTCATGATACATTCGGCTCAGCATTTTGAAAACCCATTGATAAAATACAAAACAATTTAGCACAAAGGACTTTGAATAAATACAAAGACCGTTTGGTAAACTATGTTTCGAGAAACAATTTTAAGAGAAATGTCGTTCGGTAGAAAATACATTTGAAAAGCTCTTTGGGCGAGTAATATTAGTGTTTTAATGTTTATTTGTTTAAAATTGAAAAAAAAATAATATATGCAACTTATAATGCTAAAACAAATCAAATATATACTTTTTTTACAAAGGACCAAGTCTTTTGCCAATCCGATGAAAGGCTACGATTGCTGTCACGCCCCGAACCCCGAACGCGTACCCATCCCTCTCTGGTCGATAAAATTTTGCGACTTCCCAGGACTAGTCGCTGACCCTTTTACTTTATTGCACATGCGGAAGCGAAAAAGAATCCCCTGACAGTAACCATCTCGGGATAGAAAAGCATAACAATAATTTCACAAAGAAACATGCCTTTATAAACATATGCCGAGCCAATTACAATAGTCTATGGACAAAAGACTACAAAAGACTATTCTCCAAAAAGAAGCGGTCCTATCTGACCCATACTTTAGATCACCTCCTCTCTGCTCTAGGTCCTCCACCCGATGACCCTGAAAGTGGTTATACAATAACCAGTGAGACAATGTCTCAGCAAGTCTAAGCTCTAAACTTCGGCTAGGAGGGAAAGACGCTAAGAAGCGTCCTAAGCACGCATTCACACAATCAAGGAGACTTACCTCGTCTCAGTTCCACTCTGCAGGTCAGCATAGTTCATATCACAAATCAGAGCATCACTCAAGCTCAATTAATTGGAACACAATACTCAATTCATCATGCGTTCTTAGTTTTGATCTCGGCATATAGCACGGTCTACTCTCAGTTCGGCGGTCTTTTGGCATTGCTAGGCTTCGTCTCACCCCATTGAGCACAGCATGTCACTTCGTCGACGGCTTTCCCGAAGGAGCATAGGGTCCATAATCTACTGTGACCGGCTTCCTTTTGACAAGGGGTATCCCAAATAGGGATAACGTCCAGCTCAATAGCCCAAGACGATTTTTCTTAATCATCACACGATCACTCAAATATGGCCCAAGACACCGTGTATTGCACTCAAATGCTTCAATTAAAATGATGAACCTGGCCTTTTTCTTCGTATTAGAAATACGCACGAAAATAGTCGTGTGTGGGTACACGATCAACTCGACCTAGAAAAATTGATATTCTTCCTTTTTAAAATCCCACTATTTTATATAGTATATAAAACCATTTTCGGTGTTAAAATCCGACACTCGGGATTTTCTGAGTAAATATTGGAAATTCACAATTTTTGGAATTAAATACCAAAAATCCAATCATCACTCAATTTGCATAATTTAACACTCAATTGCAGAAATTAACCACGCCATTGCAATCAGCATGAAATTCCGGTCACCGACTATCCCGACCTAATTTCTGGAAAAATAATTAATAATTAATTAATTTCGAAATTTAATTAATTAATTCAATTTAATTTCTAAAAATACTAACCTAGGCCAAAATTATTAAATTAAATACCAATACGGACCCAGAAAATTCCCGAACCCTTCTAGATAAATGATACAATTTAATTAGGCCTTAGCTAAACCATGCTAACCACTTAACATGCTCAATTAAATAATTAAATCATTAATTTAATCTAACTAACCACCTAATTCCTAATTAAATAAATCTAAACACCCCTTAGCATCAAAGCCTACTAAGAAGAGTTTAGAGAATAAACTCACCGGTGTACTGCGAAAACCGGTTCACCGCGACGACGACGTGACGATGGCCGAAATCCTAAATTTCGGCGGTGTCGGCGAACACTCGGACCGGGCCTAAAACGGGCCCAACAAATCTCAGCCCAACTGAGATTTGTTTTCAACTTGGGTTGCTGGTCGCGAGCTTGGGTATTCTCCGCGAGCCCAAGATGGGCTTGAAACTTGGGCTAAAATTCATATTTTTGAAAGAGTTGATCTCTAAATAATTTATAATTATTTATTATTTGATTTTTTTTTGTCTAAAATAGGCTATTATTCTCATAGTATATTAAAGAGCATCACTAAATCATTTCTCTATAAGAAAACAGTTTAAAGGCAAGTTGAATATTTTTCAGTCCATTTCTACATAGCCCCATAGATCTTAATATATCTAGTACCATGTTGCTCTCTAATTTGCCTTCTCACCTCTAATTCCTTAGCATAACCAACTTGCTTTTTCAAAAGTTCATCTGAGACCCCACCCAAGTAGCAGTGCAAGTAAATTTTGGTAGATGACAATCTTGCAGAAAATAAAAAGTCTAGAACCTACAAGCAAGTTACAATTTACAAAATAATCAATTGATCAAAACTACCAATAAATTTATTAGTATACTTGTAATTCCACAAAAAGAGAGCATAAACAAAAATGGAACCATCTTTTGAAAAGCAGCACCAAGATATTCTCATATGATTAAATTGCATAGGAAAATGATTTAGAACAGAGTCTCATTTCTCCAAAAAAGAAAAAAGTAAGTATACTAGCCATGACATTGCTGTTGCAAATGCCCAATGGACAATTGCTGACATTGCTGTCAGACACTGGGAGATTGCAAGCATATAAGATTTGGCATTTTCAAGTATTGAAAGAGACGACGGAATTCACTTCTAGGATTAGTCAAGGTTTCACTCCTATTGAGAAGGCCATCGTTGCTACTAAGTCATATAATTTTAAAAAAACAATACTGCAAGAAGATGTATGGCTTTTAAATTCAGACTAGATATTCAAGATTATATACTTATCATTGAACGTCATGGAATATCGCGAGATCGCGCAAAAAATTAAACCAAGGATTACATAAAAACTTATTCCAGTTTTAAGTCATAGGTTCCAGGTTCCAGGTTCCAAGCTCTAGGTTCTTCCAAACTAGAATCTAAAACCTACCCATTAAAATAGGTTTCTCAATTTTTAGAACCTGAAATCTATTCTACATATCTTGGAATTTGAAACCAGACATGTTCTTACCGGTCCAATTCTTATGTTTCAAGCTCTATCTTGGAACCATGCTTACTCCTAACAATCATAAAACTTTGCTTTTGAGCAGAAACTGAAAACTGAATGTTGAGGTGACGATCCATGTTTAGATTGATCGAATGATAAATGTTGCATCACATAGATCTTCCTCGATTTGATGACCCATATTCAATTTACTATGAATAGTATATTCCATCTTTAATCTATTCAACCTATTCAATAGCTTACATTCAATCTTTAACCTATTCAACCTATTCAATAACTTATATTCCATCTTTAACATATTTAATAACTTATATTCCATCTTTAACCTATTTAATAATTTATTTTACTTCTTTAACCTATCCAACATATTCAACAACTTACATTTCATCTTTAACCCATTCAACAACTTATATTCCATCTTTAATCTATTTAATTTGTTTGATGAAATAAAGAGTGAGGAAAAGTTGGGGGAGGGAAGACTATAGGCAGATCATAGTGCACTTGAGGACCCCGATTAGTCTAATTACTATAATTCCTTTGACCATACATATCAAAGCTTTCAATTTAGGTAATTAGCTAAAATTTCTTGCTAAAGCGTATCCTGCAAAGTTGAACGATCAAATCATCAAGTTAAAATCAAGGGCCCAAAATGAAATGCCTAACTATATTAATAGAGTAAGTTGAGAAAGTAAAGGCGAACTTGTAGTAGAATAAGTTGCATAAGCTATATTACATTTTAGAGCAAGAAATAATGCTCAAAATCTAAAGTGACATTCATATCGATTCAAAACTTTGGAAGGAAAATGAAAAAGAGTTGCTCTAACCTAACATCCACATATACATATATATATATTGAACAAAATGCAATTGGATAAAATCCTCTTTCCCATAAAGCTACTTCATTGAACCCGCATGCTACCGTCCGTTGTCCATCACTCAAATTGGAGAAATAGTAAGATGAAATAGAGAGTCGGGTAATTGGATAGCCAATCACTGGGAGACACTCAACAAAATTTTATCCTCAGAATAGGAAGAACAAGACGAAATTTGTATGGTTAAATATAAGGAAATTCTCGGTTGTAGCTTGTCGGTCTTCCACGACTAAGCAGAGACTCCATAGAAAACATTGTTCAATGCTAGAAACCCAAAACCCAAATTCAACTACCCATGAAAGAAAATGGAATCGAGAACAAGCTACCAAGAGGCACAACCACTACTACTGAGTCAAGCACTTACCAAAGCAAAAGGAGAGTCAGGCATCCACCCAAGATCTAGTGACGACGGTGGTGGCCAGGGCTCTGACGGTGACGATGGTGGTTAGGCTTCGATGGAGACGATGGTGGTTGGTTCTAATGGCGACGGTCGTGGCGATGACGAAGATTTCGAGGGTGGTTGTGAAGTCGCAGGTGTGAAGTTGAGCGGTGGAGACAATCGGGGAGAGAGAAGGGGAGATCACACAGCCGGCCACATTCCGTACATATAATTAGAGAGGAGGGTCTTGTCCTTCTTATAACTAGCAATTAATTGCAAGAAAAGGATTGTACTCAACTAGAGAGATGAGGTTGGCTTGTTCTTTAAAAGCAAGCAGTAGCACTATAGAGACTTGGACTTTAAGACAGTGGATAGGATAGATGGATAGGGGAAAATCATGTACAGGGGAATAAAATTTCTGTCTTCAGCGGCAACGCAATCATTATAAAACTCTGTTTGATGAGGATGCTTCCTCTTCATCCTAGAAGGAGCTTGTAGTGTCGGCAGGCATGTTTGGCTGAGGCCAATTGAATGGTTGAGCATAGTAGGAAGTGTCCATGCCTAGAGATAAGGACAAAGGTCCTTGATCATAGGAGTCTTGGGAAAATGGGCCTCCCTATTGTGCATAGGGGTCTTGAGAAGACCGCGCATGGTCATTTGTGTCTGCCATTTCACTTAGTTTCTAATCGACCCTAATAGGTTAGTGGCAACTCTTTGTTACAAAATTTCTATGAATCCTCCAATGTCGTGTGAGATGTGGGCTTGGGAGAGCCCATGCCTGATCATGGCCCATAGGCCCATCTTTTAGGCAAATACCCATAAACATATATTCCCTCCCCTCGAGGGGTAGGTCGTGACAATTGTTTCTAAAATTTATCACTTATATCACCTATGAAGATATTATTCTCGTTGTCCACAAAAGAGTTTAGATATAAATTGTTATAAATAATGAAAATACTTTTCATTGACTAATCACTTCAAGTAATACAAGTAATCATTGTTAGGAAAACACTTCCAAATCATTCATTTTTCTTGAAACAGGTAGAACAATAGAAACTAAGTAATACTAAAAAAAACCTACTCCATTCTAAACTAAGAACCCTTTGGGCATGTAGGTTTGAAGCACATAAATATATATAAAGAAAAAATTTTAATTATGAATCAGTTCTACGTTAATTAATGGTTGTGCATCCTATCCAAAAGTACCATGATTGATGGGTATTAATTGGGTGCTTCAAGGGCATAATGTAGATTCGGTCATTAATGAAAAGAATAATATCAACCAAAGACTGAAAAAAGAGAGAGAGAAAGATTAAAAGAAAAAATAAATTCACTCGCCAGCAATACATGAGTCATCAAAGCGCAAAATTAGAGTTAGACTATAAATCCACAATAATAAGCTATATTCAATGTTTAAAACCCAACCTTGCTTCTTTTGGGGCTTATAATGGTCTTATGATCTGCTTCCACTTAATAACTTAAAACTTTCAAATTGTACCATAAGAGAGGATATCAAATTATTGAACACCACTTGTTTGCAATCTTATAATAAAACCATAGTTTAAATTAGCGGCTAATAGCAATCGGCGAGAATGAAATTCACAAGGATAGTGGCCACTATTGGCCCTTATTATGGTGATAACACCTCCAAGAGGCTGGTTTATTACCTGGAATCACACCAGTATTATGAAATTTATACCATATACTAAGATTAAATCACCACATCAAAGAAAAAGACTTGCCTTACCTAGAATCAAATCATTATTGCATCTAAGCGATAGAGGTAATGTTAACAGAGTGATTCAACCTTCGTTTCTCCACATTGAGGGGCAACATTTCTCTAATGTCTGAAACATGAACAATTTTCTCAGGTGATATTTGTTATGGTATACAAATAGTGAGAAAAATTGGAGGGAAAACTCATATTTATTAATATTATTTTCGGTAATTTAAAGATGAATAATAATAGATCCATTCGTCAAGATGAAAATATCTTTTAAGTTGATAACCCATTAATTTGGGCAAATCCTATTAACGATATTCTATCCTGCTATTACAGAAATCTGTCATGACATGTATAATCTGAAAAAATAACACGTAAAAACACTATGTAGGGAGCAACTACACTAGAAGCTGGATCCGCACTACGTTTTCATGAGCACAAAATCTCTACCATCTCACTTGCCCAAAAGATTTCCCTATATTATACATATATACTCATTCTCCTACTCAATGGTTTAACTGTAGAATTTCAACCGGTGATGATCATTTACTCGACTTCGAGAATGAGCTAAAGAAACCACGGTACGCCCAATCTCTGTTCTCTCACTTGTTGTCAATGAAATCTGCGTCAATGACATCTCCATCCTGCCCGTTTTGCTGGAGGAGTCTAAGGACCCAGCTCCGGTGCTTGGTCTGGGACCTGCACCAGCAGCACCGAGTTGGCTACAGAGGGACTGACCGAGCTGCATCACCTCCTGATTAAAGCAATTCAGTTGACTTAAAACAATCTTTATATATCAGTAGCGACAAGCTTATAGTTGACAACATGCAACGGTTAGTTAATCGTCCCTAGCACACCACGCTATGTAAATAAGGATGATCTTAGTGGTCCACCAGTTGCTTATTTTATGGTAGCAAAAAGAAAGGAAATAAACTTCATATAAATAAATTTTATTCTCATAATTTATTATGTTTCCAGTTTTTTCAAACCACTATCATTTTCACAGTTACTCTATTTGTCGCATCTTTGGTTGCTTTATTTAGCGCCATATCCTTCTTGGGTTTGTGTGTGTCACACCCCAAAACTATAAAGAATAGGGATGACACGGCCGTCCTTCCACACGAAGGACGCAGCCTCAAACACAACCAACAACCTGATATCAACTTATATATATATATATCAAACCATATATACATATCAGATAGACCAACAGATTGGTTGTAACATCGGAGTTTTTATAATTCACCAAAAAGAAATATACAATTAGAACTCAGACAATCTAACCACTAGTAAGGAAAGTGCACCACTTCCTTTGGCCATACCCAAAATAGAACTCCTCAAAAGTTTCCCACTAACGGCGCACTCGCTCTATTCACCGCTAATCGAGGAACCTGAAAAGATTAAAGGAGGAGTGGAATGAGCAACAACAGCTCAGTGAGTAGTACATATCTTCTAAGTAGATCGAACAACCACTATGCGTGTATATAAAGCAATACCAAACTTCATAATGCCAACTCAATATATAAAATACATATCAAATCATAAAAGAGTTATTTGATATCATCAAAGCTTTATACTAATATGGAAAACTCATTTAAATCACCATCAAAAGTCAAGTATCAATGGTCAAGTCCATTGAATAATCTCTCCATCAAATATCACATATCAATGGTCCATCCATTGATTAATCTATTGCTCAATATTCCACCATGGTCACGACACAACGCCTTGTGACAAGGCGGCCAAGCTTTTCCCCTTGGCAAGGTCTCCACCTACAAAGCCGATGGTTGAGCCTAGAAGGATAGCCTAAACCTGGTATGCATACCCCAAAAACCCCTTACTAGGTTCACGGTCATATTAAGCATAAATAACCATCCTCCAATACCAAAAATCCAATCCAGAAATCAATATCTTAAACCAAACAAATAACATTTGCTGCATAGCCCATCATCCATTTCATATTAATTTCTCAAATCATTATAAACCTTTCCATAAATAAATCGCAAAGCAATTTCATATATATATATATATCTCCACTTACTTTATATAATATGCTTCTCAAATATTCATAATCAACCAAAGAGTAGCAATGGCTCAATCTGGCTTTTATGCACTAAAAAATGCTCTCCTCAATTCAATATATACATATATACTTCAAGACATGAATTTTTCAAAACCAAAGAAGATATAGTACTACTCACCTCGTCGTCTATGACCAAACGACGAACGATACTCGTATCGTCGAACTCAAGGCCCTATCAAATGATCGAGGAATAATGTTAAAATCTAATAAAACTCTTATCTTAACTACGAAATTACTAACTTATGCCTTAACTCTAACAAAAGGACTTCTACGCATTAACAAATTGCAACACGGAGTTTAAGCGCAAAACTTGATCACGCCTTAACTTCCTCCTCCGAACCCTGATCCAAATGAATTTATAGTCAATAGGGAGCCCTTGACACATATTACAAGAATCCCAACTTCACGGTCCCAAAATCAAGCCGAAAGGTGACAAAATACAGGCCCAAAGCTGCTGGACGCGTACTGTTAACTGCGCGCGGGAAACTTTGAAATTTTGTTTCGGACATATCACAAGCTCAAATCATGATCCGTAAAATCTCATAGCTTCACAACACCCTAAACTATCATTCCTACAAAAATACATGGCTCAACAACTCCAAAATTGGACTTCGCCACTTGATTTTCCAACAATTCCGAATTTGAGCCCTAAACTCATAAATAACTTCAATTGGACGAACGATGAGCCTAATCTCTTACCGGGTGCTGCGTTATGGAGTAAAGTCAGCTTGGCGAGGCATCCGTGGCGTGCACGTGCCAAAACCCCTTTTCTTTCTTCCCCTTTCTCTTCTTCTTCTTCTTCTTCTTCTTCTTTTCTTTTCTTTCTGGTGCCCGAACGTGGGCTTTCCTTCCTTTTTATCTCTTCCCTTTTCTTTCTTTCTTTATTTTCTTCCTCTCTCTCTCTCTCTCTCTCTCTCTCTCTCTCTCTTGTCTTTTCCCTCTCTCCCGAAAACTCTCGATTCCTCTCTCTCTGCTGTAGCTTCTACCTTTTTCTTTTTCTTTGACTGGGTCAAAACCCATATTTTACAGTGTGTACCTCTTTTCACAAGCTGATCATTTACAAATACAATTAAACTTGAACTTTTGTTCCATAGATCCTCAAAGCTTAACTTCAAACCCTTCTTTCAGCATAATTCATATAGTTCGGTGGCTCGATATGGTTTGAAAGCTATAGGATTATTGGCTCCAACAAGCCTTTAGAGAGCTATCATATGTGTAAACAATAGCAAATTGGTTGGCAAAATGTTTATGGGTTTTACAAGTAGCAAGTATTCAGCCACCAAGAAAAAAAAGGACTATTGACGAGCAGGAAAAGAATAAATATCTAAACCTTTTTCTCATGGATGAGCCAAAGATTACGTGGGCCTGAGTGGGCGGCCCAACAAGACCCATTCTAGCCCGACTTTATTTTGGTCCTACCTAGGCTCAAGCTCAAACGTCCAGGCAAAAACATGGGCATGCCATTGCTGCTGATGGGCCAAATATTAATAATTCAAAATTATTTATTTAAAAAAGAAAAATAGTAGATCGGTAAAAATTACATGAAGCAAAATATTCATGTATAAATTCAAAAGGAATCTGTTCTTCACAAAAGTTCTAGAATAGCACAAGCACACCCACTTGCATGAACTATTCGGGCCTAGCTCATCCAAGGCCATGATTATGTTCGGTATGAATTCTTTATCTACATAAATTAAATTGTTATCGTAACTCGACAAATTAGAAACAAACAACAGGAGCCAAATATTTCTGACAAAGCTTTGAGAAAGATAGTAGGAACTTAACATGAGAGATTGCAATCTGTATTATTACCTTACACACACTGTCCACAATGAGAAATTGCAATCAATGAAGACGGCACCGATGGTTGATTTGACCGAATCAACTAGGGACTTAGGCACCTCAATTAGACCACTTGAATGCACTGGGAATTCTAGGATCTGTCGTTTGAATACTTGAATCTAGGACACGTCCATAGAATTTAATTAATTGACATATGGGTTTTGATTAAAAAAATGCCAATAAAATAGACACGTGTAAAACAAAAGGTCAAGTTATCTTTTACATAAATTAAACTGCGGCAAACTGCCGAATGAGTCTATTGATTGACTTGGCCCAATAGTAAATTTGTCATGGTGTTAACCACATTTTTAGACCATCATCAATAGCTACGATCAAAAGAGAACGAAACAAGGTGACGTTCATGATAGGAAAGAAATCAAAGGAGATTTGGTCAAGATTACAGGGATTTATTCCCTAAGATTTTTAGCATATTTTGTAAACCCCATTATTCATGTATCTTTCATGTAGTTAGACAAGATTCATCTTATATAAGCCAAGCCGACCATAATGTCAAAATATTTTTTAAATTGTAGACGAATATTGAAATATTTTGTACATGTCGTCTTTATCATCTATAATTGATTTTCATGACAGTTAGCTTATAAGTCAATGGTCCTTTCTATACTCTTGAATATGCGCAATTACCTAACTCCTCCCATGTGACGGCCTGAGCGGTGGTGCACGGGGAGGAGTGTTGGTGGTGAGTCCGTGTCTTGGTCCCCGAACGTGCGCAAGGAAGGGGTCCCTGTCCCACATCGCCTAGGGAGGGAGTTCTAGGCTTCCTTATAAGGCAATGGGCCCTCTAACTATATATACGCATTTTCTTGGGATAGTATGGGCTGCCCCGAGAAGAACAAGACCATGAGGACTTAGTGTCCAAAGCGGACAATATGTGTATAGTGGAGACCCGGGGCGTTACAAGTGATATCAGAGATGACTCCCGACCACGTGTGGGGCCATAGCGAGGACGATGTGCTCCCAAGGGGGGGAGAGTGTGACGGCCCAAGCGGCGGTAAGCGGGGAGGAGTGTTGGCGGTGAGTCCGCGCCTCGGTCCTCGAACGTGCGCAAGGAAGGGGTTTCTGTCCCACATCGCCTAGGGAGGGAGTTCTGGGCTACCTTATAAGGCAATGGGCCCTCTAACTATACATATGCATTTTCTTGGGGTAGTATAGGATGCCTCGAGAAGAACAAAACCATGATGACTTAGTGTCCAAAGTGGACAATATGTGTATAATGGAGACCCAGGGCGTTACATCCCACATTTATTATGACCCTTATTCTACGCACATTAGGGGTGGCAAATGGGTGGGTCGAGTTGGGTATGGGTCGGGTCAAAAAAGGGTCGACTCATATTTGACCCATTTAACCCGTTTTGATCCATATTCTTGTAGTGTAAATCTAGTGACCTATACCCGACCCATACCCGACCCGACCCATATTGCTAAAACCTACTTATTGTTAAAATATTTTTATGCAATACAAATTTAATGGAAAATGTATATAATTCTTTTTAAAATATTTTTAAAAAATAGAATTTTTAATTTTTTAAATAGAATTTTTAATTAATTTTATTTTTTAAAATATAATTTTTATAATTTTTATTTTTTAAAATATCATTCTTAATTTTAATAGTTATTTTCTCTTTTTCTCTTTTCTCTTTTTTTTTTTCTTCTTCTTCGGTCGGCCATCGGCCATGACAACGGCTGGCGACTGGTCACAAGCAAGATTGAGCTTGCCAGCGAGCTCGAGCCTCGTTAGATCCGGCGAGTCTCGTGCCTTGCCAGTCGTCGACAAGGTCGAGCCTTGTTGGATCTGACGAGACTCGAGCTCGCCGGCATCAAGCGAGGCTCGATCTCGCCGATTTGGCGAGGTCGAGGCCCCGCCCAATGCCGGCGAGCTCGAGCCTCGCTAGTCGTTGGCGAGGTGGAGCCTCGCCGGATCTGGCGAGACTCGAGCTCGCCGACGTTGGGTGAGACTCGATCTCTCTAGATTTAATGAGGCTGAGGCCCCGCCCGACGCCGGCAAGCTAGAGCCTCACCAGTCGTTGGCAAGGCCAAGAGATCCGGCAAGGCTCAGTAGTCGGCGAACTTCGAGGGAGCGGCGAAGGCAAGCCTTAGAGGCAAGCGGCAGAGGCGACTCGAAGGCGAGCTGTGGCGGCGAGTGGCGAAGGCGGCTCGGAGGCGAGCGGCAAAGGTGAAGGTTGAAGGGCTATACATGTTTTTGAGGTTTTAAAAATGGGTTGAAAATGGGTCAGAACGTGTGACCCATTTTCGACGTAAAAAACTGAACTTAAAATGGGTCGAACATGGGTTATTGTGGCATCCGGAAATTTCGACGACCCTCAAATATGCAACGGACCGATGAGTCACGAATTAGAAATGGTTCGATAGTCGAATAAGTTATAGCTTTGTTCCTATGTACTATTACTAGTGAAACTGAGGTTTATTCCGAGTATTGTGCTGACAAGATATTTTTATGTATACTTGCCTTAGCCGTTCAATCCTTTAGACCACTATATATTCAATCCCAAAAATCTACTGCCACGATTCCTATTTTGATGGCCAGCAAGCGCATATCTTGCGCCAAATCACAGCCCACGTTCATGTCGGAATGAAGAGCCACGAGAATTTCAATGAAATTTCCAATCAGCCCATGCATGAGGCGTGCATGGTATTCCACACACAAGCTGCCACCGAGCCCAATTCAGTCGACTATAGGAGCCTACTAACGAAGACACGTTCATGTGACGGTCAACCGAAGGAAAAATATTTGACCCTTGCAGCCACGTGAATTCATTCTCGGTAGCCAACAGAGAAGAAAATTGAGACAGCTGCTATTGATCGTGTCTTCAAATGGCCGAAGGAAATTGCCACGTTTCCTCCACCTGTCCTTACCTCCTTCTGCCGCTGGAACATCTTACTGGTTTTTAACAAAATCAATGACCAAAGTGGCGAGCGGTCGAGCAAATTGGGAGAGAGAGATCGAGAGTGAGCAGTGGGCTAGCAAGCGAGAGAAAGAGAGTTTGAGCGTATTGCGAGCAGGAGTGAGGGAGAAGGTCGCCCCTCCGCCGTGCTCGTCCGTCCGTGCCGTGCTCGAGCTGCCGCCGTCGACGCCACCGGTCTTAGCCGCTGTTGAGCCGCGTTCAAAGACCCGCGAGCTTCCCGTTCGGTTTGTCGATTGAGCTTAGGAGTTGAGGCAAGTAGAAGTTCTTCAATCTATGTTTTGCTTGCTGTTTTATCTAGCTAAGAGTTGGTAGATGTGAGAAAGATGAAATTTTAGAGCTGCATGTTGGATTTTGGACATGTAGGATGGAGATAGATCAAGAAAACTAGGAGAGAATAGGGCATACATTGCAAATTTCGAATTTACAAATGGAACAAGAATTTAAAATCTGACTATGGAGAATTTCGGAAGTGATAAAGCTGTGATGTGGTGTAATGTACTTATATACATTTGAATGTGGATGCTGGAGGTCGAAACTCAAGGAATAAGAAAAATTATTGTTAGAATTGTGGACTGTTTTGTAAAGAACAGTGTGACCCTCGGCGACTTTTTGAATTTTCTGTAATTATCTAGCCATAATTCAACTTCGATTCCTTGATGAAAGTTTTAGGGCACATTCTAATGAACAACATATCAAAAATTTAGAATAAATGAACAAGCAATGACCGCCGAAATGAGTTTACTATTAAAAACGCTAAATCTGGAAATTTTACAGAATGTTAGCTAGGAATATCGAAATTGTTCCCACGGTACATAAGGAATCTGACTTGGAGTTCTTCATGAAACTTGTTCCGTTAGGTCTCCTTGATATTGTGTCAAAATTTCATAATTTTCTGAGCTTATTTAGTATTTATTTCAAAACTTTTACCAGAACTGTGCATCGTAAAAATCGGGCTATTCTGTTCTCGAATTTTTCACAAAGTGTCCGAAGGTGAATGTGTTGCAAATGGTTATGTGATATGATGATACTGGCATTGGCATATCATGCAATATTGAGATGTGATGAGACTCAAGAGACATTTTGTCATTGCATTGAAAAGTGTTTTTGGAAATTAAGATGTTATTTGATACCGTTGGACCCTCGGGTCAACGATGCCCCGGGAGTCGGGATGCCAAGAGGTTCGAATGAGTCGATGCCCTTTGGATACCTGGTTGTATTATGAATACATGCCCAGAGGTTCTCCCCGGGAGTGTCGGGATGCCCGGTTGTATTATGATACATGCCCGAAGGGTGAGGAGTTGTATTATAATGCATGCCTAGAGGTTAGGGGTAACCATGTCTATGGTCCCCAGTGATTCCTCGTGATGCCAGGTGGGATGCGAGATGCCCAGAGGTTCGAATAAGTCGATGCCTTTTGGATGCCCGATTGTATTTTGAATACATGCCCGGAGGCTTCCGCGACGCCAGGATTGGGTGCGGAATCCCAGAAGGATGCAAACATTGGTCCTCTGGGGGATAAAACCTTTTGAATGATGAAACAGACGATTATATTAAGTGAGTGTGGTCTGGTTATGAGACTAAATTGTATGGCATGGAATGGGACGAGTCATTACAGTTTGGCCCCATGATCGGGACTTGTGTGGCTAGACATGATGCATCTTATTGGTTGGAAATGCACTGGTCATTGCATTGAAGAGTTATATGGTTTGGATGCATACTCATTCATGGATTGCCTATTTTTGTCTACCATACTTGAATCTGGATATTAATAGTAATGCTTGATATAGCTTGATGAATCTTTTACTGCTGAGTGGTTGTACTCACCCCGTTTGGGACTAACATTTCAGACTAGACAAGATACCTCTGCCACCACCGCCACTAGCAGATGGACCGAGTGGTTGGATATGGCCGTGAAGATGAGGACAACAGAAGAAGGAACTTTTGGACGCCGACACTGATCGATGGACTTTAAGTATATGACGGTTGGAAGAGATGTCGGTCATCTTTTGAAATATAGCCGAGTATAGAAAGCCTTGGCATTTTGATGTACCGACTAATAATGTCCATCAAGTTATATAAATAAAAGTGTATGGCTTTAACTTATATAAAATGTTTAGTTGGTGTGCATCGTTTTCTGAATATAGGGAAGGGAGTTGTTGGATATGCTTCCGCCATATAAATTGCGCAGGGACCGATCTAAAAGATATAAACCCCCAGGAGTTATGAGTCTATTATGATTCTATGGTATCATAGTGATATATTATTATGACAAGAGAAAGGTAAGCGCACTGTGGCAACCCCAGCAGAACGGGGGCTGTTCGAGGGGTGCCACAGTTATGGCCAATTACAACTTCGTAACCCATATTTGACCTATTTTGTCACCTCTAACGCACATATATATAGGAATGTAGAAGGAAACTAATTTTGAAAAAAATTGAAAAGATACGAAACTTACTTGTTCCTCAGGAACAGGCTTCCTATGGTGTAGATACCGATGCAACTCAAGCTCAATTGCGACACGTGCGAGCTTCTCGATGTCCACATTAGCTGGTCGGGGCTGAGTCAGCGACCCGGGTACCAAGTCCGGATACAGGAAGTTCCTTGGCGAACAACAGATTGAGCACTGACTCCCCGATGTACTCCATTATCTCATAGCAAAATTTTTTTTCCGCTAACGAATGATGAGTGAGAGCTTCTTCAAGCAATCTTTTATCCTTGAACTTGTATTGCAACTTGCAAGATACATAAAGAATAGAGAGCAAGAAAGTTGGCGTTTTTCTGGGACATTATTTATTTTGATGTCCCATCCTGTTACAAGTTTTGTTTAGTCCGTTATTGGTAAATCTCCTTCATTTTTATTTTTCCCCTCCAGTAATCTATGAACGGTTAATTTAAGCCCTCCAGTATTTTTAAATTCTTGAATTTTTTTGCTCTTTTAGTCCGTTATTGCTAAATCTCCCGCATTTTTATTTTTCCTCTGCTTTTCATGCAATTAAACCTCATGTCTTTCTCTTGGTGGTTGGGATTGGGACGAATTAGCTTCAAGTGTGGGTTTTGACTCCCACAGCTTGCAAGAAGGCAAGACAAAAGTCTGAGAGTGAGAATTAGAATAGGAATTGAGTAAGACTGACAAAAAAAAAAAAAGTCATGTCTTAGCATCAACTCTTGACTGGGTAAAAAATGTCTGTTCTCGCATTTTTCCTATGACTTTCCTAAATCCCATTTGTTTTCGTTTAAATCTCCTTCCCGTTTACTCGAGAATTATTTCCTAGAATTATTGGTAATTCTCCTTTACTTTCTTTTTTGTTATGTAAAAGCAAAAAATTCCTGGTTAAAATATAAAATTTATTTGAATTCACAAGATTATTAATAAATACATATATCTATGGGTAAATTGACATGTCAATGTTTTAGTGTTGTGGAAGTTTTAGGAAAAATCATATTTATAAAAATCGATTTGGCCAAGCAACATGATTGATATTAAGCAATAATTAAAAGGCAATCCATTTAGGCTTGAACCTTTTAAATTCTTTGAAAAGTAACAAGACTACCTTATTTCGTAGAAGCAATAGATGATGCATTTCTCTTATGTTGACAAAGGGTTGACATGCAATGTTTGTGCATGTAATGCCATTTTGAGATACTAACATTGGTAAGTGGCAATGTTCATTCATTCCCAAATTGAGGGCAATTTCAAGAAAAGGTAAAAGGGGAGGGGGAGAGAGGAGCTCAATCTACGATTTCTATATAGAAGAGATGTGTCACGTATTGCGCGTTTTGATTGCACGTTTGTTGGATGAAATCCCTTAAAGTATTTTGAAGTTGACAAAACAAGTTTATCAGTCTAGTCTAAAGACTTACAGATTCTATTGACAAAGTCTGAAGATCAAAGTCTGAAGATCAAAGTCTGAAGATCAAAGTCTGAAGACTTACAGATTCTATTGACAAAGTCTGAAGACTAAAGTCTGAAGCTAGCAAGACTCAAGACTTATATTTTGAAGTCTACTCACAAGGACAGTTTCCAGGACGATGTTTATTCTGATCTTATACGATCTGTCTTCTAACGTCTGATGGATATATTTCTACTGGATTCAGCACTAAACGATCTAAGTTTTATATGGAATATGTTTAGATTCCTTGACGACTTCGCAACTTATATTTGGAAGGATCTACTTATGGAAACCGAGATCCTGATTGTATGGGCGAGCAGGATTGATGGGCTATCAACACTTACCTTAAAGAGCTTGAGATCTCTCTAATTGATTCTGTCCAACGGGTTGATTGGAAGAACTTCTTTGGAAGGTGCCAACGGTACTGAAGGCATGAAGAAGTATATAAGAGAGATGCTCTAGTTGTTGAAGGGTGCGGATAGAAAAATTCCAAAGTCTGAAATCTCCTCTATCACTTTGCGATATCATTCTTTGAGCATTACATGTAATCAAAAGAGAGATCATATTGTAGATCTTGAGGAAGTGTAGTAGAGTAATCTACACTGTGGACTCAAGAGCGTGAGATTGTAATCACTCTTATTGATTCTTAGTGAAATCCAGCCTGAAGGGCTGTCCGTGCGGGAGAGTGGACGTAGGCTTGATCTAAGCCGAACCACTATAAATCTGGAGTCTTGATTCTCTATCCTTAATCCTTTATATTGTTATTTGCTTTCATTTGCTGCAATCGTTGGCTTTAAATTATTCACATCTTATTTGATTTGAATTGTTAAAATTGCGATAAACACCTATTCACCCCCCTCTAGGTGCTAATACTAGTTCTAACAATTGGTATCAGAGCCTGTGTACTTGTTTATAAGAAGTGTCTTTACTTCTAAGTAAAAGATCTATAGCTAGTATGCTGCCTACAGGGTTGGTTGAAGGACAAAGCAATACCAGACCTCCATACTTTGATGGAAAAGATTACAGCATATGGAAAAATAAGATGAAGGCATTCCTAAGATCGAAAGATCCTTTGGAATGGGAAGTTGTTGATAAAGGAATTATTCCTGTTGCTGAATCAGACTCAGAGAGAGGAAAAGAACCTGCTGTTCCTATTCTTTTGACTCAAGAAGAAATTACCAAAAGACAGACTCTCGACGCCAAAGCTATTTACTCTTTATATTGTGCTTTATCCCCTACTGAATATAATAGAATATCTTCTTGTGATACAGCAAAAGAAGTATGGGACAGGCTTCACATTACCTATGAAGGAACTGATCGTGTGAAAGAAACAAGGATCAACATTCTCTTGGGACAATATGAAGTTTTTAAGATGAGATCAGGAGAATCAATTACTGACATGTTTAGTCGCTTTACTGAAATTGTGAATGGTCTTGAATATCAGGGACATCCAATCTCAGGACATATGAAGGTCAACAAACTTCTTCGTGGACTCTCAAAAGACTGGAATCACATAAAAACCTCAATAAGAGAGACACAGAGGATTGCTCCACTTTCTGTAGATGAATTAGTTGGAACTCTTCAATCCTATGAAGTAGAACAGAACAACGAAGAGGAAGATTCAAAAGGTAAGAAATCTATTGCCTTAAAGTCTAATGACTTTTCTGATGTTACAGATTCTGAAGAAGAACTAGATGATGAAGAACTGGCACTGATGATAAAGAGATTCAGAAAGCTGAACAAAAAAGGAAGGAAATTCAATTGGAAGAAACAAAATTCTCAAAGGTTTCAAAACAGGTCAACAGAGGAAGATGATACGAATAAAGAAGTGACTTGCTTTGAATGCAAGAAAAAGGGACACATCAGACCTAACTGTCCTCTGTTAAAGAAGAGAAAAGGGAAGTCTGAGAAAAACAGGAAGGCACTCAAGGCAGAGACTTGGAGTGATACTGAATGTGAAGATAGTGACAATGATTATGCCAATATTTGTTTAATGGCACGATCAGACTCAGACTCAGACCTTGATTCAGACTCAGACAGTGAACTCGAGGTAAGTAACTTGAAAATTCCTGTTAAAGTTTCTAAATACATTGATGAACTGTGTCTTAGTCTGAAAACCTCTCTTAAGAGGATCTCCGAATTAAAAAGGGAAAATTCTACTTTGAAACATAAGGATAAACTTATGAAAGAAAAGGTTGAAAAACTTGAAAAAGATGTTGTTGTTGTAAAAGAAAACTCAGACAATATTTTAAATGAAAATAATCTTTTGAAAAATGATATGACTAACATATCAAAGAGATTTTCAAATGGTTCTGAAAAACTGGACAAGATTCTTTCGATACAAAGACCATATTTTGACAAGTTGGGTCTTGGTATGACTTCTGAAACTATTCCACTAATTGATTTTCCAAAGGTAAAAGAAAGAATTAAACAAAGACCAGCTAGAACTGTTTACAAAAATCATTTTCAGAAAGTCTTTGTAAAACCTGTTGGTAGAAGTGCTCTAAGATGTTCCAAGTGTAAAAGCTCAGAACACTTCGAGAAAGAATGTCCTTTAGTTTGGAGACCTGTTAAAAGGAGCTGGGCTAAGACTGTCTATTGTACTAACACTTCTGGACCCAAGATGGTATGGGTACCAAAAAGAGCTTGAATTTTTGTTAATTGCAGGTTACTATCAAAAAGAAGATAAAATGGTATCTTGATAGTGGCTGCTCAAGACATATGACAGGGGACTCAAACTGCTTCATAAAACTTATCCAGATAGACGGAGGAAAAGTTTCCTTTGGTGGTAACAATAGAGGGAAGATTACTGGTCGAGGAACAGTGAAGATTGGGAGTTTGTCAATCAATAATGTTTCATTAGTTGAAGGATTAAATTACAACTTGCTTAGCATAAGTCAGTTGTGTGATTCTGGTTTCAAGATCAACTTTCAGGAAGAAACGTGCTCTGGAATCAGTAGAGATCTTACTCAATCTTTTACTGGTCGAAGACATGGAAATATCTATCTTCTGGATGTGAATCAAGAAAGATCACAATGCTTAATATCAGTACAAGATGAAGCAAATCTATGGCACAAAAAGCTAGGCCATATCAACATGAAGCAAATCAACAAGATCTTTACAAAGAAACTTGTTCGAGGATTGCCTACTTTGAATTATTCAAAATCTGATCTATGTACACCATGTGTACTGGGTAAACAGGTTAGAAATTCTTACAAATCAATAAATAAAGTTTCCACTAATCATGTATTGCAGCTTTTGCATATGGATTTGTTTGGACCTACCAGAACGAAAAGCATTAGTGGTAAAAGGTTCTGTCTGGTAATAGTGGATGATTATTCACGATTTACTTGGGTCTACTTTCTTTCAAGTAAGTCAGAGACTTTCTCTCTTTTTTCAAAATTTGCTAAAAAGGTGCAGAATGAGAAAGGTCATACTATTACAAGCATTCGTACAGACCATGGAGGTGAGTTCGAAAATCAAGAATTTGCTAACTTGTGTGATGAATTTGGTTATCAACATAAATTCTCTTCTCCATATACACCAGAACAGAATGGGGTTGTGGAAAGGAAGAATAGATCTTTACAAGAAATGGCAAGAACTCTTTTAATAGGAAATCAAGTTTCTTCAAGGTTTTGGGCAGAAGCTGTTTCAACTGCTTGCTATATTATAAACCGTGTGTTTCTAAGACCAATTCTTGAGAAAACTCCTTATGAAATTTTTAAAGGGAAGAAACCAATAGTTTCTTATTTTCAAATATTTGGTTGCAAATGTTTTATTCTAAAAAATGCTAATGATCGTGTTGGTAAGTTTGAAGAAAAATCAGATGAAGGATTCTTTCTTGGATACTCTACAACAAGCAAAGCCTTTAGAGTGTTCAACAAAAAGACTCAGACTGTGGAAGAATCAATGAATGTCAAATTTCAAGACTCTCCACAAGTTCAGCAGATACAGACTGAAGACTCAGAAACTGCTCCAGAAACTGTTAAAGCTGACTCCACTGAAGCAGTTGCTAATTCAAGATCAGTACAACAAGCTACTAATGAAGAATCTACTCAAGAAGAAGATCAACAATCTATCAGACTGAACAGTAACTGGAAGCACAAGTCTAGTCATCCTGAAGAACTCATTATTGGAAATATTAATGAGGGAATTCGAACAAGATCCAAAAGGCGAGAGGAGTCTAGTGCTGTTGCTCTTATTTCTGAAATAGAACCCAAAAATATCGAAGAAGCCTTAGCTGATGAAAGCTGGATTGAAGCAATGCAAGAAGAACTCAGACAATTCAGTATTAATGAAGTATGGGAATTAACTCCCAAACCAAAAGGTAAATCAGTTATTGGAGCTAAATGGGTTTTCAGGAACAAAGTTGATGAAAAAGGAAAAGTAACGAGAAACAAAGCAAGACTCGTAGCTAAAGGATACACGCAAGAAGAAGGGATTGACTACGATGAGACTTACGCTCCAGTAGCAAGGTTAGAAGCAATCAGATTATTACTTGCTTTTGCTTGCTATAAGAATTTCAGGTTGTTTCAAATGGATGTCAAAAGTGCATTCCTGAATGGAGTCATTCAAGAAGAAGTATATGTAGAACAGCCTCCTGGTTTTGAAGATTCAAAGAAACCAGACTCTGTTTTCAGACTGAAGAAAGCTTTATATGGACTAAAACAAGCTCCTCGAGCGTGGATGAATTCGAGATGAGCATGATGGGTGAACTATCCTTTTTCCTTGGTCTACAAGTCAAACAACTAAAGAAGGGAATATTCATTCATCAAGAGAAATATGCAAAAGAACTTGTTAAAAAGTTCGGTCTGGAAAATTGCAAGAAGACTGACATACCAATGTCAAGTTCCTTGAAGATAGACAAAGATGAAGCAGGGAAGAAAATTGATCAAAAATTATACAGGAGTATCATTGGCTCACTTCTTTATCTTACTGCATCCAGACCTGACATATTATTTAGTGTTTGCATATGTGCTAGATTCCAATCTGATCCTAGAGAATCTCACTTAAGTGCTGTTAAACGTATTATTAAATATGTTGCTACTACTGCTAAGATCGGTCTTTGGTATCCCAAAGAAGGAGACTTTACACTTCTTGGCTATTCAGACGCAGATCTTGCAGGTTGTAGAGTTGAAAGAAAAAGCACTTCAGGTACGTGTCAATTACTAGGAAACAGGACAGTATCCTGGTTCTCGAGGAAACAGAGTACTGTGGCTCTTTCAACAGCTGAAGCAGAATACGTTGCTCTTGGAAGTTGCTGTTCTCAAATCTTGTGGATAAAACAACAACTGCAAGACTTTGCCATTGAAGACTCTTGCACAGAAATTAGGTGTGACAACACCAGTGCAATCAATCTTACAAAGAATCCCATTCTACATTCAAGAGCAAAACATATTGAGATCCGACATCACTTTATAAGAGATCATGTTCAGAACAAAGAAGTCTTGATACAATTCATAGACTCAAAGAATCAATTGGCAGACATCTTTACAAAGCCTCTTGAGAAAAGCTTGTTTGAGTCTATTCGCTCAAGACTCAATATATTATCTCTTGAAGAATATTAGAGTTCAGACTCAGTAACTAAAGTCTGACAGAGCATCAGACTCAAAGGATCGAGAATATGAATTGACACGTCTGTAAGTTTCTTTACTTAAACTGTCTTATTAATAAGGTAAGATAATCTGTCTAATTTTAAATTGGTTATTATTTTCAAAAGAAGTGGTTATCGTTTTATTAAGGCAGTTATTTTTCAAAAAGGAAAATTCAAAATTTCCAAAATATACGACGCTTGGTTATTCCCCGTGCCTGTTATCTTTTATACATCTTCTCTCCTTCGTTTTCACTTTACTCAGAAACCCTAGATCAAAAGCTTTTCACTGCTCTGCAATTTTTCCTCCCAAACTTCATTTTTTCAAAGTTTTCAACATTCTTGCGAAACAAGTGAGAAAGTCTTTCCAAAGAAAAGCACAATGTCGTATCAGAGGAAATCTTCCAGAATAGCAAACAAGGGACCACAAGGCTCTGGTGAGGGGCCTACGCATTTTGATCTTACTGAGGAAAGCGACATTCCTTCTGAGCAGTCTCAAAAGCAGTCATCTCCAACTAGACCTCAAGATGAAATGGTTTATGAAGACATCGAACCAGTAAGAACTCTAAAACCTGCCTTTGTTTATAAACTCTACTCTGCATTAAAGGAAGGGTCTGCTATGACTTTTGTGGATGAGTTTCTGAAAGAGAAGGGGTATAGAAACGAGACGCACTTTCTTACTGTGATGGAAAGGTCTGGAGTTGTGCCTGAGGGATCGGCTGCAAGAGCGTTTGCAAATTTCCCGAGTGACCCTAGGTTTAGTAGCATGAATCAGCCTGAGGGCAAGGATGATGATGAAAAGATGTTCATGCATTTTAAACCATGGATGGGTGTGGCTGCGAGCCTAAGAGGGAAGAAGAATGAATTGTTCTCTTTCTCTTCCTCTTCCTCTTCTTCTTTCTCTTTTTCTGTACCTTGATGTTCTGGAACAGTGGGAATAGATGCAGCAAATTGAGAAATAAGAGTAGAGATGGGTATAGCATCCTCATCATCTTCATCTTCCAGGATGACTGCCCTCCTCTTCTTGGTAGAACTAACCATAGGTTCTTTCCCTTTCCTTTTCGCTGTTGATGAGTCTGGTCTGAGTTTGATATGAGTCTTTTCCTTGAATTGCTCCAGCTTCTTGCTAAGCTCTTTCAGACGCATCTTGGTAATCATCCTCAGCCCGATGACCATTTTATCAATAGTCTTCACTGTGAGAATATGAGGAGGTTGAATGTGTAGATGTCTGAAGAGACGAGTAATGAGAGCAGCATAAGGAATCTTTCCTTTGTCCTTTACCATGCATCTATACATGTGAAAAATGATGGTATGCGGCAAAGAGAAGTTCACACCAATCTTAATGGCAAACATCAACTTAGCTTCAGAAATTGATACATCTGTCTTAGATGTCGATTTGGGTCTTAGACAGTTGATTACAATCTTGTGCAGCAAAGTATTTGTTGCATTCATTATCGAGTAAGAGAGTCTTCCTTCTGCAATTCTGTCCCTTGCTAGTTCAAGAGTAGCATGGCTTACAGACACGCCGATTGGTTGGAAAGCCCCTATTTCCACACCAAGCACATCAGCCAAAATGTCATTATCAATGGCATACTCCTTATCCCTCACGCTGAAAGTAAAGCTGTCTGCATTAATGAAACTGATATTGGAGTAGAAATAAGCCGTCAATTCAGAATGTGTCGTGTCACAGTCTGTGCAGAACTGATAAAGTTGGAGTTTTTCGAATTTCTCACGCAAATTTATGCTCAACAAGTCCAGAAAATTGAAATCCACAGTTCGTGGGTTCATCACCCCACGCTTCAGCAATTTTTATACCTCTTCCTGTGTCCGTCTGAGCGGAACAATTCATCATTCTTCACTCGAAGGTTTGCAGCCACACCCATCCATGGTTTAAAGTGTATGAACATCTTTTCATCATCATCCTTTCCCTCAGGCTGATTCATACTACTAAACCTAGGGTCACTAGGGAAATTTGCAAATGCTCTTGCAGCCGTTCCCTCAGGCACAACTCCAGACCTTTCCATAACAGTAAGAAAGTGCGTCTCGTTTCTATAACCCTTCTCTTTCAGAAACTCATCCACAAAAGACATAGCAGAACCACCTTCCTTTAACGCAGAGTAAAGCTTGTAAACAAAGGCAGGCTTAAGAGTTCTTACTGGTTCGATATCTTCATAAATCGTTTCTGCATCTTGAGGGCCCTGTTGTTGAGGAGTTTGCTCAGTAGGAATGTCGCTTTCCTCAGTGAGATCAAAGTGCGTAGGCTCCTCACCAGATTCCTGTGGTCCCTTGTTTGCTATTCTGGAAGACTTCCTCTGATACGACATTGTGCTTTTCTTTGGAGAGACTTTCTCACTTGTGTCGCAAGAAAGTTGAGAACTTTGAAAAGGAGAAGTTTTGGAGAGAAAAATGCAGAGCAATGAAAAGCTTTTGATCTAGGGTTTCTGAGTAAAGTGAAACGAGGGAGAAGAGGTGTATAAGGATAACATGTACGGTGGATAAACCAAGCGTCGTATCTTTTGAAAATCTTGAATTTTCCTTTTTGAAAAAAATAACTGCCTTAATAAAATGATAACCACTCTTTTAAAAAAATAACCGCCTTAAAATAGACAGATAATCTTACCTTATCAATAAGACAGTTTAAGTAAGGGAACTTACAGTCATGTCGATTCGTATTCTCAGTCTTTTAACCTTTGAGTCTGATACTCTGTCAGACTTTAGTTACTGAGTCTGAGCTTCAGCATTCTTCAAGAGATAATATATTGAGTCTTGAGCGAATAGACTCAAACAAACTTTTCTCAAGTGGCTTTGTGAAGATGTCTGCCAGTTGATTCTTTGAGTCTATGAATTGTATCAAGACTTCTTTGTTCTGAACATGATCTCTTATAAAGTGATGTCGAATCTCAATATGTTTTGCTCTTGAATGTAGGATAGGATTCTTTGTAAGATTGATTGCACTGGTGTTGTCACATCTAATTTCTGTGCAAGAGTCTTCAATGCCAAAGTCTTGCAGTTGTTGTTTTATCCACAATATTTGAGAACAGCAACTTCCAAGTGCAACGTATTCTGCTTCAGCTGTTGAAAGAGCCACAGTACTTTGTTTCCTCGAAAACCAGGATACTGCCCTGTTTCCAAGCAATTGACAAGTACCTGAAGTGCTTTTTCTTTCAACTCTACACCCTGCAAGATCTGCGTTTGAATAGCCAAGAAGTGTAAAGTCTCCTTCTTTGGGATACCAAAGACCGATCTTAGCAGTAGTAGCAACATATTTAATAATACGTTTAACAGCGCTTAAGTGAGATTCTCTAGGGTCAGATTGAAACCTAGCACATATGCAAACACTAAATAATATGTCAGGTCTGGATGCAGTAAGATAAAGAAGTGAGCCAATGATACTCCTGTATAACTTTTGGTCAATTTTCTTCCCTGCTTCATCTTTGTCTATCTTCAAGGAACTTGACATTGGTATGTCAGTCTTTTTGCAATTCTCCAGACCGAACTTTTTAACAAGTTCTTTTGCATATTTCTCTTGATGAATGAATATTCCCTCCTTTAGTTGTTTGACTTGTAGACCAAGGAAAAAAGGATAGTTCACCCATCATGCTCATCTCGAATTCATCCTGCATAGACTTAGAAAATTTCTTGCACAAAGTCTCATTAGATGATCCAAATATGATGTCATCAACATAAATCTGAACAAGTAGAAAGCTTTTACCTTCCTTTTTAATGAACAAAGTAGTGTCTACCTTTCCTTTAGACAAGCCAATATGAATTAAGAAATTACTTAGCCTTTCATACCAAGGAGCTTGTTTTAGTCCATATAAAGCTTTCTTCAGTCTGAATACAGAGTCTGGTTTCTTTGAATCTTCAAAACCAGGAGGTTGTTCTACGTAGACTTCTTCTTGAATAACTCCATTCAGGAATGCACTTTTGATATCCATTTGAAACAACCTGAAATTCTTATAGCAAGCAAAAGCAAGTAGTAATATGATTGCCTCTAACCTTGCTACTAGAGCGTAAGTCTCATCATAGTCTATCCCTTCTTCTTGCGTGTATCCTTTAGCTACGAGTCTTGCTTTGTTTCTCGTTACTTTGCCTTTTTCATCAACTTTGTTCCTGAAAACCCATTTAGCTCCAATAACTGATTTACCTTTTGGTTTGGGAGTTAATTCCCATACGTCGTTAATACTGAATTGTCTGAGCTCTTCTTGCATTGCTTCAATCCAGCTTTCATCAGCTAAAGCTTCTTCAATATTTTTGGGTTCTATTTCAGAAATAAGAGCAACAGCACTAGACTCTTCTCGCCTTTTGGATCTTGTACGAATTCCCTCATTAATGTTTTTAATAATGAGTTCTTCAGGATGACTGGACTTATGCTTCCAGTTACTGTTCAGTCTGATAGATTGTTGATCTTCTTCTTGAGTAGGTTCTTCATCAGTAGCTTGTTGTACTGATTTTGATTTAGCAACTGCTTCAGTGGAGTTAGATCTAGCAGTGTCTGGAGTAGATTCTGAGTCTTCAGTCTGTATCTGCTGAACTTGTGGAGAGTCTTGAAATTTGACATTCATTGATTATTCCACAGTTTGAGTCGTTTTGTTAAACACTCTAAAGGCTTTGCTTGTTGTAGAGTATCCAAGAAAGAATCATTCATTTGATTTTTCTTCAAACTTACCAACACGATCATTTGCATTCTTTAGAATAAAACATTTGCAACCAAATATTTGAAAATAAGAAACTATTGGTTTCTTTCCTTTAAAAATTTCATAAGGAGTTTTCTCAAGAATTGGTCTTAAAAACACTCGGTTTATAATATAGCAAGCAGTTGAAACAGCTTCTGCCCAAAACCTTGAAGAAACTTGATTTCCAATTAAAAGTGTTCTTGCCATTTCTTGTAAAGATCTATTCTTCATTTCCACAACCCCATTCTGTTCTGGTGTATATGAAGAAGAGAATTTGTGTTGAAAACCAAATTCATCACATAAATTAGTAAAGTCTTGATTTTCAAACTCACCTCCATGGTCTGTACGAATACTTGTAATAGTGTGACATTTCTCATTCTGCACCTTTTTAGCAAATTTTGAAAAGAGAGAGAAAGTCTCTGACTTACTTGTAAGAAAGTAGTCCCAAGTAAATCATGAATAGTCATCCACTATTACCAGACAGAACCTTTTATCACCAATGCTTTTCGTTCTGGTAGGTCCAAATAGATCCATATGCAAAAGCTGCAATACATGATTAGTGGAAACTCTATTTATTGATTTGTAAGAGTTTCTAACCTATTTACCCAGTACGCATGGTGTACATAGATCAGACTTTGAATAATTCAGAATAGGTAATCCTCGAACAAGTTTCTTTGTAGAGATCTTGTTGATTTGCTTCATGTTGATATGGCCTAGCTTTTTGTGCCATATATTTGCTTCATCTTGTACTGATATTAAGCACTGTGATCTTTCTTGATTCACATCCAGAAGATAGATATTTCCATGTCTTCGACCAGTAAAAGATTGAGTAAGATCTTTACTGATTCCAGAGCACATTTCTTCCTGAAAGTTGATCTTGAAACCAGAATCACACAACTGACTTATGCTAAGCAAGTTATAATTTAATCCTTCAACTAATGAAACATTATTGATAGACAAACTTCCAATCTTCACTGTTCCTCGACCAGTAATCTTTCCTTTGTTGTTACCACCAAAGGAAACTTTTCCTCCGTCTATCTGGATAAGTTTTATGAAGCAGCTTGAGTCTCCTGTCATATGTCTTGAGCAGCCACTATCAAGATACCATTTTATCTTCTTTTTGATAGTAACCTGCAATTAACAGAAATCAAGCTCTTTTTGGTACCCATACCATCTTGGGTCCAGAAGTGTTAGAACAATAGACAGTCTTAGCCCAGCTCTTTTTAACAGGTCTCCAAACCAAAGGACATTCTTTCTCAAAGTGTTCTAAGCTTTTACACTTGGAACATCTCAAAGCATTTCTACCAACAGGTTTTACAAAGACTTTCTAGAAATGATTCTTGTAAACAGTTCTAGCTGGTCTTTGTTTAATTCTTTCTTTTACCTTCGGAAAATCAATCAGTGGAATAGTTTCAGAAGTCATACCAAGACCTAACTTATCAAAATATGGTCTTTGTATCGAAAGAATCTTATCCAGCTTTTTAGAACCATTTGAAAATCTCTTTGATATGTTAGTGATATCATTTTTCAAAAGATTATTTTCATTTGAAATACTGTCTGAGTTTTCTTTCACAACAGCAAAATCTTTTTCCAGTTTTTCAAACTTTTCTTTCATAAGTTTATCCTATTTTTTCAATGTAGAATTTTCCCTTTTCAATTCGGAGATCCTCTTAAGAGAGGTTTTTAGACTAAGACAAAGTTCATCAGTGTATTTAGAAACTTTAACAGGAATTTTCAAGTTACTAACCTCGAGTTCGCTGTCTGAGTCTGTGTCTGAATCAAGGTCTGAGTCTGAGTCTGATTTTGCCATTAAGCAAATATTTGCATAATCATTGTCACTATCTTCACATTCAGTATCACTCCAAGTCTCTACTTTGAGTGCCTTCCTGTTTTTCTCAGTCTTCCCTTTTCTCTTCTTTAACAGAGGACAATTAGGTCTGATGTGTCCTTTTTTCTTGCATTCAAAGCAAGTCACTTCTTTATTCGTATCATCTTCCTCTGTTGACCTGTTTTGAAACCTTTGAGAATTTTGTTTCTTCCAATTGAATTTCCTTCCTTTTCTGTTCAACTTTCTGAATCTCTTTATCATAAGTGCCAGTTCTTCATTATCTAGATCTTCTTCAGAGTCTGTAACATCAGAATAGTCATTAGACTTTAAGGCAATAGATTTCTTACCTTTTGAGTCTTCCTCTTCGTTGGTCTGTTCTACTTCATAGGATTGAAGAGTCCCAACCAATTCATCTACAGAAAGTGGAGCAATCCTCTGTGTCTCTCTTATTGAGGTTTTTATATAATTCCAGTCTTTTGAGAGTCCTCGAAGAAGTTTGTTGACCTTCATATGTCCTGAGATTGGATGTCCTTGATATTCAAGACCATTCACAATTTTAGTAAAGCCACTAAACATATCAGTATTTGATTCTCCTGATCTCATCTTAAAGACTTCATATTGTCCCAAGAGAATGTTGATCCTTGTTTCTTTCACACGATCAGTTCCTTCATAGGTAATGTGAAGCATATCCCATACTTCTTTTGTTGTATCACAAGAAGATATTCTATTATATTCAGTAGGGGATAAAGCACAATATAAAGAGTAAATAGCTTTGGCGTCGAGAGTCTGTCTCTTGGTGATTTCTTCTTGAGTCAAAAGAATAGGAACAACAGGTTCTTTTCCTCTCTCTGAGTCTGATGCAGCAACAGGAATGATTCCTTTATCAACCACTTCCCATTCCAAAAGATCTTTCGATCTTAGGAATGCCTTCATCTTATTTTTTCATATGTTGTAATCTTTTCCATCAAAGTATGGAGGTCTGGTATTGCTTTGACCTTCAACCAACCCTGTAGGCAGCATACTAACCATAGATCTTTTACTTAGAAGTAAAGACACTTCTTATAAACAAGTACACAGGCTCTGATACCAATTGTTAGAACTAGAATTAGCACCTAGAGGGGGGTGAATAGGTGTTTGAAGCGATTTTAACAATTCAAACCGAATGAGATATAAATAATTTAAAATTAACGATTGCAGCAAATGAAAATAGTTAACAATAAAAGGATTAGGGATAGAGAATCAAGACTCCAGATTTATAGTGGTTCGGCTTAGATCAAGCCTACGTCCACTCTCCCGCACGGACAGCCCTTCTGGCTGGATTTCACTAAGAATCAATAAGAGTGATTATAGTCTCACGCTCTTGAGTCCACAGTGTAGATTACTCTACTACACTTCCTCAAGGTCTACAATATGATCTCTCTTTTGATTACATGTAACGCTCAAAGAAATGATATCGCAAAATAGAAAAGGAGATTCAGACTTTGGAATTCTTCTATCTGCACCCTTCAACAACTAGAGCATCTCTCTTATATACTTCTTCATGCCTTCAATACCGTTGGCACCTTCCAAAGAAGTTCTTCCAATCAACCCGTTGGACGGAATCAATTAGAGAGATCTCGAGCTCTTTAAGGTAAGTGTTGATAGCCCATCAATCCTGCTCGCCCATACAATCAGGATCTCGGTTTCCATAAGTAGATCCTTCCAAATATAAGTTGCGAAGTCGTCGAAGAATCTAAACACATTCCATATAAAACTAAGATCATTTAGTGCTGAATCCAGTAGAAAGATATCCACTAGTCGTTAGAATAAAGATCATATAAGATCAGAATAAACGTCATCCTGGAAATTGTCCATGTGAGTAGACTTTGAAATATAAGTCTTGAGTCTTGCTAGCTTCAGACTTTGATCTTCAGACTTTGTCAAAAGAGTCTGTAAGTCTTCAGACTAGACTGATAAAACTGTTTTGTCAACTTCAAAATACTTTAAGGGATTTCATCCAACACATATTACCGTTAATTGTCTCCCTCGATGCAAAATTATCCATGATGCTTTGTTTTCAACTCATGTAGTTCCTTGTTTGTCCGGTTGCAATGTGAAATATAAGCGAATCGAGTGAACAGAAATTGATCATAAAACGATGGCAACAGACAAATTCCTGCTCTTTGCGATACCTACGCTGGAGAAGTGTCTGTATAGGCCGGAAGTTTCTGATAAGGTAGTCAAGTCACTTTGTGACTATACAGGTGGTCTCTTGAAACGTGTTGACTGAAAGTTGTGTAAACTGTCTCATGCCCGGTTTTCTATTGACATCTCATATACTTTCCATGATGACATGAGCGTCCGGTTACTCTTGTAGGACATCTCGATGGTGATAATGCTGAAAGATAAACGCATGCTATTATTATGCGTTTCCAGAGGAAGGGGTACCTTATAAAGTTCTACGAGATCCCTTTCTGTTCGAGAGTTCTCGAGAAGCATGCGATGCCTTACTGCCACGTATGACCCTGCGTGTTTCTAATTACCAATACTTGATGCCTATACTGCCTCGAGTGGTTATATCTTGTGATGGTAAATTTTACATTATTCGACTTATCTTTATTTCTTATCTGCAGGAACTACTTAATGTTGATTGCGAGTCTGAAGTAGATGATTATGTTATATATTTTTAGGAAAGGAGAGATAGAGAGGACCCTAACGTAGAGCTTGCTCGTTTAACATTTTAGCTATCCACTTTGTTTCTCTTTTAGGTAGACAAATACTTCTGTCTTTACAGCGGATTCTTTTTAATAGCTGAAGAGGTCCAAATAACATTTTGAAACTGGAGTTCAATTGGAGTGAGTCTTTTTTTGTTGTGTTTATGCATGATGCGCCTGGTGAACTCACCATCCTCGATAGTCAAAGTATCTCAAAATGCGCTCTTTCAGCTGAAGCTTGTGCATAACTATGCTTCATGTGCTTTTATTCATCTTTTTAGTATAGGTAGTTGGTTCTCTTAGTACTATTTTCCTCTTTAGTATTAATTATTGCACTAGCTTCTTCATAACCATTGTTCTCATTAATGTTGACTTTCAGGGTTTTATTTCAATTCCACAAATACTGTGGTGTACCCACATGGTGTTGTGATAAGATTCCGGTCAAGTGGGCTCTCACTTGGCATTTTATCTTGTCAGATGGCATGAAATTGCCTTTACGAATTGTGGTAATTGCGTTTTGCCTTTTTTTTTTTTTTTTTGGTTGATATTGAAGCCTCCGAAATCTTTGTCGGGAGCAGAGAGTACAAACACGTAGGGAACTCGACTTGAGATAATGGTTTTTTGAAAATGCGTCTCTATGTCATATGTCGAGACATTTGTTCATCATTCTTCACCATGAGTCTGAAGTAACACGCGAATACTGCCTGATCCTTTCCCCTTGAGAAGTAAATGATGCTCAATTATTCCAACCTCGACCAGCGACCATCCTCCTCATTCTTGTCTTTCCTCACCTGTTTTCCTAATTGCTAGCTGGAAAGGAAAATCTTGAGATGCTTCGTTGAAGGCTTCTGTCTGCTCCATGCTTCAACAGCGCTTTAGTTGAACATCTGTTAAAGATGTTAAGCACCATATAGACTGCTTTTGCTCATAACATGTTGGGAACGCCTTTCTCCTTCGACATGGACCTTGCGGTCTCCACGATGGTTATATTCTTCCTTTCCACTCCTCCATTTTTTTTTAGGCGTAGCCAACAATTAGTTCGTGATGAACTGCTTTATTTTCACAAAATTTATTGCTCCCTTGAATGGTATTTCATGCCTCTGTTTTGTGGCCACTTTGATTCTTGACATGGTCCAAATTTTTTTTAAAATAAAGAAAACCTCTAATCTTTCTCAAACAAAGTAGACCCACATTATTCTTGTGTTGTGGTGGATGAATAGGATGAAATATATATTCTGAGTAGGTGTGGGGTCCTCATTGGACCACATGCATCTGTATGAACAAGTTCGAATGGCTTTTTATCTCTCCATGTACCTACAAACTTTGAAGCATTGACACTTTCCAAGAGCCTTCGTGTCGCGTCGGACACTTCGACATGTGTCGGACACTCTTGGACACTCGGTCAACACGTGTCAGAAAATCCGACACCTAGTCAAATAGAGTTAAATTTATCAAATTGAAACAATGAATGATATTAATAAATGGTGGATTGATATTTTTAGTGTATATTCATTCTAGGCTTTTTTAATTAATTAATTATTTATTTATGAATTTGATTCAAATTAATTTGATTGAAATAATCATAAAAATTTATTTTTTATTATGTATATATAAAAATATATTTAATATACAATGTGTCCCAACTTGTCGGAATTCTCTAATTTTTTAGAAACGACGTATCAGCGTATCGTGTCGTGTGTCGTGTGTCAATGTCGGTGCTACTTAGCCTACAAATGGGAAGTACCATTTGTGTTGTTTTCCAAGGAGGCGACCTTCACAAACATCTAAAATGACTAGTAGGTCTCTCATCATATTTCTTTGATTGAGAATTTTTAGCCCAACAAACTTGAAGTGGCCAAATATTCGATGTTATAGCCATGTATCATTTTTCTTATCATTGATTAGGAAAATTCCTATGCTCCATCTTTTTATCATAGATAATGTAGGCTTCTCCTTTGAAGTATAGAGAATACCTACTTTATATAATTTGGCCCACACTTAGTAGATTTTGTGCAAGATTGGGGACTAAATATACATTATGAATATGTTTTGGGCATTTATTTGTGTCAATGGTGATAATACATTTTCCTTTAACGTTGACTAATGTGTCATTGCCCAATGTCACTTGGGATTTCATCAATATATCAATATTGGTGAATATTGGTTATTAATCCCTCGTCATATGATTATTGCACTCACTATCAATGTACCATGTATCATTTTTCTTATCATTTGTTGCTTGTCTTTGTAGAATGTATTGTCTTCCCTTTCTCTTAAACATAGTTGGCTCAATTATTCATTTTCGAGCGACAATCTTTTTCTAAGTGCTCATATCTTTTACAAAAGCAACATTGTATAGACGTTTAGCCTCATAAAAGCCCCTTAGTTGAGCTTTTGATTATGAGAATGCTCATGGCATGATGACCCTAAGGACCGTAAGCATGAGGAGCTTTAATAGCTTGATATGAATTGAAGTAGTCCAGAAGTTCTTGGTTTCCCATAGCAATCCACTGAAATTGAAGACAACACAAAGTCCGATTGTACTCTACCTAAACATAAATGATTGATTTTCTACTAGATCTTAACATACTTCCCACTGCTAACTAAAATTTTGAGTTAGAAAGTGACATGTCATCAAAGAAATGAATACAAAACACCACTCTTTCCACTATTGTCAATGCAAAGCTTCATCAAGAGAGAGAACAACTTTACCATGTCGCTTTCAACCTTTTTCCGGATTGTGATCACGATGGCAACCATTGGAGCCCACACTATTTTGCAATCCTGCCCCTCAACATTCAACCCTTTCCACTTACCAAATACTTCACCAGCAGAGACCATTGAAGTGTCTCTCCTCATCAACTCCTTATTGTCGCGACCTCTTTTTTTCTGGCGCCCGATCGGGGCGGGCGCTGTGGCACCCCCAACGCCCGCTAGGGTCGCCACAGAAAATTCTACTACGCGATAGAAGAAAGAATTTGAAAATACAAGCCCAAGCTTAGGCGTAAAATTTTTCTTTTCTTTTCCTTTAAAAATGTTTTAAGGATTTTGCGCAGCTCAGCGGAAATTAAGAGGCGAGTCTCACCAACACTTCGCTTCCCTCACGACAACACAATACACACCAACTATCTTTGATTTAATGATAGCACGAGGCCGAACCACTTTTATTTACACTTATAATTACGAAGGGCTACAGAGGTCGGTACAAAAAGGATAGGCCAAGACTCATCCATGCTCGGCCTTCACTCCTCAAAAAGAGACACACGACCCTAAAAAATGCGACGTGTAACGATCTCCCTTCGATTTACTAGTGGCGGCCATCCAAAAAGTTGCTAACCCCCACTCCACGTGTGCAGGCCGTCACACCCAACCCGGTGCGTCGAGCGGTGGAGGTGGCAGCATCCCCATCATCACACCGTTGCGGCGGATGTGGACAGAGATGTACTCCTGGATGACTGGGCCTCCAGATAAGCCCACGTCATACGATACGATCGCGCGAACACGCAAAAAGGTCAGTCCCGGCAGAGTGGGACAATCTATCTCGATCACTTCGACCTCCACATCGGATGGTAGGCCGTAGAACACTCCCCGTGTAACAACAGGGAGAGGCATTGCACTAATCTGAAATGTTAGGTCCCCGAAGGGGTGAGTGTTGGATGAAATCCCTTAAGATATTTTGAAGTTGACAAAACAGGTTTATCAGTCTAGTCTGAAGACTTACAGACTCTTCTGTCAAAGTCTGAAGTTCAAAGTCTGAAGATCAAAGTCTGAAGACTAAAGTCTGAAGCTAGCAAGACTCAAGACTTATATTTCAAAGTCTACTCACATGGACAGTTTCCAGGACGACGTTTATTCTGATCTTATACGATCTTTCTTCTAACGTCTGATGGATATCTTTCTACTGGATTCAGCTCTAAACGATCCAAGTTTTATATGGAATATGTTTAGATTCTTTGACGACTTCGCAACTTATATTTGGAAGGATCTACTTATGGAAACCGAGATCCTGATTGTATGGGCGAGCAGGATTGATGGGCTATCAACACTTACCTTAAAAGAGCTCGAGATCTCTCTAATTGATTCTGTCCAACGGGTTGATTGGAAGAACTTCTTTGGAAGGTGCCAACGGTATAGAAGGCATGAAGAAGTATATAAGAGAGATGCTCTAGTTGTTGAAGGGTGCGGATAGAAGAATTCCAAAGTCTGAAATCTCCTTTACTACTTTGCGATATCATTCTTTGAGAGTTATATGTAATCAAAAGAGAGATCATATTGTAGACCTTGAGGAAGTGTAGTAGAGTAATCTACACTGTGGACTCAAGAGCGAGAGATTGTAATCACTCTTATTGATTCTTAGTGAAATCCAGCCAGAAGGGCTGTCCGTGCGGGAGAGTGGACGTAGGCTTGATCTAAGCCGAACCACTATAAATCTGGAGTCTTGATTCTCTATCCCTAATCCTTTATATTGTTAATTGCTTTCATTTGCTGAAATCGTTGACTTTAAATTATTCATATCTTATTTGAATTGAATTGTTAAAATTGCGATAAACACCTATTCACCCCCCTCTAGGTGCTAATACTAGTACTAACAATTGGTATCAGAGCTTGTGTACTTGTTTATAAGAAGTGTCTTTACTTCTAAGTAAAAGATCTATGGCTAGTATGCTGCCTACAGGGTTGGTTGAAGGACAAAGCAATACCAGACCTCCATACTTTGATGGAAAGGATTACAGCATATGGAAAAATAAGATGAAGGCATTCCTAAGATCGAAAGATCCTTTGGAATGGGAAGTTGTTGATAAAGGAATCATTCCTGTTGCTGAATCAGACTCAGAGAGAGGAAAAGAACCTGCTGTTCCTACTCTTTTGACTCAAGAAGAAATTACCAAAAGACAGACTCTCGACGCCAAAGCTATTTACTCTTTATATTGTGCTTTATCCCCTACTGAATATAATAGAATATCTTCTTGTGATACAGCAAAAGAAGTATGGGACAGGCTTCACATTACCTATGAAGGAACTGATCGTGTGAAAGAAACAAGGATCAACATTCTCTTGGGACAATATGAAGTCTTTAAGATGAGATCAGGAGAATCAATTACTGACATGTTTAGTCGCTTTACTGAAATTGTGAATGGTCTTGAATATCAGGGACATCCAATCTCAGGACATATGAAGGTCAACAAACTTCTTCGTGGACTCTCAAAAGACTGGAATGACATAAAAACCTCAATAAGAGAGACACAGAGGATTGCTCCACTTTCTGTAGATGAATTAGTTGGAACTCTTCAATCCTATGAAGTAGAACAGAACAACGAAGAGGAAGACTCAAGAGGTAAGAAATCTATTGCCTTAAAGTCTAATGACTATTCTGATGTTACAGATTCTGAAGAAGATCTAGATGATGAAGAACTGGCACTCATGATAAAGAGATTCAGAAAGCTGAACAGAAAAGGAAGGAATTTCAATTGGAAGAAACAAAATTCTCAAAGGTTTCAAAACCGATCAACAGAGGAAGATGATACGAATAAAGAAGTAACTTGCTTTGAATGCAAGAAAAAGGGACACATTAGACCTAAATGTCCTCTGTTAAAGAAGAGAAAAGGGAAGTCTGAGAAAAACAGGAAGGCACTCAAGGCAGAGACTTGGAGTGATACTGAATGTGAAGATAGTGACAATGATTATGCCAATATTTGTTTAATGGCACAATCAGACTCAGACTCAGACCTTGATTCAGACTCAGACAGCGAACTCGAAGTAAGTAACTTGAAAATTCCTATTAAAGTTTCTAAATACATTGGTGAACTTTGTCTTAGTCTGAAAACCTCTCTTAAGAGGATCTCCGAATTAAAAAGGGAAAATTCTACTTTGAAACATAAGGATAAACTTATGAAAGAAAAGGTTGAAAAACTTGAAAAAGATTTTGTTGTTATAAAAGAAAACTCAGACAATATTTTAAATGAAAATAATCTTTTGAAAAATGATATGACCAACATATCAAAGAGATTTTCAAATGGTTCTGAAAAACTGGATAATATTCTTTCGATACAAAGACCGTATTTTGACAAGTTGGGTCTTGGTATGACTTCTGAAACTATTCCACTGATTGATTTTCCAAAGGTAAAAGAAAGAATTAAACAAAGACCAGCTAGAACTGCTTACAAAAATCATTTTCAGAAAGTCTTTGTAAAACCTCTTGGTAGAAATGCTCTGAGATGTTCCAAGTGTAAAAGCTCAGAACACTTCGAGAAAGAATGTCCTTTAGTTTGGAGACCTGTTAAAAAGAGTTGGGCTAAGACTGTTTATTGTACTAACACTTCTGGACCCAAGATGGTATGGGTACCAAAAATAGCTTGAATTTTTATTAATTGCAGGTTACTATCAAAAAGAAGATAAAATGGTATCTTGATAGTGGCTGCTCAAGACATATGACAGGAGACTCAAATTGCTTCATAAAACTTATCCAGATAGACGGAGGAAAAGTTTCCTTTGGTGGTAACAATAGAGGGAAAATTACTGGACGAGGAACAGTGAAGATTAGGAGTTTGTCTATCAATAATGTTTCATTAGTTGAAGGATTAAATTACAACTTGCTTAGCATAAGTCAGTTGTGTGATTCTGGTTTCAAGATCAACTTTCAGGAAGAAACGTGCTCTGGAATCAGTAAAGACCTTACTCAATCTTTTACTGGTCGAAGACATGGAAATATCTATCTTCTGGATGTGAATCAAGAAAGATCACAATGCTTAATATCAGTACAAGATGAAGCAAATCTATGGCACAAAAAGTTAGGCCATATCAACATGAAGCAAATCAACAAGATCTCTACAAAGAAACTTGTTCGAGGATTGCCTACTTTGAAGTATTCAAAGTCTGATCTATGTACACCATGCGTACTGGGTAAACAGGTTAGAAATTCTTACAAATCAATAAATAAAGTTTCCACTAATCATGTATTGCAGCTTTTGCACATGGATTTGTTTGAACCTACCAGAACGAAAAGCATTGGTGGTAAAAGGTTCTGTCTGGTAATAGTGGATGATTATTCACGATTTCCTTGGGTCTACTTTCTTTCAAGTAAGTCAGATACTTTCTCTCTTTTTCAAAATTTGCTAAAAAGGTGCAGAATGAGAAAGGTCATACTATTACAAGCATTCGTACAGACCATGGAGGTGAGTTTGAAAATCAAGAATTTGCTAACTTGTGTGATGAATTTGGTTTTCAACATAAATTCTCTTCTCCATATACACCAGAACAGAATGGGGTTGTGGAAAGGAAGAATAGATCTTTACAAGAAATGGCAAGAACTCTTTTAATTGGAAATCAAGTTTCTTCAAGGTTTTGGGCAGAAGCTGTTTCAACTGCTTGCTATATTATAAACCGAGTGTTTTTAAGACCAATTCTTGAGAAAACTCCTTATGAAATTTTTAAAGGGAAGAAACCAATAGTTTCTTATTTTCAAATATTTGGTTGCAAATGTTTTATTCTAAAAAATGCTAATGATCGTGTTGGTAAGTTTGAAGAAAAATCAGATGAAGGATTCTTTATTGGATACTCTACAACAAGCAAAGCCTTTAGAGTGTTCAACAAAAAGACTCAGACTGTGGAAGAATCAATGAATGTCAAATTTCAAGACTCTCCACAAGTTCAGCAGATACAGACTGAAGACTCAGAATCTGCTCCAGACACTGCTAAAGCTAACTCCACTGAAGCAGTTGCTAATTCAAAATCAGTACAACAAGCTACTGATGAAGAATCTACTCAAGAAAAGGATCAACAATCTATCAGACTAAACAGTAACTGGAAGCACAAGTCCAGTCATCCTGAAGAACTCATTATTGGAAACATTAATGAGGGAATTCGAACAAGATCCAAAAGGCGAGAGGAGTCTAGTGCTGTTGCTCTTATTTCTGAAATAGAACCCAAAAATATCGAAGAAGCTTTAGCTGATGAAAGCTGGATTGAAGCAATGCAAGAAGAACTCAGACAATTCAGTATTAATGACGTATGGGAATTAACTCCCAAACCAAAAGGTAAATCAGTTATTGGAGCTAAATGGGTTTTCAGGAACAAAGTTGATGAAAAAGGAAAAGTAACGAGAAACAAAGCAAGACTCGTAGCTAAAGGATACATGCAAGAAGAAGGGATTGACTACGATGAGACTTACGCTCCAGTAGCAAGGTTAGAAGCAATCATATTATTACTTGCTTTTGCTTGCCATAAGAATTTCAGGTTGTTTCAAATGGATGTCAAAAGTGCATTCCTGAATGGAATTATTCAAGAAGAAGTCTACGTAGAACAACCTCCTTGTTTTGAAGATTCAAAGAAACCAGACTCTGTATTCAGACTGAAGAAAGCTTTATATGGACTGAAACAAGCTCCTCGAGCTTGGTATGAAAGGCTAAGTAATTTCTTAATTCATAGTGGCTTTTCTAAAGGAAAGGTTGACACTACATTATTCATTAAAAAGGAAGGTAAAAGCTTTCTATTTGCTCCTCGACTGTAAGTTTCCTTACTTAAACTGTCTTATTGATAAGGTAAGATTTTCTGTCTAATTTTAAGTCGGTTATTATTTTCAAAAGAAGTGGTTATCGTTTTATTAAGGCAGTTATTTTTCAAAAAGGAAAATTCAATATTTCCAAAATATACGACGCTTGGTTATTCCCCGTACCTGTTATCTTTTATACATCTCTTCTCCTTCGTTTTCACTTTACTCAGAAACCCTAGATCAAAAGCTTTTCACCACTCTGCAATTTTTTTTCTCCCAAACTTCTTTGTTTCAAAGTTCTCAACTTTCTTGCGATACAAGTGAGAAAGTCTCTCCAAAGAAAAGCACAATGTCGTATCAGAGGAAGTCTTCCAGAATAGCAAACAGGGGACCACAAGGCTCTGGTGAGGGGCCTACGCATTTTGATCTCACTGAGGAAAGCGACATTCCTACTGAGCAATCTCAATAGCAGTCATCCCCAACTAGACCTCAAGATGAAATGATTTATGAAGACATCGAACCAGTAAGAACTCTAAAGCCTGCCTTTGTTTATAAACTTTACTCTGCGTTAAAGGAAGGTTCTGCTATGACTTTCGTGGATGAGTTTCTGAAAGAGAAGGGTTATAGAAACGAGACGCACTTTCTTACTGTAATGGAAAGGTCTGGAATTGTGCCTGAGGGAACGGCTGCAAAAGCATTTGCAAATTTCCCGAGTGACCCTAGGTTTAGTAGTATGAATCAGCCTGAGGGAAAAGATGATGATGAAAAGATGTTCATGCACTTTAAACCATGGATGGGTGTGGCTGCGAGCCTAAGAGGGAAGAATGAATTGTTCCGCTCAGACGGACACAGGAAGAGATATGAAAAATTGCTGAAGCGTGGGGTGATGAACCCACGAATTGTGGATTTCGATTTTCTGGATTTGTTGAGTATAAATCTGCGAGAGAAATTCGAAAAGCTCCAACTTTATCAGTTCTGCACAGACTGTGACACAGCCCATTCTGAATTGACTGCCTATTTCTACTCCAATATCAGTTTCATTGATGCAAACAGTTTTACCTTCAGTGTGAGAGATAAGGAGTATGTCATTGATTGTGATATTTTGGCTGATGTGCTTGGTGTGGAAAGAAGGGCTTTCCAACCAATCGGTGTGTCTGTGAGTTCTGCTACTCTTGAACTAGCAAAGGACAGAATTGCAGAAGGAAGACTGTCTTATTCCAGAATGAATGCAACAAATACTTTGCTGCATAAAATTGTAATCAACTGTCTAAGACCCAAATCGACATCTAAGACAGATGTTTCAATTTCTGAAGCGAAGTTGATGTTTGCCATCAAAATAGGTGTGAACTTCTCTTTGCCACATACCATCATCTTTCACATGTACAGATGCATGGTTAAGGACAAAGGAAAGCTTCCTTATGCTGCTCTCATTACTCGTCTCCTCAAACATCTCAACATTCAACCTCCTCATATTCTCACAGTGAAGACTATTGATAAAATGGTCATCGGGCTGAGGATGATTACCAAGATGCGTCTAAAAGAGCTTAGCAAGAAGCTGGAGCAATTCAAAGAAAAGACTCCTATCAAACTCAGACCAGACTCATCAGCAGCAAAAAGGAAAGGGAAAGAACCTGTGGCTGGTTCTACCAAGAAGCGAAGGGCTGTCATCCTGGAAGATGAAGATGATGAGGATGCAATTCCTATCTCTGTTCTTATTTCTCAAGTTGCTGCATCTACTCCAACTGTACCAGAACATCAAGTTGCAGAGACAGAGGAAGAGAAAGAGAAGAAAGAGAAAGAGAAGGAAGAGAAAGAGAAGACAGAGGAAGAGAAAGAGAAGGAAGAGAAAGAGAAGTCAGAGGAAGAAAGAGAGGAAGAGGAAGAAAGAAAAGAAGAACAAGCAGATGAACCTGGAAAAACAGATTCTCCAGTAGAAAAGGAGGATTTACAACACCTTGTCTCTGAGGAAACACCTCAGAAAGATGAATTCTTTTCTCCACCAGAAGACATGGAGACAGGGGGAGATAAAGAAAGTGAACACACACCTCTTCGGCTGACTTTTAGAGAAGCAGATGCTCAAACAGGTGTTAGTCGATCTCCTCCTGATGCTGAGGATATTCATGCTGCACAATTTCCTGAAGGAGAGGCATCATCTCCACACACGGAACCTCCTGCTGACATTCATACTGGCTTGACTCCACCATCAGACCGAGCTGAAACAAGCACTCAGACTGACAACTCTGGAATTTTTCAAAAGCTGCTTGAGATCATCTTGGAACTTAAAGGTCAAATTTATGCCATGGGATATGAATTTCAGACCTTGCAGAATGAAAATCATGCAATGTTCATCACGTTGCATGATCATCTTAAAGATGTTCAGCGTCAGATTCAGGATACTGCAAAGGGCACTACTCTCACCCAAGTACAGGAAGATTTGAGGAAGTTGGAAGACACTGTAAAGTCTATGGGAGACTTTCAACTTGTTCGCATTCCTCGAGCTCCTTGATTTTTTATGCTGACAAAAAGGGGGAGAAGACCTTGCAGATTCTTGTTCGTTTTGTTCTTTTTCAAACCAAATCAAATCTTATCTTTTTATTTTTTGATTGCTTGACTTTGACTTGACTTGAGTTTTTTTTTTTTTTAACGTATGTAGTTTTGAATGTGTGCTCACCTTGGTAATACTTCAAGTTTTATAAATTAGATAGTACTGTCTGTTTATGACTAATGAGGTTTCTGTGAATGCAGATCTGTGTACAGGGAAAGTCTGTGTACATGATAACTTCTACTATCTTATCTTTTATATGCTTGCTTAAAAGTTGTATTGCAGGGCAATTATATTCAAATCTGCAGGAAAGTTTTGTCACCATCAAAAAGGGGGAGATTGTTGGATGAAATCCCTTAAGATATTTTGAAGTTGACAAAACAGGTTTATCAGTCTAGTCTGAAGACTTACAGACTCTTCTGTCAAAGTCTGAAGTTCAAAGTCTGAAGATCAAAGTTTGAAGACTAAAGTCTGAAGCTAGCAAGACTCAAGACTTATATTTCAAAGTCTACTCACATGGACAGTTTCCAGGACGACGTTTATTCTCATCTTATACGATCTTTCTTCTAACGTCTGATGGATATCTTTCTACTGGATTCAGCTCTAAACGATCCAAGTTTTATATGGAATATGTTTAGATTCTTTGACGACTTCGCAACTTATATTTGGAATGATCTACTTATGGAAACCGAGATCCTGATTGTATGGGCGAGCAGGATTGATGGGCTATCAACACTTACCTTAAAAGAGCTCGAGATCTCTCTAATTGATTCTGTCCAACGGGTTGATTGGAAGAACTTCTTTGGAAGGTGCCAACGGTATTGAAGGCATGAAGAAGTATATAAGAGAGATGCTCTAGTTGTTGAAGGGTGCGGATAGAAGAATTCCAAAGTCTGAAATCTCCTTTACTACTTTGCGATATTATTCTTTGAGAGTTATATGTAATCAAAAGAGAGATCATATTGTAGACCTTGAGGAAGTGTAGTAGAGTAATCTACACTTTGGACTCAAGAGCGAGAGATTGTAATCACTCTTATTGATTCTTAGTGAAATCCAGCCAGAAGGGCTGTCCGTGCGGGAGAGTGGACGTAGGCTTGATCTAAGCCGAACCACTATAAATCTGGAGTCTTGATTCTCTATCCCTAATCCTTTATATTGTTAATTGCTTTCATTTGCTGAAATCGTTGACTTTAAATTATTCATATCTTATTTGAATTGAATTGTTAAAATTGCGATAAACACCTATTCACCCCCCTCTAGGTGCTAATACTAGTACTAACAGTGAGTACAACCACTCAACAAGTAAAGGAATCCAAACACCAATCAATGCATTTAAACAATATAAACAATTACATCATACATGCCACATATGCAATCCAATATACTTACCTCAAAGCCAGGCACATGCCAACATACATCATCATATCATATAATTCATACATGTCATCGTATTTTCATGTCATATCATGCATACACATGTCATCACCATGTCATATCATGCATACACATGTCATCACCATGTCATATCATGCATACACATGTCATCACCATGTCATATCATGTATATACATCATCACTATATCATATCATACATGCATGTCATCATCATGCCACATCATGCATGTCAATTTCCACTTTGAAAATCCCAATTGATCATCACATCTTCCTTCCTCAGGATCATCCATCCCATATTATACACTCGCACCCTCACTCGGGTCTCACGAGAAAAACCTTCCGGAATTATGCCAACCATGGCCACCGGACATCCGGCACCCCCAACGCTCCAGGCATCTCGCATCCCAACTGGCATCACGAGGTATCCCCTCGGGCAAAGACCTCCAAGGCTTCCGGCACCCATCTCATTCCAGGTATCCTGACACTCCCAGGGTATCCGGCCATGTATCTCTCTATACATTCCGGCCAATGCTTCCCCCCTCCAACCATTACCATAGATCACATTGCCAATTGCTTTTCAATTTATCATGCACATGATGTCATGACAAAACAGGATTACCTTAGTACTTGTGCATGCATAAATTAAGCATCTACACATACATGCAATAGGTGCAATTGCTAATATAGATTAAATCCTTGTGGGATTTTTACTTACCACACGCATTTTGAATTATAAAAATCCAATTTATTCCAGATTGAAATTAATTAAATAATCACATAAATCCTAAAATCATGAAATTAAGGCATATAATATCCAAATATAATAGAATGGAAAAATATGCAGAAAACACATGGCAAAACAATTTCCACATAGTAAACCACTTTTCCACAATTTCAATGCACGTTTTCGGATAAGGGCAGAACGCACAAATTTCTTGGTAAGTCAATTAAAATACCCATATGACCTCATAAAATTATAAAATTTTATGAAGGAAACTAAGCCAAATTCGTTTTAGATAAATTTCTACAGACTCACGAAGCTCCTGGTTAAGTCACCGAAATACACAGAACACTATGTCCGAAATATGCAGATTTTACCTACTTAAATTTCTTCGTTCTCTCTGATTTTTGGATATGTTATACTCATAAGGATCCTCTACAACTTTCGTGAAGAGCCTTAAGCCAAAATACCAAAGGAAGACCTTCAAATGGTCCCACGAAGTCTCTGGTAACCCACATCGCAACTCCAGTTTCATCGTCTTCAAGGTCAGGTTGGTTACCTAGCCTAAAATTGTTATTTTTGCTTCAAATTTGATTATGTTCATCCTTAAGATGTGATCTACAAGTTTCATGAAGAAGTCGAAGAGAGATTCTTAGTAAAAACCAACATGCAAACCACGAACTCACCTCAAGGTCAGAAAAACAGTTCCAGATCTGGGGTCTTTGAAATATGAGGTTTAGACCCCTCAAATCTCCATCATTTTTCACGAAATTTCAGTATGTTATAGTTCGAGATGTTAGCTACAACTTTCATGAAGAGATCCAAGCCAAAATCGAACTTCAAACACACATGCAAGCCGTCACAAGTTTCTGACTTCACTGGTTCATGCGAAAACAGCATGCATTCTCAACATCCAAGCATTCTCACTCCATTTTCGTAGCTTTAAACTACCAAGAATCCAACATGAAAACACACAAGCAAGGAAAGGAGATGGATCCTAACTTGCCTCTAGCCAAGAAAAACCCACGGGAACAGCGGCGGACGGCGGCGTGTGGCGGCGGACGGCGGTTCTCTCTCCCTCTCCTCTCGCGCGACGCCCTCCCTCCTTCTTCTCCTTTCTCTCTTCCTCTCTTTCTCTCTTTCTCTCCCTCTCTTTCCTTTCTCTCGCACGGCACCCCTTCTCTCTCTCCCTTCTCTTTTCTCTTCTCTTCCCTAATCATCACAAGGAAGACCCTAAGCATGTATGCCAAGTGGCATACACACTAGGACACTTGGGGAGGGGCATGCAAACCCTCCCCCTCCTTCCTTCGTACGGCACCACACAAGGCCCATTGGGCCTTATGGGCTTGGCCCACACGGCCCACCCTTAGGCCCTCCAACCATGGGCCTAAGTCCATGCTATTGGGCCTAAGGCCCAATCCACTCCCTTTTCTAAATTAAACTTGAAACTAACAATTAATTTTACCTAATTAAAATTCTATAATATTAAATCTATAACAAACAATCTATAACAAGCATGGCAACATAAAATCTTATCTTTAATAATTATCTTATAGCTCAATTTAAATTAAAAACAAACAAGGCACAAGGCACAAGGCCTTAAGAGAGAACTAAAATTAAAACACAACCAAATAGGTAAATTCATTACCTATTTAAAAAGCTCTAGGGCACCTTAGGACATGCCCTTAAATTCTAGGATGCCACAGGCGCCTAGCGGAGGCTAATGGCTCGGGCTGGATTAATTAAGTCCGGACTCTCCCAAGTCCACCAATTCACGACTTTAATAGTCTAAGTTTTTAACCTGTAAGTTAATTTTTAAAACGGAGTCGCCACTGTCGCGACCTCTTTTTTTTCCGGCACTCGCTCGGGGTGGGCACCTAAGGAGGCTAATGGCTCGGCTAGATTAATTATGCCTGGACTCTCCCAAGTCCGCCAATTCACGACTTTAATGGTCAAAGTTTTTAACCTGTAAGTTAATTTTTAAAACGGAGTCGCCACTAACCAATTTGGGGTGGGTTGATTAGAAACCCATGCGAAATATTGGGAGAAATATTCGCTCATGCGCAACCAGAGAAATTAGGATCGGGGACTTGATTACACTACTTAATCACTAATGCCCTTTCGGTACCTAACCTTGTTTAAACCCTAAGGTTTTTTGGATGTTTTAGGGATTTTCCACGCATTTTTGGGAAAAACATATTTTTTGGGGTCATTTTTCCATTTTTTTTTTACATAAAAGGGATTTTTTTATTTTTGATATTTTTTGGAAAAATACAAGTTTTTTGGTTTTTTTCTGAATTTTTGGCATTTTTGGAGAATATGGAATATTTTTTATTTTTTATTTTTTTGGACAATAAAATATTTTTTTAATATTTTTTTGGAAAATAAAGTATTTTTTTGATTTTTTCGAAAATAATTTTTTTTTTATATTTTCTGTTTTTTTTTTTGGAAATTAAAATATTTTTATATATTTTTTCGAAAATATATTTTTTGATTTTGATTTTTTTGGAAAATAAATTAATTACTTATTATTGATATTATAAAAAAAATAAAAAAAAACAAAACTAAAACGACCGCGTTGCGGGCCCGACTCGGATTTTTTTGTCTTTTCCTTTCTTTTTTTTTTTTTAGAAAAACGGCACCGTTTAAGGGGGGGGGAGGGAACCGGCGGAAACCCTACCCGGTTCCCCCGACCGACCCGGATCCGGCTCGCGACCCGGTTCCCTCGGAACCCTACCCGACCCGGATCCGGGTCGCGATCCGACTTCCGTCGCCCCCCCTTTTCCCGGGATTTGCGGAATCCCTACCCAGTTCCCGATCCGAGTCCGACCCAACAACCCAGGGTCGCGACCCGGAAGATCGGGAACCTTAGGGTTTCCGCAAATTCCGGCGCCGAGGAGGAGGAGGGGTGGATTGATGTGGCGGCAACGGCAGAGATGGTGGTGACGGCAAGGGAGGCGATGACGACGGCGGCAGCAACTACCTGGCAACGGGCGGCGATTCGGACAACGGGCGGCGGTGCGGCGGAGGGTGTGCAGCGCCCTCGGCTTCTCTCCCCCCCTCTCGCTCTCTGCGAGCTCGCGGCTGACCTCCTTCCTCCCCCAGATCTGAGCTCGTGGGCGTTCGGGCCTCTCTCGAAGTCTCTCGAGAGAAGCTTCGGGCGCTCACGAGCCTTCGACCTCGGTATCTCTCTCTCTCTGGTGGTGCTGGTGGTGGTGTGGTGCCTTCGACGGAGGCGGGGGCCTCGGTATTTATAGGCCAGGGGCGGCCGGTCGACGGAGCTCGACCGAGGGCTGCCACGCCCTTCCGCCGGCCGAACCGGCGTCCCATCCGACGCCAGCCACCCCTGCTTCACGTCCCGTCGCCGCCTGCTCCTCCGTGCTCCACGTGCGCCTCTGCTGCTCGCCTGCTCTCCTGGAGGTGCGCCCTCCGCGCGTGCGCTGCAGAGGCGGTCGAAGGAGGAAGACGACCCAAAGTGGGCCGGGCCGGAGGAAGACGGGCCGCAGGGGCCCATGCGGAGAGGGGGGGCTGTGCTGCTCCTTTTGCTTTCTTTTTCTTTTGTTTGTTTTTATTTATTTATTTATCCGAAAAAGATGAAATAAAATAGACTAAAAATAAAATAAAACCTAATTAATTAGAATAAAATTTAGGCGTCAACAGCTGCCCCTCTTTGAAGGTGAGTTCGCAGAGGTTGCATTCAAAGACAAACTGATGCCTAAATTTTATCCATGCATGTGCAGCAAATTATATTTTATTTGGGACCTATTGTCCTATGCAGAAAAAGCATTACATATACTAAGACAGCTAAGAAGATACCTGTAGTTACTTACCGGAAGTGAGTGAGATAGGGTGTGAACCCCAAGTTTTGGCAAGTATCAAGGTGTCATCTTACCTGGTGATATGAGAGGGTTGCTTCTCTAGGAGCCGAACTATTCTTCGGTCGCCTGTTAGAGCAGTTTATGATTTATCTAGGACCCGAACCTTTCTTCGGTTGCCTTGATGGGAAATTACTCCTCCAGGGCTCGAACCATTCTTCGGTCGCCTGTTGGAGCAATTAGTGGTTTGTCTTGGACCCGAATCGTTCTTCGGTTGCCGTGACGAGAAATTGCTTCTCCAGGACTCGAACCATTCTTTGGTCGCCTGTTAAAACAATCAATGATTTGTCTAGGACTCGAACCTTTCTTCGGTCGCCTTGACGGGAGATGTATCGACATTTCTCAGGGCATCTCATTTGTGGGTGCCTGATTTGTATCGAGGACACCAGTTAGTACCCGACCTTTCTCGGGAGATGCGCCGACCTTTCTCAGGGCATCATATTTGTGAGGTGCCTGATCTTCGTCAAAGACACCAATTGGAACCCGACCTTTCTCGGGGGATGCACTGATCTTTCTCAGGGCATCGGTTTGTGAGGTGCCTGATCTTCGTCAAAGACACCAGTTTGGAACCCGACCTTTCTCGGGGATGCACTGATCTTTTTCAGGGCATCGGTTTGTTGAAGATACCTGGACATTCACCGGTATTGAAAGAGTACCTGGATATTCACAAGTACAAACCTGGAGGATATTTGGGCCTTTGCAAGCGTTGGAGGGGTACTTGGATGATCACAAGTACAAACTCCTGGAGGATACCTGGATGTTCGCAGATATCGAGGGGGTACCTGTATGCTCACAAGTACTAGATGCTGGAAAATACCCGATTGATTGCAAGTGTCAAAAGAGTACTTGGATGTTAACAATTACGGATTTTGAAGGATGCCTGACCGTTCGCAGGCATTGAAGAGGTACTTGGAAATCGCAAGTATGAATTTCTAAAGAATACCCGGCAAATGGAATATCGAGGATGGGTCTCGCATATTCGTGGAGGTCTCTCACCTATTGATAATTGGGGAATATCGAGGATGTGCCTTGCATATTCATGAAGGTCTCTCACCTCCTGGTTAATGGGAATATCGAAGACGTACCTTGGATATTCATGAAGGTCTCTCACCTCCTGGTAATTGGGAATATCAAGGACGTACCTCGCATATTCGTGAAGGTCTCTTACCTTCTGGCAATTAGGGAATATCAAGGACGTATCCGAGGTATTCATGAAGGTCTCTCACCTCCTGGTAATTGAGAATATCGAGGACGTGCCTCGCATATTCATGAAGGTCTCTTACCTTCTGGAAATTGGGAATATCGAGGACGTACCTGAGATATCCGTGAAGGTCTCTCACCTCCTGGAAAATGAGGAATATCGAGGACGTACCTCGCATATTCGTGAAGGTCTCTTACCTTCTGGAAATTGGGAATATCAAGGACGTACCTCGCATATTCGTGAAGGTCTCCCACCTCCTGGAAATGGGAATATCGAGGACATACCTGGGATATTCGTCAAGGTCTTTCACCTCCTGGTAGTTGGGAATATCGAGGACGTACCTGAGATATCCGTGAAGGTCTCTCACCTCCTGGAAATGGGGAATATCGAAGACGTACCTCGCATATTCGTGAAGGTCTCTTACCTTCTGGAAATTGAGAATATCAAGGACGTACCTCGCATATTCGTGAAGGTCTCCCACCTCCTGGCGATTAGGGAATATCGAGGACGTACTTGAGATATTCGTGAAGGTCTCTCACCTTTTGGTATGGGGAATTTGAATGTAACACAAGGCTTACCTAAATGGCGGCAGGCACACAGGTGTACAAAGTAGAGAAATATTTGGATGAACACAAATATTTAATGATATAATCAGGGACCACTCAACTGGTCCAAGTGTAAGAAAGCATACCTGGGTAATTGCAGGCGCATAATGTGGTGGAATACTTGAGTAGCTGCTAGTATTCAAAGATACAATTTGGAGGACAACTCGGACAAGTCGAGTGTCACGGAAAGGGAGTATCCGAACGGTGGTCGGTACTCAAAGACAAGAGGATACTTGGATAGTCATGAGCATCCAAACTTTAAAGGCAACTTGAACAGGTCGAGTGTCAACAGAGGGAGTACGTGAGTAGTGGCAGGCAATCAAAAATAATGGGATAACTGGACAGTTGCAAATATCAGTATTCTGGGGACAACTCGAACAGGTCGAGTGTCGATAAGAGGGAGTACCAGGCAAATGGCAGGTACTCAAAGACAAGGGGATACTCAGACCGTTGCAAGCATCCAAACTCAGGAGATGACTCGAATAGGTCGAGTGACAAGAAGAGAGTACCAGGACAGTGGTAGGTACTTTAAGACAGATAGGGATAGGGATATGCTTACCTGGCAATATCTCTGATCACTGAGAGTATGTTTGCTATTTACACAATATGCAGACATGTACACAATGGTTGTATATGCTGTAAACTCATAAGTTCAAATGCGATTTATGCATGACAACTTTGTTAGTTTTCTATCATCCGAATTCCACTGGGGAAGATTTTGAAAGACAACCCTCATTTAGAATGTAGATGTCTTGAGCATGCCAGATGAGGGACTTTCAGTCTGAAAGGACTTTTCACTCACTCTCATGGAAGGGCTATTTTATCCTGACCATTGATGCGGGATTTATAAGGATCACACTTCTCACTGTCATCATGTCAGCAAGGGTCCGAGTATTCTTGCAAGTGGTACGACTTTACCAATGTGAGAGGTCTTTGTTGAAATTGTGATGAAGACTTGGTTAGCAGCTCATCGAATGGGATCATCAAGGTTGAAGTCGATGGATGAAAATGTTGCACGATTCTCTCCGGGTTTAAAAGTCAGGAACCCTGCGAAAAGAGATAGAGTAATCTTGCTCGTACTTCTTTGAGCGATATTTATGCACATATGAAATCTTACGTTAATTGAAGTGCCCCTAGTCTGAAGAGACTTTTTACAATGGGAATATAACGTAGACTCGGCCCACATATAGAAGGGTGAGAGTTGGTAACTGTCTAGGCATTCGTCACTGGTCTTTCTTCTTATTATCAAATGGAGATTTTGCAACCACAACTTTTTCTTGGCTGTATTTTTTACTGGGGGGGCATTGGCCTTGCTTTTACCAGGGACACTGCTTTTTTATGCCCCTGCTTTTATTCCAGTTCCTCATTTATGGGCATTGACCTTGCTTTTACTAGGTACACTGCTTTTTTATGCCCCTGCTTTTTTATTTTTGTTGCTTGAGGAACTAATCTAGGCGAGTTCAATCGAAGCACCATTATTTAGACTTTGAGTCTTCATCTTCGGCCAGCGCTCTAGGCTATGGCAGTAACTTCTGCTTTGTCTCAATGTGAGGGTAAAATTACCAACTCACTTGGGTTATACAATGTATACAAATGCATAGAAAATGAATTGCTCTTCGTCATTCTAAGGCACTTAAATTAACGCGAGTGTTCATATGCAATAAAGACACTCAAAGATTGATGCAAGTGCAAGCAAGAGAATTTCTATCCCTCTTCTCACCTTGTGATGCTGATTTGCCTTGTCTTTAACATGCTCCAATGTGTGGTGATTCTTGATGAGAGAAGCTTCACCAGTGTATGGGGGCTCAATAGGGGGTGAGCAATGAAATGCCTCTCACTATTTTGGTTATCGTACCATTCGCGAGAGAACTCTTTACCCTGCGGTCATGGAATTTTCTGCACTCATCTCACAAGTGTATAGATGGGGGACTGTGTGTAGGATATGGCTTGCCTGTCATCATTCTGACGTGCCTCATCCAGCATGCTCAACTAATCTTGTATTCTTCACTTAGCTGTCTATTCTAGTAATCCTTAATGGAATCAGTGATTTAGACAGACAAAATCATCGTGCAAAATTCCATTTGGAGAAAGGCATGCAGCATTTTTTGAAGTATGAGAGAGTTTGTACTCTTAAAACAAATGAATGATTTTTACTCAAGAGACCCTATTGACAACTTTAGGGGTGTTTATTTGGTGAAATTGTATTTACAAATGTGTTGAATTTTGAACATCAAAAGAGTTATTCAAGGATGGGGTGTCAATGGATTGTCTTTACGGAGAGATAATACACGAATGATCAGCTAAGGGTTGGGACGCTCAACGGGCATCTCTGCTCTTGTCTCGGGTTATGTAAATTGATCTGGATCACTGGATTTGCCACTATTTACCCATTAAGCTCGGTTCTGGAATCACAACGCCTCCTGTCAATATGGCAAAGAAAACGAGTTCAGAGAGCGAGCGTTGGGGAATGATACCAAATTAGTTTTTCCCCATAATTTGTATGTGCTGGCCTCCAAGAATATTTGAACGTTGATGACGGTCTCTTTACAGCTCCATGCTCTTTTTGATTGGCATTTTTTATTTGTGGCTACGTATGCTTGATTGCTGGTTGTCGATTATAGCAACATGCGGATAAAGTCACGTATTCCAAGCTTCTAAGGAATCTGAGATGGACAATCAAAACCTCTAGCTTTTGTTAATTATTTCCCGAGAGAACATGCGTCAGGGACAAGAAGTGAGGTTTCCCAGTTCCAAGGTTATCGTCTGGGATAGATGGCTTCTTTTAACTGGACTGGTTCTTGAACGACACGTCTTTTACACCAAGTTAGGTGAATCTGACGTAGATCACTCCTATGCGCTTGCTTAGGTAGTATCGATTATCCCATCAAGTTTGCTGCCTGATTCTCAACACTCCCTTAAATGCTAGTGATTACCATTCATTCTTCTTTGCTGAATCTACCAAACACATTTTTATGATGGTGCAAATACATCACTCACAAAAGACGCAGAGGCAATTTCATTTTGATAGAGAAATGCTCGGCAATGCCAGGCAATGAACATCTTTCAAGGGTAGTACTTTTTTACAGCATCCGAATTAACCGGTTTGGAGAATTCCCGCCCATCCATTTCAGTCAGGATCAAGGCTCCTCCGGGGAGTATATTTTTTATCACATAAGGACCCTTGTAATTTGGGGCAAACTTGCCACCGGGCTCCAGGAAGATTGGCAGTGTCTTCCTCAAGACTAGTTCATTTACCTCGAAGTTCCTAGGTCGCACTTTCTGATTGAACGATCGGGCTACCTTCTGTTGATAACACTGACCATGACAGAGGGCTTTTAGTCGTTTTTCATCGATCATATTCAGTTGCTCGAGCCTTTGTTGCGTCCACTCTTCCTCAGACAACCCTACCTGGGATAAAATTCGTAGGGATGGGATTTCTACTTCTATGGGCAAAACCGCTTCCATGCCATAAACCAGGGAAAAAGGGGTTGCCCCAGTGGAAGTTCGAATCGAAGTTCGATATGCTGTTAGTGCGAAAGGTAACCTTTCATGCCAGTCGCGATAGTTTTCAGCTGTCTTGGCTAGGATTCTCTTGATGTTCTTGTTGGCGGCTTCCACGGCTCCATTCATTTGTGGACGATAAGGGGACGAGTTCAGATGTTGGATTTTGAATTCAGAGAATAATTGATCAATCAACTTGTTGTTCAGGTTTGACCCATTGTCGGTGATGATGGCTTCTGGCACGCCATATCGGGCGATTATGTCACGTCTGATGAACTTCATAACGTTCCGCGTAGTTACGCTTGCATAGGATGTGGCCTCGATCCATTTTGAGAAGTAATCAATTGCAACTAAAATAAATCGATGCCCATTTGATGCCTTCGGATTGATTGGGCCAATTACATCAATGCCCCACATTGAAAATGGCCATGGTTCCGATAATTGATGCAGTTCAGTTGGAGGGACATTTATCTTGTTCCCGTGAATCTGGCAACGATGACAGCTTTGCACGTGTCGTGCGCAATCGCCTTCCAAAGGGAGCCAATAATAACCTAATCTCATTATTTTCTTGGCCAACATGCGTCCATTCATGTGAGGGCCACATACTCCCTCATGTATTTCCTGCATTATCCGTGTGGCTTCAGTTGCATCAACACACCTTAGTAGGACTGAATCATATGATCTTTTGTACAGATTTTCACCGTTGACGAAGAACCTTGAGGCCATTTTCATTAGGTATTTTCGATCAGAGTGAGTGCTTTCTTCAGGGAATTCCTGCTTCTGCACGTATTTCATGATATCATAATACCAGGGTTTTCCGTCGGGTTCTTCGGTTATAGCCATGCAGTGGGCTTGTCTTGTCAGAACTTCGATCTTCAAAGGTTCTACTTCTAACCCTTTCGTTACTTGTAACATAGATGACAACGTTGCTAGTGCATCAGCGAACTGATTATGAATTCTAGGAAGGTATTCAAACGAGATGTCTTGAAATTCCCCCACCAATTTTTCCAAGTAGTTGTGATAAGGCACAAGTTTGGTATCTCTCGTCTTCCATTCACCCATAGTTTGGAGGATGATTAAGGCGGAGTCATCGAATACTTTTAGTTTTGTCACTTCCATTTCAATAGCTACTTGTAAGCCGAGGATGCATGCTTCATATTCGGCTATATTGTTGGTACATGGAAAAATCAATTTTGCAGCCACAGGATAATGTTGCCCATTAGGGGATATCAAAACTGCCCCAGTGCCAGAACCTAACAAATTTACAGCTCCATCGAAAAATATAGTCCAAGCGTCTTCTTCTATTGTTGAAATCCGGTCGTCTGGTGTATTATCCTCGTGTACCTCCTTAGGGCCATCTGCTAACATATCCGCAATTACTCGACCTTTAACTGATTTTCGCGACATAACTTGGATGTCGAATTCTGAGATCAGGATTTGCCATTTGGCCAATTTTCCTACCAAGGCCGAACGACCGAGCAAATACTTGATCGGGTCACTCTCAGTTACGAGGAACGTTTGGTAGTGCAAGGTATATTGCCGGAGCCTGTGCAACACCCATACCAATGCAGCGCATGTTTTTTCTGATTTGGAGTAGTTTTGTTCTGACGTGGTGAACTTTTTACTTAAATAGTAGATGGCTCGCTCCCTCCCGTCATGAGGTCCTTCTTGTGCAAGCATTGCGCCTAAGGATTCACTGTTGATGGTAAGGTAGAGGATCAAAGGGTGCCCCGGGACCGGAGGTACCAGAATCGGGGGCTTCATCAGGTACTACTTCAGATTTTCGAATGCCAGTTGGCAATCATCATCCCATTTAACTTGTGCACCCTTCTTGAGAAGTTTAAAGAAAGGCTTCGCAGTTTCAGAAAGTTGAGAAATGAACCGCGCAATATAATTTAATCTTCCCAAGAGGCTTCGGACTTCCTTTACAGTCGAGGGATGAGGCATCTCAAATATTGCCTTGGTTTTCGATGGATCTACTTCTATCCCTTCACAGCTCACAATGAATCCAAGTAATTTACCAGAAGTTGCCCCGAACACACATTTTGCTGGGTTCAAGCGCAGCTTGAACTGGCGGAGTCGGTTGAATAATTTCTCCAGGGTTTTCACATGGTCTTCTCCATGTTTGGTTTTGGCGATCATGTCGTCGACATATACTTCAATTTCTTTGTGCATCATGTCATGGAAAAGGGTGACCATGGCATGTTGGTAAGTTGCTCCAGCATTTTTCAGGCCGAAAGGCATAACCTTATAATGAAAAGTCCCCCATGGAGTAATGAATGCCGTTTTTTCCTTGTCTTCTTCCTTCATCTTTATTTGGTTGTATCCTGAGAATCCATCCATGAAAGAGAAAAGCTTAAATCCAGCTGTACTATCCACAAGAACATCTATATGAGGTAACGGGAAATCATCTTTTGGGCTTGCTTTGTTCAAATCGCGGTAGTCAACACAAACTCGGATTCGACCGTCTTTCTTCTTTACTGGTACAATGTTTGCTACCCAACTAGGGTATTGCGAGACTTCGAGGAAACCTACTTCCAGGAGCTTCATCACTTCTTCTTCAATCTTTTTTGATAACTCTGGTTTAGTTCTCCTTAGCCGCTGCTTCTTGGGGGCTACATCAGGTTAGTTGGCAAGCTATGTTCCACAATCATTGGATCGAGGCCTGGCATATCGGCATATGACCATGCGAATACATCTTGATATCTCTTTAGGAGGGCGATTAAGCTTGCAGCTTCTTCTTTAGGAAGGTTCGCGCCAATCCTTATCTCCCTCGAATCTCCTGTGCTGCCTAAATTGACAACGACGGTGTCTTCAGTAGTAGGGGGCCTGGCTTCTTCATGTCGCTCCCAATTCCGTTGAACTTCATCGGAATCATCAAAATCTTCATCTGAGTTATCAGAATGGTTACTTACGGTGTTGGTTTGGACCATTCCCATACCCTCGCCTACTGCTAGATTATTCCTGTATCATAAAATAGACAGGTTAAGGGGACAAATAAGTTTAACAGCATGTATGCTTCTTTTTTGAAAATGGGGATGAGTTGTTCTTTAAGATGAGGAAGCATGAGGAAACCCGGGCCTCAGATTTCTTCTTTCATTTTGCGGCTGGCTATCATCAACGGGCCGGTTTGGTGTATCCCCTCATGCCCTCAAAAGGTTTTCAACTTTATTTATTAGTGGATGTATTTACAGAGTGGTTTCAAAAAAAGGTTCCCTAGATGGAACTGAGGTTGAAAACAAAACAAGCCAAACTTTAAGAAAGATATGTACAGGCTCCCGCGTGGGGGAGTATGCAGAGGAAAATAAAAAGGATTCTACTCGAGCGGGTCTGCACCCATTTCCCCTGACGGTCCTTCATTGATAGCGCCCACGAAGAAGTCTTCATACCAATCGCCGATTTCGTCTCCCTGTGCTCGCGGCTTTGCAGACTTCAAATCATCCATGCCTTCCCACCCATCAGGAACGATGTGGTGATGATGATCATAGAAACCTTGGGGGATTGAATAGTTGACATAGTAGTCAAATTTACCACTTGGTTGGCCCAAAGTGTCCATGATCACCTCTCCTCTACGTGCTTCCTTAACATGCTCGGGGGACACGATACGGGTGCTGGGTACTACGAGGAGGCGATCTTCGCCAAAACACAACCATGGGGAGCGAAACATAAATACCCCAGCGTCCAAAAGATCCTGAACCTTGTCTCTCAGGATGGTGCAGTCATCTAGCGAGTGTCCTAATTCCCCCGAATGATAATCACATTGCTTGGACGGATCATAACCAAGGAAGTACTCGGGAGTAGGACGACTCAATTCCCTGGTGATCATCTCTTGCTCTAGGAGAATGGGAAAAATAACGGCCATTGATTTAGGAAGAGACGAATATGGCTGCGTGCTTCTTGAGGACTGAGGTAGCCGAGTCCCTTGCCAGCTCGTGTCAATAAGGTCTTCTTCATTTACCTTGGCCGCCAACTCCTCGTTGTGGCGAGAAAGGAATGTACGGGCAATTTGGGCGAAACTCTCTGTCAAGTGGTGTACCGTCTCGTGTATCTCATCGACTTGACGTTGAAGCTGGGTAAACGAAAAGTTATCACCTGTTTCTTCTAATTGTTCCTCATCAATGGCACATATGAAAAGGTCTCCAAACATGGTGGTCACGCCATCTGGTCCTTCTTCTTTTGTAAGTATGGGCTGAACTGTGCCCTCCTGGATTATGGGCAATTTTGCGCTTCCAGAGTTGAACCACTTTGAAGTATTCACTTCTTCTTCCTCATGCATCATCCTGGCTAGGCCTGGGAAAGTTTCCTCGAGACGGGGATATACAAGGCCGACTTTTTTCTTTGCTTTTCTATCCGGGGAAAATCCTAAACCGATAGTATATGGTCTCCTCAAGGCTTTAATAGGCTGACGGATGCCCTGGCCTCTCCTACCAAGCCCTCGTCCTGGAATGAAACCATGTCCAACCATGACTTTTCCTACCATGATTGCGGCACTTGATACCTCGGGGATAAAGGGCAAAGTCCCTCGAGTTTCGTGTATAGTAGACACGAGTTCGAACGATTGATAGCTGGCTTCGCTTTTCTCACTAGGTTCAACATAAGGGATGGCCGTCTCGTGGTAGATGCGGTGATCCTCTTCTCCTCGGACCGTGATCAGTTTTCCTCCGACCACGAACTTCACACTTTGGTGGAGGCTTGACGGTATTGCTCCTGCGATGTGGATCCATGGGCGTCCTAAGAGGAAATTGAACGCAGTGGGGATATCCATCACCTGGAACAAAATTTTGAATATAGTTGGGCCTATTTGAACGTCGAGTTCAATCTCTCCCACTGTTTCCTTCTTCGTTCCATCGAATGCTCGAACAAAAGTCCTGGGTACCTGGATCCATGATCTCTCTATTTTAAGGCGACAGAGTGTCACTAGTGGACATATTTTAAGAGCAGATCCATTGTCAATCAGCACTCGAGCGACGTGAGATGCGTTGCACTTGACTGATATGTAGAGGCCCTTGGTGTGTCCTCTACCCTCTTCAGGAATTTCTTCATCAGAGAATGCCATTTGATCTTTTAGGAGGATAGTACTGACAAATTCCTCGAGTTTGCCATGCTCAATTGTTTCAGGGACATGTACCTCACTTAGGACTTTCATGAGGGATTTCTGGTGCTTGACAGATGTCTGAAGCAATTCTAGCAGAGAGATTTGTGCTGGTGATTTTCGTAACTGTTCCATCACATTATATTCACTGGCCTTAACTACGGCCAAAAACTCCTTGGCTTCTTCGTCAGTGACGGGCTTGGCAGACTGAGTGTTTTCTTGTGCGTAGGTTCGCCCAGATCTTGTGACCAAACCAACCTCAAGGTCATAAGACCACGGTACGGCATTGTTGTATTCGTATTTGCAAGGTTGGGGAATCTCGATGACTATAGCTGTTTCTGCTGCTGATGCTTGAACAATAGCTTCCTTTTTTTCAAAGACGCTCTCAGGTGAGGTGGAATCTTTCTTTTCCTTTTTCGCATTCAGCGCGGCAAATTCTTCCTCCCAGTTGATGAGGACTTGCGATATGGTAGAAACTATACCGGTGTGGCTGGCGTATATGACTACTCCGGCCTCTATCATTCTTAATACCCTTTTCTCCATTACTGCAAGGGGTGATTTCTCATTGCCTGAATAATACCTAGCTTCTATCAGCCCTTGATAGATGTCAACAGTAGGTACTTTGGAAGTTCTGATTTGACCGGCCTCTGAACTGAATATTGCATTTACCTTGCTGGCGTGATCGGGGAGCGGATTGCTTTGGACATTCGGTTTTGTAGTTTGGAACGAGAATGCCTTAGTATCCAGCAAGTTCTGGATCCGATGCTTAAGGGTGAAACATTCGTCAGTTGAGTGACCTATTTCTCCCATGTGATAATCGCATTTTTTGGACGGGTCATAGCTGGAGAAGCTTTCAGCATTGGGTCGCTTCGGCTCGATTGAGAGGAGGTTCTTGTTTCGGAGGATTGCGAGAACTTGTGATGGAGATCCGGGAAGTGGAGTGAACTGCCTCCTATTGTTGTAGCGTTGAGGAGGTTGACGATTGGCGGTCTGTCGTTGTCCTGTGTTTGTCTGAACAGTCAGGAGGTGACTGGTGTTTACAGTGTAGGTTGCATTAACATCAACCAGGGGTTCTTTGTCTTTTTTCACGTTGAGTCTTCTGCCGATGGGTGCAGGCTCAATGAACCAGCCATCCCTCAACCCTATCTCAATTTGTTCTCCTACTGGGATGAGTTGATTGAATGATTCGACGATCGTAGTTACCATTCGATTGCGGTATTCATAGGGGAGGGTTTTGATGAACATTTTTCTTAGTTCAAAATCAGTTGGTTCAGGACTGATCTGGGCGGCCAAATTCCTCCATCTAATGGCATATTCCTTGAAAGATTCATGCTTTTTCTTTTCCGTGCGCTCGAGATCCTCACGAGAAGGGGTAATGTCCATTATAAACTTGTACTGCTTGAGAAATGCCTCACTTACTTCACTCCATGCTTCGAGGAGGTTTATATTTTTCGTGATATACCATCTCAGGGCAGGGCCTATTAGACTTGACTGGAACAACTGAATCATCAATGGCGCATTATTAACGTACTGGGTCATTCGAACCAAGTACATTTGCAAATGAGCTCTCGGACAAGTCGTGCCATCGTACTTCTCAAACTCGGGTATTTTGAATTTTTCTAGCATTTTGACTTTCTGTCAAAGTAGGATCCTAGAGGCCTTGCAATTGCTTCAGTCTTTCCTCAAGCTTTTCGAGGCGTTTGTCATGCTCGATTTTAGACAAGCCACCTGACTTAGCTTTCTCAATCACGGTTTGGTGCGGATCATCCTCCAATTCAGGCATGTTATCGTCGGTATCTCTTCCTTGATCACCTCGAATGGATGATTGTGGCAATAGTACTTCGATTGAGGCTGGGGCAGGAGCCAGTTTGCCCTGAATGGAATCTATCTGCTTTGAGAGTTGCTGGAGCACATTGAAAACCTGCTTCATTTCACTTTCCATGATCTCGACACGGCTTGGTACGTTTTCTTCAGCCATTCTAGCTTTCGAATGCAGTTACGTTGTAATTACCTGTGTTTGCGCAAAATGGAAAGAACATAAGTGAGGGAAACAAATGGAGCATTGGCCCATGGCGAGGGTCGAGTCATTTTAATTTATTAACAGGGGAATATATACAATGCCGAAAGGGCTCTTTAAACAAGGCATAAAAGATAGAATGACCCTAACTATTCACATTTAGACATATTCACATCAAAAAACCTAACTGCCAAATTTCATATGTGATGGGAAGCTCCAGTCTTGCGAATCCGCTTGCTCTTTCGTGCTGGCTTTGATATGTGTTTCCTGCTTGTCTTCAAACTTCTTTCAAGCGATTCAATTCGTCTTCGGAGAGTAAGTTTATCAGCTACATCAAGGATTACTGGTTGTAATTCTTCGGGAATTACGTGGTTGAGGATGTAGAACGTGGATGCGTGATGAGCTTTTTCTTGCCCCTTCAGTCTTCTAGGCACGACGATCTTTTCTGTGTGACATCTAGTCCATGCATCCTGGATTATACGGATCTCCTCTGAGTAGTTATAACTGGTGTGGGTGAAAAGGATTCGGAACAATCCCAGCTTGAGTGGCGGCGGGATTTCCTGGAGGACCCTGTACTAACGAGCCACCCTATGTGGATAATATGAGGTAGCTCCGGAGAGGCCCAGCAGTGGGATGGGGTCATAATAATCAAGCGCAAAACGTGCCTTTCCTGCAATGAACCACTTAGCTCGCCATAGGAATGTCTCGGGGACAGGGTTTTTTAATAAATCAATCCATCGAGAATACTCCTCGCTGGGAGAGTATTTTTCCAAGCTTTGAAATTTTTGAAGTGGATGCTTGAATTTGTTGATTTCGAATATTTGCATGAGGTGCCCAAATCCTTTGATATGAGAAAAGAACCACATTTGTAAAATTTCGGGGGCGGCTCTCATGATTTTTTCTTTGTTTTCCTTAAAACGATTAAGGGATAAAAATGTTTCAGCTAAAACCATGTTCACATATCCTGCTCCAAAAGCGACTTGACTTATCACCCCCGCCATTAAAGGATTTATGGCATTCTTCCTATAGGGGAAGATAATAAATCCGAAGAACGCTAAGAGGAATATCTTGCTTTTTTGGTTCATTGATTGTCTTTCAAAACATTCAGTCAAAGATGATAGCGGAAATGCATTGTTGTTGGCTTTAACTATTTCTCTTACCGAACGATTTTTTAAAAACCGTGATAGGCTAACCACAGGGTCAATGCGGGTCAGTGGCTTGGCGAGCTCCTTTTCCAGGGGCATTCCTATGGCGAGACTGTATTCCTCCAACGTCGGAGTCAGTTCAAATTTGCCGAACATGAAGGTGGATGCTTCAGGGCACCAGAAATGTGGTAGTGCTTGCATGACTCCGGAGTGGGTATTGATTTGGAGCAACGGAAGGAGATGACCGATGATTGATTTGACATACTCCTGGCCGAGCTGATCTAACTGATTCCACCATCTGAGGAGCTCTTTCTTGGGAGCCGGAATGAACTGGATATCGACTCTTCCCATCACATATGAGAAATGGAGTTACAAGACCTGACCCTATGCCATGAGCCAATAAAAAGACTAAGTAAAAGAAAATAAATTACTTTGCTTTTAAAGAAAATGGCAAGCACAAAGACATGCACATGAGATGTGCGGCTCGATTTCTAACTGAGAAGGTTTGTTGAAATTAAAAGGATATCCGCCCATCGCAGTCTCGCGTTAGCAGCATACCCTTCTAATCTTGGCTAGAGAAATTCGGGGAAAAGAAAGGCAACCTCTACATCGCAGTCTCGCGTTCGAGGTCGTATCTTTCTTGACACCATCCTAAATATCCTATGGCGGCCCAGGACCGGCGGCCGGGTTGTGTGTGCCATGTGTAGTGCTGAAACAGTAAAGCATGCACCACAATTCATAATCACAAGACAATCTATTTTAAGCAAAGTTAAAATAAATTTCTAAGCTATTGACCTGCATAAAAAAAAAAAAAACCTAAGTCAGTAAAGAATTTAAACAATGCAAAAAAGGCCTAAGTCTTCAAAGTCCCCAGTGGAGTCGCCAAGCTGTCGCGACCTCTTTTTTTCCGGCGCCCGCTCGGGGCGGGCACCTAAGGAGGCTAATGGCTCGGCTAGATTAATTAAGCCCGGACTCTCCCAAGTCCGCCAATTCACGACTTTAATGGTCAAAGTTTTTAACCTGTAAGTTAATTTTTAAAACGGAGTCGCCACTAACCAATTTGGGGTGGGTTGATTAGAAACCCATGCGAAATATTGGGAGAAATATTCGCTCATGCGCAACCAGATAAATTAGTATCGGGGACTTGATTACACTAGTTAATCACTAATGCCCTTTCGGTACCTAACCTTGTTTAAACCCTAAGGTTTTTTGGATGTTTTAGGGATTTTCCACGCATAAAAACATATTTTTTGGGGTCATTTTTCCAATTTTTTTGGACATAAAAGGGATTTTTTTATTTTTGATATTTTTTGGAAAAATACAAGTTTTTTGGCTTTTTTCTGAATTTTTGGCATTTTTGGAGAACATGGAATATTTTTTATTTTTGAGTTTTTTGGAAAATAAAATATTTTTTAATATTTTTTTGGAAAATAAAGTATTTTTCGAAAATAATTTTTTTTTATATTTTATGCTTTTTTTTTGGAAATTAAAATATTTTTATATATTTTTTCGAAAATATATTTTTTTGATTTTGATTTTTTTGGAAAATAAATTAATTACTTATTATTAATATTATAAAAAAAACAAAACTAAAACGACCGCGTTGCGGGCCCGACTCGGATTTTTTTGTCTTTTTCCTTTGTTTTTTTTTTTTTAGAAAAACGGCACCGTTTAAGGGGGGGGAGGGAACCGGTGGAAACCCTACCCGGTTCCCCCGACCGACCCGGATCCGACTCGCGACCCGGTTCCCTCGGAACCCTACCCGACCCGGATTCGGGTCGCGATCCGACTTCCACCGCCCCCCCTTTTCCCGAGATTTGCGGAATCCCTACCCGGTTCCCGATCCGAGTCCGACCCAACAACCCGGGTCGCGACCCGGAAGATCGGGAACCCTAGGGTTTCCGCAAATTCTGGCGCCGAGGAGGAGGAGGGGTGGATTGATGTGGCGGCAACGGCAGCGATGGTGGTGACAGCGAGGGAGGCGACGACGACGGCGGCAGCAACTACCTGGCAACGGGCGGCGATTCGGACAACGGGCGGCGGTGCGGCGGAGGGTGTGCAGCGCCCTTGGCTTCTCTCCCCCCCTCTCGCTCTCTGCGAGCTCGCGGCTGACCTCCTTCCTCACCCATATCTGAGCTCGTGGGCGTTCGGGCCTCTCTCGAAGTCTCTCGAGAGAAGCTTCGGGCGCTCACGAGCCTTCGACCTCGGTATCTCTCTCTCTCTGGTGGTGGTGGTGGTGGTGTGGTGCCTTCGACGGAGGCGGGGGCCTCGGTATTTATAGGCGAGGGGCGGCCGGTCAACGGAGCTCGACCGAGGGCTGCCACGCCCTTCCGCCGGCCGAACCAGCGTCCCATCCGACGCCAGCCACCCCTGCTTCACGTCCCGTCGCCGCCTGCTCCTCCCTGCTCCACGTGCGCCTCTGCTGCTCGCCTGCTCTCCTGGAGGTGCGCCCTCCGCGCGTGCGTTGCAGAGGCGGTCGAAGGAGGAAGACGACCCAAAGTGGGCCGGGCCGGAGGAAGACGCGCCGCAGGGGCCCATGCGGAGAGGGGGGCTGTGCTGCTCCTTTTGCTTTCTTTTTCTTTTGTTTGTTTTTATTTATTTATTTATCCGAAAAAGATGAAATAAAATAGACTAAAAATAAAATAAAACCTAATTAATTAGAATAAAATTTAGGCGTCAACAGCCACTAATCAATTTGGGGTGGGTTGATTAGAAACCCATGCGAACTATTGGGAGAAATAATCGCTCCTGCGCAACCAGAGAAATTAGGATCGGGGACTTGATCACACTAGTTAATCACTAATGCCATTTCGGTACCTAACCTTGTTTAAACCCTGAGGTTTTTTGGATGTTTAAGGGATTTTCCACGCACTTTGGGGAAAAAAACATTTTTTGAACATTTTTCCAATTTTTTGGACATAAAAGGGATTTTTCTTGGATTTTTGGAAAAATACAAGTCTTTTTGGCTTTTTCTGAATTTTTGGCCTTTTCTGGGAAATATGAAATATTTTTTATTTTTTGATTTTTGATTTTTTTTATTTGGAAAATAAAATATTTTTTAATATTTTTTTGGAAAATAAAGTATTTTTTGATTTTTCTTTATTTTTCTCGAAAATAAAATATTTTTTATATTTTTTAATATTTTCTGCTTTTTTTGGAAATTAAAATAATTTCTATATATATTTTTTCGAAAATAAAAAATATATATTTTTAATATTTTTTTTTGGAAAATAAAAAAAGCCGATCGCACTCGGATTTTTTCATCATTTTTCATTTTTTTTATTATGAAACGGCGTCGTTTGGGGGAGGGGGGGAACCGGCGAAACCCTACTCGGTTCCCCAACCCAAATCCGACCCGACCCTTTTTTTTTTTTCAAACAAAAAAAACTGCGTTGTTTTGGGGGGGGGGGGGGAAACCCTACCCGGGTCCTATCCAACAACCCGAGTCGCAACCCGGAAAAAATCGGGAACCCTGGGGTTCCCGATTCACAGCGCTGAGGAGGAGGACGTGGCTCGATGCGGCTACGGCGACGGCAGCGACGGGGGAGGGGGGTGGTGGCGATGGCGGTGGCAGCTACCTGGCCCGTGCTGGCGGACGGCGGCGACGGCGGAGCGGTGACGACTTCCCTTCAACTTCCCTCTCTCTCTCTCTCTACCCTCTCTCTGGCCGCGAGCTCGCGGATTTGGGCTCGCTCGCCGCCGGTCTTCCCCGAAGTCTCTCGGAGGGAGATCGGCGAGCTTGCGACCCAACCGCCTTGCCCCTGCTTTGCTCCAAGCTCCCCGATGTCTCTCAGGGGTCCTCGGGGCTTCGCCGGCTGCTGCGCATGCTTCAATGGAGGCAGGGGCCTCGGTATTTATAGGCGAGGGGCGGTCGGTCGACGGAGCTCGACCGAGGGCTGCCACGCCCTTCGCCGGCTGAACCGGCGTCCCATCCAACGCCAACCACCCCCTGCTTCACGTCCCGTCGCCGCCTGCTCCTCCCTGCTCCACGTGCATCGCCGTTCGGCGATTTCTCTCCGGCGACGCACCCTCGCGCGTGTGTTGCAGAGACGCGAGGGAGAAGAAGACCCGGCTGGGCCAGGCTGAGGGGGATGGGCCGTGGAGGCCCATGCGGAGGCCTCCTCCCTTCCTTTCTGTTTTTGTTGTTTTCTTTATTTTGTTTTCATGTTTTGTTTTCATTATCCAAAAAAGGAAAAAAAAAAGATAATTAATAATAAAAAACCTAATTTAAAAAAAAAAAAAAGGAATTTAGGCGTCAACACTTATCCAAGAATTATGCGAGCTCCCACTTAAGCATAACCATTTTCACTCCTTTTGTTTTCGCATGTGCCATTAGGGGTCACACACCTTGATGCCAGTCAATAACATTAGGACACTCACGATAAGCAAGACAATTATATTGCCTTCCAAGATCATTTATCTCATCAACAATTAACGAATCCATCATCTCAAAAACTTTCTTAAAGTATCTATTGTTCTTCAACATCTCATGGTTATATGTATATTAATTTATATATTGAATAGGAATATATACAAATTCAATAAATAAACAAACACACATGTAATGATGGAACACGGAAGAACAATAGGTGGTTTAAGGATTTTTTTTTTTTTTTTTTTGGAGATAATGGATTAGTTGACAGTTGATGAGGTAAATGAACCTAGAAGGCAGTGGCATTGTCCTACTTGTCGTGGAGGTCCTGATCTATTGACTGGTATCAAAGTCTGCAACCACTAAAGGCACATGTAAAGGCAAAAGCAGTGGAAGGTTTATGCTTCACTAGAAACTCGCGGAACTCTTGGATGAAAGGTTGATGAGGAGAGGTACTTCAGCTGTCCTTGCGAGCAAAGTATTTGATAAGTGGAAAGGGTTACATGTTGAGGAGAAAGATTATGATATGGTGTGGCCATCAATCGTTGTCATCATGAGTGCAATCATAAAAACGGTGGAAAGTGATAAGGTAAAATTTTCTTCCCTCTTGACGATACTTTGCATTGACAAATAGTGAAATAAAATGGTGTTTTCTATTCATTTCTTTGATGTTGTGTCACTTTCTATCTCAACATTTCAGTTGGCAAAGTACAAGTAACTACATTGTGATCGGGTTGAAAATGGCATCATTTATGATTAGGTAGAGTACAATTGAATTCGGTGTTGTCTTCTATTTCAATGGATTGGCACAGGAAACCAAGAGCTCTTAGACTACTTTAGCTCATATGAAGTTTTAGAAGCTCGTCGTGCTAATAGTCCTTCGAGTCATCGTGGCATGAGCATCTCACTTTTGAGAGCTTTCCGAGTTGCTTTACGAGACTGAACGTAACTGTGCAGACCAAGGAACAGATAGAAATGATTGGAATGGTCGAGGCGCCTTATTTCACCTCGGGGAAAACGTCAGCTTATTGGATATAATCTATGGCAATAAAAGAGGGTTTAGACATTTTTTTATAAGCATTCACAAGATCTCTCTTGCGCGCGTGGATTTATGTGGTTATATGTGCATTTGTTTATATATTGAATCTTTATGTTCCCCCAATCACATGTATTATTGTGCATAGCGTTCGTATTTCTGAGCTCAAGAAATGAAGTGCTTGCTCTCCCAATGTTTGATTGTGCAACAGTGTGCAAACTTTATGAGCTATCTGGTGTGCTTTCTTGTAACCAGGTCCCTGATGTTGCACCTGTCCAAAGACTTTCTTTTACAACCTTTGTCCTTCGTAATTGGGGAGGCACTAGGAGGATATTGAACACTCTTCTTGATCTCTAACCAATTCCTGGTTTAAGTAATGACGCGAAACTATATTTTTTACTATTTCTTACCATTACTCAATTTCATTACTTAATAACAGGTCTTACATTTGCCACCAATTATTCTCTCACATTTAAACCAGTAACAATTAAGTAAGAGACTTTGCTCATTACCTGAAAAATGAAAAAGTAGAAGTTATTAGTAAATATATATATAGGTCTAAATTATTAAGGAATTGTATATACAATTTTTTTCTTTTGCCATATCTGTCATCATAAAGTTTTTATTTGGTCAAAAGTTATCATAGAATTAACACAATGTTCTTTAAGTTGCTTAGAGTATTGATATCACGATCAGTCGCTAAATTGAATCTAGACTGAACCCAATTCTTTAGGTACTCTCTTTCTCTTTCTCTTTCACTCTCTCTTTCTACAACTTCCGTTGCTTAGTTGCATCTGCTGGTGACAAAGTATCCAATCCCGCCGTCTATCAACCGTCCAATCTAAGATCTTTGGTAAACTTTGGAACAAGGTCACTTCATGTTGGAACACAAGATTCACATTTGAGGTATCAATGTTAATGGTTAAATTTATCTATTGGGTTTGCTCTTTTTCAATTGGAAAGGTGATTATTTGAACTCTTTATGCATTATATTAGTCTGAATATGTTGGTAACTGAAGTGGGTTCTTTCGGTAAAGCCTATCAAAGTCTTTGGATCTGTGATTGTGGTTAGTCACTTAGGAGGTGTTCAATGCTTTAGAGGTTCTTCAGTTATGTGTCAGCAAAAATTCTTGAACTTTCCACGTTGATCCGTCCCATTGCAATTGTGTAGTTTTTTCTTGTCTTCTTTATTGGTTCGAGCGGTATCAGTTATGTGTCAGCAAAAATTCTTGACCTTTCCACGTTGATCCGTCCCATTGCAATTGTGTAGTTATTTCCTATCTTCTTTATTGTTTCAAGCGGTATCAATGAGCAATCCCCGTATATGGCGGCTTAAGCACATTTAGAGGAATTAAATGATGATTTCGCGCTGGAAAGAGCAAATTGATAACTTTTTCCTTGTTTGAGTCCCTCGGTCGCTCCATGGCCTTAGAGAAGCCTTAGTTTGTATGTAAGGTAGGTTGGGTAGTGCCATAGCGTGTAGGATAATCCTAGGTCTACTCCCACTGGCATGTTGCTAGGGTGATGGTGTCAAGCTTGCTCAAAATGAGCAGGTAATGGGTGTGGAGCTCCTATAATGATGCCTATGGAGTCGCCAGTTTTGTTCGCCCCTTTTCCACTGTTTTTAATGATAAAATAGATTTGGGTTTTGAGCAAGACAATATAAAAAAGATTTATGAATAGAGAGACAACTTGTTAATTCATCGTATCAATCGTCATGCGTCTTCGATTGTTCTTGAACTTTTATTATATTTCTTTGTTTCTCTTGTAATTATTTTGTCCGGGTGTCCTAAAGTATAATATTGCTATTTGTATTTGCTTCTTCAGTCATGGCGACTAGTAGTTTTTTTTTTTTCTTAGCAATTTCCAAGTTTTCATTTCTGAGTTGGCAATTTACAATTCATTGTTTCCTGCCACTAGTATGGTGCAGAGCTTACTCATTTCAAATTCTCCTCATAAGTGATACAATGCTTTTTTCGATCTCTGTTGTCTCATTATCTTTCCCCCAAAATTATGTGCTTGCCGAAATCTTCATATATCCTCGGAATTTCATTTTTCTGAATGACTTAGTGAAGTCCTGAGTTTGCTTTTAGTATTTGCTAATTGCTTGCCATTTTTGGTAATTTTGTGAATAACATTTACCACGATAGAATGTCTTTAGTGTAGTTGTTTGATATATAAATAGGTTATCAATGAAATGGCTAGACAAGCGGCACGCGTTTGGTAGAGTGAGGGCCAATACAAATGGTAGCTGTTAATGTCATTATTTTTTCTTAGTCAAAGAATGTCTGTTAGATTATCGCTAATATTAAAATTAAAAAACAGCACACTTCGTCTTATATTAAGCGTCTGGTTACAATTTCGAAGCATTGTTAATATTTGCCTCAAGGCAAACAGTAGATTCAGAATAAATAAAATAATTTACATATAGTTGGATTCGATGCAAAAAAATTTAAAAGTCTATTGATAAGGGAAAAGATAAACTCATCTACATTAATAAAATGATTACAAATTACAAAAAGAAAAGGTACTCTTACGTGAGAAAAGCAAGGATATCTCTGATTGGATTGAAAGAAAAAGAAAAAGAGGAGGACGAAAAAGTGAAAAAAAAATTTACAAAAGATTTCGCTTTATAAACAAAAAAGAAAAAAAGAAAGGAAAAAAATTTCTGAAAATGGAAAAAATTAAATGAAGTAATGGATGCGCCACGGCGTGAACATTCCAACCTTTGTCCTGGGAGTGGTTAATAGCGCCACTTGGGTTGTTCTTGGGCCAGGCAGGCCCATGGGCTCCACCCATGCCATATCTTACGGGTGGGCCACATTGGACAAACAATTGCCTACATTAAATGATTAATCTCGAATAAAGAAAATTCAATACACATGAAATGTCGGCCCAAAATATTTCCTATAATGTTGTGGCGGAGAGAAGAAGACGAACTGGTAGTTTAAATGAACGAAAAACCTAAAATCAGTTTCAGGTTTCACCTGGCCACTTCTCAAAGGATAACTCTGCAAACACCTACATAACTCACGTTATATTTTAATCCATCAACATTGCAGTAATCAAAAGCATATGTACAAATGAATGTCGAGACTCTTACAACAATGAAGGAAGAGAAGGAAACATATGGTAGAAATGGAATTGAAGGACAGGTATTTTTGGACACATTGCTGTTGTTTACCATTCGCTTCTAGAAATAGGTGGTGTGGCTATATTGATCTGCATTGGTTTTTCGGAATTGAAAAACTTACATTCCTTGAACCTTGGTTATATTTAGATGACATTTCACTGCCATCGCTTCCTTATCTCTTTCTAAATATTTGATGAACTTTTTATATACGCAAGATCTTGGATAACCTTCAAAACTTTAACAACTTCACTCATCCAGGGATGAGCTTTCAGATCTCGGCTAAGACTGTCACTCCCAAACCTCGAGTGCATGAACATCCCTCAATGATCAATTAAAAATGTGACATCCCAAGATGTGTCACCAATTTATTTTTTTATCTTTCGATTAAATGCATGCGGAAGCACTTAATATAAACACTCAGTCAACCAATAAGTAATAGGGATGGTACTCAAACATTTCAAAAAGCACACTTTTATTTATTTGCAGTTAACCTTAGGAAGAGTAATATTACAAGCATTTACCACAACAACTTCCTACCGACTATTTCAAAAACTAGTAGGGTCAGGATTAACATAAACTTCACTAGCGCTAAGCCAATCCCTTGTCTCCAAAGGAACCTCGAACTAGGTACGATGGTTCTCCATGTTATGAGTCTAAAAATGATAAGCAACAATGACGTGAGACGAACAATAATTCATCTCGAAGGCAGCTTAAACATGCAGCATTATATTGACAGTTTATCAATATCAAAATAACACTTGCTTTGCATTTACTATAAACATGATTAGGCAGTTGCCCCCAAAAACAAATTTTAAAGCCATCAAATAACCCGCAGGCATCCTGTGGCATCCCAAAATTTATAATAACCCTTGGATATACCATGAACCATGAATAGGTGATGGAAGCGTTATTGATTTATGTTTTGGCCTTTAGACCAAAGAATTTTAATAGATTAATGCTGAGTATTTTTAATGGAGAATTATTTGGGTAGAAATACATCTTATGTTAATGGATGATCAAGGTTGGTGCTATAGGACAATTTGATAAAGGAGACTTTGTTCTTGACTATGTACTTAATAGATTTGTTATTATGGATTAATGTCACAAAGTCTTTTGGCCATTTTATTATGCAATTAGGTATTTATTTAAATGAGGAATAAGATGGATTATCAAAAAAATAAATATGGGCCATTTAAGCTTGGACTTCAGGCCCAAGTATGTTGGGCCTAAAGCAGGCCAAGAGGCCCAAACTGTCGGCCCATATGAAGGCCATGCCACCTCCTCCATTTGTCCTCTTGATGCAGCCACTTGTCTTCCTCTTGGAGACAAGTGTCTCATGCATGCAAAACCTAATGAATACAAGTAAATAAGAGAATAAAAGGAGAAGGGGGAGGGGGAATTTCGACCAGAAGAGAGAGAAGAGAGAGTGTACCGTCCAAAGAAAGAAGAGAGAAAGAGAGGAAGAGAGAAAGAGAGGAAGAGAGGAAGAGGAGTCGCCGCCGCACGCCGCCCGTTCGTCCGCCGTGTGCCGTCGTTCCCCTTGATCTAGAGGCAAGTTAGGATCCAATTTCTACTCTTGCATGCGTGTGTTGCTTGTATGTTTGTAGAAGTGTCGAATTTTGGGTGAATAGGGGAAGAAACCGAAGCTAAAATGACTTGTTCTTGAGTGTTGTTGCTGTTTTCGCGTGAACCACCTGAGTCAGGATTTTGTGAGAGCTTGTATGCATGTTTTGAGTTCGATTTTGACTTTTATTTCTTCATGAAAGTTGTAGCCAACATCTCAAAATATAACATACTAAAATTTGGTGCAAAATTATGAAGCTTTAATGGGTCAAACTACCATCCTATGGAGACACTAGATCTGGAACTGTTTTGCTGACCTTGTGATAGATTTGTGGTTGCATGTTGATTTTTATCAAGAATATCTCTTCGACTTCTTCATGAAACTTGTAGAGAATATCTTAAAGACCAACATACTCAAATTTGAAGTAAAATTAACAAGTATAGCCTAGGGAATCGACCTACTCTTGAAGACGGAAAATCTGGAGATGCGGTACTGGACACCCGAGATTTCATGGACCCATATGGAAGCTGTTCTTTGGAAATTTGACTTAGATCCCTTCATGCAAGTTTTAGGGGACCTCTCGAAGTAAAACATATCCAAATTTCAGAGAAAACGAAGAAGGATAAGTAGGTAAAAACTCGATATTTCGGACATAGGTACACTGGACGTTTTGGTATGAGGACCAGAAGCTTCGAACATCTATATAAAATTATCTAGAACGAATCTGGCCTAGATGTCTGCATGCAAAATCTGCTTTAGGGTCTTGAATATCACCTGGTAAAAGTTCATAATTTTTGGAGGCCGTTCGGGTATTTAAATTGAAATATTTCAAGAACTGTACAATCTGACTTTATCCGAATTTTGCAAGCTGTAATGGGTGAGCTATATCTTTTTGTGTGAAGTTCTTTTGGGCATGTGTTCTTCATGGAGTTGTTACCTTTATATCTTGCCTATCACATGTTTGGATTTTATAATTTTTGAAGATCATATGGAAATTTAATTTATGTGTTTTCCGAAATTGTGCAAGCTGGAATTTGGTAAATTTAAAAAAGACATGATGTATGGATTATTCTAAGTTGTATGGACCCCATGGACTGTGTTGTTATAAGTGATTAGATCTTGCTGCATATATGATGATGATTGGAACTACACATAGGAATCAAATGCTGAAAATGACCTTGTTTGCCATCATAACATATGCCATGTTGAAATTGGGCTATAATTGTGAATGTGAACTATGATAAATGAGAAGGCCGTCGGAGGTGTGAGCCAACGATGCCCCGGGAGTGTCGGGATGCCCTATGGCTTAGTGGCGTAATTCCGGAGGGTCCTCGGGAGTTTCAAGATGCCCGGTGGTATACGGTACGTAATTCCAGAGGGGGGGATCCTGGTGGTATGTCGGTACGTAATTCCGGAAGCCCCGGAGGTTTGTGCCGGGGGGATGCCTCGTGATGCTAGTTGGGATGCGGGATGCCCGGTGGCCTTAAGTGGCTGAATGCCAGAGGTTTTCTCGCGATGCCAAGATGGGGTGCGAGTGTAAAGTATGAGATAAAATTGATGGTCCCGAGAAAGTGTGATGTGGTGATCGAATTGAAAGTTAAAAGTGCAAATTGAATTATGCATATATGACATGATATGATGATGATTACCTATGGCATGATGATATGCATATATGACATGATATGATGATGATCACCTATGGCATGATGATATGCATATATGACATGATATGAGGATGATCACCTATGACATGATGACATGTATATAAGATATGATGATGATATGCATAAATGATATGATATGATGATGATCATTCATGGCCTGATGATATGTATGTGTTATGATTGTGATGATGATGTAGGATGGTATATACATGGCTTTGAGGTAAGTATGCTTGAATGCATGACACGACGATGGTGAGTGCATGGATGTATGAGCACCTATGGCATGATGGTAAATGTATGACATGATGGTGATGATTACATGAGGATGTATGTACATGTGGTATGATGACATATGCATAGCTTCTAGGTAAGTTACGCATGGGTGCATGAATGACATGTGTTATGCTATGATTGTTATGATTGTATTGTGTGATGCATTGAGTGGTTTATTGGATCTTTTACCTGCTGAGTGGCTGTACTCACCCCTTTTGGGGAATAACATTTCAGACTAGATAAGATACCTCTACTGCCACTACCACCGGTAGGTGGATCAAGTGGTTGGGTATGACCGTGAGGAGGAGGATAGCAAAGGAATGAACTTTTGGATGCCGACACTGATCGATGGACTTTAAGTATACGACTGCTGAGGAGATGCCGGTCATCTTTTGAAGTATAGCCGAGTATAGAAGACTACGGCATTTTGATGTACCGATGGATGATGTCCATATGGTTTAAGTAAATAAAAGTGTTTGGCTTTTACCTATAAATGATTGAGTAGGTGTGCATCGTTTTCTTAATATAAGGAAGGGAGTTGTTGGTTATGCTTCCGTTATATGAACTGCGCAAGGGACCGATCTAAAAGATGTAAACCCCTAGATTGTATGGACCCGCTAAAATCGAAATGGTGTCAGAGTGACATGTTATTAGGGAAAGTGAAAGGTAAGTGCACTGTGGCGACCCTAACGGATCGGGGGTCGTTTCGGGGGTGCCACACATCCTCACCTCGCCTTGGCACATTCTTGCATGTTAGTCAATTACATATGCCAATATCGATGGAACAAGCATATCCAATAATTAGAACACTTCATAATAACCAAGCGCATCGTCAAACTTACGTGTTCCAACTATTACGACCTCTCGGGCCATGGCCAACATATAAGTCGATGGTCTTCCAGCATAACTGGGCATCCTACCCTATCGGGCACGACATCATTTAGAAGTCTCGCCTAAGTGGCATTCCATAAAGGAGCATCAATCTAGCCTCAATCGCAACTCGGCATTCAAGCATCCAATAAACATCGAGTATTGCCCCCAAACTTCCATTATGTGACGGATTCGATTAAATGACCACTCAAGCATGCTAACAGTCAAGCCAATTTTATTTGCCATTAATTAGCCTAGTACAAAAGAATTCACATTCAAATAACCCACTTTAGTAAATTTTCACACTTAAAATTCCAGTAAAATATCTGCACGTGATCAGATATTGAAAATTAACAAGCCATGACCAAAGTAGAGTCACGAGATGTCATGTTCTTGGAGAACGATTTTCCTAGTAAATGTGAGATTGATAAGGACTTTTAATTATATGAGATAAAATATTCTAATAACACACCCACTAATGTTGTAGAGGGAAATGAAGATTTACCTCAATCCCTCGATTCATTAGAGTCACCACAGATCACTACCTTTCCCTTGACCTGAAAGTCTGCTACTCTGATACCATAGAATTTCAGTAAATCCATGAAGTCTGGGGGTCTATATCTTTTCCATTGGTCGCTGCGCAAAATATGGAGGAAGCGTATCCAACATCTCCCTCTCCATATTCAGAAACAATGCACACCATCTAAACATTTTTATATGTAAAAGCCGGACACTTTTATTTACATAAACTTAATGGATAATCGATTGTCGGTACATCAAAATGCCGTAGTTTTCTATACACGGCCATACTGCAAAAGATGCCGCCATTTCTAACAACTTTAAACACAGAGTCCATCAGTCAGTGCTGATGTCCAAAAATTTTCTTTCTCTGCTGATCCCATCTCACAATCACACCCAACCACCTAGTCCGTTCGCTGGTGGCGGTGGCAGTGGCCCTAGCGTGTGTCCATCCCAGTGGATGAACACGGCTACAAACTCCTGGAGCACAGGACTAGTAGGAAGACTGATATCAAACATCATAATCACTCTCACCCTTACAAATATCAATCCTCGTATCTCAGGGTCCTGGTACTCCGATCGCTCCCACTGTAGGTCGATCGGGAATCCATAGAATATGCCAAGAGGTACGGGCAGCAAAGGCATATTGTCTAGTCTGAAATATTAGTCCCCAAAAGGGGTGAGTACAACCATCCAATAATAAAAGATCTATTAAACTATATCATGCAGAACCATCACTATCTAATTTTATGCAGGATAGACAAAACATATAATCAAAGGAATGAGTATGCATCAAATCATTAGAACTTTTCAAAGTAATAGTAAATGCAGTTTCAAAACCAAAACACATTGTTTCAATCATACAAGCCTCGATTATAAGACTAAACTGTTATGACACGTCCCATACTGTGCCACACAATTTTGTTCTATAACCAAGCGACACTTAGCAGAACCATCAGTTTTAATATTCAAAAGATTTTTCTCCCGAAGGACTAGTGTTTGCGTCCCTTCGGGCATTCGCACCCAACCTGGCGTCGTGAAAGCCTCCGGTTTTTAGTCACCGGGCATCCAGAGCGTGTTACGTTACACCTCCAGGCATCTCCCGCCCTACCTGGCATCACGAGGAATCTTCGGGGCTCACCATGTAAATGGTTACCCCTACCCTCTGGGCATGTATTGTAATACAACCGGGCATCTCGACACTCTTGGGGTACCTCTGAGGCTCTGCGGACCCCAAGCATCCAAAGGCATCGACCCTTACGATCCCTATGGGCATCCCGACTCCTGGGGCATCGTTGACCCGAGGGTCCAACGGCAGCAATAACATCTTAGATTATTTCAATAGCAAAAACATTTTCAAAGAAATGACATCGGAAGTCCCATGAGTTTTTATCGAAATTTTATTATTGAATAATTTGATGGATGCCAAAACCATCGCTACTAGATGATAAACCAAGATGCCTTCACCTTTGAAATAAATTTGAGCAAATTCGGAATAAAGGCAACCAAAAATTAGAATGTACAGTTTTTGTAATAATTTTGGAAGAACCCATAAACGAACTTAGAAAATTCTAAATTTTTAGTATGTTATAAATACGATCTAAAGGAAAGAATTTCATGAAGAATACTAAGTCAAGTTAGTCATGTATAGAGAGCAGTAAATCACACAACTCAGCCCCAGATTTCTTCCATCAACAAAATTTATACTCCAGCAGAAAAGCACCACACATTAAAAGAAATTTATGTCACTATATTTATTTCAAAAAACCTAACCAAAAACATATGTCCTAGTTTAAACAATTCCTCACAACTTTCGTGAAAAAGTCGGGACCAAATTCGTACTAGAACTCTCCCTAGCAAATCTACAAAGTTGCTGAGCTACACACGACTTATTTTGGGCAGTGTGGATTCAATAGGATCCCATGCCCACACAGCAACTATCTCACTTCCAAAAGTCCACCAACAATTGGTCTTTCGACTATGGTTCAACATAATCGAAAATACATAGAGAATGAGGAGCTACTTCAATCACCCAATAACTCAGCATTCAGCGTCCAACTCAAACATTTCCCAAATCTAACTGTACTGCATCAGACAATAATAGCATTGTATTACATAGGCTAGTAGACTTTCACTTGCCTTAAATCTGACGGTGTCGACGGCAAGAAAACGAGGAGCTCGCAGTCACGAACACAACTCAGCAACCGAAATTGCAAGCGGCGTCGGCATCGGTAGCGTGTGTGCACAGTAGAGGGGCGACCTCCTTCATTTCCTCTCGTCGTTCACTCACTCGCTCACTGCTCTCTTTCACTCGTTCGCCCGCTCATTATCTCTCTCTCACTGGCTCGCTCGGTTAGTCTCTCACTCACTCATGATCACGAGCACTTTGCTTCTTCAAATTATTGACTAATCAAATTAATGCATGCAGGTTTTTCCGATGGCTGCTTGGTCGGGAGACAGCTGGGGAGAGGCGTGTCTTCAGCAAGTAATTTCTTGAATTTTGCTGGCAGCCTACCAAAGCAACGTGGCCATCGTTGGCCTTGTTTCGATCAACACTTCTTCCTCATGGTTGACTCAAGTGTCGACCAAATGGGGAAGAATTTGGGGCAGCTTGGACATGGATGATCTCTCCTCCCTAAACGTGTATGCATGGCCGAATTTCCTTCCTTCGACTCACTAAATAATCAGTGTATTAAAGTCCAAATCCCTTTCTTATTTCATATACACTTAGGTTGTATAGTTGTGTAGTGTCATCGAAACAAGTGTGCACAAGTTAGTGGGGTCGAATGTGGTGCTGACGATGACAATGATACGATGGGGTCCAACATCGGTGCCAATGACGAAATCCGATAACAATTTCGTTAGTCCGCGACGTATTGTTATTTTTCTAAGGTCGGCAAAAAATATACGGATACCACAGTATTGCATCACTTGTCGAACTGAATTCAAGACAAGTTTAATTACATAAAAGTGATCGTAAAAATATTCCTCATCATCATTTTGAAGGGGAAGCATTTATGATTGCTCAGCAAAACGATGCCAAGCCTAAGAATGTTCAAGAGGTTCTCTCATCTTCTGATAAGGAAGAATGGAGAAAAGTTTTGAAAGATGAGATTGAGTCAATGAGGGCAAATCACATCTAGGACTTGGTTGATTTACCACGCAATCGCAAGTTTATTGAAAACAAATGGATTTTTAAGATTAAATTAAGGGCGGATGGATCCATTGAAAAATATAAGGCTCATCTTGTAGTGAAAGGTTATACTCCACAAGAAGGTATAGACTATGAGAAAACATTTTCACTAGTTGTAGGGTTTACCTCAATCGCCTTATCTTAGCCATGGTTGCACATTTGGATCTTGAATTACATCAAATAGATGTAAAGACGGCATTTCTCAATGAAGAACTAGATGAGAAAATCTATATGAAGTAGCCAATAGGTTTCATAACTAAATGTCAAGAGCATAGAGTTTGTAAGCTTCATTCCTTAATATATGGTTTTAAGTAATCATCTAGACAGTGATATCTTTGTTTTCATCGAGCCATAACGTCTTTTGGATTCACGATGATCGAAGAAGATCACTATGTATATGTCAAACAATTCGAAGATAAATTTGTGATTTTATCACTTTATATGGACAATATTCTATTGGCTGGAAATGACAATGTTTTTGTTATTACCATAAAAAATTGGTTGTCCTCCAATTTTGAAATAAATGACATGAGAGAAGTTGCTTATATTTTAGGAGTTAAGATCGAAATAAATCAATGAAGGAAACTCATTACTTTATCACAAGAATCTTATATAATGAAGATTCTTGAGCGTTTCAATATGCAGCATTGTAATCTCATTGATACCTTTGTCATTCAAGGTGAAGGCCTAAGTACTAAGTTGTGTCCTAATACTCCACAAGAAAGTAAGGAAACGGAAACTGTCACAACCTCAACCCCATCTCTAGGGTTACGAGCAACAAGGGTTATTTTCGCAACGTCTTAGGCTTATCGTCATCCCGATTCTTTTTATCTTGTTATCATGCACATGCATAAACTTGAATAAACAACTCACTGGACAAACAACAGAAGATTGAGACATACATCACACAAAACACATTGATTTATATTATAATAAGAGTTTTATAAGCCCTTTCTTTGCGGGCCCTCTTTTCTTTTTACATCACAGTACACGTTTTCCACATAGGCCAAGGAAAATCATATTTCATCTAGCGTTACTACAGCTCCCAAAATTGACATGAGACTTCCATGCCTACAAGACTAAAATATGATGGGTGAAATTTTTTAGAAACTCAAAAAGTAAAATTCCGAGTTTTCTACTAGGAAAGAATCTCATCATCAAAACCAAGCAAATACAACACTTGCAAATAGTGTCGATGGCAGATCAATCGCAAGTCTATTGCCACCTCTCAACTATCTATATGTGATCCACTTTCAACTTACCAAATAAGTCATTTCACTAAACAAGCTCATCAGCAGCACATAGTAACATTTTCAATAAGTTCATTAACCATATGAACGATTCTTCCCATACTTTCAAGACTTCTTGGCTCAACCAAGGCATTCGGCCATCAAACTAAGCATCCCATACTTTCAAGGGTTTCTTGGTTCAACTAGAACATCCTATTCAATGAACGAGGCATCGCCACCAACGCTATGTGACGACAGGCGCTTTTTCCTAAGTGCATACACACAAGTGCATTACACAAGTCGGTTCTTATATTTTTCCTTAGCTGACAAGTGCATGGCCAAAAAGTATGCTCATCCATTCGTTTGTATCATGAGTTTCTTATACTTCACTAGCAAATATATCAAGAACGATCTTTAGTCCGTAACTTGAATTAATCATTTAGCGCCAATCCCCGCATCGGACAAGGCTTGGAAACGATACACCTAAATACTGATCCAAAACCTCAAGGCTTGGGTACACCTCGCTTTAGTGAAGATCCCAAACTTGACTGACCTCGGCTCCAACCCAATGTGAATACATTTGCATAGAGAATGACCCTTGGCTCGCGGTTTGTATAAAACCAAGTACAAAGTCCCTGCATCCATTTGGACTATGGAAATCGGCATGCTTGGTGCCTTACCAAGAGCTCATGGATTTGGGCAATCATTGTACCAATCAAGGCATAAGATTGACACGTCTCAATGTCAATTTAGGACCTTGTAGCCTTGAGCAATTCTTGCACCGAGTGAGACTTGGATCCGGCATCCTATTTATGCCAAAACTAAGGGTTTATGGTTTGGGCAGTTTTGTCTTGCGATGAACTCAATCCGAATGAATCTCGGCTCCATCCCAGACATAAATGACTCAAGTACATGGCCATGTCCCATAACAAGCAAGATCAAGCAAAAGACATTGCACACTACCCACGGCTTGATGGGTGAGCACTTAACTAGTCTCAACAATGGGATCTACTTTCTTAGAGGAAAAAGAGGAATCTTACTTACCTTGGTAAACCTCAAGAACTAGTTTGGTTAACTTGATGGGGCAATGGTGCAAGGCCAATAGAAAGGAGAGAAAGGGGAGAATGGTGTGTGAATGGCAAAGGGATTCCAATGATGGAAGTGAATGGGGCCTACATCTATTTATAGGCATCAACCTCATCATTATTCATCCAAGTGTTCCAATCATGTTTTTTAGAGTGGCACGGCTATGGAAGAGAGGTGGCAAGTCTAAGTTGCAAGGTGTCATGTCTATTTTAAAAGGTGTCACACCTAATGGCCTAATGTAATGATTGGAGGCTTACTTGTTTTATTCCTATTGGACCATTTATACAATGCCATCATGATTTGGCCTACTTGTTCTCTAAGGAAAATTTTATGGTAATGATGACCATTTTATTCATGGACACCTAAGCCAATGACTCATCGACTTCTTCTTCAAGAAAAATCTTAAGCCATCATTACCAAATCTTCAAGGAACACCTAAGCGAGATGACTCATCTTTGCATTTGATGAGACATTCTAGAATTTTTTATGTCTTGTCTTAATTGGGCAATTTTTCTGAGAGTCCCTTACTTAATTCTCAAGGTCAATTTTTGCTAATCATTATCAAATCTAGAAATATCTATCCAAAGTAGTAAGTCATCATTCTCATTAAATGAGGGTATACTAGAATTTTCTTCACTTTATTTTTTTCCCTTAAGAAGGCAATCTAGAGAATTCTATCATCCAAGTTGATTTCGGAGCTAGGAAATGGATAATTAGGTATACTGTCACGCCCCGATCCTCGAACGCGTGCCCATCCCTCTCTTGGTCGATTAATAGCGACGTCCCAAGACGCGTCGCCGACCATGTTCATTTAATATGCGCAAGCGGAAGTATAAAGAAAATCCCCAGACAATAAAACAATTGGATAGAAAAGCAGGGCCATATTTTTCATATTGAAACTTCTAACCAAACTTTTATACAAAGCACAAACTAGAGTACTTCACAATTATTCACAACTTTTACTCTAACTCTATTCACATCAAAAAGGAGTTCACAAAAGAAGATGGGATCTCAGTCCATCCGGATCATACTCAAGATCCCTTTCGATGTTATCTTCTTCTTTAAAAAATTCTTCTCCTTAGGTTTCACCTTAGAGTTCTCCTTCTCAGATTCCCCCTCCTCATCTCATCATTGGGATCCTAAAATGTTGTCCCACAACCGGGATAAGACTACGTCTCAGCGAGTTCTACCCCACTAAGACTCAATTAGGGAACCAATACACTACTCAATTGCCTAAGCACAGCACGAGTCAGAGGATTTACCTTGGCCTCAATCTTAACCTGCAATTCAAGGTTATATACAACGTTTCATAAATCACAACGGACAATCAATCAAATCATTGGTCAATCGAACTAGTTGATTACATGTTAGACGGACCATTCTAGGTCATTGATTCCACACCATAAAACCTCCCATAGGGCACTCGGTCACAGAGCCACATCAATGCTCTCGGGCGTCAAGTTCGTCAAGGTGACTTATTCACTAGACAATTGCGTGCGTTCTTTAAGGCGTCGTTTTTGCCAGTGATGTCCTTAATCACCGAACCACACATGCCTATGATAATGCGTTTAATAAACAAGTGTATGCGTTCTTTAAGGCGCCGTTTTCGCCAGTGATATCCCAAATCACCGAACCACGTAGGTCCATACACCGTGTCTGATCAGTTCAAAGCCAAAGTACTTCTGATTCACTCTGACCATTCTACTCACTTTACAACTCAACAAAGCATTAAAAACGCTGAATAAATATATTTGGCCATCCACCAATCAATAATTCAATCTCATTCAATTTCAATCAATTTAGGGTAAATCCCTAAAATATCACAATTTATTTAATTTCATGCAACATAGAGCTCAAATAAATAAACGGACTGTGCCACGACAATCAGCACGAGATTTCGGTCGTCGACCATCTCCGCCTTAATTTTCGAAAAAAAAAATTAATTAATTAATTTCGAAAATTAAATAATAAATATTAAAAATCCAATTTAGCTCAAAGTAAAAACCGATTAAATAAATGGACTTCACCACGATCATCAGCATAATATTCCGGTCGCTGGCCATCCTAGTTGAATTTTCGGAAAATAAATAATTATTTAATTTAATTTCGAAAACTAATATTTAAATGCCAAAAAATTCCACTTAGGCCCGAATGTCAAATTGAAGCCCGATAAATTGTCAGAAAATTCCCGAGCTACCCTCAATAAATATTAGACCATGTCTACTTGCTAATTACACAATCAATTTGACTAATTTGCATCTCAATCAACTAATAAACACTAATCTAACCACATAAGCCTAATTAAAATAAAACTAAACAACCATTAAGTATAATTAGCCCACTAAGCAAGGATTAGTGAGATTACTCACCGGAATCGCGCGCAACCGGGATCAAATCGACGGGCACGGCGCGGGGATCGATTCCTTCCAAAGCACGGCACGAAACCGAGGCCCGGGAACGGCCAAACCGAGCTCAAAAGTGGCTGGAAACCCACTCCGTGGGGGCTGCGTTTTCTGAAAAAAAAAAAAAAAAAAAAAAAAAAAAAAAAAAAGAACTCACAAAACAGCCACAAAACACATCCACAAGGACGACAAGGCACGAGGAACGGTCGGTGGAGGTCCGGTGAGCTTAAACGGTGACCGGAGGTGGCTGAACAAGGGCTGAACGGGGCTGGGCAGAAGCCAGTCCCGCACGGGGACAGGGGGACGGTGGGACAGCGGCGAGCGGCGGCGCGCGGGCGGACAGCGGTGAGCTATGGGCGCGCGGGCGGTGGAACGACGGTGACGGGCGGCTGATCAATCTCGGCGAGATGCTCCTTCTTCCTCCGCTTCTGGTTTTCACGGGCAGAAACAAGAAGATGGGGGAGGCTTCGGTCACTTGGGAAATGGAGCGGGGGAAAGAGAGAGGAGAGAGAGAAGAGATAAGAAGGGGATAAGTTTTGAAATGTCAAAGGAAGAAAAGGAAAGGGGGAGACAGCTAAGGGGGGAGGCTCACACGAAAGAGGGGAGGGGGCTGCGCACATGGGGGGAGAAGGGAAGAGAGAGAAGAGAGAGAGAAAAATAAAGGGAGAGAAAAATAAAGAAAAATAAAAATAAAAGTAATTAAATAGTAAAAACAATCTTACTATCCCAATTACTCCAATTATTTTCCTTTTCTCTTTTTATTTTCTTCCGGTCTTCGATTTTCCTTCCGATAATTTCTTTCTCGAAATTTTGGACTCGTCAATAAATTGACGGATGATGAGATGAGGTCCTAAAAAAGGAATTATGACATGCTTAAAATTCAATTCCCGAAATCGAGTTCAATTTCGTGGTTAAAATCGATCAGACGCGATTTAAGTCCAATCCAACCAATTAAGTAGCTTTTAGGGATTTTGACCACAGATACATCCCTTAACGGCTTCACTCAATGGGTTAGTTAACTCGTGAGTGATCAGCTCAGAGAAAAAGAACCGTAGGCACGTCGACGAAAGGCCCATTTCACTTTGTCGAAACAGGGTCGAATTTTAGGATGTCATATATACCATGAAAAATCGAATCATGTACAACCGAGGTTCGGCCATCACGCCCCATGCTCACTCGAACCGTTCCTTTGGATGGTCGGTCGGTCGGCCTAAAGGGTCAGTTGTCTTTCAGTCAGTTCAAGGCCAATCTTAAGGCTACCCATAACCTAGCATTAAGCCAAGACACTCATGGACCTTAAAATTTGTGATGGAATGGTCGGGTCTATCCTTGAACTCATTCTGGTCGGCACCCGATCCACCAATAGAGTTCGTGGTCGGTACATTACCAATCCACGATTGGACATCACCAATTCGAGATTCCGTTTTGATCACTAATAATTAAATAGGGAATAATGCACTTTTTTTTTATCGGAAGACAATCACATTTGATTGAGTTGGATCGTCTGCGTATTAGTGCATAGTTGGGTGGAATCACCCGCGGTCGGGCGGTATGACCGGTCGTGACCATCCGCCGATCCAAAATCATCCTGTGATTAATTATCGTGATCAAAAAGTTATCTTATGAGCTGGTGATCATATTCCATTGGTATGGTCGGTAGAAATTCACGGCTGACACCTCGACCAATTTGTGACCGGTCGGTCGGTTGGACCATAACCGATCCGTAATTCCTTGCTGATCGAACTGGTTGATCCATGGCCAAAGGCACATGGTCGATTCATGTAGGACCTTATGGTCAATTCTTACGGGCTCGGAATTGAGGATGTTACAGAAATTGTTCCCTATGCTAATGCGATCGAAAGTTTGATATATGCTATGATGTGTGCTCGACCCGACATATATTATACCGTGGGGTTGGTGAGCCGATATCAATCAAATCCTAGTCAAGCACACTGGAAAGAAGTGAAGAGGATCCTGAGATACTTAAAAGGCACCATGGACTATCGACTTTGTTATCAAGGGAATGATTTACGCCTACTAGGCTATTCAGATGTTGATTGGGGAGGAGATCGAGATGAACGTAAATCAACTTCTAGATATGCATTTTTGCTCAACGAAAGTGCAATTTCTTGGAATAGCAAGAAACAGACATGCTCTACCGTAATGCAAGAAGAAGTATGGCTAAAATATTTCTTAGAAAATTTAGCCATTATCATTGAGGTTCCAAGATCAGTGATAGTTTATTGTGATAATCAAGTAGCCATTGCCTATATGAAAAATCTCAAGTATCATGGAAGAACGAAGCACCTTGACATAAATAACAACTTCATCAGAGATATAATAATGTAGAAAGAAGTGATCATTCAATACATTTCGACTAATAAAATGGATAATCTATTTACGAAACCTATTCCGAGAGACGTATTCTAACCCACAAGATCTCTCTAGGAATGTAATATTGTAGAGGATCATTGGTTTATATATATGAACATATGTATTGCATTTGTTTGTTTATTAGTGACTTGATATCTTATCAATAAGTACAAATCCATTATGAGTACTAGCACAAACACACACGCGCACACGCGCGCGCGCGCGCGCACACACACACACACACACACACACACACACAGATATATATATATATATATATATTATTGAAAAGTATGTCAATAGGCAATGATTAGCTCACTCATATAAGCAATCACCTCAAGTGTTATAGTTAGCTCGTTGAGATGAGACTTTATGTACAAATAAATGCTGAAGATAAAATAATATGTCGTCCTGATTGGAGTCAAGATAAGATCTGTGATTTGTATATGATTAGACCGAACATGATAGTTCAACAATCATATATGCCTGAAAGATGCCGGATGCAAGTACTAAATTGGGCGCTATAGAAAGTGAACCGATATAAATACGTGAGAAGCACGTGACTATGTTTAGGCAATGATTCGTATAGTGGATATGTTTAATAAATGACATACGCTTTTATAAAAAGAAAAATCCACTATAGCATACAATTCATACTACATATGCATTGTACAACTAATGAGAGAAAGTAAATGAAATTATCCATATTTACTTATCGTGTGAATGAGGTAATTTATAATTTACCTCATTTTGTACCCTATGTTACTTCTGACTATGTTTTCAAAGTGAAATATCAATGTTGCTACTTTAGCATGTTGCCAGCAGTCATGAATAGATATGATTTTTTGGGACGTGTCTAGGAAAGCAGTTGTTTTGAAATGGAGAGAGAAATGAGTGCGAAGGAAAATTATTCTTGTTTTTCATCTAGGGGGGCTCCCGCACGCTCTCTCTTTTCTGGGGGGACGATCCTTCTCTCAAGGAAGAAAGGGCCGAACACTCTCGGGACTCTGGTTTTCTCTCTAGTTTGCTCTGAAAAAAAACGATCGGAGAAACTTCTCTCGAACACACTCTCTCTCTCTCTGATCGGCTGATCATTTGGTGCGTTTGAAACCCTAGATTGGATCTCTGAATCCAATCGCGAATCGGCGAAGCAGCTCTGCTCGATTCCCTATCATCGCAAATCGTGCCGAACGCCGTCGAAGAGCAGTGTCGCTGCCACCGCCGATTGGAGGCTCTCGGATCTTGCCACCTCATGTGGCTCGTGCCAAGGGAATCGAGGCCCTATCTGCGTGCGTGAAGATCTTCGATTTCTTGATCACTCTTGGACAAAGAGGCTCGTATTCAGCCAATCGCTCTCTGGATTCTGCTCTTGCTCGACCGGATCGACGGACGCTCTCAAGGGGATCTCTCTCTGGATTCGTGAGGGTTCAATCTTTCTTTCGGAAACTCTTTCTCCGTCGAAGCTCGGATCGAAGATCTTATTTGGCTGTTAAACCAGCCGAATCTGGTGAGTCACGAAACGAGACTGAAGAATAGATCCGCTGGTGTTCACGAAGGCCAGATCACTCGGTCAAGCATCAAAGTGTCACAAACAAGGTATCATTTCGAATCCGGTTGGCAGACTTTGTTAGAAGTGATGGTCGAGCATTATGGACTGGAAGTTGATCAGGTTGCTATTACTATTTTTATATGCTTGATTCCATTTGTCATTGATGCTTGTGTGAAGCCTGTGTCAATGAAGTCCTGGCGTGATTAATCAGTGGGTGCTCTATATCGGTTAGGTTTTACCATTGATGATCCTTATGTCCTGATCAGTTACTTCATCGTCTTCATGCTTGCTTGTTTAAAACTTCGTGCCGATTACAGGTCTAGCTTTTCAGGGTCATATACTTACAGAGAAGTGATGTCTCAGCGTAAAAACATATTTCTATGGAGAGACCTCTCATTTGAAACTAAAAGCATGTGGACAGTTCCAACTACTTGAGGATATTGAGGATATATCGTTGTTGCCATCTGTTGAATCTCATGCTTGCTTTAGTTTTAATTACTGGGACTCTGCAGTATGATATATTGCATCTTGGATGTCTTGCCTTTCCTCTGGTTTTCTTTCGAATAAGACTCACTATATTGAAGGAGAGAAATAGGATTTTTAAGTTCTTGCAGATATACAACTTTGCAGTTATTGTTCTATCTCTTGCATATCAATCTCTTTTGTTAGGGATTTTTGTGCCAAAAAAAATGCAAGACAGCAAATTATATACCTGAGGTGATTGGTTTTCAGCTGACTTTGTTTCTCTTATGGGTGCTTCCTTCAGTCGATTGCCCTTATACAATGTTGTTGGTGATCATCATAGTGTCCAATGAGGCGAGAACCTTTTGTGTCGAAGTGCATGATCGACAACGAAGGTTCGGGGCCAGGATGCATTGCAAATCTAATTAAAATCGATGTTTGTATGATCTGGAATTGATTGTAGTTGGATGCTGAGATTCTGTGATTTCCGAGTTCGGATGAGTGACTCACTGTTTTGGCTGAAACGAGGTACTAAATGAGGTTTTTTGACCTTGAGCCCTTCTAGACATAGAAAATAGACATTTCAAGCTTCGATTTGATATGTTGCACGCCCTGAACGGACATCATTCGGTCATTGAAAAACACCTACAAAATCTGTCAATTCTGCAGTAGTTTTTAGGTTGATTTGCTGTTTTGACTACTCTATTCTGATGTTTGCTTGACTAACTCACCTAAGAGTTTTGTTTTTTTTTTTAAATGCATTTGCTTGCTCATTTTGCAATCTATGTCCTATAGAGTACTTCAAATGTATTAGTTGAGCTTTGCGGTAATTGTTCTTCTAACACTGAATGGAATGAATGTGCCAGCACGAGACTATTACTTTTTCATAGGTAAAGATAGCAAGGTTATCGGTGATATGCATTTTGTAAATGTTTGTTCAGAAGAGAAAGATGGACAGGATCACGAGACTTTTGGTCTAAATGTTATATTGAAATCTGATTTGAGATACTGCTGTCTGACTTGAAGGACATTTGCTTGCATAAACTAATTGCAATTTTGCTTGATTACTTCATAGAAATGCTTCTTTATACATGAGATCTTGTTGTCTTTTCTTATTTCTGACTTCCAAGCTCCTTTTGGCTTTCTTGAAGTTGTACATCTTTCATGATACACACCATTTGTGAATATCAGTATGCTATAATTGCTGCTCTGCTCTTGTGTAGATTGTTTTAGCCAATTGATATATCTCTGCTCTTGATTTTGTTTTTTAGAAAAAATATGCATGCTGAATCTGAGAATGCTGTCTTCTTAAAACTACTTGTGACATGCTGTCTTTTCTGTGGCTAGTTGCTGTTAGTTTTTAAATGAAATAATCGATGTGTCGCATCTGAAATTGTAATGCATTTTGCCCCTAATGACAAGTCACGTAACAATGTTAATGACTTGTGCGACTTCTTTGCATTCTGATTTAGGGTTAAATGTTTACCCAAACCTTTTTTTTAGCATTCAACCTTAGGTCACGTGCAAGTTTCACATTTTTGTGCATTGTCTAGGTGGTCTTACGAACCATTAAACATGCATTATATTTTGTTTTGTTTGTGGTTGATATGCACGATTTCACAAATATCAATTTTTGACCATCAATTAGATCTTGATTGGACTTGAGCCTTATTAGGAAGTCTTAAGATTCATCTTAATCTTTCATATGATGTTAATTTTGCATCATTTACATATCATTAGGTTTAGAAATTTGTTTCTTTCATTTGTATGCACCTATTCTTTTTTTTTTGCTTAGATCAAGTTTAGATTAGGATTCCAAAGATGGACTTTGGTGTGAAGACGATGGAAGTCGATGTCCATTCCGACTATTATCTTGTACCATTTGTTTTCCCGACATATGTCTCGGGCTCCATGCATTGTATAAAACCCGATGAGTTGCGAGTTTCCTTTCTTTCCCGATTGTTTTCTCTTTCATATTCTTTAGGATTGCATGATTAGATTTATTGATTTTTCTTGATTGTTTACTTCATGTCTTGCACTTTCAATTTCTCTGATTGATTTCTTTTATTGTTTTTCTTTTAGAAATAGAGTAGCATAAAAGTAACCCACCACGCGTGATCGCTTAGCTTAGAATTGGTGATCCCGAAAATATAAAAAGAGATGCATGGACATGTTAGGAAAAACACAACATACTATGAGGTACCGAAAGGGCGCTAATAGCTATATTAGCGTAACCCAAGTCCCCGTATCTAGATATCTGGTTGCGTAGGAATCGAGGGAACTCTCCCAATCCTCGATTGGGTTTTCTAGCCGACCCCCAAAAATATATATATAAGGCTAGTGGCGACTCTTGTATGTTCTTAGGTTGTTAAATACCTAGATCGTATAAATAAATTCGCTATCACACGGGGTATGAGCTTGGGAGAGCTCACGATCTTATGATCAAGTACTCCTAAACCCGACCTCCTCCCCTATGACATGAGGGCGGCGAGATCAGGTCGCGACACTGGTCGACTAATTATTTCACCTTCTGTAATTTTGAATATAATAGTAAATACATGGTGTTATGAGAGTAGTTAAATATAGCCTTTAAAGGATGGGTATACTTGAATTGATGTAACAAAATATGTTTGGGGTATTGAGACATCAATTATTTATTTCTTTTTTAGGGTTGTAGCCATTATGTCATCCCTAACATGTGCACAATTTGAGCTCCTAAATGCAGGTATACTCACTGGTTGCACGGCTTTCTTGCTAGTAAGAATTGTTTTTAAAGTTGATGAATGTTGAATGTCTTATATTTTTTATAGAGCACTATAAAATCCATCATGTCCGAGTGGTAGATGTTGTACTTTATTAGTATGTCCATGATGTGGTGCAATCAAGATGCACCATTTCATCTTGATATATTATGATGGAGAGACATCTTTTGAAATGATATGAAGGAGTCATAAAAAAACTTCTGAAGATAACCATTGGGACGGTTAGCAAAAAAGACGTTCAGTAAGAAATTGTTGTCTCTCCTTCTCCCCTTTCCATCAAAGAAAAAAGGCGTTGCATTACTCTTTTATGAAGACAATCAGCATTTACGCTGTGAAAATTTGATGTTTTCCTCGTGATTGCATTTCAACCATCGTGAAGTTATATTATTTGTTGTTCACTCATAATTCAATGTTCGTTTCAGGATAAATTGTTCACTGCGCATCACAAAGATGTTAGTCGTCTTCCGCCAACTTTCTTCCAATAAGTCGATAATTTTCAATCCATGTTTATACCTCTTTGAATCATAGATGACCCTTGATTGTCATGTAATTACGAGGGTTCAATTACATACCTTGAGTATAAGATCAATTGAAAATCGATTTATTGTCGTCCGACGTGAGTATTATAATCGTGTGAAACTACCCACGAACCGGCTTCATACTTCCATTTAATCAATTTATATTCATTCACTAATTGACTTATAATAGTGAAGTATTGACCTTTGTCAATCGTAATAGTTGAGCGGTCGATCTCTAATCAAATTCTCTAGTTTTTCGCATTTTCACCCTTTATAGCCTTACCAAATTGATTAGTTAATTCATGAGTTCTGAATAAATTAACTATCGATGCATTGATGAAATAATTATTTCATACATTTCGAACACGACCAAATTTCGGGATATTACAGAGCAATCAACTTAAAAGCAATATGGATGCCTTCTTCTAAGAACTCTTTAAGCTTCGCATCCATCAATTTGTACAAATTTCTTTTCCTTCTAGATTTGGCCGAACATATTCAACAAGTTTATGTCAATCAATAGGACGACTTTCATCTATGGCTCTCATTCCAGTCAGAATTTTCAAAAGAACTACACCAAAACCATAGACACCACTCTCTAATGTGGGGCGCCCAAAAACTAGTATATGTGTGGTCACTAGGTGAGAATACGTTAAATGAGTACCAATTGGTCCTATCTAGATATACATACAATCCACGAAGTTCCACTCGTTAGATATCTTAATTACCCCTAACAATCGGAAACAAATAGTTGACCTCATAGGCTGAAACAATAACTTGGTATGATTACACTAGGTGAGAACTCCACATGTTGCTGTGGAAAGAAAGATACTAGTATTGATTATGAGATTATCAAAGTAATTAGTGGAATAAAAGTGTACTAAAGCCCAAATTGTGATATTATTGGCAATTCTGAAATACAATATTGTATCTCTTATCATCATAATATATATCATTCATGGATTCAGCAAGGTAGTAATATATAGCATGATAGATATGAACCTAATTAATTAATCTGCAATAAGAATGATATTGGTTCTTAGAAAGTGTCAAGTCAAAATGATCTAGATTTACGATTACATAGTGAATGCTACTCAATGCATTGTTTCACCGAAATTCGAAGGATACGTGTAGATAAGAAAACAAAGATAAAAATTTCGACTCATAATCAATAGATGTATAGGATAAATTAACTAGCATTTTAATAATTTCAAAGTAATATTCATAAATGATAAATAGAAAAGTATAATGAGAAAATATACTAATCATGCTGTATTACATGTAGACCTAAAGTGCATAAAACAAAGAAACGAATAATACCTTCTATGGATCTACATTTTTCGGAATTTATCTAGTGCTTGTAGGATGGAAAAACACCACATTAGGGTGGGTTTTGTTTCACAGAAAACAAAAATTTTGAAAAACATTATTTCTAAAATTTATCACTTATATCACTTACAAAGAAAATATTCTCATTGTCCACAAAAGCATTTAGACAAAAATTGTTATTTATAATGAAAATGCTTTTAATTGACTAATTACTTCAAATAACACAAACAATCATTTTTTAGGAAAATATTTTCTAAATCATTCATTTTTAGCAAATTAAATCAATAGGGGAAATTAAGTCGTACTCGAAGAAACCTACTCCATTCTGAACCAAGAATCCTTAGGACAAGTAGGTTGAAGAGCGCGCGCGCGCATATATATATAGAGAGAGAGGGTTGTGTATCCTATCCAAAAGTACCACCACATTTGATGGGGATTAATTGGGTGCTTGTAGGGCATAGAGATTTGGTCATTAATTAAAAAGAATAATTTCAACCAAAGACTAAAAAAAGAAAGAAACGACAAGAAATAAATTCACTTTGCAGCAATGCATGAATCATTAAAGCGCAAAATTAGAGTTGGACTGTAAATCCAAAATAGCTAGTTATATATAATGTTAAAATACCCAACTTTGCTTCTTTTGGGATTTATAATGGTCTTAAGGTCTACATCCACTTAATAACTTAAACTTTCAAATTGGATCATGAGAAAGGATATTAAAATATTGGACACCACTTGTTTATGATCTTATAATAAAACCATAGTTTAAATTAGCAGCTAATTGCAATTGGCGCGATTGAAATTCACACCAATAGCAGCCACTATTGCCCCTTATTATGGTCATAACACCTCCAGGTGGCTGGTTTACCTAGAATTACACCAATATTATGAACTTTATATCATATACTAAACATTAAACCAGCACATCAAAGAAAAAGACTTGGCTAACCTGAGAATCATAATTGCAACTAAGCGACAGAGGTAATGTCTATGAGTGATTCAACCCTCATTTCTCCTCATTGAGGGGCAACATTTCTCTGACGTCTTTAGGCGCTTATTCCAGAGATTTGTTATGAAATTCAAATAGTGAAAAAATTGGGAAAACTCATATTTACTAAAATTTATTTTCAGATGAAAATCTCTTTTAAGTTGATAACCCATTAATTTGGACAAATCATATTCACCTTGTCATTATAGACTTATACGTAACATATATAGTACGAAAAAACTAGACATAAAAACGCATACGCTCGGAACAACTTCATCAGAGGCTGATCTGCACTATGTTTTCATAAGCACAAAATCTCTACATCTCACTTGCCCACAAGATTTCCCTATATTATACAGACCATTTAGTCAGGAGAAAACCCAAAAAAAAAAAACAAAAAAGAAGAAGAAGAAGAAAACTTCCACCTTCTAACTTCCTGTGCGCATATATACTCATTCGCATACCCAAAGGTTTAACCGTAGAATTTCGACTGGCGATGATCATTTACTCGACCTCGAGAATAAGCTGAAGAAACCACAGCGCACCCAACCTCCATTATCTCACTTGCTGTCAGTGAAATCTGCGTCGATGACATCTCCTTCCAGGCCTGTTTTGCTGGAGGAGTCCGAAGATCCGGCTCCAGCGCCTCGTGCTGGACATGCTGTTGGTGGATTCATGAATCATGTATAAGAAAAATTAACAAAATAAACGCAGCGGAAACAAAGATATATTTTACACATGATTCTCCTTAGGCGTTGTTCGTGCGTTTTAATCAAAATCTGAATGTAAAAAGAGAGTTAAACAAATTACCTCTCGAAGCGCGCTTTAAACAAGTCGGTTCGGATGTTCTACAGTTCGAGTCCCACAAGTGTCGGACCTCTAGCTCAGACACACCAACAACGAACGTCGAACGGAAGAAAGAATTTTGGATATTCACCACTTCGATTGTGCTAGCAATCACGTGGAAACAAACCGTCGTATCCTTGATGTATAATAGTCACGGCCCGAACGAGATAATGTTCTTCTTTCTTGCGTCTCAAAGACACAAGAACACACACACTTTGCTCTCTTTTCTCTGTCTTTCAACACTTTGAAGTATCGCATTAAAAACTCTTTTTAAAGTTCCCCACTCATGCACGAACAATCGTGCATGAGCGGTTGCTCATACACGACTTCGTGTATGAGCGGTTGCTCATGCACGACTTCGTGCATGATGGTCAGCAACTGCTGACTGTTCATGCACGAATTCGTGGATAATGGTCAGCGGTTGCTGACCATCCAAGTTTCATGCATGTGCACATGCACATGCATGAAGCTTTATATATATATATATAAATATAATTTTTGTTGGTTATTAAAAGGTATTAATTAATTAATTAAATGAACAAATAATTAATTAATCAATTCCTTAAAAATAAAAGGAACATAATCTTTATATGTACAAATGAAATCCCTAATATGTAACTATTACATAACAGCTTTAGGGCATACATCTAACAATCTCCCACTTGCACTAAAGCCAACTTGTTTGGTATGTTAACATATATCCACTTTGGGCATGCGTGTGCATCATATGCAAGTAGGCTCGTGACTATAATACAAATTAAATTAAATCTCATTTAATTTAATTTCAAATCGACTCAATTCGATTGCAGTAATTGCAAACACATTTGCAATAATATTTCTCTCTTGTTCCACGTCATCCTAATTGTTTATGGTGTGTGACATCGCTAGGTTCATCACTAAGCTGGTAGTAAGACTTGTACTAACACATTAGTACTTCCAAAATAATTAATTGTCCCGATTAATCTTTGGGTCTTACAAGCCACGATTGACATCTAGCAATATGTCATGGCTACCCAGATAGTGTGAATACTTTAAGAACATAATGAACCTGTCAGTTTTGGCTACAGTGTAATTCAATCCCTCTGTCTTACTATGTCCCGATCAAACAAAGACCATGGAATATTAGTCAAGTCATTAATTCGATCATATGCACAAATCTAATTGACATGCATTTTATTTGAGACATAAACAATTTATTCTCAATTACAACCCCGGCCGAGGATTTCAATGTAGTGTCACAATTAAATCGCATAGGACATCATTATCATACCTTGCATATAACAAGGAGACAGATTCCATATTGCGCACACGTGTAACTTCATATATGAACAAATTATGACCATCAGGTATAAAGACGGATCAACGATCCGGCATTATGTGCACCCCTGAACCATAGTTGTTCAATACACAAGTTAACACTGTGCCTCAGGTCTAAGGATTATTTACACAAGACCAAAGCATGAACAATTAGACATTGACCACGCTAAAAGCTTCCATGTCACTAATCGTTCTATATGCGTCACGTTCAGTGAATTTGTCTAATACAAACACCTGTGTTCTAACTCAGGCATCATAATACCCAATGACATATGACTCATCATTCCCTTAAGTATCCAATACTTAATGGCGAAGTTAAGAACACACCGGTCTCAACAGGATTATTAATATCCACTCAATAATCCATCGACCGGGAACAATTTAAAGATTCGGTCTAACTATGAACCCATCACATATATTCTTGACGTCTCAAGAATAGGTCTAGTTGCAATTGATCTTATGGAATCATTCATCAATATAGAATAATTGGACAAATGAATGAATACGTCATTGCCACTAATTAAATAATAATAATGAAAGTACAACTGAAATCCCTAATATGTAACTATTACATAGCAGCTTTAGGGCATACATCTAACAATTTCTCACTTGCACTAAAGCCAACTTGTCTGGTACCTCAAACCCATTTTGTCAATATGTCTTTCAAAAGAAGACTGAGGTAAGGCCTTAGTGAAGGGATCTGCCACGTTTTCTACTGAGGCAATTTTCTGCAAGGCGATATCACCTCTCCCAACAATTTCTCTGATGAGATGGAAGCGTCTCTCAATGTGCTTGGACTTCTGGTGAGACCTTGGTTCCTTAGCTTGAGCTATCGCCCCATTGTTGTCACAAAACAATGTGATCGGTTGCTCAATTGAAGGAACGACTCCAAGTTCAGAAATAAACTTCTTCATCCAAGCGGCTTCCTTTGCTGCTTCAGAAGCAGCTACATACTCTGCCTCAGTGGTGGAATCGGCAGTTATACTTTGTTTGGAACTTTTCCAACTAACTGCACCACCATTGAATGTGAAGACAAAACCAGACGTAGACTTATAATCATTCGGATTCGACTGAAAATCGGAATCAGTATAAGCTACAACTTCAAATTCTCCTTCTCCATATATCAAGAATAAATCTTTAGTCCTTCGCAAGTTCTTAAGAATATTCTTGACTGCTATCCAGTGCTCTTCTCCTGGATCAGACTGATATCTGCTAGTAATACTTACAGCATGCGCAATATCAGGTCTAGTACATAGCATAGCATACATTATGCTTCCAATAGCGGATGCATATGGTATCTTCGCCATCCGCTCTCTTTCTTTAGGAGTGTGGGGACACATCTCCTTAGAAAGACGGATCCCTTGCCTAAAAGGCAATAATCCTCTCTTGGAACATTGCATGTTAAACCGTGTTAACACTTTGTCTATGTACGTAGATTGTGAGAGGCCAATCAATCGTCTTGATCTATCTCTATAGATCTTGATACCTAAAATATAGGTTGCCTCTCCTAAATCTTTCATGGAGAATTTCTGTGACAAGAATATTTTTATCGATGATATCATTGGTACATCATTTCCAATCAAAAGTATATCATCGACATACAAAACTAGAAATGCAATTGCACTCCCACTGATCTTCTTGTATACACAAGGTTCATCCGGATTTTTTATGAAGCCAAACGATTTGACTACCTCATCAAAACGGATGTTCCAACTTCTGGAGGCTTGTTTGAGTCCATAAATGGATCTCTTAAGCTTACACACCTTTCGTTTTTTACTACTGGATTCAAAACCCTGTGGCTGTTCCATATAGATGTCCTCATCGAGAAAACCATTTAGAAAAGCCGTTTTGACATCCATCTGGAATTTCTCATAATCCAGGTGTGCAACTATAGCCAACATAATCCGAATGGATTTTAGCATGGCCACAGGTGAGAAAGTTTCGTCATAATCAATTCCTTCTTTCTGACGATATCCTTTCGCCACCAGCCATGCTTTGTAAGTTCCAATTTGACCTTCAGCATTCATCTTCCTCTTGAAGATCCATTTACAGCCAATTGGTACAATACCATCAGGCAGGTCAATTAAGGTCCAAACTTCATTGGAATACATTGAATCCATTTCGGATTTCATGGCTTCTAGCCATTTACCAGAATCGATGTCCAACATCGCCTCCTCATAGGTTTTAGGATCACCAGGTTGATCACTATCATTCACAATGAATATTGGTTCAATATGATCAACTGAGTGTCTATAACGAGCAGGTGGGCGAGACATTCTCGCGCTTTTCCTAAGAGGTTGTGTATCAGAAGCTCCCACTGAATCAGAGATTGGTATCTGAACTCGGTTGTTTGGTACTTCATTATTTTCTTCTTGTAAGACTATTTTCCGCCCAGCACCACCTTCTTGGATGAACTGATTCTCCAGAAAAGAAGTGTGATTGCTTACCAAAATTCTTTGGTCTGAATGAAAATAGAAGTAATATCCAAGAGTTTCCTTTGGATATCCAATGAAGCGACCTTGTTCAGATCTTGCCTCCAATTTATCCATTTTCAACTTTTTCATGAAAGCTGGACAACCCCAAATCTTAATATGATTAAGACTAGGTTTCCTACTATGCCATATCTCATAGGGCGTAGTTGGAACAGATTTGGACGGCACTCTATTCAGTATATATACAGCTGTCTCAAGGGCATATCCCCAAAGGGATATTGGCAAATCGGTGTAACTCATCATAGATCGCACCATATCTAATAAAGTACGATTTCTTCGTTCAGATACACCATTATGTTCTGGAGTTCCAGGAGGTGTCCATTGTGATAAAATGCCATTCTCTTTAAGATAGTCCAGGAATTCAGTACTAAGGTATTCACCTCCTCGATCCGATCGAAGAGCCTTAATACATTTTCCTGTTTGTTTCTCAACTTCAGCCTTGAATTCCTTGAACTTTTCAAAGGATTCAGATTTATACTTGATGAGGTATAAATAACCATACCGTGACTGATCATCGGTAAAGGTAATGAAGTAATTGTAACCACCTCTAGCAGTTTCATTAATTGGTCCACATACATCTGTATGTATTAATTCTAATATGTCAGCAGCTCGCGCACTTTGTCCTACAAAAGGCACTTTGGTCATTTTTCCTAGAAGACATGCCTCACAAGTCGAGTATGACTCAAAATTTGATGGATCAATGTACCCATCATTACTCAACTTGTTAATTCTGTCTTCTCCAATATGACCTAATCGGAGATGCCAAACATACTTTTTATTTGGACCGTCTCTAGGGCGTTTATTAGTTATGGCATTTATATCAATTCTATTTTGCTTATTGACATTGGTAATCGCATTACCGGACATTGTAATGGTATAAAGATTGTTGGTTAATAAGCTAGAACCAACACATGTTCTATTATGATAAATAGAACATACATCATTAGCGAAAGAAAATTCATAATTCTCTTTACCCAAACGAGGTATAGAGATGATGTTCCTAACAGCATTCTTATAATGCAAACAGTTCTTTAAAACCAATACATGTCCAGAAGGCAAACATAAACGAAAAATCCCTATAGCTAATGCAGCAACTCTTGCTCCATTGGCAAACGTCAGGACAATCTCATTTCGCCTTAGCATCCTGCTTATTTCCAGATTCTGCAAAGACATACAAATATGTGAAGTTGCAGCAGAATCTAGAACCCATGAGCTGGATTCAACACTAACCATAAGATTAGTTTCAATAAGCATAGACACCATACCTTCATAAGGTTGGTCCTTGGGCTTGACCTTCAAGCTCGCGAGGTACTTCCTACAGTTCCTCCTCCAGTGCCCTTTGACACCACAGTAATGACATTTCCCTTTATCAATCTTGGGTTTTGGTTGCACAACAGGTTTGGCAGGCCTCTTCCATTTATTCTTCTTTAAAACAGTCTTACCCTTTGAAGAAGAAGCCTTAGCCATAGCTACTACATTTGGTCTCGTGTTGTGCATTTCCTTCTCATAAACTACCAGCATACTATGTAACTCAGCGAGAGTTTTATCCATCTTATGCATGTGGAAGTTTTGGACAAAACCAGAGAAGGAATCGGGTAAAGATTGGAGGATCAAATCCACAGCTAACTCGTTGTCCATAACGAGATTTAGCCTAGCCAATTCTTCAATGTGCCAAATCATTTTCAAAGCATGATCATTAACTGATGATCCTTCAGCCATCCTCATACGGTACAATGCCTTAGATATCTCATATCTAGAGGTTCGACCATTCTCATCAAAGTATTCTTTTAAGTGCAAAATGATCGACCTAGCATCTTCCATAGATTCATACTTCTTCTGCAATTCATTATTCATAGAAGCAAGCATATATGACCTAACTTTTAAGTCATCCTCACGCCACTTATCATAAGTGACACGCTCCTCTTGGGTCCCACCCTCAGGAAAGGAGGTTGGCATCATTTCATCAAGCACATACCCAATTTTTTCTGAATTGAGAACAATTCTCAAATTCCTCACCCAGTCAGTGAAATTGGGTCCAGTCAAACAATTCTTGTCAAGTATAAAAGCGAGTGGGTTTGTAGTCACCATTTTCAGAGTAATAATATATCTGTTGCAGAAAATAAATTGTTAGCCGTTGTATCTTTCAAAATAACTATTTCATTTTGGCCTTTAAATGAAATAGATCCTCCCACTAAATTTATATTCGAATCCCATACTCCTTAAGATGGGAAACGGTAATCTTTGTTGGGTAAAGATTACTAGTGGGGATTGGAGTCCCACTAGTCCAAAGTCCACCTCACCTAGCAGTTATTGGTGTTCTATGAACTAAGTGAGTGAACCAACTTGTTCAACGCATCATATGCGAGTCCCAATCATAACTTCGGCCTCTAGATCATGAAAGCCTCACCTAACAGTTATTGGCATCATGATCATAGTTAAGTCTAGCCCATCGTCTCATGCAAGTATTGAAAACACAAACGATTTCCTCACCTAACAGTTATTAGAAATCATTTGGCTCCAACCCCACAACATCATATGTATAATGGAGTGGTCCAATATTATAAATGGTAATTAACCCCTATGTATCCATAGCCGGTCAGTTAACCACAATAATATTGAATCAAACCACGACAATGGAAGGCCACGAGTCCGAAACCCGTTTCGACTTAATATTCTTTGTAAGGAGATTTGGGTCGTTATTAACGGTCTCACTTTGCACATTAACCGGTTTAACATGCACAATATCATAAACACAATAAATAAATAGATATCACATAATATCTATCCTATGTGGTGATCATGGAATTATGGTTCAATGGGTCTCGAGCCAAAGAGACCCATTTAGCCATTTTAATGTTTTAATAATATGGACCTGCTCTTCACTTTTTCTTCAATCTTTGAACTCTTCAAAGACCGGGCCCAGAGAGCTCACCGGTTTAATGGCTCCTCCAATGGCTCCTCCTCTTTTGTAGTATTTACATCAACAATTGAAATACTAAACTATACTATAATTACATATCATGAAAAATTAAAATAAAATAAAAGGAAGGACGCAGCCTCCATTTAATAATTACAACCCCAAAAATGAATACCTGTAATCATCATACATTCATCCATACAACAATTGGGGATTTTTCCATGATCACCACCCTTCCTTACGAGCCATAAATTCAAAATTTAAAGCTCTGGAAGGCATACATAAAATTCTACATATCATTTGCAGAATATAAATACAAAGTATAACAAGTTACGGATTTTGATTCAAAATTGATTTAGTTCTAATTTTTGCTTGGCTGATTAAATTTATCACATAAATTAATCAACTTCTATAGGCCACATAAGAGCAAGAGAACCAATTCTCTTAAAAAAAAAAATTGGCCATTAGAACGCAAAAATATATTTGAACTATAAATCAATTAAACGCACGAAAAACGCCTAAGGTTGGCTCTGATACCACTGTTGGTGGATTCATGAATCATGTATAAGAAAAATTAACAAAATAAACGCAGCAAACAAAGATATATTTTACACATGATTCTCCTTAGGCGTTGTTCGTGCGTTTTAATCAAAATCTGAATGTAAAAAGAGAGTTAAACAAATTACCTCTCGAAGCGCGCTTTAAACAAGTCGGTTCGGATGTTCTACAGTTCGAGTCCCACAAGTGTCGGACCTCTAGCTCAGACACACCAACAACGAACGTCGAACAGAAGAAAGAATTTTGGATATTCACCAGTTCGATTGTGCTAGCAATCACGTGGAAACAAACCGTCGTATCCTTGATGTATAATAGTCACGGCCCGAACGAGATAATGTTCTTCTTTCTTGCGTCTCAAAGACACAAGAACACACACACACTTTGCTCTCTTTTCTCTGTCTTTCAACACTTTGAAGTATCGCATTAAAAACTCTTTTTAAAGTTCCCCACTCATGCACGAACAATCGTGCATGATGGTCAGCAACTGCTGACCGTTCATGCACGAATTCGTGGATAATGGTCAGCGGTTGCTGACCATCCAAGTTTCATGCATGTGCACATGCACATGCATGAAGCTTTATATATATATATATATATAAATATAATTTTTGTTGGTTATTAAAAGGTATTAATTAATTAATTAAATGAACAAATAATTAATTAATCAATTCCTTAAAAATAAAAGGAACATAATCTTTATATGTACAAATCCCTAATATGTAATTATTACATAACAGCTTTAGGGCATACATCTAACACATGCACCATTAGCACCAGGTGGGCTATACAGGGACTGACCGAGCTGCATCACCTCCTGGTTAAGCGCAGCCATTGTGTCCTTGATGGCTTGGATCGAACCACCTGATATCACGTCCTTGAGCTACTTCAATTTGGCCTCGACCTTCTCTTTCACGGAGCGAGGGACCTTATCGCCCAGCTCCTTGAGGTGCTTTTCAGTCTGGTACACCACGGAGTCTGCCTGGTTCTTCGTGTCTATGGCGTCTCTCTTCTCTTTGCCCTCCTTCACAAACTTCTCCGCTTCCTTCTCTATCCTTTCTACCTGCAAAAATAAACCAGAACATCCACATCATTTGTAAAATCAAAATCGAGAACATGGAATAAGAGGAGACAACTTAATGTCTGATGTCATTTGTCAATTTATGGAAATGACTGTAGCTCATCACTAGGCAAAGTGCTGGCACCAGGAGGAGTGATATCTTGCTTCTTTCCAGTTCCTTTATCCGTAGCACTAACAAATAGGGTTCCATCGGCATCAATATCAAACTTGACTCGATTTGATGGACATCTCAAGGAGCTGGTGGGATACTGTCAAGGCGGAAGCTGCCGAGAGATTTATTATCCCTGACAAACTCCCTCTTTCCTTGGAGGACATTAATCTCAACACTTGTTTGATCATCAGCTCAAGTGGAGAAAACTTCTGATTTAGAAGTCGGGAGAGTCGTGTTCCTTGGAATGATCTTGGTCATGACTCCACCCAGTGTCTCCAAACCAAGAGATAGTGGTGTCACATCTAAAAGGACAATGTCGCTTACATCTCCAGCCAAAACACTCGCCTGAGATTAAAGAAGTACATGAAGAATTTCAGTTCGAAGTACGAACTAACATTGATTATTGAATGTACAAAGAATTCTTTGAGAATATACAGAAAACCTGAACTGCAGCTCCAAGGCCAACAACCTCATCGGGGTTGACAGTGACATTGGGCTCCTTCCCAGTCATCTTCCGTACAAGCTCCTGAGCGGCTGGGATACGTGTCGAACCTCCGACAAGGATAACCTCATCCGGATCCTTGAAGGCGAGTTTAGCATCTCTTAAAGCGGTTTCAACTGGTATTTTAAGCCTGCATAGGAAACATAAGTACTATCAACAAACTGACGACATAACAAGCATTTATTGCAATCAAAATTACCTAATTATGAATGAAAACTATAGAGGCCATGAAGCATCAGGGTGCGTGAGAACAGACCCACAGATGCAGTTCTTCCTGTCGGATACCTTATCTTTTTATAGGTAAAAGGAAAGATGACTATTGGGCACCACAGGGTTGCAAACCCAGATTCAGAAACAATGTCGATTAAAGCATTTACAACCAGACATAGCTTTCCACTTACAAGACAATTTTTCTGCCTCTCAAGTAAATCCCAACACAACTCCTCGAATTTGGCCCTTGTCAGCGTCTCTTCAATGTGCTTTGGTCCATCTGCAGCGGCAGTAATAAATGGCAAGCTGGACAAATGGAGATTATGTTCGTCTGGGTTTAAGATGACAATTCGATTTTAGCTTTCTCAGCAGCCTCAGTCAACCTTTGAAGGGCTTGCTTGTCCTTCAAAAGATCAATACCTTCTTCTCTCTGGAAGTCTTCTACTATCCAACCCACAATTCTCTGCATGATTGAAGTACGCAAATATTCAAACTAACATGATTTACGAAAAGGTAGTTAAGTAAGGGGACCAGTGACAGTAAAAACAATAGCAAGATGGCTCACCACACCTTGTCAAAGTCATCGCCACCCAAATGTGTGTCTCCAAATGTTCAGAGCACTTCGAAGACTCCATCTCCAACTTCAAGAACTACATAGCAAGTAGAATTATAAAGTTCATATGACAAATGACAGCAAACAACAATCAAAGCAGTTCCACCCAGTTGTTGGAATGAATAAAGACATTTGTGATTTTCTATCACTACCAGTGTACCTGAGACATCAAAAGTTCCACCACCAAGGTCGAACACCAGAGTGGTCTCATTGTTTTTCTTTACGACCTATACGCCGGCGATGCAGCAGCAGGTTCATTAATAATGCGAAGCACTTCTAAGCCAGCAATTCGTCCAACATCCTTTGTTGCAGTCCTTTGCGAGTCATTGAAGTAAGCAGGAACAGTGACCACAGCTTTAGTTACTTTGTCATTTAGGAACTTCGAAGCATCATCCGCTAGCTTTCTCTATAGATACAAATTAAAATTCGACAGAAATGAATACTTCTTACTTCTCATAGTTATTAGTTATTCAATTACAAAACCCCACAATATAGATATTAGGAAGTTGAAAGTGTACAAGATAATTACATTCCTTTTCTTTTGGATTGTTAATTTTTATTTTTTTTTAGGAATAATATCTATATAATCTTTTTCTTTGGTAGGACAATAATATCCCCTATTTTAAAAGTTGCAACAGAGCTTTTCATATTTTTTTATTGTTTGAATATTATCACTTTAATTTGTTTCATATTATTTAAATACTATCCCTTTGAGTTGTTTCTTCATATATCAACCGGTTTCAAATCGTTTCTTATAATTTTTCTCTCAGTTTGAGATTGTAATAAAAATAATAGAAGTCTAGAAATGTAGGGTCAAAATTTGAAACTGATTGAGGAAGTTAACAGATATCCTCCACAAAATCCTGTGGCTGACCTTTAACCGTCTCTGTAGAGAGACGGTCATCTCAGCATTCTGCTTGCGTAAGTTAAATGCATTTTTTTAAGCAGAGTATATTTGGAATCACTCTTTTTCTAGGATTGGCAACGCAAATAAACTTACAAGGCAAATCATTCTAGAAGTTATACTTTAGAAGCGCCACGTCACCTTTTAAAATATTGATATACAAGAAAGAAATAAATTTTTATGACATAAAATGACCGTCCAACTCAAAGATCGATTACATGGATTTCTGCTCCGAGATTACTTAAATATTTGTTTATTGGAACTTGATTTGTCAAATTGGTGGGTGGATCGGGTTTGGGTGAGACAAAAATGGATTTGACCCAAGTTGATCTGTCCAACCCATTTTAATACGATACAATTTTAGCAACTTATGCCCAATAAAGACCCAACCACATACCATACCACCCATCTTGAGGTTCAATTATTAGCAATTTTTTCCCTTTAAATATGAAAATAGCATACTGACAAAAGAACTAACCAATTAAAAACAACTTAAGTATGAAAAAAAAAAAAAATTAGCAAATGAGAAAGAACTAAAAAAATAATCCGCCCAAAGAACCCATAATTTGGATGCATGAACGAAGCGACCGTTACTCTGCCAATATCATCGCCACAGTCGGCATTGTCACATTAATTTTGTTCAAATTATATGTAAATGAAAAAGTTAATCTGAAATAAAAGATAATATATGTTATTTTTTTCTTTTCTTTTTTTAAAGATAATACATGTCCTTACTTTTCATCTTCTACTAACTCGGAATAATTGACACGCCATGGTGTCGAGATTGATTTGAAATTTTTCCCAATGCAACGATTTAAAAATTAATCAAATCACAAGAGTTCGTTTAATTTATTTAGCTTTCGGGTTGGATCCAGTAAAGTATGTATTCAAATTACAGTATCTTCAATTCAAAGTAATCTTATAGGCCACGACGGCTCACGCAATTTCCTTGAAAAACGAGCATCCATGGAAATTAATCAAAACTCCGGCCACAAATTTCATTTAATATTTTAACTCGCAAACAAACCAAATTAAAAACCACTAACAAGAAATTAATTGAAGGTACATATACAAATGAGCGATTTGCTCACCTGGTGATAAAATTGGAGTTTTTGGAATTAGAATAGCATTTGATCCGATTAACAAATAACGTCATAGTTGATATTATAAACAGACCATAAGCTACGAATATACTTGGTGAATCATACATGTTGACCTAGTTTTTGCTATTGACAAACATCGTGCAGGATCCACCAAAGAATAAAGCATATGACACATAAATTTCCTGATTCAGGGTATTCGCTTAGATTATAATAATAAAAGTTAATCAGAAACAGCAACAAATTTTACTAATTTCTCTTTGATAGAATAACTTGCAAACCATCTTCTTCGCATCACGACTGGTCAAAAAATATTCACGGGGAAGACTCTATAGTAAACATCACCGACCATATAAAACTCAAGTTTCTACTTCCATAAGAAACTCGCACTGGATCATCTGTATCTCAAAAGCTTTCTCAATTCATCATACAGATCGGATGATGCTAATTGTGGCCCGGTCGCCTGTGCTTGCTCTGGAGTTGATGCCCCCGCCTCCGCCACCACCCTCAGAGGTGAGCCATAAAAACCAACATTTTTATGGTTATTATCTCAAGCATTAGCAGCTTGTGTTGACAAAGGTGGAGGCACCTCGACCTCTGTTGGCTTTTCTTCGAAGGTTATCTAGTAATGCATTACCAGATAATCTCATTGCCGGTGTCGTTATAACTATCTTCGACATTAGTAGCTTGGTGAGTTGCTTGGTCTTAGTTTAGACAAAAGACCCCCTACCAAGTGGACCCAGAAATGCTCGATGTGGTGGCATAAGAGCTAAATTTGTCTCCAACCATGTGGCCTCGTAACGAAAAAATAAAAGAAGATATTAATGACAATTGATTCAACTTAAAAATAGTTTTGTTTTAAAGCATTTTTTGACAAAGTTAATTCTCTTGAGAAACAGAAGTAAGGTAATAAAATTCTCCACATGCAAAATCTTGAATTTAAGTTCACACGAGAATGTACTAGCAAGTTCATACGCAAATATAGAATGATGTTGATAGAGTTTGTAAAAAGATGCAATGTTTTTTTCCTTTTTTTTTTTTTTCCGTAACTCTGGATCATGACGATTGCATAAATCAAATGAGAACGCATTGACGCGGAAACCAAGTCGACCCCAGGGAGATTAACCAGAGGGGGAAGTCGACAACCCCTCTGTCCTGGCCAAAATTGGACGTGCATTTACAAGAACGACAACAACGTTGGTGTTGACAAAAGGGGATGGAAGGCTTCTTTTGGGTTAGTGGTGGTAGTGGGATTAGTAAATTTACACGAGGATATTAAACCAATACCGGGATTAGTATATTTATAAGAGGATATTAAACCAATACGAGGATTAGTTTTACAATAACCTTTTATCCTTTAATAGTACAACGACATCGGCATTTTTTTTCTCAAACTTGCTATGAAATAATTAAACTAGAAAACATTACCACTGTGATTTAGTTAGAAAAACTAGATAATTTGTAATTCTCCTTCTTCTTTCCTTACTTTCGAATGTGGCTTTCCTTAATGTACACTGAGGGTCCGTTCGTTTCGCGGAAAATAATTTCCAGGAAAACGTTTTCCAGATTTTTCGGCGTTCATTTCATGGAAAATGAATTCCTTAAGGAAAATGTTTTCCATCAAAAGAAAAAAATCTTCTAAAGATTTTTCTCACTTGATCTCTCTTATCTCACATCTCTACAAATCCCGACTTCCTCCTCCCCTTTCTTTTTCTTCTTTTCTTTTTTCATTCAAATTATTTTTTAATTTTCTTTTTCTTTTTCTAATTTGAATTATTTTTAATTTCCTTTTTCTTTCCTTTTCCTTTTTCTTTTTTTCTTTTTTCTTTTTCTTTTTTTCTTTTTCTTTTTCTTTTTTTCTTTTTTTTCTTTTTTTTGTTTCACATATTCTTCTTTCTTGGCTAATCGTTAGACCAAGTGAACCTCAAACTCGTTGATCTCAAACTCACGCTTGTCGATCTGGCGAGCCTCGAGCTTGATGCTCACGCTCGCCAATCTAGTGAGCGGAAAATATTTTCCTTACCGAACATTGGAAAATATTTTCCGAAACATTTTCAAGTTTTAGCCGAACACCAGAAAATATTGTCATTTTCCTGGAAAATGACTTCCGGGAAAATATTTTCTGGAAATGGTTCATTTTCCGCAAAACGAACAGACCCTGAAAGATCACTTGTTTTTACAGTTTAAGCGTTGAGAAAACTTAACATTATAGAGTTCTTTGTCGTATATATAATAAAGTATGATGCCCTTCTACAAAACTATAAAATACATCATAAGATTTTTTTTTCTTTATTTACATAACGTCTCATGTTGATAGATTCATCATGATTGAACATTATGTATTATAGACGTGCCCATCAAAGTGCTTGCTAAGTAAATTATTATGATGATGTTGAGGCCATTTAAGGAAATTATATCCTACACATTTGGTACCACATTATTTCTACACGTAAGACGTAAGTTACAATCAGAAACTCTGTTTTGGGGACACTAGATATTGTAATATTTTTGGGAGAAATAGGGCAAGGAAAGTTTGGACATTATCTACTCATTTTTTTTTCCGCATCGCTTGCTTGCGAATATTAATAACATAAAAAGAAAGGGGAGTAATGAAAAATAGGAGAAACTTTCTTAAAATCCCCCCGCCCCGGTTCTTGGGTTGCAACCCAAACCCTAAATCAGCATTTTCGATTTTTTTTTTCTATTTTGAAAAGTTAATGAATATATGCATTACCTTAAGGGTCCGTTCGTTTCACGTAAAATGAACCATTTTTCGGAAAATATTTTCCCAGAAGTCATTTTCCAGGAAAATGACAATATTTTTTAGTGTTCAGCTAAAACTTGAAAATGTTTCGGAAAATATTTTTCGATGTTCGATAAGGAAAATATTTTCCGCTCCCCAGATTGGCGAGTGCAAGCGTCAAGCTCGAGGCTTGCTAGATCAACGAACGCGAGCTTGAGATCGATGAGCTTGAGGTTCACTTAGTGACGATTGACGACTAAAAAAAATAATTTGAATTAAAAAGAAAAAGAAAAAGAAAAAGAAAAGAAAAAGAAAAGGAAATTAAAATTAATTCCAATTAAAAAAGTGAAATAAAATTTAAAAATAATTCGAATAAAAAAAAGAAAAAAAGAAGAAGAAAGAAGAGGAGGAACTGATGATTTGTAAATGTGTGAGATAAGAGAGATCAAGTGAGGAAAGTGTTTTCTCTTAATTTAGAAGACTTTTCTTTTCTTTTATGGAAAATATTTTCCCCCAGGAATTTATTTTTCGCAAAACGAACGTCAGAAAATTCGAAAAATATTTTTCCGAAAATTATTTTTCATGAAATAAACGGAGCATGATAATCTCTTTTAAAGGATGTTATTTTGTTATTTTATTTTAAACGCTCCATAAGATATACCTGTCCACGAGATATTCTTCTTCTTCCTCTTCTCAGAAGAATTGTCCCTGGAGATGCGTGTCAATTACACTGATGCCCCCTCGCAAGTTGGAGTTGACAGCTTGACCCCTCACCGCATCACATAAAACAGGGTTTTTTTTTTTAATTGTTTTTATTTGGAATATAAAAAGAGAGAAAAGGAATGGACTTTTGTGCTTTTAGAAGCATAAAACAAGACCGGAGATTTTTTATGCCTTTTGCCTCCACATGGCTTTCTGTTCTTGCCGCATGAAATGAAGCCACCTATCCATGCAAAAGTCAAAAAGAGACAAAAAAGGTCAATCGGGTGGGGTCCACGATGCTGACCGCCCGAGTTAACGCATTTCAATGTCAGTCCCTTCATGCCCCCGTCCCTTTCTGTTTGATATAGAGAGGAGTTGGTGGATACACCGACCGGTCTCGAGAATTTTTATGCGCTTTCATTAATTATTGTTTCTTCTTTTCCTTTTCTGCGCGTGTCAAATAAGATACATGAAGTCCGACATTTAAATTTGAGATTCTAAAGACTCAAGAGGCCCATCTTAATTAGTTAGTTCAAGGCTCTCGGAGGCCGAACCGACCACTTAAACTTGAAGAGTGAGAGCTGGTGTGCGACGGGCGTGCAAGATTTCTTGAAGCTCACAATATTAGCGGATCACACTTAAAAGGTAGTATGGCGTTAAAACAGTCAATGCCAAGAGAATGATTAGGTTTTCAATTCACTAGTAAGGCACACTTTGGAATCCCTAGCCAACAAACATGCCATTGGACTAGGGAATGAGTCTTTTCAAGAAGTAGAACCAAACCGGAAAAGACCAATAAGGAAAGACTTGACCATCTTTTCGAAATTGGGAGATAGGGTTACAGTTTTTGGTGACATTTATGATCTTCATGTGTGAAGCGAATTCTTTGAGGTGAAAGATAAGCCAAATTTGGAGTAAACCTATTGGACCTCTAAGGGTACCACCCCTTTCTTCCTTAAACCTATTGAGGAAGACGGATGTTTCGGCAAGAATCATATGGGAAAATTTTTTGAAACCACAAACTTGGATGACGATATGAGCAACCAAAGGATCCATGGTTTTTATAGTATAAGGAAATATGACGAACCCAAAGAAAGCCGATAGGAAAACCTTGGGAATGGGGTCACAGGATTCTTTTTTCAAACCCAATAAATGTTGTTCAAGAAATGCGAAAGGCATGGCATTACAATTAACCCTAAAAATACCCTTGATTTGAGAATTTGGAACACCTAAGAATTGGCTTAGAAGGAGAATGGAATTTATTCCAACTGGAGGATTGGCTAAACCAAGGAAACTATCCCTATCCCTTCCAATGGCAATGTCGTATTCCTCAATTGTAGAGGTTCCTACATTTCGACCAAAGACAAAAGTGTAGGTCTTGAAATTCCAATAGTGAGACAACGCCTTGATTATCACCACGTGTGGCTTCACATATAGTAGCAACAGAATGTGGCCAATCCTTTTCTCAACATACTCTTTATGTATTAGCTCGAGACGCTTCCACATGCCCGCAAGGGCCTTCGGTATAAGAATAACTCGAAGTTCAGCTATAGCGATCTTAAAATTAAACCTATGATAGGGAGTTAGGATTAATCATCCATTATTACAAGAAGAGTAAACAATATGGAATTTAAACTTCAATTGAAAGTGCGATAACCAAATAACGGAACTATTCTTACCAACCAACCAAAAGGGAATGGCAAACATATAGACACGTCGCATGGGGACACGTGAAGTTCAACATCTAAAGTTGAGATTCTAAAGGCTCAAGGTTCCTATCTTAATTAGTAAGTTCAAGGTTCATCTAAGGATGAGGCCGAACCAACCACTTAAACTTGAAGAGGGGGCTTGACGGGCATGTGGGAAGTGTGCGGTGGGCGTGCTAAATTTCTTGAAATGCACGATATTGACGGATTACCCTTAAAGGGTAGTATAATTTTAAATTGATCAATCCCAAGAGAGAGATCAGGTTGTCCATTCTACTAATAAGGTGCACTTCAGGAACTCTTAACCAATGAACATGCCATTGGATTTGATAGGTAATGAGTCTTTTCAAGAAGTGGAACCAAACCGAAAAAGACCAATAATGAAAGACTTGGCCATCTCCTTAGAATTGGGAGAAAGGGTTATGATTTTTTGTGACATTTATGATCTTCATGTGTGAAGTGAATTCTTTAAGGTGAGAGATAAGTCAAATTTGGAGTAAACATATTATAGCTCTAAGGGTGTGTTTGGTTAAGCATTTCAACCTCCAAAACCCCTTGGAGAAATGCTGGACTGTTTGGCAATCATTTTGAAGTAGCTTTCAAGTGAAAATCAGCATTTAGAAGGCTGAAAACCCAATACTAGTAGAGATTAGCTTTAAGCTTTCAGCATTTGACCAAATGCTGAAACTTAATGTTTTCTTCCAAAACTATTCTCACCAATTCTTCAAATTTCTGATTTTGCCCTCATTATTTTTTTTAAATGCCAAAATAATGCTAAAAAAAATCAAATATATATAAATGCTAAAAAAATTAAATATATATCAGTCTTTTTAAAAAAAATTCTTTATATATTTGATTTTTTTAGCATTATTGTCAAAATTTATATTTATAAAGTTGCATATATATGTATTTGATTTTTTTAGCATTATTGTGAAAATTTATATTTAAAAAGTTGGCATACATCATTTTTTTTTTTCAATTTTAAGCAAATAAAATTAAAAATTTCCGATGAAGGGTTTGTTTTTTTTTTTTTAAATAATATATATGTATTCAATTTTTTTAGTATTATTGTCAAAATTTATATTTAAAAAGTTGCATACATTATTATTTTTTTTCAATTTTAAACTAATAAAATTTAAAAAACTAATATTAATCACCCAAAGAGCTTTTCAAATTTGTTTTCTGCCAAACTATATTTTTCTTAAAATTGATTCTCAAAGTATAACTTACCAAACAGCCTTTGCATTTGCCTATAATCCTTTAGGCTAAATTGCTTTGTATTTTCTCAATGGGCTTTCAAAATACTGAACTAAACGCACCCTAAGAGTACCATCCCTTTCTTCCTTGAACCTATTGAGGGAAACAAATGTTTTGGCGAGAATCATATAGAAAAATTGTTTGAAACCACAAACTTGGATGAGGATGTGAACAACCAAAGGGTCCATGGTTTTTATAGTATAAGGAAATATAACGAACCCAAAGAAAGTCAATAGGAAAACCTTGGGAATGAGGTCAACGAATTCTTTCTTCAAACCCAATATATGTTGTTCAAAAAATGCAAAAGGCATGGCATTACAATTTCCCCTAAAAATACCCTTAATTTGAGAGCTTGGAACACGTAAGAATTAGAAGGGGAATGGCATCTATTCCAATTGGAGGATTGGCTAAACCAAGGAAATTATCCCTATCCCTTCCAATGGCGATGTCGTATTCCTCAATTATATCACTTCGGCCAAAGAAAAAAGTGGAGGTATTGAAATTCCAATAGTGAGACAATGCCTTGATCATCGCCATGTGTGGCTCCACAGATAGTAGCAACGGAAGGTGGCAAATCCTTTTTTCAATGTACTGTTTATAAAAAAAACCACTAGGGTTCGACCCAGTGGCCACCCTTCCATCTTGGAAGGGGGGGTTGGGGGTTCAAATCCCCACATTCTCAGGGGGGATTGGGGTGAGGACGATTTCATTTCAGGAGTGGGTTTCGACTCCCACGCCCTGCAAGGAGGCAGGGCAAAAGTCTGAGAGTGAGTGTTAGAATAAGATTAGCGTAGGACCGACAAAAAAAAAAAACGTACTGTTTATATATTGGCTCGAGACTTTCCACATGCCCACAAGGGCCTTCGGAATAGGAATAACTCGAAGCTTGGGTATAGCTATCTTAAAACTAAACATATGATAGGGCATTAGGATTAATTATCCATTATCTCAAGAAAGTAAATAACGTGGAATTTGAACTTCAATTGAATGTTCGATAGCGAAATAACGGAACTATTCTTACCAACCAACCACAAGGAAATGGCAAACACACAGACAAGTCGTATAAGGACACATAAGGTTCGACATTGAAAGTTGAGATTCTACAGGCTCAAGGTTTCCATCTTAATTAGTAAGTTATGTTAGTTGTTTGTTTGTAAAACAAACAAAGAGGTGCATTGTCTCACATCGAAAAGACGTGAGTGTGCATGTGTCGCGACCTAATTTTTTTGAAGGGTGAATCACCTAAAAACTAGGTTAATGGATTACTAAGTCCGAAGACTTAGCGCGGACTCTCCCAAGCCCTACCAATCGCGACTTGATACTAAGAAAAAGACCCATTAAAACAAGCAATTATATTTCAAATTGGAGCCGCTACTAACCAATTAGGGCTGATTAGAAACCCAGGTAAAGTATGGGAGAATACTTTACCTTTTACGAACCAGAGATTTAATGGATTCGGGGACATGGTTACGCTAGATTAATCTAACGCCCTTTCGGTACCTTAAAAAAAATAAAAAAATTTTGCAGGCAGTCTTGATTAATTTTAACCTAAGATAACATGCAAATGGTGGTCATGCGGGTGCACAATCAATTAAATAACATTCAATAAATCAAGATGCTAAGAAATTATAAACCACAACTTTATTAAAGTCCACTCTCTAGGAAAACATTTAAAAAATTGTTAATAAAAATGCATGCCCTAAACATGATTTCTAAATGACATGACACGTAAATTTTCTTTTTCTTTTTAAAAAAAATTAATTAAATGCAATCTTCATCTAAAATTAATATGCATGAATTCTACTTTAATGATATGTGAAACGTAATTTACATGGCCTAATATGAACTATATGCATGTAATCTAATTTATATAATTCTAATATGCATGTGTTTCATGACATGGGATGAATGACATTAATTCTATATGCATGTTCTTTTTGTGATTTTTTTTATGTATGCAACCTATATTAAATAATGACGATATGAATGGGATTAATTATGAACTAATTTATTAATTAATCAAGAAAATAACTTTTGTGTTTTCTCTTTTTATTTTATTTTTTATTTTTAAAAAGGCCGAATAATTTCTATTAAGAAATTTATAATGATGCAATGCTAACTTTTTTATCTAAAAAAAAAAACTAATTAAGCTATTCAAAATGGAATGATTTCCTAATTCAATTTCGGGATTAATTTGATTTAAACCCCATTTGTTTTAGAAAATCATTATTCTTTTTAATTTTCTTTTATTATCTTTTTATATTATGAAAACATGTAAACTTTTCCTAAAAAAAATCCTAAAGGTTAATTTAAACCTACGTGTCTTAATTTAATAAACCTATATGACCTATATGCTGATGCAAATTTTTAACTTTTCACTATTTCCTTTTTTAATTTTCATTTTTTTAAGCAAGCAATTATTTTTACATAAAAACTAAGATAAGAATTAAAATAATTGAAAAGATAATCCGTTGTCTCACGGATTAAATTAACAATTATTTTAACTCTATAAATCACAACGAGGGAATCAAAATAATTAAAAATTTGGTCCGAAGTCTTACGGACCAAATTAAATAATTATTGTGATTTAATAATTGAAATTCTACCAAAACAAACCCAAAATTAGTATAATTAAAAAAGTGACCCGATGTCTCTCGGATCAAATTAATAACTATAGTAATTTGAGGTAAAATCTACGGATAATGCATATAGAAATTGCAAATATTAACATCCAACATTTAAATAATTAAACTAATATACTATCAAATGAAATAAACATAAAAATTAACCTAACAGATAAAACAAATAATGAAATAGATTAAACTACAAAGAAATGAAAAGCAACGGTAAATAAAAAGCTACCTAAGGAATCACCAGAACAAGATGATAACCGAGCGGAAGATGGCCGGCGGCCGGGGCTCCGATGAGGGCCGGTTGGCAGCGACAACGTCGGGCGCGAGCCTGGTATCGCGGAGGTGCTCGTGGCGCGGGCATCGATGGACGGCAAGTGGAGCGGAGGAGCAACGTTGCACGGGCAAGGGACTCGGTGGCGTCACTTCGGGCAGGGGACTCGGTGGCGTCGCTTCAAGTTGCAGAAATCTGGTGCAGGCGAGGCACGGCGGTGTCCAAGGCGGTGGTGCGACGATGGTTGGCACGGCTCGGGCTGGAGTGGCCGGAGGCTGGCACGAGGCGTGCTGGTGCGGCGGCATGGCAGGGACGTCGGAGGCGGAGAACCGGCGGCTCGGGCGTCACTCGGGAGCTGATGCAGATGGCGGAGGTGCGGAGGGTGCAGGTAGCTTCGGTGGCGTTGGCGCGATCGTGGAGAATCCTTGAAGAAGATGCACTGTAACTCCGTTTTTCTCTTTTTCTATTTTTTTTCTCTACTTCACCAGTCCCCTCACACGTCTCTCTGCTATCTCTCTTTCCTCTGCACTCCTTTTCTTTTGACTTTTCTTCTCCAGAGCTTTTCTTTCCTTTTTTTCTTTTCGTGTCTCTTTTCCCAATGGATGAAGAAGAGCCCCTTTCCCTCAAGAACGAAAGTCTCTTCCTTTTTTGTTGAATTTCAGACCTCGAGAACTGAGAAAAGCCTCATTTGTGCTGAATTTTTTAATGTCGCTTCCCCCTACCAAGTGAAAATAAGGAGCCCCTAAACGACAGAAATTTTTTTTGCTCTCTGGATTTTTTTGAATTGGCTCCCCCCATTTTAATGACTCAATGTGTTCCTTTTAGTACAAGACTCACATTTAACATTGGAAAGTCAGAACCCATGCTGCTTTGATCGTGGGGATTGCCGAAATCTTAGCCCTGATTTGTTGCCGTAAATCCCTTACCTTCTTTCGCAATTCATTTATATTGCCGCGAACATGTCCAGATTCATGCCTAATATTGGAGTGAGTGTCCATTCTTTCCATATCGCTGGACAAATCCCATTAATTCCCCTCATTAATTTCATTTTTTTAAAATTTTGAAATGAAGATATGTGTTCAACGATAAAAATGCTTCATTATTCAAAATTCTTTTTTTTTTTTTTGAAATCTCCCTCCACAAACCCAAATGCTTTATTTTATTTATTATCTTCTATAAAAAATTTGATCCTAAATTAGGTGTCAACAGCTGCCCCTCTTTGAAGGGAAGCTCGTAGAGGTTTCCTTCAAAGATATATGACACCTAAAATTAAACGATGTAAAATGAAATATGAAATGCATATGCAAATGTTAATGACTTGACTCTTTTTTTTTTTGAAAGAAATGGACTCAAATAAATTTAACCCCTAAAGAATGCCATGTAAATGCAATGATTCGGTCAGGAACGTAGATCTCTATGACTAATGAAATGCAAATGCAAAGAAGAGCACGTACCTGTCATACCTGTTTGGGGATTTAGGTGTGAAATGATTCCGATGAGACCTGTCAATCATCTGGAACTCCCTTCAGATAATTGAAAGGCTCAAAGTCTTTTAGGGATCTGGAATTCTCATCAGATTCTAAGCACCTGGAAATTGCGTCAAGTACTTGAAACTTCAAAAATCTGATTCTTATGTCAGACATTTGAAAACATTTACTAAACGTCTGGAAATCACATCAGATGTTTAGAAAGACAAACATTTGGAAATCTCATCAAGCATTTAAAAGTTCAAATATCTGGAATTCACACTAGACATTTGAAATTTTTTTATAAATAGATACTTGGAATTCTCATCAAGTACAAAGATGACTGAATAAACTCAGGATTTCAAAGACAAATTTTTGGTCTTTGAGGAAAAATTCAATGAAAGTCCACACATGATGGCTTTCTCAAGCTTCTACCGGAAAAATTATCACCAGGACAATTTTCAGTTATAGCGTGAATCTCTTGAACATGCTAAATGAGACACTTTTGGTGTGAAAATGCTTTTTCACTCGCTCTCATTTAAGAAGGGTTATTTGTCCCGACCATTGATGCGGGAATATATCACTCGATCTTATCATCATCTTGTCGACAAGAGTTCGAATTTTCTTGCGATCAGTACGACCTTACCAATCTGAGAGGTCCTTGTCAATGACTGTAATGCAGGCTTGGTCAATGGCTTAACAAAGGGACTTTTCGAGTCAAAGCAAATTGAACGAATGATTCTGTAATCATCTCTGGGTTTACAATTCAAGAACCCTGCAAAATGATAAAGAAATAATCTTGCTCACACTTCTTTGAGCAATGCTTAAAACATGTGATTTCCTATGTTAATTCAAGTGCCCTAATCTGAAGAGACTTTGTAAGGGACGTAACATAGGCTGGGTTCATGGGTTGAGAAACGAAAGGATCATTAGGCTCAAAGATGTGTATAGGGGGCAAAGTTGGTGATCATCTTGACATTGCCGCCAGTTTTTCTTCAACACGGATTGTCCTCTTGACAGATTTCTTTATTGGCTCAAAAGTTTATCACCTGATGCCAATGATTTTTCAACTGGAGATCTTTTTTCAACATTTTTTTTTTAGTCATTTTCTTTGATGATGGACGTTGGTCAGACACACTGCTTTTTGCCTCCAATTCATCAATCATTTCTCTCTTCTTTTCACGGGCATTGGCCTTACTTTTACCAGGCACACTGCTTTTTAATGCCCCTTAGTTTTATTTTGATTTCAGTTCTTGCGCACAATGCATGTGTCAAGTATACTTTAAATGACACGCGAACCTTCAAGGGTCTTCATCTGTCTCTTGCCTTGCCCCAGTGTGGGTGATGATCATCAACTTGGGTTTTTAAAAGAAATGACATAGCAGGCTTAAGTGGGCTATTCAAAGGATATAAGTGTGTAGGATAGTGAAAAAAATGCTCTTCGTCATCCTAAGGCACTTAAATTAGCACATGAATTCAATGTAATAGCACAACTTGAAGATTGATGCAAGTGAGAGCAAGAAAATTTCAATCCATTTTCCTTACTTCATGATGTCATTTTTATCTCCCAATTGCCCCGATGTGGGGTGGTTCTTGACAGGGGTAATTTGAAAAGAACATCCATAAGTGTATGGGCTCAAAAATGGTTAAGCAATGGAACACTTGTAGTGTTTGGGATAGAGAAATGAATTGCCTTTCGTCATTTCAGCTGTCGTACTTTTCACAAGAAAATTCTTCACCTTGAAATACAAAATGTTTCCACACTCACCTCACAATATATAGACAGGGGACGGTGTATGGGATTAGGCTTGCCTTTCACACCTCATTTAGCATGCTCAAGTAACTCGACATCTTTCACTGAATTATCCATTTTGATAAATTTCAAGTGAAATTGACGAATTACACAATATCATGTGAAAGCATTCTATAGAGACAAAGAGGGCATGCTCATAAAGTCAAAACTATTATGTGTCCATGTCTTGCCCTTCATTTGTAAAGGAGCTCATAGAGATTCCTTACAAAGATAAGACACCATCGTTCACATCCATTCTTTGCCCCTGCAAAAATAAAGTATGCAACATTATTCACTAAAGATTTGACCAACTCTGAGTGAGTAAAAGGTTTTTACAAGCCATTTTATTCATGGATGGTATTTCTTTACAGCATCAGAATTTACAGGATTTGTGAATTCTCGCCCATCCATTTCTGCCAAAATTAAAGCACCTCCAAGAAGTACTTTCTTCACAATTTATGGCCCACTGTAATTCGGAGTGAATTTGCCCCCAGAATCTGGAATTGGATTGGACTATTTTCACATATTTGCATGCTATAAGACCGTCCTTGAAACATATAGTAGATAAATCAAAAAGACAAACAGAGTAAACTACATCTTTTGTTTTTATTTATTTATTTATTTATTTTTTTGAAATTCTTTGGCAAAACTTTTTTTTTTTTAAACATTTTGACACAAGAAAGCATGATGAAGCCCAGGCCTCAGAATTCTCCTTGGATTTTTCTTTTCTTTTATCGGCTAGATATCATCACCGGGCTGGTTCGGAGTACCTCATCATGCCCTCAAAATAAAATTTGTAATTTTATTGAAATTCATCAATAAATTACATTTATTAAATGAAAAAAAGCAACACTCAAGAATTAAAAGGAAAGTGGAAACATTTCTCAGAAAACAATGAAAATTCTCACGCAGGGGAATATGCAAAAACAGTAAAAGAGTTACTCTTGTGGGCCAAAGCCCATCTCTTCTGGGGGTCCTTCATCGATAGCTCCTATGATGAGATCGTCGAACAAGCTTGCAACTCCTTCCAGTTCATCCTTATGGTTTTCTGCCTTCGGGAGTATTGAATCATCCATGCCACCCCATCCATCTGGGATTATCTCACGAGGATCAATGTAGTAACTGGGAGGGGCTGAATACTTCACCAAGTAATCAAACTTGCCACTAGGCTGCCCCAGAGTGTCTATTACTTCAGCTTCATCCTGCATCATTCTTGGAGGACCGGGGAATATTTCGTGTATGTTCGGGGGTAATGGGTTTTGCCTCACTCGCCTTTGGTCAGGTGGCGGGTTCCGGCCTCCCTGTCTTCGTCCTCCAGGACTTTCCCCTCCTCTTCCAGCAGCATGGGGCCTCTGAGGGGCTTCATTGGGACTTTGAATACCCTGACTATTTCTTCTAAGGCCACTACTAGGAACAAAACCATTCACATCCATCATCCTTTCCATCATAAGGGCAGCATTTGAAGCTTCAGAAGTGGGTGGTGGTGAGTCTTGAGATGCATGTATGGTGGACACCAACTCAAATGAGTGGTAACTCGATTCGGATTCAATGTCTGGTTCCAGAATAGCATTGACCGTATCCTCATGCATCATTTGAAACACGGTGGGCTCAACATCAAAAATGGCATTCACAACTTCTGGGTGGTCAGGGAGTGGGTTATTCTGGATGTTCGGCTGTCCATCGCGGAATGAGACCACCTTAGCATCCAAAAGATTTTGGATTTTGTGTTGCAGTGTATAGCAATCGTCAACAGAATGCCCTACCTCCCCCATATGATAAGCACATGTCTTGGACGAATCATAGTTGGGGAAACGCTCGGGATTAGGTCGCTTAGGCTCCTTAGCGAATAATCCATTTTTCTGAAGAGTCGGCAAAATCTTAGACAATGGCTTAGGAAGAGGCGTAAATTGACGCCTGTAAGAGTTCTTCTGCTGGCCAAAGAATGGTCGTGCTCCTCCCTGTTGAGTGTTCGAAGTTGGGCGAGGTGCCTGGACATAAGCTGCATTAACCTCTGCTATAGGTTCCTTATCCTTCTTGGCAAATACTTCCCTATATGAGCTGGTTTGATCAGACGCCCATCCATCACGCAAGGCTACTTCAATTCGCTCGCCAACAGGAACTAGCTGATTGAACGACTCAGCAGTCGATCCTAACATTCGATTTCGGTATTCAGGTGGGAGCGTCTTCATGAACAAATCCATCAACTCTTTTTCAGTCGGCTCCGGAGTAATTTGAGTAGCTACAGTCCTCCATCTCGTGACATAGACCTTGAAAGATTCTGTCTTTTTCTTCTCAGTGCGAAGTAAATCCTCTCGAGATGGAGTGACATCAATATTATACTTGTACTGCTTGAAGAATGCATTAGTCAAATCCTCCCAAGTCTCTAGGAGATTAATCTTCTTCATAATATACCACTGGAGTGCTGGTCCTGTCAGGCTTGCTTGAAATTGCTAAATCATCAGGGGTATGTTATCAACATATGGGGTCATCCTAACCACATAAGTCTGCAAATGAATCTTTGGGCAAGAAGTGCCATTATACTTTTCAAAGTCTGGCATTTTGAACTTCTTTGGTATCTTGATCTTTGCATAATGGGATAGATCAGTTGGGTCTTGGCTAAATGCACCCTGCAGCTGCTTAAGTTTCTCCTCGATTTTCGCTAGGCGTTTTTCCTGCTCAGTTTTCGGTACAGCCGTCTGTATCACTTGTATCTCCTCATCAACAATGATTTGAGGTGTGTCAGTAGTTTTCTCCCTAGAGACATCATTAGGGCTTGATGGGCCACTTGTGGATACATTATTGCCTTTATCTTTCGGATCAGCCATAGGAGCATGTTGTGGTAACACCACTTCAACTTGCTTGAAGAGAATCGATTTGTTTAGAGAGCTGCTCAAGGACATTAAGGACTTGCTTCATTTCTGTTTCGAGGGCAACGACACGAGCTTGTTCAGCACCACGCATTTGTTCGGCGTCATCAGCCATTGTTACTCTAGAACGATTTCGGATTGGTGATCTTGGGTGAGCCGTGTTGTTACCTAAGAGAAAGAGATAATATAAGAAACAACGACAAGATAGGAAAATGGCCCATGACAATGGTCTAATCATCTCATTTTATTTATTTTAAATGTTTGAACCAAACTCCCTAACAATGAACAAACTTCCTAACAATGAACTAAGAATTGAATTTCAAATCCCTAAACATTGAACTAAAATTGAAAAGACTGAATTGAAATCAAGATCTCTAAACATTGAACATCTCATTTTATATGCTTTCGGGAACCCAACGCCTTGCGAAGCTTTTTATTTTCAGCTTCAATCATTTCCGCTTTTCGCTTAAGATGCTCAATTTGTGCTCGCTGAGTGGGCTTCTTAGTCACATCGGGGACCATTGGACGTAAGGCCTGGTCGCCTTGATCTAACTGGTCCAGCCACATTTTGAGCTCTTTTTTGGGAGTGGAAATGAGTTGTACGTCGGTTTTCCCCATTGCATATAAGACAAGACTGACGATGAAACCTATTGTCATGGACCGACAAAATTACAATAAAGTAAGTAAATTGCAAAGTAGGAGTTTAGACAACTTACTTTTACCAGAAAATGGATGACAATCACATAGACACACGCATGAAATGTGCGGCTCGATTTCTATCTAGATGGCTTAACAAAGTGGAGCTAAGAGGGTGATCTGACCGTTGCAGTCTCGCATTAACGTCAGGTCCCCTTAACTCCGGCTTAGTCGAATGGAATGTCCAATAATCACGCAATCTCGCGGATATGGACAAACACATTAGACACCATGAAAGAAATTTCGGGGAAGAGAAGGTCAACCTCTACATAGCAGTTTTGCTTTAGAGGAAGTATCATTCTCAAACCCATTTTAGAAGTCCTATCGCAGCCCAGGTCCGGCTATAGGTTGTGTGTGCAATGTATAGTGCTAAAACAATTAAAAAATCATGCACACCAATTTATAATACAAACAACACTTCAATATAAGGAAAAATAAATCATTCATCCTTACACCCTCCTACAAGACAAGGATTAGCAAAGACTACTTCCCTTATACCTCCCATCCGCAAGAACATTTAACACCATAGAAATGTTAGTGACATACCTGGTGTCCTTGCTGCCAAACAAAAAATATTTTTTTAAAAGAAATAGGCCTATGTCCACTATGAGTTTTAACACAAGTCCCCTGCGGAGTCGCCAAGCTGTCGCGACCTAATTTTTTTGAAGGGTGAATCACCTAAAAACTAGGTTAATGGATTACTAAGTCCGAAGACTTAGCGCGGACTCTCCCAAGCCCTACCAATCGCGACTTGATACTAAGAAAAAGACCCATTAAAACAAGCAATTATATTTCAAATTGGAGCCGCCACTAACCAATTAGGGCTGATTAGAAACCCGGGTAAAGTATGGGAGAATACTTTACCTTTTACGAACCAGAGATTTAATGGATTCGGGGACATGGTTACGCTAGATTAATCTAACGCCCTTTCAGTACCTTAAAAAAAAACATTTTTTGCAAGCAGTCTTGATTAATTTTAACCTAAGATACTAACATGCAAATGGTGGTCATGCGGGTGCACAATCAATTAAATAACATTCAATAAATCAAGATGCTAAGAAATTATAAACCACAACTTTATTAAAGTCCACTCTCTAGGAAAACATTTAAAAAATTGTTAATAAAAATGCATGCCCTAAACATGATTTCTAAATGACATGACACATAAATTTTCTTTTTCTTTTTAAAAAAAATTAATTAAATGCAATCTTAATCTAAAATTAATATGCATGAATTCTACTTTAATGATATGTGAAACGTAATTTACATGGCCTAATATGAACTATATGCATGTAATCTAATTTATATAATTCTAATATGCATGCGTTTCATGACATGGGATGAATGACATTAATTCTATATGCATGTTCTTTTTGTGATTTTTTTTTATGTATGCAACCTATATTAAATAATGAAAACATGTAAACTTTTCCTAAAAATAATCCTAAAGGTTAATTTAAACCTACGTGTCTTAATTTAATAAACCTATATGACCTATATGCTCATGCAAATTTTTAACTTTTCATTATTTCCTTTTTTAATTTTCATTTTTTTAAGCAAGCAATTATTTTTACATAAAAACTAAGATAAGAATTAAAATAATTGAAAAGATAATCCGTTGTCTCACGGATTAAATTAACAATTATTTTAACTCTATAAATCACAACGAGGGAATCAAAATAATTAAAAATTTGGTCCGAAGTCTTACGGACCAAATTAAATAATTATTGTGATTTAATAATTGAAATTCTACCAAAACAAACCCAAAATTAGTATAATTAAAAAAGTGACCCTATGTCTCTCGGATCAAATTAATAACTATAGTAATTTGAGGTAAAATCTACGGATAATGCATATAGTAATTGCAAATATGAACATCCAACATTTAAATAATTAAACTAATATACTATCAAATGAAATAAACATAAAAATTAACCTAACAGATAAAACAAATAATGAAATAGATTAAACTACAAAGAAATGAAAAGCAACGGTAAATAAAAAGCTACCTAAGGAATCACCAGAACAAGATGACAACAGAGCGGAAGATGGCCGGCGGCCGGGGCTCCAATGAGGGCCGGTTGGTAGCGACAACGTCGGGCGTGGGCGTCGATGGACGGCAAGTGGAGCGGAGCAGCAACGTTGCACGGGCAAGGGACTCGGTGGCGTCACTTCGGGCAGGGGACTCGGTGGCGTCGCTTCAAGTTGCAGAAATCTGGTGCAGGCGAGGCACGGCGATGTCCGAGGCGGTGGTGCGACGATGGTTGGCACAGCTCGGGTTGGAGTGGCCGGAGGCTGGCACGAGGCGTGCTGGTGCGGCGGCACGGCAGGGACGTCGGAGGCGGAGAACCGGCGGCTCGGGCGTCACTCGGGAGGTGATGCAGATGGCGGAGGTGCGGAGGGTGCAGGTAGCTTCGGTGGCGTTGGCGCGATCGTGGAGAATCCTTGAAGAAGATGCACTGTAACTCCTTTTTTCTCTTTTTCTATTTTTTTTTCTCTGCTTCACCAGTCCCCTCACACGTCTCTCTGCTATCTCTCTTTCCTCTGCACTCCTTTTCTTTTGACTTTTCTTCTCCAGAGCTTTTCTTTCCTTTTTTTTCTTTTCGTGTCTCTTTTCCCAATGGATGAAGAAGAGCCCCTTTCCCTCAAGAACGAAAGTCTCTTCCTTTTTTGTTGAATTTCAGACCTCGAGAACCGAGAAAAGCCTCATTTGTGCTGAATTTTTTAATGTCGCTTCCCCCTACCAAGTGAAAATAAGGAGCCCCTAAACGACAGAAATTTTTTTTGCTCTCTGGATTTTTTTGAATTCGCTCCCCCCATTTTAATGACTCGATGTGTTCCTTTTATAGTACAAGACTCACATTTAACATTGGAAAGTCAGAACCCGTGCTGCTTTGATCGTGGGGATTGCCGAAATCTTAGCCCTGATTTGTTGCCATAAATCCCTTACCTTCTTTCGCAATTCGTTTATATTGCCGCGAACATGTCCAGATTCATGCCCAATATTCGAGTGAGTGTCCATTCTTTCCATATCGCTGGACAAATCCCATTAATTCCCCTCATTAATTTCATTTTTTAAAATTTTGAAATGAAGATATGTGTTCAACGATAAAAATGCTTCATTATTCAAAATTCGTTTTTTTTTTTTTTAAATCTCCCTCCACAAACCCAAATGCTTTATTTTATTTATTATCTTCTATAAAAAATTTGATCCTAAATTAGGTGTCAACAGCATGTGAGTGAGATTTGGTACTAATTAAGGATCATTATTTTTTATTTATCAAAATTCGAATTAATAATTATAAAATAGCTATTGTGTCCTATTGAAACAGTATGTCTGTTCATAATAGAGTGACGGTTATTTTTTAATTATTTAATTTTGAATTTATTATTTTTTGCTTAACGGTTATTAGACACTCTTACAACCTTTGAAAAGTTGTGTTTGTTCAAATATAACTTCTTTATCTTTGAAAGGTTGTATCTATTCAAATATTATTCTTCAATATTTGTGTTCAATATTTTGGCAGAACTTTCAAGTCTTTTCATAATCTTCTTCTTATTCTTCTTCTTCTTCTTCCATTTTCGTTTTCTTTCAAAAGAATATACAACCATTGTTTCTAATTGTTTCATATGAGAGACCTTGCAGAAATACTAAAATTGCTATATAGTATTCTCATTTGAGACTTTGTTGTATCATGGAGGAAATTTGTCAGTGATTATTAGCTATATTGTGGGGGGCAAATAAATCCTTAAAAAAAGTGATATCATGCCTCAAAATCCAACTTGTATCATAGAGGAAATTTGTCAATGACTATTAGCAACATTGTGGAGCAAATAAATCTTTAAAGAAAGTGATATCATGCCACAAAATCCAACTTGATTGCTTTAGAGATCCGACTTCATTGTTCTACCCAATTCGAATTCATGTTTTACCAACAAGTTCAAGGTTCATCCAAGGATGAAGCCAAACCTACCCCTTAACTTGAAGAAGTCAGGAAAAACTTCCACCTTATCTGCAATAACGAGATCGATGGTCTTGTCAGCTTCTACTTGCTAGGCCTTTAGTGAAGACTGGTTCTAAAATTTAGCTCAAAATCAGCGAGAGGAAATTAAATAAGCTCTAACAGTCATACATTGGCCTATGATATCTCATTTAAATCGGAAACTTGTTAGATCAAAATAGCAAAATGAATTCTTTCAAGAATCAACCCTTTTCTTATCGTCCAGAAATCATCTCCCCCGCTCATAATGTAGAAAAATAAATAGAGAAAACTTTAAATTTTCTATTTCGATTAATGAAAAATTTTACAGTTTTTTATTTTTTATTTTTTTGTTTCAATTTGTGCGGGATGAATTTAACTCCAAAGGTTCATTGCACAGTAATTTGGGGATCGGTTTTCAAATGTGCAAGGAAAATATTGCTTTTGCAATTAGGATTGTAAATCGCAAGAAAATAGGTTTTATGGTGCTTTCGGTGTTCATATTTTCCATTTCCATAGGAAACTTTTACCAATGTAGTCGGGGTGTTTATTTTTTTGCCTAGGAAATAACATATATCTACACACCCTTATTTGATATGACTCGTGACCAGGACAGAAGTATCAGAGCATTGCTCCACGATGGATAACATAATACGCTAATCAATGTGTTCCATGGGCTACTCCATTTTTAAAATATGCTATTATAATAAGAGCGTTACCCATATTAAAAAAAATGTTTGAACTTCATATTTGTTAGGTTGTTCTTGGAATCGTGTTCTTTCAAGAGTTGATGCGGGCTTCATGTTCATACGTCTAACTATGCATAACTGCTGTGACTTTGCAATGTTCAATTGCAGATATGAGGCTTGCATGGATGTGACAGACAGTGATAAAAAACCCGTTCGTTGTGTGTTTTATGTGGACATAGCTCGAGTCGATGAGTCGGTGCGGAGGCAAGAATTTGGTGAAGTCGTTGCCAAAAATGAGAAAGTTGTTTATGATTCCTGAAACCATCGTCGGCACCAACATCATAATCCTTCAAAGTCAGGACATATCTATTGTTGCCAATTACAAATAAATCTGGGAAGAGTGATGTTTCATTTCAAATAATTTGTGAAGGCTTCTCTATGATCAAACACGATGGATAGGCATTATAGACCATCACCCGAAAGGTTATGTGGCTTCGAAATTTGTTTGATCTTATGGTTTTAAATGTTTCTTAAGGAATTAAACTTTATGAAAACATCAGTAAAAGAATAAATCGAGCGAGGGAGTTGATCTTGAAAATATAGAAAATAGTTGTGTAAGCTGCAAAAAAGACACCCCAAGATTTCTATAACTAGAATTTAAAACATGGTAATAGAGAAATAGTGATTTATGCACCTAATTTGAAATCCATCGTTCTTGATGTGGAATGGCGATGATCCAAAACTCATGTTTTGTCACACCCCGAACCTCGAGCACGTGCACATCCCTTGGTGGTCGATAGAATTTTGCGACGTTCCCAGGACTCGTCGCCGACCCTTCATTTTTATTGCACATGCGGAAGCGAATTACTAATCCCCTTACCTCAACAAACATGGGATAGAAAAGCAGGACAACAATTTCAAATCAAATACACTTTTATAAACACTTCAAGCTTATACAGAAGGTCTATGTCATAAAGAACTACTGAGCCACCTAAGCTCCTGACCCTTCCGCTTCAAGCTCCTGACTCTTCACACTAGGGACCTTAAAATGGTTATTCAATAACCAGTGAGATATAAATCTCAGCAAGTTTCACCCCTAAGCCCCGGTTAGTACACCAACTCAACCCAGGGTATCTATTCAGAACTACCCCACCACAAGCAACAACCAACAGTCGATTCGCATACAACCTTACTTGGTATGCCATACCCTGCACGTTATAATTCAGCACGATACACGCAATGCATATAGCCGTTAGATGATACAGTTCATCAATCACATACGAGTCGTGTCACCAGCGATCTCACCTGGCCATTGCCACACTCTGCACATTATCGATTCATGCGTGTGTGCCATAAACAATATGCTTAAGTCATGCATGACCGGAATCAACAATGCAATGATTCTCATGCATTCTTGCACAATAGTGCGTCACTCATCACGTATCAATCAATCACACGGGTCCATCAATTCAATCAATCCAAATGATACCATACGATTGACACCATCTATCAAGTCATACCATCTATTCATCCAACAATACAATCACTGCTCACACAAGCTGAATGGATGCCATGCTCTCACAAGCTGATATATATATAGATGATAGCTCACACAAGCTAATATATATATATATATATAGATGATAGCTCGCACAAGCTGATATATGCATAGATGATAGCTCGCACAAGCTTATATATATATATATATATATATATATATATAAATATATATATAGATGATAGCTCACACAAGCTGATATATATATAGATGATAGCTCGCACAAGCTGATATATGGATCGTTGCTCTCACAAGCTGATAAACGATCATTGCTCTCACAAGCTGATATATGCATAGATGATAGCTCGCACAAGCTGACATGATGTAAATCAATTCAATTTTTCAATCCAATCAATCAATCAATCAATTCAAACTAGTCCTACAAACCAATTACGGTACCAAAAGCCGACATGTTTATGCAATAACACATCCAATCACTTCATAGAATTAAACACACATGAAATTAAACACCTTTCATTCTCGGGTGAACAGTGTTTTTGTGAACAGTGCTCGTGAACAGTAATAGTGAACAGTACTGTATGAACAGTGCCTCGTGAACAGTAACCGTAAATAGTGTCGAGTGAACAGTAAATTTCCAGAATTTAATAAATGATAAATTAAAATAAGAAATCATTATAATCATTAATTAAAACAATCAAACAATTAATTAAGCAAAACAAGCTTAATTAAACACATAAGCACAATTAAGCAAATAAAGCAAGATTAAGCTAAACTAATTTAATCCATCCATCTAACCACCTATCTTAGGGCTAATACAACTTAATTAAATCACATAAACTAGAATTAAATCTAACTAAACCAACCCTAAGCAAATTTAGGCACTAATCGAAGGATTAGGAGCTAAACTCACCTGTTAAGCGGGCCGGAGACACCGACGCGGCGGCGACGACGGTGGCTACGCACCGGAACCTCTACCACGACGATCCAAGGCGGTCTCAAGCTCAACACATCAACCACAGCTCAGACTCCCACTGAAACTTCTGAAAAATAGCCCTGCCGGAGAAGAAAACAAGTTGAACGGCTTGGCCGGAGCTCCGGCGAGGGGGTTGGTCGACAACCAGAGGCTCCCGGGGGTCTTGGGGATCTTGTGGGTGGATGGAATGGGCAAAGGAACGGTTGGAATGGGAGAAAAATGCCCGAAAACGCGTAATAGTGCAGGCTGAAGGCGGACCAACGGACCGGCGACTGGCGGCTTGCGACGGCCGTACAGGACGGAAGGCAGCTCCGTTCGGGATGAAATCAGGCTCGTTGGAACGTTCTGTCTCTCCCGGTCATGGTGATAGGTTTTTTGTTCTGTGATTCAACCGGAAAGACCACTTTTGACTCAATTCTTCACCGAAAGGTCAGCTGGAGCAGAAACTGGAAGAGAGGGAGAACGAGGGAGAGAGATGGTCGACCAGTTTGGGGCTGAAGAGGAGGAGAGAGAGTGATGGGAGAGCTGCCATCAAGGCCTCATTAAGGCCATTCAATGCTTGCTCCACTTCCCCATGCACATCACCTCCTCTTTCTCTCTCTTCCTTTGCCCTTATCCACAAGCTTTTAGGGGCAATTTGGTCATTTCCACCTTGCACAAATTACCAATCTATCATTGGGCGGAAATTGGTGGATGGGCCTAAGAAATGGGCTTGTCCATGAATAGGAGTGGGCTTGGGAATTTGTTGGGCTTTGAAATGGTTAAGGCTTGGCCCATGGGCTTAGAAGATGAATAGTTGGTTTAGGCCCAATGGCTCATTTGATTGTCTTAGGCCCATATGGTGGCTATCCCAACTTGGGCCTAAGGCCCATACTGGCTTGGCCCTGCCCACGTCCTCACGAGCTTACTTTCTCGGTCTGAAAATCCCTTTTCCAATTGCTTGGCTTCACTGGCTCTATCGACTGTTGAAGCAGCTTCATCTAATGTTTGTCCCGGACATTCCCGATAATTCGAAGCCCAATCTTTAGTTCTCAAGCCATGTCAATTTCACCCTAATGCCATTTTGGGTACAACTCAGACTAACGGGTGGCTGTGAGGATTCACGCGTGACCGACTCATGCCAAACCACGTTCAAGACATCTCGACGCATGGACGTCCTTGACTGCATGAAATTACGAAGGGTAGATTCTTATTTCAAAGTACACGATTACTGAGGATCGACATAGGGTCGTTCGCGGATTCGATAACAGTAAATGGAATCACCCGTCGTTCCATTATGTTCTGTCCGCGAATCGACTTCCAGTCGTCCTTGAAATCGACCTGCCTATCTACAGGATCATCCTCACGCAAGTCTTATGGTCAAGTCGTTTTCCCAGGTCGAGTTCTTTAGTCGTACGGGTTCCGTCCTCATTAGCCTTTCCCCTCAAGGTCAGTATCTCAGGAGTGATAAATTCCGAGTGAGATCAACCAACAATGCATTGACGAAATTCACATTCATTCATCCCTTATAAGGCTCAAATTTCAGGATGTCACATGTTTCTCCTATATTACCCTATATATTACTAGCTCAATAAGAGTGCCTATCAATGTTTTGTAAACGATCCTTATGTAAGGATACTTATGCATCATTTGAGTTAGATGGGAGACTTTAGCACTGTTAATAGAGTTTTAAGTCATGAGCCCTCTGATCACAAGCTAGGCTTTACTCAAGTCTACACTAATTAGCCTCATGTTTAACTAATTAATAATATTTATATCTCAACTTATTAGACCAATGTCGAAAAATGGTAAATTACAATTTCAATTAATTTAACTCATATCAGAAAAACTCTTACAAGTTGATGTTTTGAAGATATGATAAATTATCCAGTATATGGTTGGGACTGATAAGGTGGGTCTGCCCTTTGATAGATTTAGCTTGGGAAATTGATACACGATCTCTGAACTTTGACTTAATGTGCAATTTAGTTCCTAAACTTTTTGTAAGTGTTTAATGTAGTCCATAAACTGTATAGAAATGTTCAATGTAGTCATTTTTCATTAATTCAAGACTATGGACTACATTAAATGTTTTCATACAGTTTATGGACTATATTGAACAAGTATCAAAAGTGTAAAAAGTACATTAAACAAATTAAAATTTTAGAGATCAAATCACATGTTAGGCCAAAGTTTAGGAACTGTTTGTATCATTATCCTATTTAGCTTTGATTGATTTGACTTGTAGACTAGGTTTGGAAAATTTATCTCTACGAAAAATTCTTTTATGAGTGCTGGTTGCTCTGTTCAGTGGCACCTTGAGGAGAAAGATAAAAAAAATTATTACGTGTTTAGAAGCTATTAGCAAATGGGATGTCCATGCGGATATTTTCTCTCCAGGAGTTTTACAAAGGAAAAAGTACCAAAAAAGTCCTAAACCTATTGCATTGGTACTAATTCAGTCATAAACTTTTCAATTTGATCAATTTAGTCCTAAACCTTCTAATATTGGTACCAATTCAGTCCATTCGACCAATTTTGGCCAGCCGGCATTGACGTGGATGTCGGCAGGTGGCTGGACGCTGATGTGGCAATTTTAATGATTTTTTATTATTTTTTCGAATTTTTTTATTAATCTTTTTTTCCTTTTACCTTTTCTTTTCCGGCCACTGGGCAAGGGCCGCAAAGCCCTCACCTACTACTGGCAAGGGTCGCGGCCCTCACCTTCGCCCAGCGGTGGGCGAGGTCGCCTTCGCCCGCGGCAAGGCTAGGGCGAGGCTAGCCTCGCCAAGATTCGGGCGAGGCTAGCCTCGCCAAGATTCGGGCGAAGCCGCCTCGCCGGCCGCTGGCGAGGCCCTAGGTGAGGCCGAGCGAGGGCCGCGACCCTTGCCACCGGCTGGCGAGGGCTTCACGACCCTCGCCGGCGGTTCGCGAGGGCTTCGTGGCCCTTGCCTCCACCTTAGCAATGGCCGCCATGGCCTCACCAGCGGCCGGCGGCCCTAGGAGAGGCCGGGCGAGGGCCACGATCCTTGCCGAAGGTAGGCGAGGGCTTCGTGGCCCTCGCCAACCACCGCTTGAAAAAAAAAGGAAAAACGAAAAACGAAAAAAAATTAATAAAAAATTCGAAAAAAAATCATAAAAATTGTCACACTAGCGTCCAGCCACCGGCCGGCCAAAATTGGCCAGATGGACTGAATTGGTACCAATATTAAAAGGTTTAGGACTAAATTGGTCCAATTGAAAAAATTTATGACTAAATTAGTACCAATGCAATAGGTTTATGACTTTTTTGGTACTTTTCCCGTTTTACAAATATCTGTTGGGTGTTGGCAATCTTTTGTTAAATCGTTTGAGTTAAATGGGAGGATCTAAAGCGGAAATGGCTAATTTAATGTTCACTAGTTCCATTAAACCAGGTTTGCCCAGGTTCCGGCATTATTAAACAAGAACATACCATTGACGTGTCGGTTCATCGTGCCAAGTCCCAGACCTTGAAAGAGTTTGCCAATGGTGTCCCTCAGAATTGGTGGTGTGGGCGAGGGTCGTGGCAAGGGTTTAACCAGCGACCCTCATGTGCCTAAAGTCTAAGGAAAAAGAAAAGACAAAGGAAAAAAAAAACAAATAAATTGTTTTAAAAATTTTGAAAATTTTATTAGAATATTATTTAAAAATTTCTATGTCAATATCAATCATGTCACGTAAAATGACTGGTGTTTCTGTCAGTAATTTCTAACCAAAATTGGTGGATACTCAAAAAAATTATACGCTCTTCTCTAATGTTATTTCGGTACGCGATGATCATACTCAACTAGTTCACGGTGGATATCAAAGTATAAGGAGTATACCATACGGTTAAACCTAATTGATTGGTCTTTACAAAATCGATCCCTATTTTGAGTTAGTACTAAGGCAAATAGGCCTTTAGTCACATGCACTGTATACCAGTTTTTGAATGTTGCCATAATTTAGTTTTTGAGCTAAATATTGTCACATCTCAAATAATTGAATTTTTCTCACCAATATGTACTGAATAGTACATGACTATTTTCGTTTATGTGACAAAAATGAACCTTGTTAATGACAAGGACAGATCCTTATAATTGCTGTATGTTAAAAGCCAAATAGGTTTTGTATAGTCATGTCCTGGTCATTCCTTCTACAAATGGCCAAATAGCCCTTTACTAAATGTTGAAAGAAGATATGCTTTGAAGATATGAAATCGGATTGAAGATTGTAATTGATTTGGATTGTATTTATTTTAGGACTAGGAATATTTTCTGGATAGAAATATTTTCTTTACTTCTTTATTGAATCTTCTTGTATAATATATACATCCATGTAACAGTGTACAATTCAATAAAAAGAAAATACAATTCCTACACTTTTACTTGAGTTTATGACATGGTATCAAAGCATGTCTTGATCTTGACATTGCTTCTGCACTAGAATCAACCTCTGTTGCTGCAACCCTTCGCAGAACAGATCAGTCTTCTCTATTTCTTGTTGTTGCAACTTCCGCAGAACAGAACAACACCCGACAGGAAATTCTTCATCCAGCTTTCAAGAATTAATCTGCAAGACAGAATTGTTGCAGAATTCTTAGGAAATTGTCATCATGGCAAATCCACAAGCACTTACCTTAGGATCTGATAATCAGTCCGCAGGAGAAACAACGCTGCCACCTCCTCAGAACCATGAATCCTCAGCGATGATCACAGTATCTCAGGAACAAATTTAGCCACAGAATCCTCCTCAGCATGTGCAGTGGGGAACTGCTTTGGCTCAGTTTAATATGGGGCAGCCCTATTCAGGGTCGCCTTACCAATGGGTACTGTATCCTTAGTACTATGGGCCAAGCCCAAATACATCATCGCCGGGTTATCGAGATGGTGTGTGAACTGATGGAGGCCTACCAACCAACAACGGGGCAGGCGCAACCATCAATCGACAGTAGATAGGCGGGTCGACCGAACCGAGTATGGGAACGAATCCCTACCCGGGTCCGTTTTTTTCCAATGCGAATTCTGCAACCGGATCTGGCGGATCGAGTTTTGGGGCAAATGCCTACCTAAATCCTCCACTAGGTTTTCTTTCATATGAGATCTTCGCTACCAACGGCTGGCCGGAGCCCGGTGACCCTCTTTTCACAACTAATGCCGACAGTCTAGAACTGAAGCTTATCGCTCAACAGTTAACTAGATCAGATAATTACTCAAATTGGTCGTGTGAGTTCCGGTGCGCACTAGTAACGAAAGATAAAGAGGGATTTATTGGCGGAACGGTTTCGGTTCCATCCGACGAGCGAATGGCACGACTCTAGAAGACATGCAATCAATTGGTCCGAACGTGGATCGGAAATTGCATCGCTTCCGATGTCGCGGCCGGTCTTCCCCTGACGAAGGACTCAAAACAGATGCGGGAAAATATCAATGAGATGTTTGGAAAATTAGATCAAGTGAAATTTTTCTCTTTGACGCAACAGATCTCAGATTTAAAACAGGGAAATATGATTGTTACTGCGATTTTTAACAAAATTTCAGGTCTGTGGAACGAACTGGAGGCAACCGAGGAGAAAATCGACTGGCTAAAACCCATCTTACAGCAATACAAAAAGATGTGGGACAGAGAGAAGGCAACACGTTTTCTCCTCATATTAAACGAAACCTACCTTTCGTTTCGGTCACAAATCTTGACCATGGAGCCGATGCCAACCCTTGGCCGCATCTACTAGCTTGCTGTTCAAGAAGAAAGCCAACAGAGCGCAGTTGATTACGGCAAAAATCGCGAGAGCGTGGCTCTGGCGATGAAGAGATTTTCTCGCCCGCTACAGAGGGCCATGGGAGGAAGAGAGGCTCTCGAAACTAATCTAGGGTTTCATGAGGAAAACCCTAGGGGATATCGCTCGATAACGATGCGTTTGATTGATCGGACAGCTCTCGATCGTTCTTTGGAGGCGCTGGATCCGACGGCTCTAGAAGCAAGGGGCTGATGGAATTGAACGGCCCATGCGGTTCAAATGCATATGGGCCAGATGGCCCACGCGGGCGTTATCCAATCTATTCTGAAGGGCTACGAGGTAGCTTCCTCACGATTTTTGATGGGCCGTATGGAGCGACGATGGCCCATGCTGTGAATAGACCCAATTCCTTCACAAAAAATAATCAAAAGGGAAGGGGTAAGCTATACTGTGATTATTGTAAACGCTCACATCACATGGTTGAAAATTGCTAGAAGCTTCATGGTAAACCTGGAGAAAAAGAGAAAGGGAAATTTTCAACTGTTTTACAGGTATTGGGAAAATCAACGGACAAATCAATTTCTCATGGGGAATATCAGGAGCTGATGGAAGCTTTAAAGAAGTTGGATGCTTCTGACAAGGCAAGGAGTTTCACAGGTATTTCTTATTGTCTGATGAACTCAATCACAAAGGATGCCTGGATTATTGATACTGGAGCTAGTGCATATTATCTGCAATCAGAAATTCTTTTCCAATATTAAGAAATTATCCTTTCCTATATCAGTACAACTTCCGAATGGAAACACCACACATGTTGATATGAACGGGATCGTGAATCTTAGCCCACTCATAAGTCTTAAAAATGTCCTTTATGTCCCTAATTTCCAATTTAATCTCATATGAGTCTCTCGAGCCTGTGAAGAAAATTCCTGTCATGCCTTGTTTGACTCTGATAAATGTCTATGTCAGGCCATTTCGACTGGCAATCTGATGGGCTTGGGTAGAATCTGTCAAGGATTGTATTTTTGGATCGATCTTCCAAGCAATTTTACCTCTTCCGTTGCTTTCAATAAATCAATATGTAATGTTGCTAGCAATAAAAATTCCCTTTATCATCAAAGATTGGGTCACACTGCCTCTTTCCCTTATCCTCAGTGTCCTATTTGTCCTTTGGCGAAACAAACTCGTTCCTCCTTTCCAACTAGTAACACTCGTGTTGATAGCATTTTTTCTTTAATTCATGCTGATGTCTGGGGACCATATCATACCTTAAATCAAGACGGTTCACAATTGTGGATGATTTCTCACGTGCCACCCGGGTCTTTCTCATAAAATCCAAAAATCAAGTTCTATCTCACCTTAGAATTTTGATTTCATTATCCAAAACTCAGTTTGGAAAGTCAATTCGTCGCATCCGTACTGATAATGGAAAGGAATTCTTTAGTGGTGAATGTGCTTCTTTTTTTTCCTCAAGTGGAATTTTGCATGAAAGTACTTGCACTTATACACCACAACAGAATGGAATTATAGAGAGAAAGCACCGTCATCTTTTGGAAGTGGCACGGGCCCTAAAATTCCAAGTATCTATACCAGAGAACTTCTGGGGAGATTGTGTGGTCACTGCAGCATATCTGATAAATTGTATGCCATCTGGGGTTTTGAAAGGAAGAACTCCATTTGAATTATTATATGGAAAGAAACCAGATTTGAGTCATCTTCGAGTGTTTGGTTGTCTCTGTTATGTGACTACAGTAGGGCCTCGGGATAAAATGGGCCCTTGTGCTCGGCAGTGCATATTCATGAGGTATGCCAATCTTAAAAAAGGTTATCGAGTTTATGAACAGTCTACTGGGAATTCTTTATCAGCAGACATGTGGTTTTTCATGAAGATACTTTCCCTTTCCAGAATTCTGCTCCCATGTCTGAAAACGATGTAAACACTAATCGTAGATTTTTGTCAGAAGAAGATTTATCTTCTGGAGGATCCTATGTTATTACTTCTCCTCCAAGACAGCAGATAGTGGATGCAGTATCACCTTCGCCACCTGATGAGCACTTTACTGGAGATTCATTCGAGAAGGATTTCATAGAAGAGGAACCTCAAGTGATCAATTTCATAGAATCTGCAAATATTGAAGAACCATCGTTGGATGTATTAACTAAGCCACCTCGACGATCTAGTCAAGTCACTCGTCCACCAACTTGGACAAAAGATTTTGTTTGTTCTTCATCAAAATCATCAAGTACTCGTTACCCTATCTCTTCCTATGTGTCTTTTGATAAGTTGTCATCAGAGCATTTATGTTGCATTAGCCGCATTTCTGAGGAACAAGAGCCGTCTAGTTATCATGAGGCTGTACATGATCCACGCTGGCAAAAGGCCATGGAAGCAGAACTTAAAGCCCTGATTGACAATCACACTTGGGATATCGTATCATTACCTCCTTATCGTAAGCCCATTAGTTGTAAATGGGTATATAAGATTAAATATAAAGCAAATGGTTTTGTGGAAAGGTACAACGCCCAGTTGGTAGCCAAGGGGTTCACACAGAGAGAAGGATTTGACTAACATGAGATTTTTTCTCAAGTAGCCAAGGATGTCACGGTTCGCTCTTTCTTATCGGTTGCTGCTTTTCGCAACTGGATGTTACATCAAATGGACGTCCATAATGCCTTTCTTCATGGTGATCTGGAAGAGGAGATTTATATGGATCTTCCACAAGGATTACGGAGACAGGGGGAGTCTAAGGTATGTCGTCTCCGTAAATCTCTTTATGGTTTAAAATAGGCCTCTCGGTAGTGGTATGCCAATTTTACTAATGCACTCACGGGTGCTGGATTTAAGCAGTCTAAGCATGATTATGCTCTCTTCACTTGGACAAAAGGTACGTCATCTATCTACTTGATGATTTATGTTGACGACATACTTATTATGGGAAATTATGATTCCGCTGTGAGGAAGCTTAAAGAGTATCTACATTCCTCTTTTCATATCAAAGATTTAGGGCCACCTAAATACTTTCTTGGAATAGAGATAGCTCATTCCGATCAGGGGATTTCTCTTAGCCAAAGAAAATTTGTGATGGAGATTATATTAGAAGCGGGATTATCGGGATGCAAACCGGCGGTCATTCCTATTGAACAGAATGCAAAATTAACCAGTGTTGATTATGACGCTGGGATGTCTTTCTCTGGTGATCCATTACTGAAGGATCCGACAAGTTACCAGAGACTTGTTGGAAAACTTATCTATCTCACCATGACTAGGCCAAACATCTGCTATGCTGTACAGACTCTTAGCCAGTTCATGCACAGTCCAAAGCAATCTCACATGAATGCAGCCTTGAAGGTGGTAAAATATTTGAAGAGATGTCTAGGACTAGGAATACTTCTTTCCCGTAAGTGCAATATGGAGATGACAGCCTATTGTGATTCGGATTATGCAACATGTCCTATGAGTAGGAGATCTATTACTGGTTTCTGTATTAAATTTGGGGAGTCACTGCTTTCATGGAAGACAAAGAAGCAACCCATTATATCATTGTCATCAGCAGAAGCTGAGTATCGATCTATGGCAAAGACTGTCTGTGAGGTGGTATGGTTGCGAGGTCTACTTCAGGATCTTGGGATACAAGTTAGAGGTCCAACACTACTCTTTTGTGATAATGATTCAGCAATCAAACTTGCAGCAAATCCCATATTACATGAGAGGACGAAACATATAGAAGTTGATTGCCATTCTACACGAGAGAAGATCAAGGAAGGTATCATCGAGACAAGAGGGATTAGAACCACGGAGCAACCTGCGGATATATTTACTAAACCTCTTTGCCAAAGGCAGCATACATATCTTCTAAACAAGCTTGGCGTCTTGGATATATACAAGCCACCAGCTTGAGGGGGAGTGTTGAAAGAAGATATGCTTTGAAGATATGAAATCAGATTGAAGATTGTAATTGATTTGGATTGTATTTATTTTAGGACTAGGAATATTTTCTGGATAGAAATATTTTCTTTACTTCTTTATTGAATCTTCTTGTATAATATATACATCCCTGTAACAGTATACAATTCAATAAAAAGAAAATACAATTCCTACACTTTTACTTGAGTTTATGACACTAAACACAATTATTTCCATGACAAACTTATCTTCATACTCGTACAATGGCCACATTATACCCATACAGGTCTATCCAATAATATAAACGCAACTTAAGCACGACACAAATGTGACGCATAAAAATGGTCGCCTCAATATTTTATCTTATTGATTGCAATTTTATTGGATATGTCGTTTAAAGAAAGTGCCCCCAATGTAAATTTCTGCCTATGTTTCTTCACAGGTTATAAATGTCATATGAGATACTTTGCCCAATTATATTACTGTCCCAGCATATATACCGATAATAAAACACACACCTCATCATTAGAGAAAAAAAAAAGTAAAATTTCGATCCATGATGATTTTATTTTTTTTAGAGAATGATTATCTTTATGATAAGGATGCACAATTAATAAAATGCCATCTTGTACTCGCACCTTCCACCGGGCACCGGGCAACTACATCACCGTCAAAAACGGCTTCTCTTCCATTGTACATAAAGCTTTTCTGACTCCCACGCGGAAGCTTGCTACTGTTAACCACTCGCTTAATATTTAAAGCCAACAATTCCAAGATGATGATCAAGACCATTTCCGTTATGCCCTCATACCAGAAGAACATATTGGCAGCAGACCACCAACTTTTCCTCGTCAACCCAAAAGACCAAGGGACGTTGAACAGTAAGAGGCGAATCGGAAAAATTGTCCAAATAATCCTAAATTTATTGCATCATTTCAATTCAATCCTAAATTTTTCAATTTTTCCAATTGACTCCTAAATCTTTTAATGATTTGCTAAGTGAGTCCATCTAATCAATTTTAGCCAAAACTCAGTGACATAAACGATGGCCATCCTACGTGGCGCAACATGTGTGTAGACAAATTTTTTATTTTTTATTTTACTTTTAATTTTTTTTTTTGAATTTTTGTCTTTTCTTTGTTGTTTTTCCCATCGTGGCTGGCAAGGGTCACCGTGCTAGCTAGCTATTGGGTGAGGCCATTGCGACTGTGGGCAAGGTGGTCTTGCTTGCTGTCGTGACCATCCATAGTGGGAAAAAAAAAAAAGGAAAAGAGGAGAAAAGAAAAAGTAAAAGAAAAAAATGAAACCACTCATTTTTTTTTTTTAAATTGTCTATGTCAACCTCAAGTTCCACGTAAGACACCCGACATCCATATGAATGATTTCTAGTCAAAATTGATTGAATTGACTTAATTGGCAAATCATCAAAAAGTTTATAATTCAATCAGTAAAATTAAAATATTATGATTGAATTGATAAAATTACAATAAATTTAGGATTATTTGAACAATTTTTCTGAGGTGGATCATTGGGATAAGAGGGAAAAAGAAAACGGCATTTGGACGAAATACCATATGACGACTGGACACGTAGAGACGTCAAAGTGGACGAAGAGGACAACGACTGACCTTCTGGTCGTTCCAAGACTCAATCGATCGAGTATATGTCTATCAATCGCTAGTCGATGTAGACATTGGTGTATATATGAGCGGAACGAAGGTGCACTACAATATTTAATTTTACTTTTATTGCCTACTGCCTAGCTCTCATTTTCGTGGGCAAATATAAAAAGAGTGCGGTGCCTCTTCTTCTCCATAGTCATTCATTTGCATTATCTTCTTTTCAATATGGGTGCACTCCCTTTTGGAGTGCATGATAAGTGAAGAGCTAACTAATATGTTGACATGCTAACCTTGCTATTGTATTATCTTTATCTTAATTTTTAAAGTCAAAGTTCAAATTGAAGTGCAAAATCCTTCGTATCAACACATTAGGTCTCTTAGGGGTGAATGATAACCATTATGTTTCAGAAATAGGTTATGAAAGAGAAATAGATTTTCTATTTCTATTTCTAGAAGAGTTTCTAAGCAAAAATAACAGTTTGATAACGACACAAAATTTCTACTCTAAAAATAGAAATTCATTTGATAATGACACAAAATTTCTTCCTTTCGGACGGTGGCGAACCAGTGATCGGCAATGATGGATGGCCAGCGATCGGCGGTGGTGGTGACCGGCGACCGGCGATGGCGGCCAGCAACCGGCGACCAGTGGCGGCAGCAACGAGCGATTGACAAATGGTGGTTGGCGACGACGAATGAAGGACCGATTGACAAATGATAAGAAGAATTTCTATTTCTGATTTTTATTCCAAAAATAGAGAAGTAAAAAATTTTAGCTTATGATTTCTATTCCAAACCTATTTCTAGAACAAGAATCTATTTCAAAAATAGAAAAATGAAATAATGTTACCAAACGGATTTCTATTTCAGAAACGGATTTCTATTCCAGAAACAAGTTTGGAATAGAAAATTTGTTTATGGAATAGAAATTATGGTTTATCATACACCCCCTTAGCACCCCTGCTCATGTACAAATCGGATGAAAAAGACGATTAAATAAGATTGTTTTTTTGGAATGATTTACAAGATAAATCCTAAAACTTGTTGCCATAAGGAATTTGAGTTCTAAAATTTTCATTTTGTCACTTTAAGTTGTAACACTTGTAATCTGATGCACTTGAGTCCCCTAGCCCCCTCCCTGGATCAACTCCATCAATTTCAAGTAGACAGAAAATGTCACGTGACAAATTTTATTATTATTTTTCAATCTTACATTGCAACGAATAAAAGTAAGTCAAATTGATTTCCGTCCACTAAGCTAAAGGAGCTAATGAATGAAGCACTAAAATGTACAATTATGATAATTTTTAACTTAAATATAAGAAACAAAAGTTTTAGGATTGAAGTGCAATATGTTGAAAAATTTTAGGACCCTTTTGAAACTGTCCCTTTCTGGTTTTTATTTTTTTTATTTTTTATTTTTTAACAAAATCGGAAAATCATATGAATATGAGTGTCTAAACACATGAAGGTAAGTAAGAATTCACATGTATTTCTTGCACTTTACCCCACCCAATAGCACAGAAGGAACGGAGTGGAATGTACTGATCATGACATGTGTCAATCTGGGTGAATCACAATAGCTGTAATCCAATCACCTCAGTTATGCACGCGATTGTCTCCCTCAGCCGTAATAATCCCTAAAAACAAGAAACAAAAAACAAAATAAAATATTTTCCACAAGGAATAGAGATAATTGGAATTACTATCTGTGCAATTTTGGCCGGGGGATGGAGCCATGCGAAGTCGAATTGGATCGGGTCGCTTTCCATGCTTTGGTTCAATGAATTGGATCTTTAAGGTAGGGGCCTTCAATCTGGCAAGCCACCTAGCCCGTGACTTGCGAGGACATGATGGCCTTGCCTAGGGCCTTCACAGCTACGTTGGACGAGGGTGACTCCTCTAAGGCCGGTGAAGGGTCGTCACTGTCAGCACAAAAAAAGAAAAGAAAAAATAAAGAAAATAAACATAATAAATTTTAAAAATAAAAAGATTGAAAATATATTAAAATATTATTAAAAATTATTTACGTCATCGCCAATCATGCCATATAGAACGACCGGCATCAATGTTAACAATTTCTAGCTAAAATTGGCCTAATGGATTCAATTAGTAAAGTGTGAAAATGTTCGGAACTTAATTGGTAAAATTAAAATATTTATGATTGAATTAACAAATATGTAATAGGTTTAGGAATTTCTGGACAATTTTTGAACAATTTTCTCCACTTTCGAGTTTAAGCTTATCGAACCATGCAAAACTAAGAGTTAGTACAAAAAAGAAGAAGGAAATTGCCCCTATAGACAAGCCGTCACAAAAAGAATTTTGCCTCTAGACTTGCTAAATTTTCTTTTGGCCCATTTCATTCTACACGACAACTCATCAATGGTGAATTTTTTTTTACATGCCATGCTAGCATGGTCCGATGGGCTATGCAGCTCGAATAGAATAGAAATTTATACAAGTATGAGGGCTTATTTAAACAAATAATTAAATGAATCACAAATATTTGATCGGAAAACAAAGCATGTAGGCTCAAGAACGAAAAGTAGAATTTTATCGATCTACTATATCAAACAATATATAATTTCTTTGTATAAATGAAAAGGAGAGTCACAGCAGCAACGGTGCCGGTAACCGTTTTGAGGTGTTTTATTTAGGTGTTATGGCACTCATCATGAAATTTGCCATTAGCAAAAAAAACCGAGTAAGTTGGCAGAGACAGCTAATCTTGGGTTAATGTCGAACTTCATAGTATTTATTATATTGCGGTATTGGTCAAATGAAAATCAAGGCTTCAACACCTTGCCCAAAATTTATTTCGTTGCCCCCCTTTTAGCTCTGGATAACTGTTAATTGCCCAAACATGTATATTGGATCAAAACTAGTATAACCTAATATGTCACGATAAGAAAGATAGTCCAAATTGAAACTACATTTTTTTTTTTTTTGGGTCAGAAATTTTAGGACTATTTGAATACATAATAATATTAGTACATATTATTGAAAAGATTAAGGGCGCACATGACAACATTTTTGTTTCTTTATTTCTCTGTTTTTCTGTTTCCTAGAACATGTTTGGAATATAAATCCGTTGGGTAACGCAATTTCATTTTTAGTTTTTCTATTTCTGGAACATAAATAAGAAATCAAAATTTTTATCATCGTTCACTATCGTCACCACTCGTCGCCTACTTGCCACTTGTGGGATGTCAAACGCCCGCCATCGGCCCCGGCCACTAGCCGCCAACCGCTAGCTACCGGACGTCAATTGTCGGCCACCACACTCCAGCCGCCCGTTGCCAACCGTCGATCATCGAATACCGGACGCCCACCGGTCATTTGCTGCTCAACGCCAATCATTGGATGTCGAAGGCTCACCACCAACCACCGGATGTTCGCCAATGACCACCCGCCTCTCGCCACTGGCCGTCGGATGTCGACTACCTGCCACCCGCCACCGGACTCCAGCCATTGGCCACCCGTCGCCAACCTCCTGTCGTTAGACTCCGGATGTTGGACGTCAGACGTCGAACTTCAGACGTTGGACGCCAGTTGCTGGTTGCTGGACTCTGCTATCGAACTTCAGACTTTGGCCACCTGCCACCGATCACCGGACTTGGCGCCAGACGCCGAACTCGAACTTTGGACTTCGGCCGCCAGCCGCCGATCATCGAACGCCAAACGCCAATTGCCAAACGTTGGACTCCGACCACCGGACGCCAATCGTTATTGCTCCTAGAAATAGAAATTTCATTATGTTATCAAACGAATTTTTATTTCAAAAATATAAATTTTAAATTGTTATCAAACACATGTTTTTACTCAGAAATTTGTCTAGGGAATAGAAATTGAGAAATCAATTTCTGGTCAGAAATTAATTTTTGTTCTAGACATTGTCATATGTGTCCTAAGCTTCTACATATTATCTCACTAACCCCCAAACATTTGTAAATATTTTTTACTATATCATCTGAGTTATAACTTAGGTGATTTCCATTATCAATAACGTAAGTGAGGCCTTTCAACCGATTCATTAACTATTGGAAAGGCAGATGTGTCTGCTTTATTTAGGCTTTTTATTTAGGCCGTTTACTTAGGAAGTTTTGTATGCATATCTTTTTATTGTGTGATCCTTGTATTTTTGGTAGTTTAGCCTAACTAGGATTTTGTTTGATAGCTGTATATTCTTGTATATATGTTATGTTTCTGTGGCAATGAATGATAGAATTCTCATTCCAAAATTCCTCAGTTCTTTTACTGGTATCAGAGCCATGGCAGATGGAAAAAAAGTTGAGGAGAGTTCTGGAACGAACAAGAAAATCTCTAGCTCTTACACACTGAATTCGAATGACAACCCGGGTAACATGATTACCCAAGTTCAGTTGAAGGGCGAGAATTATGAAGAATGGGCGCGAGCTATGCGAACTGCATTACGAGCCAAGAAGAAATATGGTTTTATTGATGGATTTGTCAAGCAACCAGCGGATAATTCACCGGAACTTGGAGATTGGTGGACGGTTAATTCCATTGAACCGACACTTCGCTTGACTATCTCTCACATGGAGAGTGTGAAACATATGTGGGAGGATATCAAACAGAGATTCTCAATTGGGAATGGTCCATGGATGCAGCAACTGAGATCGGATTTGGCCAATTGTAGGCAGGATGGTCAACCCATCGTGTCCTATTTCAGTAAACTCAAAATCTTGTGGGATGAAATAAATAACTATGATCAGATACCAATGTGTGTTTGTACAGGTTGCATATGCAATTTTGCCATTGAATTGGAAAGAAAGCGTGAAGAAGAGAGCGTTCATCAATTTTTGATGGGCTTAGATGAAGAAGGATATGGAACAGTGCGCGCTAATATTTTGAGCACTGAACCTTTGCCTAATCTGAATCGCGTCTATGCTATGGTTGTTCAGCAAGAGCGAGTGCGGACCATGACACGAACCAAGGATGAAAGAAGCAATCCCATGAGTTTTGCAATCCAGGGAGGTGGTCAAAATTCAAGGGGGGATAAAGATAAAATCCCTTTTTGTTCTAATTGCAATCGAGAGGGACATGATGCTGAAAGTTGTTTCCAGCTGATAGGATATCCAGAATGGTGGGCTAATAGACCACGTGGAACCTTTGCTGGACAAGGTAGTGGTCAAAAGCGCAATAATAGAGGTGGACGTAACAAGGGAGGAGGTGCTCGTGCCAACGTCTCACAGGCAACTGGAGTTCATGGTGGGTGAGGAGTTGTGACAAATTCAGATCGAAAGGGTCTTAGTGGATTGAATGATGAGCAGTGGACAACTTTACTGGGAATGTTAAGTTCTCATCAAAATGGTGCCCATGAGAGGCTGACAAGTAAACAAAGTATTTTTCCTTGGATTATTGACACAGGTGATTCCCACCATATGACAGGAACGTTGGCATTTTTAAGAGAATTGCATGACATTGTGCCATGCTCAGTCGAGTTACCAGATGGAGAAAAGACCATGGCAGTGAAAGAAGGAACTGTGTTGCTTGGAGAAGACTTGAAATTGCGACGAGTTCTTTTTGTGCCCAATTTGAAATGCAATCTGATTTCTGTATCACGACTTCTTAATGATTCAAATTTGGTTATCCAATTCACTAACAAAATATGTGCTATACAAGACCTAAATTCGAGGAACCTGATTGGAGCGGGTGAGCAATGCGAGGGGCTTTACTTTCTCAAGGGAGTGACTTCGGTACATGCTTGCACGGTGGCTGATATGGGATCCTTTGAGCTTTGGCATAAAAGAATGAATCATCATTCTTCTAAGGTGGTGGAGTTAATTCCAGAAGCTGGCAAAATGGTTAGGAAAACCAATAGAACTTGTGAGGTTTGTTTTTGAGCAAAACAAACAAGAGAGATCTTCTTTTCTAGTGACAATAAAGCAAAAGATTGTTTTGAATTGATACATTGTGATTTGTGGGGAGCTTATAGAGTTCCAGCTTCATGTGGAGCAATTTATTTCTTGACAATTGTTGATGATTACTCTCGTGCTGTGTGGATATATTTGTTGAATGGAAAAAATGAAGTGGCTTGTGTTCTTAGGAAGTTTATTGCGATGGTTAGATGTCAATTTGAGAAAAATGTGAAAATCGTTAGAAGTGATAACGGAAGTGAATTTATGTGTTTGAAAGAATATTTTGAAGAACATGGGATATTGCATCAGACTTCTTGTGTTGGAACACCTCAACAAAATGGCCGAGTGGAAAGAAAGCATCACCATATCCTTAATGTTGCAAGAGCTTTGCGTTTCCAAGCAAATTTACCCATAGAATTTTGGGGAGAATGTGTACTCGCAACTGGGTATTTGATTAACACGACTCCATCTATATTATTGAATGGTAAAACCCCATATGAGATTATCTTTGGCCAACCTCCTTCTTACAAACATATTCGGGTTTTTGGTTGTTTGTGCTATGCGCATAATCAGAATTGGGATAAAGATAAATTTGCTAGTAGAAGTCGTCGGTGTGGTTTTGTTGGTTATCCATTGGGAAAGAAGGGGTGGAGATTGTATGATTTAGAAGTTGGTGAATATTTTGTATCAAGAGATGTAGTTTTTGCTGAAACAGAATTTCCATATGCTAATGAGAAAATAGTAAGTGATGAACTCATTAAAAATAGAGTTATGGAGTTGGGTGATGAAGTTGATGATTTAAAAAGTGACTTGAGAGAGGAGCACACCGAAAGTATAGATAGAGAAAATGAGGTGAATCATGAAATGGAGGAATTGATCCTCACAAACAATGAGGACGTGGAAAGAAGTGAAGTCGTCGAAGAGCAGCTAGGTAGGGGACAAAAGGTCAAGCAACCGTCTGTTCGTTTGAAAGATTATGTTGTTGTAATTATGATTATAATTATGGTTAATGGATCAACGAAAGCCAATGAATTAAGATACGTTTTTTCTATTCACGTATCTCTTTTGGATTCATGTATTTCCTAATATTTTCTGTTCACGTATCTATTGATTTCATGAATTTCCTAGATTCGTGTATCTTTCAGTTCATGTACTTATTGAGTTCATGAATCTCTTGAATTCACGTATCTTTGGATACATGAATCTCTTGGATTCACGTATCTCTTTATTCATGAATCTCGTGGATACACGCGTCTATTTAATTCATGTATCTCTTTAGTACATGAACTAAAAAGCTCTATAAATAGATATGAGAATAGAGCTTCATGAGAAGAAGGGGTTTTGGTTTTGGTTTTGGTTTTTCCGACTCGATTCCAAAAGGCTTTGATATTCTTTTCTACTCTTCTGATTTTTCTGAGTTTGCTGGTTCAATTGAACGGTTCGATTGAGTCCTGTTTGCATAGTGCTGATCCAAACAGGTTCGAGGTGTTGTATCTTGGGAGGCATAGTTCGTGAATCTGCGGGGCACCTTTGGCAGGAACTAATTGCCTTAAGGAGATTCGGTTATCCGTACCTCACCTCCAATTTTATGTTATTTTTCAGTGATATCTTATTTTCTTTTGCTCCAAGATTTGTAAAAGGAAGGATATTATAAAGTTGTTATCATCTTCTTTATATTGATGTTCTGATTACAACAAATAGTGTGTTTTCTCTGGATTATTCTCCAAAATTATGTGACAAGTACCATCAGAATAAGCCCCTCGACATGCTCATCTGCCCGATCTGATTCCTCAGGTACGCCTTATTCTATAGCACGTTATGTGAGTTATGAAAAATTTTCTGGGCAACACCGGTGTTTCTTGGCAGCAATTACTGCAGGACATGAACCAAACTCTTATGTGAAAGCAATTAAAGATGAATGGTGGAGAGAGGCCATGAGTAAAGAAATACAGGCTTTAGAAGATAATGGCACATGGACAGTCGAAAATTTGCCACCTGGGAAGAAAGCAATTGGGAGCAAGTGGGTGTATAAAATTAAGTACAATTCTAATGGAAGTGTTGAATGATACAAGGCGCGGTTGGTGATACTAGGAAATAATCAAGTTGAAGGCATATATTATCAGGAGACTTTTGCTCCTACAGCAAAAATGTGCACTGTACGCACCTTTCTTGTCGTTGTGGCTGCAAAGAATTGGGAACTTCATCAAATGGACGTTCAAAATGCTTTCTTACATGGTGATTTAGAGGAAGAGGTTTATATGAAGATGCCACCTGGATTTGTCTCTCAATCACCAGGGAAGGTATGTAGACTTCGGAAATCTCTATACGGTTTAAGGCAAGCACCTAGATGTTGGTTTGCGAAATTGGCTGCATCTTTGAAAGCTTATGGATTTCAGCAATCATATTCAGATTACTCCTTGTTCACTTTTCGAGTTGGGACTGCTCAATTGAATGTGCTTATTTATGTTGATGATCTCATTATCTCCGGTAATGATATTTCCGCTGTGCAAAAGTTTAAGAACTATCTAAGTCGTTGTTTTCATATGAAAGACTTGGGGAAGCTGAAATTTTTCTTGGGGATTGAAGTGGAGAGAAACTTAGATGGCATTTTCTTGTGTCAACGTAAGTATGCGTTGGACATGATTTCTGAGGTCGGATTACTGGGTTCCAAGCTGGCTAAAACTCCTCTTGAACAAAATCACAAGCTAGACCTTACTGAGAGTGATGATGTAGATAACCTTGCTCAGTATAGGCGACTAGTGTGTTGACATATTTATTTAACAATAACTCGACCTGAATTGTGTTACTGTGTGCATATTCTTGCACAGCTCATGCAACAGCCAAAGAAAGCTCATTGGGAGGCAGCTGTAAGAGTTCTGCGTTATTTGAAAGGAAATCCAGGTCAAGGTATTATGTTGCGTGCCAATTGTGACCTCAAATTGTCTGCTTACTGCGATTTTGACTGGGCTAGTTGTCCTTTGACGAGACGATCTTTGACTGGTTACTTTGTTCTTTTGGGAGAATCACCTATCTCGTGGAAGACTAAGAAGCAACAGACAATGTCTCGCTCATCCACTGAAGCTAAATACAGGTCTATGAGTACTACAATTGGTGAACTTAAGTGGTTGAAAGGATTATTGGATTCTCTTGGTGTGGCACATTCTCAACCTATGCGCCTATATTGTGACAGTTAGGCAGCTTTACATATAGCCGCCAATCCTGTTATCATGAGCGCACCAAGCATATTGAAGTGGATTGTCATTTTATTCGTAATGAGATACTTAATGGTAACATTCAAACAGATTAAGTACATAGTTTAATGCAGCCGGCTGATATCTTCACGAAGGCGTTGGGAAAGGATCAATTTAACTTTCTTCTTCACAAGTTGGGCATTCGAGATCTCCATGCTCCAACTTGAGGGGGGTATTGGAAAGGGAGCTGTGATCTGCTTTATTTAGGCCTTTTATTTAAGCCGTTTACTTAGGAAGTTTTGTATGCATATCTTTTTATTTTGTGATCCTTGTATTTTTGGTAGTTTAGTCTAATTAGGATTTTGTTTGATAGCTGTATATTCTTGTATATATATTATGTTTTTGTGGCAATGAATGATAGAATTCTCATTCCAAAATTCCTCAGTTCTTTTACATTAACCCCAGAAAATTCTAACTAATATTTAACTTCTCCTTTGACTCATTAGGACACAAGTGACTAAAAAGATGTTAGCAAAATGCGAGAGAAAGAGGGCAATTACTTCTGCATCAAAGGGAGGAAGTACAAAAACACAGCATAAGGCCAAATAAAGCGATTGGGTCCTAGATTGTGGCCATAAGCAATTTGAGTTCTAAAATTTTCATTCCGTCATTTTAAGTTTTAACACTTGTAATTTGATGCATTCGAGTCCCTCCCACCCCGAACCCCTTCCTGGATCAACTCCATCAATTTCACGTAGACAGAAAATGTCACGTGACAAATTTATTATATTTTCAATCCTACGTTGCACTGAATAAAACAAAGACAAATAGATTTCCGTCCACTAAGCTAAAGGAGCTAATAAAGGAAGCACTAAAGTGTACAATTATGATCATTTTTAAGACTTCAATATAAGAAACGAAAGTTTTAGGATCGCAGTGCAATACGTTGAAAAATTTTAAGACCCTTTTGAAACTGTCGTTTTTTGTTTTCTCTTTTTCTTCTTCTTTTTTTTTTTAACAAAAACGGAAAACCATATCAATATGAGTGTCTAGAAACATAAAGGTTAGTAAGAATTCACATATATTTCTTGCACCTTACCACACCCGAGAGCACAAAAGGAGCGAAGCCGAACGTAGCGATCGTGACACGTGTCAATCTAGGTGAATCACAATAGCTGTAATCCAATCACCTCGGTTATGCATGCGATTGTCTCCCTCAGCCATAATGATCCCCAAAAACAAGAAACAGACAACAAAATAAATTATTTTCCGCAAGGAACAGAGATAATTGGAATTACTGTCTGCGCAATTTGGCTGGCTGGTGGAGTCATGCGAAGTCGATCAGCATGGCGTTGCCTTCCATGCTCCGGTTCAATGAATTGGTTCTTTAAGGTAAGGGCCTTCGATTTGGCAAGGGCCACCTATTTTGCGGCTTGCGAGGCTGTGATCTAGATTGCACCGACACGTGATACGGACACGCGACATGATACGACATGACACGTCGACACGTCATTTCTCAAAAATAAAAAATTCCGACACGCTGAGACACGTTATATATTAAATGAATATTCTTATTTTTAATTAATTTAATTCAAATTTATAATTAATTAATTAATTAAAAAAAACTACAATTAATTTACACAAATTATTCAACGTACGGTACTTTTATTTTTCAAAATTATTTTTTAAGTTCATTTAATAATTTTTTCGATTAAATAAAAAACCTCACCCCATTCGATTAAATAAAAGCCACCCCCCGCCCCCCTCCCCACAAACCCCTTCGATTAACTACCCCAAATTTTTTTCACTTTTTTTCCCTCCACCTGACACCGTCACTTCCCCCTCCCTCCTGTCACTTCCCCCTCCCTCAACACGCCGAGTCCCTTCCTTCTCAAAACCCTAGTAACGCTTCTTCTCCTCCTCCTCACCGCACGACACCTTTCCTCTCATCTTCCCTCTTCCTCTCGATCTTTGCTTGCTAGGGATGGAACACGCGGTCCCTGTGCATCGAGAGGCTGCACACCGCCGCGAACTCCTCCTCCTCCTCCCCCTTGCCGCCGCCACTGCCGCCCCCGCTCAATGATGCCGCCCTCCCCCACGCGCGCCTCCCTCATGAAGTTCCTCCTCACGGCCCTTGCCTTTCTCTGGCCGTCTCTTGCCATCGCAAGCTCGGCTCGTGGCCTCGTCTTTGCAGTAATCCCTTGCCCTCGCCTCCACCCTCGGACACACGTGTCGAAATGTGTCGACAAAAGTTGACCACGTGTCGACAAATCTGACACGCGGTCAACACGTGTCCGAGCGTGTCGACGTGTCCGACATGTGCCGACAAGTGTCGGACACGACACAGAAGCACGTTACACGTGTCCATGCAACATAGGCCATGATGGCCTTGCCTAGGGCTTTTATGGCTCCACCAGCCGAGGGTGACACCTTTGTGATCAGCGAGGGTCGCTAGTGTCGACACAAAAAAAAATAAATAAAAAATAAAAAATAATAAAAATAATGAAAATATATTAAAAGGTTATTAAAAATTATTTATATCAATGTCAATCATGCCATATATGATGACTGGAACTAACGTCAACGATTTCTGGCTAAAATTGACTCGATTGACTCAATTAATAAAGTACGAAAATATTTAGAATTTAATTGGTAAAATTGAAATATTTATGACTGAATTAACAAAAATGTAATAGATTTATGAGTTTTTGAAAAAATTTCGAACAATTTTCCCCACTTTCGATTTTAATTGCTTGTCGAACCATGCAGAAATATGAGCATAAAAATAATAAATAATAAATAATAAAAAGGGAAATTGCCCCTATAAACAAGTGGTCGCAAATTTTTTTCTTTTTGCCTCTAGACTTGCATAAATTTTCTTTTGGCCCATTTCATTCTCCACAACAACTCATCAATGATGCAAAACTTTTTACATGCCATGCTAGCGTGGTTCGGTGGGCTATGCAGCTCGCATAGAATAGAAATTTATACAAGTACGAGGGCTTATTTAAACAAATAATTAAATGAATTTCAAAGATTTGATTGGAAAAAAAGCATGTAGGCTTAAGAACGAAAAGTAGAATTTTATCGATCTAATATATCAAACAATATATAATTTCTTTGTATAAATGAAAGGGAGAGTCGCAGCAATGGTACCGGTCACCCTTTTGAGGTATTTATTTAGGTGTTATGGCACTCATCATGAAATTAACCATTAGCCAAAAAAAAAAAAAACCGAGTAAATTTGCAGAGGCAGATAATTTTGGGTTGATGTCGAACTCTATAGTATTTATTATATTGCAGTATTAGTCGGACCAAAATCAAGGCTTCGACACCTTGCCTAAAAATTATTTCATCGCCCTCCTTTTAGCTCTAGATGACCGTTAATTGCCTAAACAAGTATACCGGATCAAAACTAATATAGCCTAATATATCACGATAAGAAAGATAGTACAAATTGGGACTACTTTTTTTTTTTTTGTCAGAAATTTTAGGACTATTTGAATATATAATAATATCACTTATATATTATTGAAATGATTAAAATTCTACATATTATTTGACTAATGCCGAAAATTTGTAAATATTGTTTACTATGTCATCAGAGTTATGACTTAGGTGATTTCCATTATCAATAACCTAAGTCAGGCCTTTCAACCAATTCATGAACCCTATAAAATTCTAACTAATATGTAACTCCTCCTTTGACTCATGACCAGGAAGCAAGTGACTAAACAGATGTTAGCAAAATGGGAGAGAAAGAGGACTACTACTTCTGCATCAGAGGAAGTACAAAAACATAGCATAAGGCCAGATAAAGCCATTGGGTCCTAGATTTTGGAAGGCCGCCAACATCAACAAGCCTGAATATTCCAGTAAACATCCCCTCGATCGCATCAGCCTCAAGAAGTCTCTCATCCCTCGTCATGGCTCTGCCGACAAAGGTATGAATGCCGACTAGATGGTGCGCCGAGTTTTGGCTGCTACCCACTGGGAAAGTTAGCGTTGTATTGGTTGCAAATGACACGATCATTGAAGAAGCAGTGAAACTCTAAATGACGGTTGGTATGACCACATTAGCTCGCTTTAATTTACTACCAAATTTTCAATTGAAAAACCGAACATCGGTTCCTACTTGAATTTCCAGCAACATTCAACCTTAGTTTATGCTCTCTTCTTAAGGAATTATAAGCATACATACTAATATATTTGTTCGTAGTTTTGATAAATTCATTTATTTTGCAGTTGCAAGTTGAACGTCGGAGGCTTTAGGCTCGTGAAGCAACCCATGTGCGAATTCATTTATTGCGATGGAAGTACAGAATCGTGCAGCTTGGATGGGGTTATAATTTTAATTTAATTTGAGATAAGTATCAATTATAAGTAAATCTATATAAAAAGAAGAAAATACGTGGCGCTCAAGAAATTTTCTACCGTTTGGCCACGTGCCTCCTTTGCGAAGAAACTACCAATAGAAACTAGCATTCTTTCTTCTTTTTATTTTTTATTTTTTTATAAAAGGTTAAATGGCAAATGCACAAACATTGAGTTTTCTTTAATCCTTCATCACGTCCATCCTCGTTACATGCCAGGTAACCCGACGGGATTTTGCCATATGGACTCCACTCCATCCCATATTCTCCACCGAGTTGTCATTCTGGGAAGCCAAGTTAAGAGTTAGCCATTTTTGGACTTACAGAAGTTCTCTGTACAAGTGCAAAAATGATGCAAAAGTGGCATCCAAAGTTAGACTGCGGTTGACGAGGGAATCCAACTCTAGACATTTAAGAGAGCATTCCCACGGCGTTTGGAGCTTGAGAGACGCAAGGGAAGAAAAAGAAGGGTTAGAAACAGAGGCAGAGGGGTGCGTCTTCTGTTTCGTCGCCGCCTGCTGCCAAAACGTCAGACGGAGATACTTCCGGAGCACACGCTTGTAAGGTCAGCTTTCGTTACTCTACTTCTCTCTCCCCTGTTCTCCCTGTTTCGTTGGTAAGGTCATTTATCACTAAGAATCGGTGTTTAATCTGAGTGCCATATTCTATACTTGGACCAACTCCTACCCCAATGACGAAGCCATTGGCTGTGCTCCTCCTTGTTTGCTCCTTATTTATGAGTAGCTACGTCGGATGTATGCCCTAAAGCTACTATGTAATAGTTACATATTAGGGATTTCAGTTGTACTTCCATTATTAATATTTAATTAATGGCAATGATGTATTCATTCATTTGTCCAATTATTTTACATTTATGAATGATTCCATAAGATCAGTTGCAACTAGACATATTCTTAAGACGTCAAGAATATATGTGATGGGTTCCTAGTTAGACTGAATCTTTAAATTGTTCCCGGTCGATGGATTATTGAGTGGATATTAATAATCCTGTTGAGACCGGTGTGTTCTTTGTTAGAACTAGTATTAGCACCTAGAGGGGGGGTGAATAGGTGTTTATCGCAATTTTAACAATTCAAATCAAATGGGATATGAATAATTTAAAATCAACGATTGCAGCAAATGAAAGCAATTAACAATATAAAGGATTAGGGATAGAGAATCAAGACTCCAGATTTATAGTGGTTCGGCTTAGATCAAGCCTACGTCCACTCTCCCGCACGGACAGCCCTTCTGGCTGGATTTCACTAAGAATCAATAAGAGTGATTACAATCTCACGCTCTTGAGTCCACAGTGTAGATTACTCTACTACACTTCCTCAAGATCTACAATATGATCTCTCTTTTGATTACATGTAATGCTCAAAGAATGATATCGCAAAGTAGTAAAGGAGATTTCAGACTTTGGAATTCTTCTATCCGCACCCTTCAACAACTAGAGCATCTCTCTTATATACTTCTTCATGCCTTCAATACCGTTGGCACCTTCCAAAGAAGTTCTTCCAATCAACCCGTTGGACAGAATCAATTAGAGAGATCTCGAGCTCTTTAAGGTAAGTGTTGATAGCCCGTCAATCCTGCTCGCCCATACAATCAGGATCTCGGTTTCCATAAGTAGATCCTTCCAAATATAAGTTGCGAAGTCGTCAAAGAATCTAACATATTCCATATAAAACTTAGATCGTTTAGTGCTGAATCCAGTAGAAAGATATCCATTAGTCGTTAGAATAAAGATCGTATAAGATCAGAATAAACGTCGTCCTGGAGACTGTCCATGTGAGTAGACTTTGAAATATAAGTCTTGAGTCTTGCTAACTTCAGACTTTAATCTTCAGACTTTGATCTTCAGACTTTGTCAAGAGAGTCTGTAAGTCTTCAGACTAGACTGATAAACCTGTTTTGTCAACTTCAAAATACCTTAAGGGATTTCATCCAACAATCTCCCCCTTTTTGATGGTGACAAAACTTTCCTGCAGATTTGAATATAATTGCCCTGCAATACAACTTTTAAGCAAGCGTATAAAAGATAAGATAGTAGAAGTTATCCTGTACACAGACTTTCGTACACAGACTTTCCCTGTACACAGATCTGCATTCACAGAAACCTCTTTAGTCATAAACAGACAGTACTATCTAATTTATAAAGCTTGAAGTATTGCCATAGAGAGCACATATTCCAAAAACTACATACGTTTAAAAAACTCAAGTCAAGTCAAAGTCAAGCAATCAAAAGATAAAAAGATATAGGATTAGGTTTGGTAAAACGAACAAAAATCTGCAAAGTCTTCTCCCCCTTTTTGTCAGCATAAAAAAAATCAAGGAGCTCGAGGAATGCGAACAAGTTGAAAGTCTCCCATAGACTTTACAGTGTCTTCCAACTTCCTCAAATCTTCCTGTACTTGGGTGAGAGTAGCGCCCTTTGCAGTATCCTGAATCTGACGCTGAACATCTTTGATCTAATCATGCAAAGTGATGAACATTGCATGATTTTCATTCTGCAAGGTCTGAAATTCATATCCCATGGCATAAATTTGACCTTTAAGTTCCAAGATGATCTCAAGCAGCTTTTGAAAATTTCCAGAGTTGTCAGTCTGAGTGCTTGTTTCAGCTCGGTCTGATGGTGGAGTCAAGCCAGTATGAATTTCAGCAGGCGGTTCAGTGTGTGGAGATGATGCCTCTCCTTCAGGAAACTGTGCAGCATGAATATCCTCAGCATCAGGAGGTGATCGACTAACACCTGTTTGAGCATCCTCTTCTCTAAAAGTCAGCCGAAGAGGTGTGTGTTCGCTTTCTTTATCTCCCCCTGTCTCCATGTCTTCTGGTGGAGAAAAGAATTCATCTTTCTGAGGCGTTTCCTCAGAGACAAGGTGTTGTAAATCCTCCTTTTCTGCTGGAGAATCTGTTCTTGCAGGTTCATCTGCTTGTTCTTCTTTTCTTTCTTCCTCTTCCTCTCTTTCTTCCTTGCTTTCTTCCTCTGTCTTCTCTTCCTCTTTCTTCTCTTTCTCTTCCTCTTTCTTTTCCTCTTTCTCTTTCTCTTTCTCTTCCTCTTTCTCTGCAACTTGATGTTCTGGAGCAGTTGGAGTAGATGCAGCAATTTGAGAAATAAGAACAGAGATAGGAATTGCATCCTCATCATCTTCATCTTCCAGGATGACAGCCCTTCGCTTCTTGGTAGAACCAGCCACAGGTTCTTTCCCTTTCCTTTTTGCTGCTGATGAGTCTGGTCTGAGTTTTATAGGAGTCTTTTCCTTGAATTGCTCCAGCTTCTTGCTAAGCTCTTTTAGACGCATCTTGGTAATTATCCTCAGCCCAATGACCATTTTATCAATAGTCTTCACTGTTAGAATATGAGGAGGTTGAATGTTGAGATGTTTGAAGAGACGAGTAATGAGAGCAGCATAAGGAAGCTTTCCTTTGTCCTTAACCATGCATCTGTACATGTGAAAGATAATGGTATGTGGCAAGGAGAAGTTCACACCTATCTTGATGGCAAACATCAACTTCGCTTCAGAAATTGAAACATCTGTCTTAGATGTCGATTTGGGTCTTAGACAGTTGATTACAATTTTATGCAGCAAAGTATTTGTTGCATTCATTCTGGAATAAGATAGTCTTCCTTCTGCAATTCTGTCCTTTGCTAGTTCAAGCGTAGCATGACTCACAGACACACCGATTGGTTGGAAAGCCCCTCTTTCCACACCAAGCACATCAGCCAAAATGTCACAATCAATGACATACTCCTTATCTCTCACACTGAAGGTAAAGCTGTTTGCATCAATGAAACTGATTTTGGAGTAGAAATAGGCAGTCAATTCAGAATGTGCTGTGTCACAGTCTGTGCAGAACTGATAAAGTTGGAGCTTTTCGAATTTCTCTCGCAGATTTATACTCAACAAGTCCAGAAAATCGAAATCCACAGTTCGTGGGTTCATCACCCCACGCTTCAGCAATTTTTCATATCTCTTCCTGTGTCCGTCTGAGCGGAACAATTCATCCTTCTTCCCCTTAGGCTCGCAGCCACACCCATCCATGGTTTAAAGTGCATGAACATCTTTTCATCATCATCCTTTCCCTCAGGCTGATTCATACTACTAAACCTAAGGTCACTCGGGAAATTTGCAAATGCTCTTGCAGCCGTTCCCTCAGGCACAATTCCAGACCTTTCCATAACAGTAAGAAAGTGCGTCTCGTTTCTATAACCCTTCTCTTTCAGAAACTCATCCACAAAAGTCATAGCAGAACCTTCCTTTAACGCAGAGTAAAGCTTATAAACGAAGGCAGGTTTTAGAGTTCTTACTGGTTCGATATCTTCATAAATCGTTTCATCTTGAGGTCTAGTTGGGGATGACCGCTGTTGAGATTGCTCAGTAGGAAAGTCGCTTTCCTCAGTGAGATCAAAATGCGTAGGCCCCTCACCAGAGCCTTGTGGTCCCCTGTTTGCTATTCTGGAAGACTTCCTCTGATACGACATTGTGCTTTTCTTTGGAGAGACTTTCTCACTTGTGTCGCAAGAAAGTTGAGAACTTTGAAACAAAGAGTTTTGGAGAGAAAAAATCCAGAGTAGTGAAAAGCTTTTGATCTAGGGTTTCTGAGTAAAGTGAAAAACGAAGGAGAAGAGATGTATAAAAGATAACAGGTACGGGGAATAACCAAGCGTCGTATATTTTGGAAATCTTGAATTTTCCTTTTTGAAAAATAACTGCCTTAATAAAACGATAACCACTTCTTTTGAAAATAATAACCGACTTAAAATAGACAGATAATCTTACCTTATCAATAAGACAGATTAAGTAAGGAAACTTACAGTCGTGTCGATTCGTATTCTCAGTCTTTTAACCTTTGAGTCTGATGCTCTGTCAGACTTTAGTTACTGAGTCTGAACTTCAACATTCTTCAAGAGATAATATATTGAGTCTTGAGCGAATAGACTCAAACAAGCTTTTCTCAAGAGGCTTTGTGAAGATGTCTGCCAGTTAATTCTTTGAGTCTATGAATCGTATCAAGACTTCTTTGTTCTGAACATGATCTCTTATAAAGTGATGTCGAATCTCAATATGTTTTGCTCTTGAATGTAGAATGGGATTCTTTGTAAGATTGATTGCACTGGTGTTGTCACATCTAATTTCTATGCAAGAGTCTTCAATGCCAAAGTCTTGCAGTTGTTGTTTTATCCACAATATTTGAGAACAGCAACTTCCAAGAGCAACGTATTCTGCCTCAGCTGTTGAAAGAGCCACAGTACTTTGTTTCCTCGAAAACCAGGATACCACCCTGTTTCCAAGCAATTGACAAGTACCTGAAGTGCTTTTTCTTTCAACTCTACAACCTGCAAGATCTGCGTCTGAATAGCCAAGAAGTGTAAAGTCTCCTTCTTTGGGATACCAAAGACCGATCTTAGCAGTAGTAGCAACATATTTAATAATACGTTTAACAGCGCTTAAGTGAAATTCTCTAGGGTCAGATTGAAACCTAGCACATATGCAAACACTAAATAATATGTCAGGTCTGGATGCAGTAAGATAAAGAAGTGAGCCAATGATACTCCTGTATAATTTTTGGTCAATTTTCTTCCCTGCTTCATCTTTGTCTATCTTCAAGGAACTTGATATTGGTATGTCAGTCTTTTTGCAATTTTCCAGACCGAACTTTTTAACAAGTTCTTTTGCATATTTCTCTTGATGAATGAATATTCCCTCCTTTAGTTGTTTGACTTGAAGACCAAGGAAAAAGGATAGTTCACCCATCATGCTCATCTCGAATTCATCCTGCATAGACTTAGAAAATTTCTTGCACAAAGTCTCGTTAGATGATCCAAATATGATGTCATCAACATAAATCTGAACAAGTAAAAAGCTTTTACCTTCCTTTTTAATGAATAACGTAGTGTCAACCTTTCCTTTAGAAAAGCCACTATGAATTAAGAAATTACTTAGCCTTTCATACCAAGCTCGAGGAGCTTGTTTCAGTCCATATAAAGCTTTCTTCAGTCTGAATACAGAGTCTGGTTTCTTTGAATCTTCAAAACCAGGAGGTTGTTCTACGTAGACTTCTTCTTGAATAAATCCATTCAGGAATGCACTTTTGACATCCATTTGAAACAACCTGAAATTCTTATAGCAAGCAAAAGCAAGTAATAATCTGATTGCTTCTAACCTTGCTACTGGAGCGTAAGTCTCATCGTAGTCTATCCCTTCTTCTTGCGTGTATCCTTTAGCTACGAGTCTTGCTTTGTTTCTCGTTACTTTGCCTTTTTCATCAACTTTGTTCCTGAAAACCCATTTAGCTCCAATAACTGATTTACCTTTTGGTTTGGGAGTTAATTCCCATACGTCATTAATACTGAATTGTCTGAGCTCTTCTTGCATTGCTTCAATCCAGCTTTCATCAGCTAAAGCTTCTTCGATATTTTTGGGTTCTATTTCAGAAATAAGAGCAACAGCACTAGACTCCTCTCGCCTTTTGGATCTTGTTCGAATTCCCTCATTAATGTTTCCAATAATGAGTTCTTCAGGATGACTGGACTTGTGCTTCCAGTTACTATTCAGTCTGATAGATTGTTGATCTTCTTCTTGAGTAGATTCTTCATCAGTAGCTTGTTGTACTGATTTTGAATTAGCAACTGCTTCAGTGGAGTTAGCTTTAGCAGTGTCTGGAGCAGATTCTGAGTCTTCAGTCTGTATCTGCTGAATTTGTGGAGAGTCTTGAAATTTGACATTCATTGATTCTTCCACAGTCTGAGTCTTTTTGTTGAACACTCTAAAGGCTTTGCTTGTTGTAGAGTATCCAAGAAAGAATCCTTCATCTTATTTTTCTTCAAACTTACCAACACGATCATTTGCATTCTTTAGAATAAAACATTTGCATCTAAATATTTGAAAATAAGAAACTATTGGTTTCTTTCCTTTAAAAATTTCATAAGGAGTTTTCTCAAGAATTGGTCTTAAAAACACTCTATTTATAATATAGCAAGCAGTTGAAACAGCTTCTGCCCAAAACCTTGAAGAAACTTGATTTCCATTTAAAAGTGTTCTTGCCATTTCTTGTAAAGATCTATTCTTCCTTTCCACAACCCCATTCTGTTCTGGTGTATATGGAGAAGAAAATTTATGTTGAAAACCAAATTCATCACACAAGTTAGCAAAGTCTTGATTTTCAAACTCACCTCCATGGTCTGTACGAATGCTTGTAATAGTGTGACATTTCTCATTCTGCACCTTTTTAGCAAATTTTGAAAAGAGAGAGAAAGTCTCTGACTTACTTGTAAGAAAGTAGACCCAAGTAAATCGTGAATAGTCATCCACTATTACCAGACAGAACCTTTTACCACCAATGCTTTTCGTTCTGGTAGGTCCAAACAAATCCATGTGCAAAAGCTGCAATACATGATTAGTGGAAACTCTATTTATTGATCTGTAAGAATTTCTAACCTGTTTACCCAGTACGCATGGTGTACATAGATCAGACTTTGAATAATTCAAAGTAGGCAATCCTCGAACAAGTTTCTTTGTAGAGATCTTGTTGATCTGCTTCATGTTGATATGGCCTAGCTTTTTGTGCCATAGATTTGCTTCATCTTGTACTGATATTAAGCATTGTGATCTTTCTTGATTCACATCCAGAAGATAGATATTTCCATGTCTTCGACCAGTAAAAGACTGAGTAAGGTCTTTACTGATTCCAGAGCACGTTTCTTCCTGAAAGTTGATCTTGAAACCAGAATCACACAACTGACTTATGCTAAGCAAGTTGTAATTTAATCCTTCAACTAATGAAACATTATTGATAGACAAACTCCCAATCTTCACTGTTCCTCGACCAGTAATCTTCCCTCTATTGTTACCACCAAAGGAAACTTTTCCTCCGTCTATCTGGATAAGTTTTATGAAGCAGTTTGAGTCTCCTGTCATATGTCTTGAGCAGCCACTATCAAGATACCATTTTATCTTCTTTTTGATAGTAACCTACAATTAACAAGAATTCAAGCTCTTTTTGGTACCCATACCATCTTGGGTCCAAAAGTGTTAGTACAATAGACAGTCTTAGCCTAGCTCTTTTTAACAGGTCTCCAAACTAAAGGACATTCTTTCTCGAAGTGTTCTAAGCTTTTACACTTGGAACATCTCAGAGCATTTCTACCAACAGGTTTTACAAAGACTTTCTGAAAATGATTTTTGTAAACAGTTCTAGCTGGTCTTTGTTTAATTCTTTCTTTTACCTTTGGAAAATCAATTAGTGGAATAGTTTCAGAAGTCATACCAAGACCTAACTTGTCAAAATATGGTCTTTGTATCGAAAGAATCTTATCCAGCTTTTCAGAACCATTTGAAAATTTCTTTGATATGTTAGTGATATCATTTTTCAAAAGATTATTTTCATTTGAAATACTGTCTGAGTTTTCTTTCACAACAGCAAAATCTTTTTCCAGTTTTTCAACCTTTTCTTTCATAAGTTTATCCTGATGTTTCAATGTAGAATTTTCCCTTTTCAATTCGGAGATCCTCTTAAGAGAGGTTTTCGGACTAAGACAAAGTTCATCAATGTATTTAGAAACTTTAACAGGAATTTTCAAGTTACTTACCTCGAGTTCGCTGTCTGAGTCTGTGTCTGAATCAAGGTCTGAGTCTGAGTCTGATTGTGCCATTAAACAAATATTGGCATAATCATTGTCACTATCTTCACATTCAGTATCACTCCAAGTCTCTGCCTTGAGTGCCTTCCTGTTTTTCTCAGACTTCCCTTTTCTCTTCTTTAACAGATGACAGTTAGGTCTGATGTGTCCCTTTTTTCTTGCATTCAAAGCAAGTCACTTCTTTATTCGTATCATCTTCCTCTGTTGACCTATTTTGAAACCTTTGAGAATTTTGTTTCTTCCAATTGAATTTCCTTCCTTTTCTGTTCAGCTTTCTGAATCTCTTTATCATAAGTGCCAGTTCTTCATCATCTAGATCTTCTTCAGAATCTGTAACATCAGAATAGTCATTAGACTTTAAGGCAATAGATTTCTTACCTTTTGAGTCTTCCTCTTCGTTGTTCTGTTCTACTTCATAGGATTGAAGAGTTCCAACCAATTCATCTACAGAAAGTGGAGCAATCCTCGGTGTCTCTCTTATTGAGGTTTTTATATGATTCCAGTCTTTTGAGAGTCCACGAAGGAGTTTGTTGACCTTCATATGTCCTAAGATTGGATGTCCTTGATATTCAAGACCATTCACAATTTCAGTAAAGCGACTAAACATGTCAGTAATTGATTCTCCTGATCTCATCTTAAAGACTTCATATTGTCCCAAGAGAATGTTGATCCTTGTTTCTTTCACACGATCAGTTCCTTCATAGGTAATGTGAAGCCTGTCCCATACTTCTTTTGCTGTATCACAAGAAGATATTCTACTATATTCAGTAGGGGATAAAGCACAATATAAAGAGTAAATAGCTTTGGCGTCGAGAGTCTGTCTCTTGGTAATTTCTTCTTGAGTCAAAAGAGTAGGAACAACAGGTTCTTTTCCTCTCTCTGAGTCTGATTTAGCAACAGGAATGATTCCTTTATCAACCACTTCCCATTCCAAAGGATCTTTCGATCTTAGGAATGCCTTCATCTTATTTTTCCATATGCTGTAATCCTTTCCATCAAAGTATGGAGGTCTGGTATTGCTTTGTCCTTCAACCAACCCTGTAGGCAGCATACTAGCCATAGATCTTTTACTTAGAAGTAAAGACACTTCTTATAAACAAGTACACAAGCTCTGATACCAATTGTTAGAACTAGTATTAGCACCTAGAGGGGGGGTGAATAGGTGTTTATCGCAATTTTAACAATTCAAATCAAATGGGATATGAATAATTTAAAATCAACGATTGCAGCAAATGAAAGCAATTAACAATATAAAGGATTAGGGATAGAGAATCAAGACTCCAGATTTATAGTGGTTCGGCTTAGATCAAGCCTACGTCCACTCTCCCGCACGGACAGCCCTTCTGGCTGGATTTCACTAAGAATCAATAAGAGTGATTACAATCTCACGCTCTTGAGTCCACAGTGTAGATTACTCTACTACACTTCCTCAAGATCTACAATATGATCTCTCTTTTGATTACATGTAATGCTCAAAGAATGATATCGCAAAGTAGTAAAGGAGATTTCAGACTTTGGAATTCTTCTATCCGCACCCTTCAACAACTAGAGCATCTCTCTTATATACTTCTTCATGCCTTCAATACCGTTGGCACCTTCCAAAGAAGTTCTTCCAATCAACCCGTTGGACAGAATCAATTAGAGAGATCTCGAGCTCTTTAAGGTAAGTGTTGATAGCCCATCAATCCTACTCACCCATACAATCAGGATCTCGGTTTCCATAAGTAGATCCTTCCAAATATAAGTTGCGAAGTCGTCAAAGAATCTAACATATTCCATATAAAACTTAGATCGTTTAGTGCTGAATCCAGTAGAAAGATATCCATTAGTCGTTAGAATAAAGATCGTATAAGATCAGAATAAACGTCGTCCTGGAGACTGTCCATGTGAGTAGACTTTGAAATATAAGTCTTGAGTCTTGCTAGCTTCAGACTTTAATCTTCAGACTTTGATCTTCAGACTTTGATCTTCAGACTTTGTCAAGAGAGTCCGTAAGTCTTCAGACTAGACTGATAAACCTGTTTTGTCAACTTCAAAATACCTTAAGGGATTTCATCCAACATTCTTAACTTCACCATTAAGTATTGGATACTTAAGGGAATGATGAGTTACATGTCATTGGGTATTATGATGCCCGAGTTAGAACACAGGTGTTTGTATTAGACAAGTTCACTGAACGTGATGCATATGGAACAGTTAGTGACATGGAAGCTTTTAGCGTTGTCAATGTCTAATTGTTCATGCTTTGGTCTTATGTAAATAATCCTTAGACCTGAGGCACAATGTTAACTTGTGTGTCGAACAACTATGGTTCACAGGTGCACATATTGTCGGGTTGTTGATTCGTCTTTGTACCTGATGGTCATATTTTGTTCATATACGAAGTTACACGTGTGCGCAATATGGAATCTGTCTCCTTGTTATATGCAAGGTATGATAATGATGTCCTATGCGATCTAATTGTGACACTGCATTGAAATCCTCGGTCGGGGTTGTAACTGAGAATAAATTGTTTATGTCTCGAATAAAATGCATGTCAATTAGATTTGTGCATATGATCGAATTAATTACCTGACAAATATTCCACGGTCTTTGTTTGATCGGGACATAGTAAGACAGAGGGATTGAATTACACCATAGCCAAAGCTGACAGGTTTATTATGTTCTTAAAGCATTCACACTATCTGGGTAGTCATGACATATTGCTAGATGTCAATCATGGCTTGTAGGACCCAAAGATTAATCGGGACAATTAATTCTTTTGGGAGTACTAATGTGTTAGTATAAGTCTTACTAGCAGCTTAGTGATGAACCTAGGGATGTCACACACCATAAACAATTAGGATAACGTGGAACAAGAGAGAAATATAATTGCAAATGTGTTTGTAATTACTGCAATCGAATTGAGTCGATTTGAAATTAAATTAAATGAGATTTAATTTAATTTGTATTATAGTCACGAGCCTACTTGCATATGATGCACACGTATGCCCAAAGTGGATACATGTTAATGTATTTCAATTGTACGTATAAAGATTATGTTCTTTTTATTTTTAAGGGGGATTAATAATTTATTTATTCATTTAATTAATTAATTAATTGATTGATTGATTAATTAAAGTGGAAATAGTCAGCAATTTTTGCTGACCATTTCACACGAATTCGTGCACATGCACGCACGAATTCGTGCATGATGGTCGGCGGTTGCGGACCATCATGCACGAAATCGTGCTTGAACGGTCAGCGGTTGCTGACCGTTCCGTTCATGCACGATCGAGACGATCGTGCATAAAAGATGAGAATCAGCAATCGTTGCTGATTCGTTGAAGCTTTAAAATAAAAATGAATTGCCGCAAAAGGGAATAGAAAGGGCATAAGTGCTCGTTGCCAAAAAGAGAGAAAAACAGTGTGCGTGTGTTTTGTGTCTGATAGACACGAAAACAAAAAGGAATTCTCTCTCGTTCGGGCCGTGACTATAATACATCAAGGATACGGCAGATCGTGTCCATGAGATTGCTAGCACGATCAAAGTGGTGAATATCTGAAAGTTCTCTCTTATGTTCGACGTCAATTGTTGGTGTGTCTGAACTAGAGGTCTGACGTTTGTGGGGCTCGAACTGTAAAACATCCGAACCAATTCATTTAAAGCATACTTCGAGAGCTAATTCGTGTAACTCTCTTTTTACATTCAGATTTTTTGATTAAAACGCACGAACAACACCTTCGGAGAATCATGTAAAATATATCTTCTTATTTCCGCTGCGTTCTTTTTGTTAATTTTACCTATACATGATTCTTAAAACCCCAACAGCATCTGAAGGAAGACGCACCTAGAGATCGAAAATGGTTTACTAGCTGAAGCCACTCTCACTGTCCACTGCAAATTGAAGGACAATGACCTAGGACCCATCGTGTAGGACAGCTGGAAATTCTCCTTCATACCCAGCTTCATCGACTGAACCCTTTTCTTTTGTGGCTTTTCGTGGCCCGGAGGTCTGAGTGGTTTGACATATACGTGCAATCGAGAGACGATGGCCAATGCACCGAGAACACCAAGTGCGTCGAGGGCAGATGCACCGTGTGCACTTGGAAGAACTCCCCTAATGGTCCCTGTAGGCTCGGCGAAGAGTTCGATGCCTGTTATCACCGGAATGCTCGTTCGTAGTTAGGGGGAAGAAAATCCCTTTTGCGAAGGTTGTAAGAATTAATGTGGCCCACATGATATGATTTATGTTATATAGTTTAATAATTATTGTTATGTTATGAAATAATTAATTATTGGTTACAAGGAGTTACGAATCTAAAAAAAAAATGAAGAGGTACGACTAAATTGAAATGGTATATCGCTTTGATGGAAGGCACCTTTTCAACGGACGTACAAATAGAGTTCGGTCCTCTCTCCACCCACAATGAACAACAATAACATAAAGGATTTTGGTATTCTCTCCTCCATCGAAAGAATACATCAAGAATAGTGGGTTAAGGGAGAGAAATCGGATTTCTTCTTTGGATCGTGTTCTTCGGGTTTTGTACGACGATCATCAAGTGCAACGCTATGGATAAAGGTATGTCTTCATCTATTGTGAGAATTATGAAGATCAAAAGATCACTGCGTTTAGTATGAGTTTCCGCATTACAGATTTATGATATATAATGACTTACAGTTGGTATCAGAGCGTGGTTTATGATCTCATGTTTTTTCCGTTTATAGAAATATTATGATTTATGTTTGATGATTTGTTAAGATCCTGTTCGTAGTATTTATTGTTGTTGAAATGTTTTCGGACGATTATGTTGAAGAAAATTCGAATAATGAATGTTTTCATAAAAGAAAATGTCGAAAATGGTAGAATCCAAGGGAAACAGAGAAGGAAATGGCGAAGAAAAGGTTCTGTCGAGCCGGGGAAGAAGGCGCGTGGGTCCATGCGCGCGTTGCAATCGCTGGCATGTGGACCCACGCGCCACGCGCCGTTTCGCGCGCACCAACCGCGGGCGCGTGGGATCACGCGCGCACGAAACGGCGCGGCGCTTGACAGGTGCGTGCAACGCACGCGCCCGCGGCAGTTGCCAGGCGCGTGCATTGCACTCGCCTGCGCGCTGGACGCACGCGTGCTGAGCACGCGCCCGCCGAGGACGAAGGCACGTGCTCGGCACGTGCCTGACATCCCCGCGCGGTGAATTTTACCATTTTGCCCCTCCCGAAGCTCCTAATTACTATTTTGCCCTTCTTTTGATGGTTATTTACAGTTACGCCCCTATTTAATTTATAATTACAGTTATGCGCTTACTGTTTATTACGGTTATGCCCTTACTGCCCTTATGGAATTATGATTTTACGATTTTACCCTTATGCTTTTATTACGGTTTTGTCCTTGTGTGCAATTTGGTAAATATTTGTATTTTACAATATTAAAAAATTCATATTATGAAAGGTTTGTTAGTCACCAAAGTGGCCAAACTTTGAAGTCTTTTGAATTTTTTTTTTATATTGTAAATTATTTTATTCAATTACCCATAATTAATTGATGCTATTTATGAAATTGATATATTGCATATGATTATTTATGTTATGGGTATATTGAAGTTCATTTATTATAAGAACTTAGGGATTAACCCAAAGGCTAATTATTTTCTATAATTCATGAACGTTATAGTTGATAATTAATATGACTTATTACTTTTGTTTGTATATCCAAAGATAGCAAATAAATTTTAATAAGATATATTTACAATTTCAAATAAAAGTTATTAGCATCATTATGGTTTTTATATATTTGTATATCATAGGATCGCCCAAAGGAGAACTATGATGTACATGTGTAGTTTATTTTGAATCTGATTAGGTGATATTCTCAAGGCATTAATGTATGAGTATTTTCTTGCATATGTTTGCAGTATCTGTACCTGTTTTACTCCATTCGCACGCCTCATCTGTTCCTTTATTCAATGGGATAAATTTTCCTGATTGGAGTGAACAAGCCCAGTTTCACTTAGGTGTCCTGGATCTTGATTTAGCACTTCAAGCTGAGAAACCAGCTGCTATTACTGATGAAAATAACAATGATGAAAAGTCTTTCTATAAAGTTTGGGAAAGATCGAATAGACTGAGCTTAATGGTCATGCGAATGACAGTTGCAAACAATTTAAAGACTTCTCTTCCCAAAACTGACAATGCTAAGGAATTTATGAAATTTGTGAAAGAGCGTTCTCAAACTACTGATAAGTCACTTGCTGGTACATTAATGAGTACACTGACCACCATGAAATATGATGGTTCGCGTACCATGCATGAACATATACTTGAGATGACGAATTTAGCAGCAAAGTTAAGGACTTTAGGGATGAACGTGGATGAGTACTTTTTAGTACAATTTATACTTAATTCCTTGCCTCATGAGCAATATGGGCCATTTCAAATGAATTACAACACTATAAAGGATAAGTGGAATGTAAATGAATTGGCCAGTATGCTAGTTCAAGAGGAAACAAGGATAAAGAATGGGAAACAAGTATATGTACCTGTTTCACTCCATTCGCACGCCTCATCTGTTCCCTTATTCAATGGGATAAATTTTCCTGATTGGAGTGAACAAGTCTAGTTTCACTTAGGTGTCCTGGATCTTGATTTAGCACTTCAAGCTGAGAAACCAGCTGCTATTACTGATGAAAGTAGCAATGATGAAAAGTCTTTCTATAAAGTTTGGGAAAGATCGAACAGACTGAGCTTAATGTTCATGTGAATGACAGTTGCAAACAATCTAAAGACTTCTCTTCCGAAAACTGACAATGCTAAGGAATTTATGAAATTTGTGAAAGAGCGTTCTCAAACTACTGATAAGTCACTTGCTGGTACATTGATGAGTACACTGACCACCATGAAATATGATGGTTCGCGTACCATGCATGAACATATACTTTAGATGTGTATCCTCTCTTGATATTCAATAAAACAGTACTTGTCAATGATGTACATGAGAGGCGCATAGCGAAATCCCATCGGGTTGCCAGTTGCCTGGCACGTAATGAGCATGGACGTGACGAAGGATTAAAGAAAACTCAATGTTTGTGCATTTGCCAATTGACTTTTTATCTAATAAAAATGTTAGTTTCTATTGGCGGCACCTTCGCAAAGAGGGTATGTGGCCGAACGGTAGACAATATCTTGAGCGCCACGTATTTTCTTCTTTTTTTTTTTTTTATAGATTCACTTATAATTGATACTTATCTCAAATTAAGAAAAAATTATAACCCTAACCCTCTTTTCTATCTCATCTCGGCGAAGCAAATCGATAAACTATTTGAATACTCAGAATTAAATACAGGAGGATGGAAGTGAGAGAAAGAAAGCCCATCAATTTCGATTTCTTTTTAAGGAAAAAAATGATGACACATTTTTTAATCGAAAAGATTTTTTTTTTTTTTGGTAGAAATTTTTAAAGATTAAGCTTCTCTATTTATTATCTGATGACTAAACCCCATCCTAGCTACGAAATTCCGTACTTCCTTTGCAATGAATGAATTCGCACATGGGTTGCTTCCTTTTCTTTGGGTCATGTCACATGCGTTGCTTTACGAGTCTAAAACCTACGACATACAACATGCAACTACAAAATAAATGAATTTATCAAACTACAAACGAATATATTAGCATATACGCTTGTAATTCCTTAAGAAGAGACCATAAACTAAGGTTGAACGTTGCTGGAAATTCAAGCCGAACCGATACTCAGCCTTTCAATTGAAAATTTGGTAGTAAATTAAAGCGGTAGTCATATCAATTGGCATTTAGCATCTCACTGCTTTTTTCAGTGATCGACTCATTTACCGTTGATAGAATGCTGACTTTTCCAGCATGTGGCAGCCGGAACTAGATACACCATCCGGTTGGCATCGATGCCTTTGCTGTCACACCCCAAAACTACAAATAATAGGGATGACACGGCCGTCCTTCCACACGAATGACACAGCCTCAAACACAACCAACAACCTGATGTCAACTTATATATATATATCAAACAATATATACATATCATATAGACTAACAGATTGGTTGCAACATCAGAGTTTCTATAATCCACCAAAAGAAATATACAATTAGAACTCAGACAATCCAACCACTAGCAAGGAAAGTGCACCACTTCCTTTGGCCATACCCAAAAATAGAACTCCCCAAAAGTTTCCCACCGATGGCGCACTCGCTTTATTCGCCGCTAACCGAGAAACCTGAAAAGATTAAAGGAGAAGTGGAATGAGCAACAACAGCTCAATGAGTAGTACATATCTTCTAAGCAGATCGAACAACCACTATGCATGTATACAAAGTAATACCAAACTTCATAATGCCAACTCAATATATAAAATACATATCAAATCATAAAAGGGTTATTTGATATCATTAAAGCTTTATACTAATATGGAAAACTCATTTAAATCATCATCAAAAGTCAAGTATCAATGGTCAAGTCCATTGAATAATCTCCATCAAAAACACATCAATGGTCTATCCATTGATTCATCTCATATCAAACACACGTCGATGGTCCATCCATCGACCAATCTTTTGCTCAATAAGTAACCATGGTCACGACACAACGCCTTGTGACAATGCGACCAAGATTCTCCCCTTGGCAAGATCTCCACCTACAAAGCTGATGGCTGGGCCTAGAAGGATATCCTAAACCTAGTATGCATACCCCAAAAACCCCTCATTGGGTTCACAGTCATATTGAGCATAAATGATCATTCTCCAATACTAGAAATCCAATCCAAAAATCAATATCTTAAATCAAACAAATAATATTTGCATCATAGCCCATCATCCATTTCATATCTATTTCTCAAATCATCATAAACTTTTCCATCAATTGGTCACAAAGCAATTTCATATATATTTCTCCACAAACTTTATATAATACGCTTTTCAAACACTCATAATCAACCAAAGGGTAGTAAATGCTCAATCCGACTTTTATGCAATAAAAATGCTCCTCTCTATTCAATATATATACATATATATATTTCAAGACATGATTTTATAAAACCAAAGAATATATAGTACCACTCACCTCGTTGTCTACAACCAAATGACGAATGATACCCGTATCGTCGAACTTACGGCCCTATCAAATAACCGAGGAATAATGTTAACATCTAATAAAACTCTTATCTTAACTACGAAATTACTAACTGATGCCTTAACTCTAACAAAAAGACTTCTATGCGCTAACAAATCGCAACACGGAGTTTAAACGCAAAACTTGATCACGCCTAACTTCCTCCTCCGAACCCCGATTCAAACGAATTTATAGTCAATAGAGAGCCCTTGACACATATTACAAGAATCTCAACTTCACCGTCCCAAAATCAAGCCGAAATGTGACAAAATACAGGCCTGAAGCTGTTGGACGCGTACTATTCACTGCGCGCGGGAAAGTTTGAAATTTTGTTTCGGACAAACCACAAGCTCAAATCCGTAAAATCCCATGGCTCCACAACACCCTAAATTATCATTCCTATGAAAATACGCGGCTCAACGTGTCATGCCCCGATCCTCAAACGTGTGCCCATCCCTCACCTGGTCGATTAATAGCGACGTCACAGGACGCATCGCCGACCCTATTCATTTAATATGCGCAAGCGGAAGTATGAAGAAAATCCCCAGACAATGAAACAATGGGATAGAAAAGCAGGGCCATATTTTTCATATTGAAATTTATAACCAAACTTTTATACAAAGCACAAACTAGAGTACTTCACAACTATTCACAACTTTTACTCTTAACTCTATTCACATCAAAATGGAGCTCCCAAAAGAAGATGGGATCTCAGTCCATCCGGATCGTACTCAAGATCCCGCTCGATGCTATCTTCTTCTCCCAAAAATTATTCTCCTTTGGTTTCACCTCAAAGTTTTCCTTCTCAGATTTCCTCCTCCTCAGCTCCTCATCGAGATCCTGAAATGTTATCCCACAACCGGGATGAGACTACGTCTCAGCGAGTTCTACCCCACTAAGACTCAATTAGGGAACCAATACACTACTCGGTTGCCTAAGCACAGCACGAGTCAGAGGACTTACCTTGGCCTCAGATTTCCACCTACAAATCAATACAATTCATAGTAGGCACCCAACTACTCATAACAAATCGAACTAGTCGATTACATGTCATAGAGCACACGTGCATTCTCTAAGGCACTAGTTCACCAAAGTGATGCATTAAATCACCGAGCCCACGTGTCTCTTCCAAGATGCCTCACTTAATTCCCTGGGCCCACGTGCATTCTCTAAGGCACTAGTTCACCAAAGTGATGCATCAAATCATCAAGCCCACGTGCCCTTTTTACGATGCCTGGGCCACGTGCATTCTCTAAGGCACTTGTTAACCAAAATGATGCATCAAGTCACCGAGCCCACGTGCCCTTTTAGATGCCATACTCTGTCATCGAGCCACGTGCATTCTCCAGGAGGACATATCGAGTCTCCGAGCCACGTGCATTCTCTAAGGCGACCTCTTCGCCAAGATGACATATTCAACCACCGAACACACGTGCAATCTCCAGGTGATATCCCAATTCACCGAGCCCACGTATCTTCTCTCAAGTAATTACCAACTTACTTTCGATATCGACAACCAATACCCGACGATTTCTCAGTCAAATAATAAAAATCACATCACTTAAGAATATATCGTAAAATTTCATAATTAAATCAATTCCAGATAACGTAGAACTCAAATAAATAAATGGACTGCACCACGATAATCAGCACGAGATTTCGGTCGTCGGCCATCTCCGTCTTAATTTCCGAAAAATAAATAAATAAATAATTAATTTCGAAAATTAAATAATAAATATTAAAAATTCAATTTAGCTCAAAATAGAGCTCGATTAAATAAACTGACTTCATCACCATCATCAGCATAATATTCCGGTCGCTGGCCATCCAAGTTGAATTTTCGGAAAATAAATAATTAAATAATTAATTTCGAAAATTAAATAAATAACTACAATAAATTCAATTCAACACAATGTAAAGCTCAATTAAATAAACAGGCTGCACCACGATCATCAGCATAATATTCCGGTCGCTAGCCATCCAAGTTGAATTTTCGGAAAATAAATAATTATTTAATTTAATTTCGAAAAATAATTTTTAAATGCCAAAAATTCAACTTAGGCCCGAAATATCAAATTGAAGCCCGATAAAGGGTCGGAAAATTCCCGGGCTACCCTCAATAAATAGAAGAATATGTCTACTTGCTAATTACGCATTCAATTTGACTAATTTACAACATAATCAACTAATAAACCCTAATCAAATCACCTAAGCTTAATTAAATAAACTAAACAACCAATGAAGTATAATTAACCCACTAAGCAAGCATTAGTGTGGTTACCCACCAGAATCGCGCGCAACCGGTATCAAATCGACGGGCTCGGCGCAGGGATCGATTCCTCTCAAAGCACGGCATGAAACCGATGTTCGGAAACGGCCCAAAGAGGCCTCGGAAGTGGCTGGAAACCCACTCGTGGGGGCTGCGTTTTCTGAAATATAACTCACAAAACAGCCACAAAACTCATCCACAAGGGCGGCAAGGCACGGGAGAGGGTCGGTGGAGGTCCAGCGGCTTCGAACGGTGGCCGGAGGTGGCCGGATGAGGGCTGAACAGGGCTGGGCAATAGTTGGTTCGTGCGGGGGAGGACGCCCGGGGCACGAGGAGGTTGGTGGCGGAGCGCGCGGCGAGCGGCGGACGCGGGCGCGGGCGGCAGGATGGCGGCGAGCTTCAGTCTCCGGCGAGCTGTGGCTTCCGTCTTCTTCAATTTCTGGTTTGTTGGTTTCGAACAAGAAGAAGAAGGGAAGAGGCTTCCGTTCACGTGGGGTGGGGGAAAGGAAGAGAGAGGAGAGAGAGAAGGGATAAGTGTTAGGGGGTTTGACTAGTCAAAAAGAAGAAAAGAAGAGGGAGAAGAGAAAACCAAATTGAGTTTGGTTTGGGGGGGGGGAATTCCGCACATGGGGAAAAGGGAGAGGAGAGAGCGAAGAGAGAGAAAGAAAAAGAAAGAAAAGAAAGGGAGGAAAAGAAAAAAAGAAATAGTACAAGAATAAGTAAAAATTTACCTTATTCAAAATTTACTATTTCTTTTCATTTCTTTTTCCCTTTTTAAATTTCTTCTGGTCTTCAGTTTTCCTTCCAATAATTTCTTTCTCGAAATTTCTGACTCGTCAATAAATTGACGGACGATGAGACAATTTCCCAAAAATAAGAATTATGACATGCTTAAAATTCGATTCCCGAAATCAAGTTCAATTTCGTGGTTAAAATCAATCAGACGCGATTTTAGCCCAATCCAACCAATTAAGTAGCTTTTAGGGATTTTCACCGCGAATACATCCCTTAACGGCTTCACTCAATGGGTTGGTTAACTTGTGAGTGATCAGCTCAGAGAAAAAGGACCGTAGGCACGTAGACGAAAGGCCCATTTCACTTTGTCGAAACGGGGTCGAATTTCGGGATGTCACAACTACTCCAAAATTGGACTTCGCCACTTGATTTTCCAACAATTATGAATTTGAGCCATAAACCCAAAAATTACTTCAATTGGACAAACGACGAGCTTAATCTCTGACCGGGTGCTGTGTTATGGAGTCGAGTCGGCTTGGTGAGACATCCGTGGCGTGCATGTGCCAAAACCCCTTTCCTTTCTTCCCCTTTCTCTTCTTCTTCTTTCTTCTTCTCCTTCTTTTCTTTATGCTGCCTGAACGTGGGCTTTCTTTCCTTTTTATCTCTTCCCCTTTTTTTATTTTCTTTTATTTTCTTTATTTAAAGTGGATCCCACCACTTTTTCTTTTTCTTTGACTGGGTCAAAACCCATATTTTACATTCTCCCCTCCTTAAAAAAATTTCGTCCTCGAATTTTGCATTTCAATCATGAAACAAGTGAGGGTATTTGTGTCTTGCCTCATCCTCGAGTTCCCAAGTAGCCTCTCTCTCGGTGTGGTTTTGCCATTGTATTTTGACATAAGAAATAGTTCGTCGCTGCAACACCTAATCCTTCTTATCGACAATGCGAATAGGCTACTCCTCATATGTCAAATTCTCCCGTAATCTCAATGGAGTAAAATCTAGCACATGTTCAGGATTTGGCACATATTTCCGCAACAAAGAAACATGGAACACATTATGGACACCTAATAGTGCCGGTGGCAAAGCCAATTTATAAGCGACTTCACCAATTTTCTCTAAGATCAAGAATGGTCCCACGTATCTTGGACTTAACTTCCCATGTGTGTCGAATCTCATTATACCCTCCATAGGAGAAACTTTTAAGAATACGTGATCCCCCACACTAAATTCTAACTTGCATCTTTTCAGATCTGCATAACTTTTCTGACGACTTTGAGCCGTTCTAAGACGTTCTCGAACCAGCCTAACTTTCTCTTCTGACAGTTGAATGAACTCGAGGCCAGTTAGTCTTTTCTCACCAACGTCGTGGCAATAAATAGGACTTCTGCATTTTCGGCCATATAAAGCATCAAAGGGTGCCATCTTAATGCTAGAGTGATAAATGTTGTTATAAGAAAATTTTGCCAAATATAAATGTTCATCCTAGGAACCGCTGAAGTCAATGATGCATGATCTGAACATATCCTCTAATGTATGGATCGTTCTCTCTGACTGTCCATCTGTTTGTGGATGAAAAGTTGTACTTAAGTTGAGTTTAGTGCCCAATGCTCCTTGCAAACTCTTCCAAAAGTTAGATACAAACCTAGGATCCCTATCAGAAACAATGCTTACTAGAACTCCATGAAGCTTCACTATTTCATTAACATATCGCTTTGCCATATCTTCCATTGAAACGCCAAATCGATATGACAAAAAGTGAGCAGACTTAGTCAATCGATCAACAATCACCCATATAGCATTCTTACCACTTGGCGTCCTCGGTAGACCAACTACAAAGTCCATAGCAATATGCTCCCACTTCCATTTAGGTATCTCTAGAGGTTGCAACTGTCCACCTGATTTTTGATGCTAAATTTTCACTTGCTGGCAAACTAAACATTGATCGAAAAATTTTGTAATATCATTTTTCATGTTGATCCACCAAAAATTTTCTCTCAAGTCCCTATACATTTTAGTGCTTCCCGGATGAATTGAAAATCTAGTGTTGTGAGCTTCTTGCAGGATCTCTTTTTTCAGCTTTAAGTCCTTAGGAACACACAGTCGCCCATGAAACCTCAAGGACCCATCTACATGTAAACTAAAATCCACTTGTCTTCCATCTTCTATGCCTTCTCTAAAGTTTTGTAACTGTGGATCTTCATTCTGTTTAGCCTTAATTCTGTCAATCAACATAGGTTGTACTTGAAGGTTAGCTAACTGAGCACCAAACTGATGTACCAATACCTCCAAGTCTAACTTCCTCATATCTTCAAGAATGGGTGTTTGAGAAGTGAGTAAAGTTGCCATATTTCCAAAGGATTTACGACTCAAAGCATTTGCTACAACATTAGCCTTACCTGGATGGTAATTAATGGACAAGTCATAATCCTTCAAAAGTTCTAGCCATCTTCTTTGCCTCATGTTCAATTCTTTTTGAGTAAAGATGTACTTTAGACTCTTGTGATCGGTAAAGACTTCACATTTTTCACCATACAAATAGTGCCGCCATATCTTCGAGGCAAATACAACCGCCGCTAACTCCAAATCATGAGTGGGGTAGTTCTTCTCATGTAATTTCAATTGTCTAGAAGCGTAGGCAATAACTTTGCTATTTTGCATAAGAACACAACCCAAACCTTCTTTGGATGCATCACAATAGATTATGAAGCCACCACTTCCAGAAGGTAGAGTTAGAATAGGAGCCGAAACTAGATGTCTCTTCAACTCTTGAAAACTGCATTCACATTGGTCTGACCATTCAAATAAAACTTTCTTCTGAGTTAGACGGGTAAGTGGACCAGCAATCTTTGAGAATCCCTCTACAAATCGCCTATAGTAACCGGCTAGCCCAAGAAAACTTCTCACTTCTGTAACATTAGTTGGGCGATTCCACTTAACAACTGCTTCAACCTTCTTTGGATCCACTAATATGCCATCCTTCGAGATCACATGACCCAAGAATTCTATATGATCAAGCCAGAATTCACACTTACTAAATTTGGCATACAACTTCTTTTCATGCAAAGTCTGCAAGACAAACCTCAAGTGTTGTTCGTGTTCTTCTAAACTCTTTGAATACACTAGAATGTCATCAATGAACACCACAATAAATTTGTTTAGATATTCCCTGAACACTCTGTTCATCAAGTCCATGAAGGCAGCAGGCGCATTTGTTAATCCAAAAGGCATGACGAGAAATTCATAATGGCCATACCTTGTTTTGAAAGCAGTTTTAGGCACATCATCTATCTTTATCTTCAACTGATGATACCCAAAACAAAGGTCGATCTTGGAAAATACTTGAGCTCCCTGAAGTTGATCAAATAAATCATCAATCCGGGGCAAAGGATATTTGTTTTTTACCGTTACCTTGTTAAGCTCTCGGTAATCTATGCAAAGCCGCATACTACCATCCTTCTTTTTCACAAATAGAACATGAGCTCCCCAAGGCGAAACACTGGGTCTGATAAAACCCTTATCCAAAAGCTCTTGCAGCTACGTTTTCAATTCTTTCAATTCAGCAGGTGGCATCCGATATGGTGCCTTAGAGATTGTTGCTGTACCGGGCATCAATTCAATACAAAACTCGATTTATTTATCAAGAGGCAAGCCTGGTAGATCCTCAGGAAACACACTTGGAAACTCTCTAACAATAGGAACATCTTCCAACTTCACTACAGCCTTACTTATGTCTTTTACACAAGCTAAATAACCACAACAACCATTTCTCAAAAGTTTCCTTGCTTGCAAAGCCGAGATCAACCTTGGAAAAGTGTTTTGACAACTTCCCGACAAAGAGAATTCGGGTTGATTCGGAAGTCTAAATATCACTTTCTTTGAAAAACAATCAACAGTAGCACGATAGGTAGATAACCAATCCATCCCAATAATAACATCGAAATCTCGAATATTTAACCCCACTAGATCCACAGGCATTTCAACATTATTAATATGAATCACACATCTCTTAAACACATGATGAGCAACTAAGAAATCGCCAGTAGAAGTATCAACACGCAATTCACATTCAAGAGGGTCAAGCAATACATCAAGCTTCTTTGCAAATTCAGTTGAAATGAAGAAGTGCGTAGCACCGGGATCAAATAACGCATAAGCACATTGTGAGGCAATACAAATATTACTTGCAACAACTGCGTTAGATGCTACCGCATCCTCCTTCGACATTGCAAAAACTTTCCCATTTGTACCTTGTCTTTGTTGGTTCTCTTAGGGCCTACCAACCAAAGGGGTATTCCTCCGCATGTAACAATGGTGTGATAGGTGTCCTTGTCACCCACATTGATAACAAGATCTATTGTCAATAGGAGGATTCCTTTGTTTAGGACAATCTCACCGCATGTTTCCAGCTTTCCCACATAAGAAGCATACTTCGGTTTTCCGATGACACTTACCGCGATGATAACTTCCACATGTATTACAGGGGTCCTGATTACTCAGATTTCTGAACTGTCCTGGCCGATTGAAACCTCTTCGCCTTCCACTACCACTAGTATGGCTACCTTGTACAATTGTGGGCTTAAACCTTTTGGGCTGAGACGCTCCTTGTGTGCCATGCTTCAGAATGCTTTGTTCCACCTTGATTGCTCACTCTAGCACATCCTTATAAGTTGTTAACATCAAAGGTGCAAGTGCAGAATTAATTTCAGGTCGGAGCCCTCCTAGGAAATGGTTGGCCTTATCTTCCTCATTTGCTACCAAGTGCTATGCAAATCTACTCAACTGGTTAAAGCGGATTAAATACTCTAAAAGTGTGGAGTCACCCTGAGATATATGTACAAAGTCAGCCTTCATCTTTGCCTGAAATGACTTTGGGAAGAATTGAGCATTGAACGCCTTTTTAACGTCCTCCCATGATATAATAACATCCCTACCTCCAAGACTTGGCTTCATTCCATCCCACCAAAACTCTGCTTCACCTTCTAGGTATTGGGTGGCAAATTTAACTTTCCGCTCCTTGGGAACCTCTTCAGCTTCAAAGATCCCATCAATCTTTTTAATCCAACGCTCAGCCGCGAGAGGATCAGCTTTCCCATCAAAAGTGGGTGGTTTCACCTTTCTAAATTGAGCAAAAGTGCTTGAGCCAGTCGCTCCATCTCCGGTTAATTCTTTTGCTTGGCGATATCAATTAATCATTGCTTGTTCAAATTCAATTGAACAAGTTGGCTTTTGATCATCTTCTCTGACTTCGCGCAAGTCAAGACTCCTATCAAAGCGGTCCTCAAGTCTCCTTCTCAACGACGCACCTCGAGAAGCTTGAGGCATGTCTCTAGCATCAGGGGTAGCGACTCGTTTGCCTTTGCTGCTCCTACGAAGCGAGGCAAGAGTCTCGGAGTCGGAACGCATGATCACCTAAAACCAAGAATGAAACTACACCTTAGAATCTAAAAGACTAACGCAAAAATAAAATCTATCACACAACCTCACAACGTGCCATAACAACATCCAAAAAGATCAAAACTTAGGCTCTGATACCAAAAGATGTCACGCCCCAAAACTACAAAGAATAGGGACGACATGGCCGTCCTTCCACACGAAGGTCGCAGCCTCAAACACAACCACCAACCTGATGTCAACTTTTATATATATCAAACCATATATACATATCAGATAGACTAACAGATTGGTTGCAACATCAGAGTTTCTATAATCCACCAGAAAGAAATATACAATTAAAACTCAGACAATCCAACCACTAGCAAGGAAAGTGCACCACTTCCTTTGGCCATACCCAAAAATAGAACTCCCCATAAGTTTCCCACCGACGGCACACTCGCTCTATTCGCCGCTAACCGAGGAACCTGAAAAGATTAAAGGAGAAGTGGAATGAGCCACAACAGCTCAATGAGTAGTACATATCTTCTAAGCAGATCGAACAACCACTATGCATGTATACAAAGTAATACCAAACTTCATAATGCCAACTCAATATATAAAATACATATCAAATCATAAAAGGGTTATTTGATATCATTAAAGCTTTATACTAATATGGAAAACTCATTTAAATCATCAACAAAAGTAAAGTATCAATGGTCAAGTCCATTTAATAATCTCCATCAAAAACACATCAATGGTCTATGCATTGATGCATCTCATATCAAACACACGTCGATGGTCCATCCATCAACCAATCTTTTGCTCAATAAGTAACCATGGTCACGACACAACGCCTTGTGACAATGCGACCAAGATTCTCCCCTTGGCAAGGTCTCCACCTACAAAGCCGATGGCTGGGCCTAGAAGGATATCTTAAACCTGGTATGCATACCCCAAAAACCCCTCATTGGGTTCACAGTCATATTGAGCATAAATGATCATTCTCCAATACTAGAAATCCAATCCAAAAATCAATATCTTAAATCAAACAAATAATATTTGCATCATAGCCCATCATCCATTTCATATCTATTTCTCAAATCATCATAAACTTTTCCATCAATTGGTCACAAAGCAATTTCATATATATTTCTCCACAAACTTTATATAATACGCTTTTCAAACAATCATAATCAACCAAAGGGTAGTAAATGCTCGATTCGACTTTTATGCAATAAAAATGCTCCTCTCTATTCAATATATATACATATATATATTTGAAGACATGATTTTATAAAACCAAAGAAGATATAGTACCACTCACCTCGTCATCTACAACCAAATGACGAACGATACCCGTATCGTCGAACTCACGGCCCTATCAAATAACCGAGGAATAATGTTATAATCTAATAAAACTCTTATCTTAACTACGAAATTACTAACTTATTCCATAGGGAGTATATGATTGTTCCTATGTGATGCAATGGTAGTTTTAAGTGTGAAAAATGTAGAATAACGAAAACTAAACCTACAAGTGATATTTTTGTAACTTGACTAAATCAGTGATTTATGAGCTGTGTTATGGATTAATCAATCAGTTGATTATTTGGGTTGTAGATGTTCACAAAGTCGCTGCTTTGGATTGTCGATATTCACAATGTCGATTCTCTAAGTTGTTGATCATATAACTTGTCGATTTCCATATGAATTTGCTAATCTCTTACTATGTTATCACCGTTTACATGGGAAAGGCAAAGAAGAAATTGTGTTTCTCCTACTTATGTAAGTGATGAATAGAAAAGACATGATGATTATATTTTGGTAATGAATTGCATATGATTATGGCATGTAATGAATGTTGATTTTTGAGAATGGCTACACAATGTGGTATTGTCATCGTCTTGTGAATAATCTTCTACATAACTGCTTTTTATTGGCATACCATTATAGGAAAGATAGTGCATAAACTTGTTCATTTGCCTTTCATAGTTATTTCATATTTGTCTAGGAGGATTATCGTTTGTTGTACTAGGTTGAGTGATAAGATAGTTTCCTACCTCACACTTAGAGATGCTTTGGCTTACTCCTTTGATGCATTTGTAGCCGATTTGGCAGTAATTTATACTAAGTGTATTTCTATTGTGTGGATTGAAACAAGGTTGCAAGAGTGGATCCCATATCAATTTGTTGTCTGGTATTTCAATAACGACGAAGAGTTGGTTAAACCACTCTGGCTGCATTTGGCAAAATAAAATTTAAGATAGAATAAAATTTATTATATCCTGCATTGAGTGCCTACTTCAATCAAAGTAAAGTCGGATATAAACTGATGTAGACCAGATAAAATTATTCGATTGAGATGTAAGATAAAGATGGATAGGATTTATAATATCCATATTAGGAAAGTTATTGTTCTCAAATAATAAACTTCTTAAATTAACAAAATTAACAAAAATAAAATTATTTTCAACCAAAAAATTAGTAGCATTAAAATTATACTTCAATATTTAAATAATATTTGAATTCTAATATAAGAATTTCAAAATAAAAAGTAAGATTTTACTTATTTTAATTTATATTTATATATTCGAATTTAATTCTATTTTATAATATAAATTCAATATATAAATATAAATACATATATATATATATATTTATATTTATTGAATGTTTTAGGTATTTTAATATTTTAGGTATATTAATATAGTTTACTATTTAATCAAATTCTATTAGAGAATGATGGAAGGGGAAGAAAGAAATTACAATGAAACTAATTAAAAAGGAGAGTAAAATAAAATAAAAAAAGTACAACTAAAAATAAGTAGGAAAAAGCGTCACGAGAGATATTTACTATCTCCTTTTGTAAATTTTTTAGTTTGTTTACATTAATATGGCGTTTATACCAGACAATGTATATGATATTATGTTAATACACCCGACGGCAATCACCAAATAGTAGATATGATATAGTAAAATTTATAGATTTTGTATTCTATCATGTTCAGTCCATCCTGGTTAGAAATTTGGATGACCAAATGTAGTCTTTACGACTTTGATAGACCCCTGGTTTAGGTGCGATGATGTCATGTCAATGGGCAAGGCTATCGATCTATAGTTAGTAACGTAACTTTGTAGTGGGAAGTTTTTGTTTCATAGGTTTTTTGGTAAAATATCGACGAGATCTGACCATCTTCCCTACTTAATGTGTTGTATTATGTTTCTTTAGGTACCTATATTAATACTTGGAAGAGGGACGATAAAGTAAGAATGTATCTTTAAATCATTCAAATTTGTCGTACTCACGATGTATTTATTGTGTTTCTGCATCTTAATGTTAATAATAATAGTTTTAACAAAAGATCCTGTCTTGTGTGCAACGTTATGGAGCTTCGTAGTTGAAAGCAAGGAAATCGCATAAAAACTTTCTTGAACTAGAATAGATTACTTACATTCTTTGATGCCATGTTTGCTCGATGGCTAAAATTGAACATAAAACTTATTAATTGGGATGATAGAAGTATGTGAAAAAGCTTACAAAGTATGACCGTAAAGCTCTTATAAACATATACAAGTACTGGAATTGGAAACTAAAAATCCAAACTTAGACGAAATCTAACCCAGATTAATCCGTGATGAATAATCTTCTCTTCTTCAAAAAGTTGATGGGCTCTCCGTGATTTTTAATGTCCAGATTGATGCTGTGTGCTCATTGACCATACTGTATTATCTGTGTAAAATGTGTATATGCTTCGCTTTGATTCCTCTTGTATCTCTAATGAGCCATTCAGTTATACTAATTTTCCCCCCGCAAGAAATACTAAATACCTCTTGACTTGCGCTACTCTAGCAATGATTCCTATTGCTATAGTTATCCATTGGATGATGGTTCCGCCTTGACTTAATCTTCAACTTTTTTCATGTTTTAAGTCAATCGATCATTGCAATGTATCATGAACTTCACTTAAACTCCGTTTATCATAAACTCATAATTAATGAGAATGTCAAACATTCTATTGATTTCCGACTGCTCGGTGACCGAATCAGAGAGCTTTGTTTTTGCCGCTTTCTCTTTTAGGGGACCAATAATATTGTTATAACATTATGATTGGTACGCTTATTAGGCATTCTATCAACTGGGCATTATGGGTTAACATATCGTCATCATCTAATTTGGGGCCATTAGCTTCTGCGTATTTGAGCTTAGTTTATGGGCTTCATATAAACAATTGTATGTCTTTTTTACAATCATATGATGACATTGAAACACTAACTGAAAATTCTTTTTGTTCATTTGCGGTGACTAAAATTCATTTGGAGGGAATAAGTCTTATTGATCGCTACATATGTTCATTACATTCACATATTGTAATATATAGATTGATGATTGAATTCTTCTGCTTTGTTAAATTTCTACTGATTTTGAAATTAAAAGAAAAAACATAGGTCCTCTTATATTAGGCATTCAAAGCAGAATCAATTTTTGCCCTAAGTTTGTTTTTAAGGCAATAAGTTGATTTGAAAAAAATAAAATGATTCACATACAGTTGGATTTGATTTCCAGATTTTCAAAAAGCTATTGATAAGATAAACTCAAAGGGCAAAGAGAAAAGTTAAATTGCGCTACATAGTTAGATTGATCACAAGATACAAAAAGAAAAGGTACAATTATATGAGAAAAGCAAGAATATTCAAGTAGGGTTTTGTTCTGCTTGATCAGCAATTGCTCCTGTCTCCTTTAAAGTCACTACAAAGGTCCACATCTCAATGCAGAATATTCAAGTAGGATACAAGTTGATGAGATAATCACCGTAGCACCACCAAGATCTTAGCTATTAAAATTTTTCGGTACATGAGATATGCCATGGTTAGGCAGTGCAACACGAACTATTCGAATTTATTACCTCTTATATGATAAGACTAACTTGAATTAAAGTGACCTACTAAATTATTATTAAATTACGTTACCAATTTTATGTGGGTTACAAGATTTCGCTTCTGTTACGTATCAATATTTTATCACTTCAATTATATTTTACCTTTTTCTATTGAATTACAACGTTACAATGTTTTGGTTTGTAATTGTTTACATTTAATAGCTTCTTTTAGATATTATCCTTCTAAATTAGCACCAAATCCTAACATTTCCCTGTTAGTTATTCCTACAACTAAGTTAGCTTTAGAGGTAGAAAGGGCATAGAAAGATGAGTCTTGCTAATATGACGGCACCTTTATCTACCATCAATAATGAAAATCATAATATGAGTCTTGCTTCTATCCTCAGCACACCCTAAATTTTTATGCTTATTATCATGCATGCTTCTATAAGGAAAATCATAATATATTCATGACCTCCTGACTCGTAAAATATTTCTAGCTTGGATCCGGGGATATGTAAGCAAAAATCCAACTGGATAGCTCCCTGTTGTGATTGATAGGTAGAATGAGACAACGGAAACAAATAAATAAAAAAAGCAACCAGAAATGTGGAGTCATTAATCCTCAATTAGAGAAGCGGCTGGTGTTGGCGACTAGCAGTGGCATTGGCGATAGGCGAGTGTCGCGACCTAATTTTTTCGGGTTCACCGCCTAAAACTAGGTTAATGGACTGCTAATTTTTTAAACTTAGCTCGGGCTCTCCCAAGCCCATACCAAATCACGACTTGAGTCTAAACTTTTTAAACATGCAAAATACTATCTAGGAGTCGCCACTAACATGTTTTTGGTAGGTCAATTAGACACCTAAGCAAAATAATGGGGGAATTATTTTACTCCTACGAACCAGAAACTAGGAGTACGGGGACTTGGTTACACTCGACTATCCTAGTGCCCTTTCGGTACCATTTCTTTTTAATTTTCAAAAATGTTTTACAGACAGCTTGATTTGATTTTAATTCATTTTCCTAACGTGTGAGGCGATCATGCGAGTGCACAAACCACCAATTTAACACCCGAGAAAGCGAATAAAATAATGCAGGACTTACCTCAAAGCAACGAAAGCAACTGCGTTGTTAGGTCATAATTCATATCAATAATCCTAGATATGATTTCTAATTAATAAGCAATCACTCAATTTTTTGTTTTCACTTTATTTAATGAAAGTCGTGCAATGCATGCTACTAATTTAACATGAAGTGATATGACATGGCAATATGACCTAAACTATATAACATGAATAAGCATGCAATCCATCCTAAAGCATGAAATGAATTTATTCTACATTTTTTGTATTTTCCATGAAATTCGAAATTAAAGAAATGCAACAATTAAATATGCAATTTAATCAAATGACCTAGTTCTAATGACGAGCAATGAACTTAGCAACAATCACTAGATGACGAAAATTTCATAAACATAATCCTACATGTCTGATTTACTAAACCTATATGTTCATGCATAATTTTGATTTTTTTAAATAATTAATTATTAAATAAATATTAAATTTAAACTATCAACAAAATAAAGCAAGAAATGATTAAAATAATCGAAAAAATAACCTATTGTCTCACATGTCAAATTAACGGTTATTCTAACCCTAATTATCACAACAAAGAGATCAAAATAATTACAAATCTGATCCGAAGTCTTACGGACCAAATTAAATATTTATTGTGATTTAACAATTGAAATCTCACTAAAAAGCCCAACGATTAAAATAATTAAAAAAAATGATCCAATGTCTCTCGGATCAAATTAATAATTATAATAATTCTGGACAAAATTTCTGCGGATAATGCCTACAAAATGCACAAATATTAACATTGACAAACCATATTCTAACTTAAACAATAATAACAAAATTAAAAACACAATAAAATAACGTAAAATAAGCAAAAGAAAGAAATAAAAATAAAACTAAAGGAGGGGAATTGTGGCAACGTTGGTGGGCATATGGCTAGTTCTTGATTTGATCATTTGCTAGTCTCCTCCGAGAACTCTTTGAGTGGACGCCCCCCTTCTCTTGTCGTCTCGCTCTTGTCAATTATGGTGGAATTGTGTGGTCTTTTGTTCGGCATTGAATTGCCTGTGACCACAACATCAGAACAAAACAAAGTAAATATCGAAAATATGGAGTGAACAACTTTAATAGGGAGAGAAACAACCCGGTTTTATCACAGTGAAATCACTGGATGGCAATTAGCGCTTAGATACGTTGGCCACTTCAATGTCTCGCTGTTGGAATTATCGTCGTAGATGTAGGATTTTAATCTAGGCATGAAACAAAAATAAAATCACCTTAGTGCGAATAGCAAATTGGAATTGCACACAATCAAACTTAAAAAAAAAAAAAGAAGCTCGACTTAGTTTTATGCTTGTCGTCAATATCCATGAAGCATGATGAACATGGGGCATCGTCAAGAGGACTGCACCATCCAATAGACCAATCGAAGAATTCTCGAGATCGTCGACTCCCCTCAAGAAATTTGAACTCGAAAGAAACGAAGGAGAAAACCTTCCTCACATTTGCTCTGAATTTTTTGAAAATCGCCTCCTGAGCTCTGCTCTCATCCCCCTTTTTCACAAAATTTGGTCTCCTTTTTATAGTGGTTCCGAGCACCATCTTCCATGGCAATTTTTGAGCTTTCTTTTTTCGTTGCCTCAATTTATGGTCTGCAATGGAGCAAAATCTTGCAATCGGTTTGATTTTTCCTCGAATGTTTTGATTCCTTCCATTTTATCAAAATCCCTACCCTTTTATTCACCTGATTTCTCTAATCGAGAATTTCCTTCCACATTTATTATGATTTGAAAATTCGCCGGAGCAAAGATTGCTAATCAAAATTTCCACGTTCCATTCATAACCAAATCATATTGATCTTCCCCTTATTTTCCTTTTGTTCAAAATGCAATTTTATTTTTCCAAAATTAGGTGTCAACAGCTGCCCCTCTTTGAAGGGAAGCTCGTAGAGGTTTCCTTCAAAGATATATGACACCTAAATTTAAACCATGCAAAATGAAATATGAAATGCATACGCAAATGTTAATGACTTGACTTTTTTTTTTTTTTTAAGAATAAAGGATGCAATGTAAATGCAATGATCTGGTCAAGAACATAGATCTCCATGTGTCTATGACCAATGAAATGCAAATGCAAAGAAGAACACGTACCTGTCATATCTGTTTTGAGGATTTAGGTGTGAAATGATTCCGATGAGACCTGTCAATCATCTGGAACTCCCTTCAGATAATTGAAAGGCTCAAAGTCTTTAGGGATCTGGAATTCTCATCAGATTCTAAGCACTTGGAAATTGCATCAAGTACTTGAAACTTCAAAAATCTGATTCTTATGTCAGACATTTGAAAACTTTTACTAAACGTCTGGAAATCACATCAGATGTTTGGAAAGACAAACGCTTGGAAATCACATCAAGCGTTTAAAAGTTCAAATATCTAGAATTCACACTAGACATTTGGAAACATTTTATAAAAAGGTACTTGGAATTCTCATCAAGGACAAAGATGACTAAACAAATTCAGGGTTTCAAAGACAATTCTTTTTGGTCTTTGAGGAAAAATTCAATGAAGGCCCATGCATGATGGCTTTATCAAGCTTCTACCAGAAAAATTATCAATAGGACAATTGAGACCTAATTTTAATTATGCACATGCACTAAATGACTTTATGTTGGAAAATGAATTCATTTTTTTTAATGCAATATATATGATGCGTGGAAATGCTAATGCAAATGATAAATGAATTTACCTGGAATAACTTACCTTCAAGGAGGGTAGAGTAACTCAAGATAAATTGGTGCTACACGTCCAGGACCCATACCATTCTACGGTCGCCCAGAATAGTAACATGACTTTATAAAGAAAACTGCTTTCCTAGGACCCGTACCATTCTACGATCGCCTAGTATGACAGAGCTGGTTGTGTCTAGGACTCGTACCATTCTACGGTCGCCTAAACGGGGATTTACCTTCCAGGACCCGTACCATTCTACGGTCGCCTAAACGGGATTCGCCTTCCAGGACCCGTACCATTCTACGGTCGCCTAAACGAGGTTTTGCTTGGCTAGGACCCGAACCATTCTTCGGTCGCCTGGCGTCGCAATCTGGGGAAAAATCTTTAGGGACAACTCCATCGAGTGTCAAATTACTCAAAAGTGAAAATACCTGTACAACGACAAGTATTTAAGGTATAGATAGAGATATACTTACCTGATGACATCTCTGCTCATTGGGGATATGTCTCCTGTAAAGATGGGCCTTGGGCTACGAAAGCACGCCAGGATAATATAAAAGGACACCGGGCTACAAAAGCACGCCGGGTCAATAAAGAGGGGATTCTGGGCTACGAAAGCACGCCAGGTCAATTTAAAAGGACACCGGGCTACAAAAGCACACCGGGTCAATAGAAAGGGGACTATGGGCTACGAAAGCATGCCAGGTCAATTTTAAAGGAACAGCTTGACCGAGTCAAGTGTCAAGAATGGGTAGAGATATACTTACCTGATGATATCTCTGATTCTTTGGAATATGTCTTCTGGAACTTAGATATCCTGTGAAGGCCTCTCACCTCCTGGTAGAAATAAATTTTGGAACATCAATGATGCACCTTGAATGTTCATGATGGTTTCTCATCTCTTCATATCATGAGGCATCTTGAAAAGAACCTGAATGTTAGGAGCTCTTGGGTCTTTGAGAAAACATTATCTGTCAGACATGATTAGAGCAAAAATTCATTCACCAAAGAAATAAGCAATTAAGGCTATTCTGGAATGCGAACTTCAAAATCTTATGAAGCTTTTATCAATTCAGTCAAGGTTCATGCATAATGACTTTTGCATCATCCAAATTTCCACTAGAGAGAATTATCATTCAAGACAATTTTCACTCATGACATGGATTTCTTAAGAATACTAAATGAGAGACTTTCGGTTAGAAAGGACTTTCAACTCACTCTCATTTAGAATGGCTATTTTATGAGAATCACTCAATTTCATCATATCGACATGGGTCTGAGTATTCTCGCAAGCGGTACGATCTTACCAATCTAAGAGGTCTTTAACAGGGACCATAATGTGGGCTTGGCCAACGGCTTAACAAATAGACTCTCTGAGTCAAGGCTAATTGAAAGAATGATTCTGTAATCATCTCCGGGTTTACAAGTCAAGAACCCTGCAAAAATGAGAAAGAAATAATCCTGCTCGCACTTCTTCGAGCGATGCTTATAAACATATGAATTCCTACGTTAATTCAAGTGCCCTAATCTGAAGAGACTTTGTAAGGGACGTAACGTAGGTTGGGTTCATGGGTTGAGAAATGAAAGGATCATCAGGCTCAAAATGTGTGTAAAAGGTGAGAGTTGATGATCATCTTGGCATTACCACCACTTTTCTTTTTCACCATCGGGAATTGTCTTCATGAAGTGCCCCATTGATTGTAGAAACTCGGCATTTGAGTTCTTTGAGTATTGCTCCATTATGATTCAATTCTTGCAATTGACCGTCACCTATTTTGACCTCTTTTTTTTTTTATCTATGGGCATTGGCCTTACTTTTACCAGGCACATTGCTTTTTATGCCCCTAGTTCTTATGCATTTTTTTTCTTCTTTTTTCATGGGCATCGGCCTTGCTTTTACTAGGCACACTGCTTTTTCATGCCCCTTAGTTCTATTTTGAATTTAATTCTTGCGCATAATGCATGCGTCAAGCAATTACACTTTAAATGACACCATAACTTTTCAAGAGTCTTCATCTGCCTTTTGCCTTGCCCAAGTGTGGGGATTGATCATCAACTAGTTTTGCCTTGCCCCAGTGTGGGGGTTGATCATCAACTGGGTTTAAAAGAAATGAAACTGCAGGCTCAAGTGGGCTATGCAAAGGATATAAGTGTATAGGATAGAGAAAAAGATGCTCTTCGTCATCCTAAGGCACTTAAATTAACACATGAATTCAATGTAATAGCATAACTTGAAGATTGATGCAAGTGAGAGCAAGAAAATTTCAATTCATTTTCCTTACCTCATGATGCCATTTGATCTCTTAGTTGCCCCGATGTGGGGTGATTCTTGACAAGGGTGATTTTAAAAGAATATCCATAAGTGTATGGGCTCAAAAGGGTTAAGCAATGGATCAACTGTAGTGTTTGGGATATAACAATGAATTGCCTCTCATCATTTCAATTGCCGTACCTTTTGCGAGAGAACTCTTTACCTTATGAACTTTCCTACACTCATCTCACAAGTGTATGAATATGGGACTGTGTATAGGATAAGGTTTGCCTTTCATCATCCCGACTCGTCTCATTTAATATGCTCAATCAATTCCGCATCATTCATTAAATTAATCCCTCTTGATGCTCTTTAGTGGGATTGGTGGATAAAACATGTAAGAGTCATCATGCAAAATCCCTTTTTTTTTTTAAAGAAACTCAACAGCTTTAAACCTGTCAACTTCAAACAGTTTTTTATAATGCAAAATGGTTCTAAACATTCATTCAAGGATTCCTCTACAAAGGGAATTGCCTCCGTAGTTGATGTCTTTGGATTGTCCCTATCATTCAAGACTGAAAATCCACTTTTGACCCTGCACAAGAGGACGTACATCAATATGATATTATGCAACATCAAAGTAATTCCAATTGCACATCCATTTTGGCTCAGATCAAGACTTTATCCCAGTCAGGTCACTACCAAAATCTGTCATGTCCACAATCTTGTCATATCAATTCCTTAGAAATGTATCCTTGATAGTTGGGCCAATTGCAACCTGGTGTACTTTTTCAAATGCCTTCTCATCAGACCGAAAAAGTAACGCTCCTTCTTGATCTTGTGATGTGAATCCTCCAGTCGGAGATTCTTCCTTCTAGATATGTCACTAGTCTTTTCATTGTGGCATCAAATTCAGCTATGTCATCACAGCCCTTTTGCTTGACGAGAAAAGCCACAGTAATAGACAATTCATCGACTTGACTTTGGAGGTGTGCAATTCGCTTGTTTATATTGTCAATGATACGATCCAACACCTTGTTTTGATCCGCCATTTTAGCTCTTGACCGTGTAAGGATGGGTGAGCGAGATCGCTCCTTAATCACCTAATTCAAATAAATGGGAATATGTAAGCATGAGGTGTAAATGGGAACATGTAAGCTAGTCCATGACAACAATCTAATTGATTTTTTTTTTTATTCATGAAAAATTCTTTGCAAGAAGGGAATTACCTAAAAATAACTAGAAAAATAAAAATAAGACACCCTAACAAGAACCAAATTTCCTAAACACGAATTAGGAATTATCAAAATTTAAAACTCCCTAAGGAGAACAATAAAGACATGAATTGAAAACCAATTCTCTAAAGTTTTTGTTATTTTCCAAATGATTCATTATATGGCAATTTCCTCATTTCATTTCTAACTGACAAAGAATTAAATTCAATGATTGACCTATATTGTCATGGACTGACTTAAAAAATAAATTGCATGGTATAGGGATAGAAGACTTACTTCACCAATGAAAAGCAATGGCAATCACATAGACAAGCGCATGAAACGTGAGGCTCGATTTCTATCTAAATGGCTTAACAAAGTGGAGCTAAGAGGGTGATCTGACTGTTGCAGTCTCGCATTAACGTCAGGTCCCCTTAACTCCGGGCTCAGTCAAATGGAATGTCCAATAGTCACGCAGTCTCGCGGATGTGGACAAAACACATTTTGACACCATGAAAAACTTTCGGGGAAGAGAAGCTCAACCTCTACATAGCAGTCTCGCTTTGGAGGAAGTATACTTCTCAACACCATCCTAGAAATCCTACCGCAGCCCAGGTCGGACCATAGGTTGTGTGTGCAAATAGTGTAGTGCTAAAATAATAAAGCATGCACAACAGTTTAAATGCAAACAACACTTCTAATTGGGAAAAATAAATCATTCATCCCACACTCCAACCTGCAAGACAAAGGTTAGCAAAGATTACTCCCCTTATACCACCCATCTGCAAGAACATTTAACACCTTAAAAATGTTAGGGACGTACCTGGAATCCTTGCTGCCAAACAAAAACATTTTTCAAAAGAAAAAGAAAAATTTGTCTAAGTCGACTAAGTGTTTTAACACAATTCCCCAGCGGAGTCGCCAAGCTATCGCGACCTAATTTTTTTAGGTTCACCGCCTAAAACTAGGTTAATGGACTGCTAATTTTTTAAACTTAGCTCGGGCTCTCCCAAGCCCATACCAAATCACGACTTGAGTCTAAACTTTTTAAACATGCAAAATACTATCTAGGAGTCGCCACTAATATGTTTTTGGTACGTCAATTAGACACCTAAGCAAAATAATGGGGGAATTATTTTACTCCTACGAACCAGAAACTAAGAGTACGGGGACTTGGTTACACTAGACTATCCTAGTGCCCTTTCGGTACCATTTCTTTTTAATTTTCAAAAATGTTTTACAGACAGCTTGATTTGATTTTAATTCATTTTCCTAACGTGTGAGGCGATCATGCGAGTGCACAAACCACCAATTTAACACCCGAGAAAGCGAATAAAATAATGCAGGACTTACCTCAAAGCAACGAAAGCAACTGCGTTGTTAGGTCATAATTCATATCAATAATCCTAGATATGATTTCTAATTAATAAGCAATCACTCAATTTTTTGTTTTCACTTTATTTAATGAAAGTCGTGCAATGCATGCTACTAATTTAACATGAAGTGATATGACGTGGCAATATGACCTAAACTATATAACATGAATAAGCATGCAATCCATCCTAAAGCATGAAATGAATTTATTCTACATTTTTTGTATTTTCCATGAAATTCGAAATTAAAGAAATGCAACAATTAAATATGCAATCTAATCAAATGACCTAGTTCTAATGACGAGCAATGAACTTAGCAACAATCACTAGATGACGAAAATTTCATAAACATAATCCTACATGTCTGATTTACTAAACCTATATGTTCATGCATAATTTTGATTTTTTTAAATAATTAATTATTAAATAAATATTAAATTTAAACTATCAACAAAATAAAGCAAGAAATGATTAAAATAATCGAAAAAATAACCGATTGTCTCACATGTCAAATTAACGGTTATTCTAACCCTAATTATCACAACAAAGAGATCAAAATAATTACAAATCTGATCCGAAGTCTTACGGACCAAATTAAATATTTATTGTGATTTAACAATTGAAATCTCACTAAAAAGCCCAACGATTAAAATAATTAAAAAAAATGATCCAATGTCTCTCGGATCAAATTAATAATTATAATAATTCTGGACAAAATTTCTGCGGATAATGCCTACAAAATGCACAAATATTAACATTGACAAACCATATTCTAACTTAAACAATAATAACAAAATTAAAAACACAATAAAATAACGTAAAATAAGCAAAAGAAAGAAATAAAAATAAAACTAAAGGAGGGGAATTGCGGCAACGTTGGTGGGCATATGGCTAGTTCTTGATTTGATCATTTGCTAGTCTCCTCCGAGAACTCTTTGAGTGGATGCCCCCCTTCTCTTGTCGTCTCGCTCTTGTCAATTATGGTGGAATTGTGTGGTCTTTTGTTCGATATTGAATTGCCTGTGACCACAACATCAGAACAAAACAAAGTAAATATCGAAAATATGGAGTGAACAACTTTAATAGGGAGAGAAACAACCCGGTTTTATCACAGTGAAGTCACTGGATGGCAATTAGCGCTTAGATACGTTGGCCACTTCAATGTCTCGCTGTTGGAATTATCGTCGTAGATGTAGGATTTTAATCTAGGCATGAAACAAAAATAAAATCACCTTAGTGCGAATAGCAAATTGGAATTGCACACAATCAAACTTAAAAAAAAAAAAGAAGCTCGACTTAGTTTTATGCTTGTCGTCAATATCCATGAAGCATGATGAACATGGGGCATCGTCAAGAGGACTGCACCATCCAATAGACCAATCGAAGAATTCTCGAGATCGTCGACTCCCCTAAAGAAATTTGAACTCGAAAGAAACGAAGGAGAAAACCTTCCTCACATTTGCTCTGAATTTTTTGAAAATCGCCTATTGAGCTCCGCTCTCATCCCCCTTTTTCACAAAATTTGGTCTCCTTTTTATAGTGGTTCCGAGCACCATCTTCCATGGCAATTTTTTAGCTTTCTTTTTTCGTTGCCTCAATTTATGGTCTGCAAATTGGAGCAAAATCTTGCAATCGGTTTGATTTTTCCTCGAATGTTTTGATTCCTTCCATTTTATCAAAATCCCTGCCCTTTTATTCACCTGATTTCTCTAATCGAGAATTTCCTTCCACATTTATTATGATTTGAAAATTCGCCGGAGCAAAGATTGCTAATCAGAATTTCCACATTCCATTCATAACCAAATCATATTGATCTTCCCCTTATTTTCCTTTTGTTCAAAATGCAATTTTATTTTTCCAAAATTAGGTGTCAACAGCGGGCGATGACTGGTTGCGGCAACTTCCGGCATCTGATGACCAAAGAAGGTGGCGAGTGGAGTTGTGGTTTGATAGTTTTGTGGTTATAGCAATATAAAAGGGGAACCGCAGTAATAATTGTAGCTAGGTAATTGATCCGATACCGTGTTGTTCGACAATTTTATTCCGTGTGCAATACAAATCTACATTTTGTTTTCTCTCCCTGTAAGCCAAACGCCATAATGTTTTGCACTTGATCACAAATAAGTAAGCTTTCATAAACTTTCATAAAATGCAATGAAATTTCACTATTGAGAAATGTAATTCTACATTAAATGTAAAAAATGTACTATATTGACAATGTTTTTAATAGGTATCTTCTTTATTTCTTTATTTTATATATATATTTGAAGAATCTCACTCCCCAAATGAGATTCATGATTTTCTCAGGAAACTAGACAAATATTTCGCTGAGAAAACAAGTGATAGATGAGGCATTCATTCTTCACTTATCCCCCCTCACCTTCGCTCTAATTAACATAAAAATTTTCATGCCTATATTTCCTATTTTTAATAATTATTCGAAAATACTAAGTCCAAAAGGTAATGCTAGGTATAAAAAGATTAATACGAAACTTAATATCATATTATAGAAAAAGTATGGCGGGTCATTCATTATAATGATATGTGCATATATATCATTATTTTTTTCCTAAGTCTTGATATCCATGGCACCATCAAGGAAATTATTAACGAGATTGAAACTTTGTTTATTTCATAGAAAATAATTAATCCGAAAACATTTTTTTTAAAACAATTGCTTACATCACTTAAAAAATAAACGAATGAAGACTATTTCCATCGCCTACTAAGATGTATAAACATAAATTATTGTCAATTATGAAAATATTTTATATTGTCTAATTATTTTGATAAATACTTTAAGGAATATAATTTTCAAATTAAAATTTTCCATGAAACAAATGGAGTCCGAATTTATAGAAATCAGGAATCTGGCGTCCGTGAGTCCAAACGTTATGATATCTGGCTCTTACAATCAAGGTTCGGATCTCCAAAATTTTCTTTTGTGCGTGTTTTGGACCTTCATAACCTCCATTCACGTGGAGTTCAGCTCATGATATCCTCTTAGGGGAGTCGAATTGCAAGAATAAAAGGGTCACCTTTTGACTTTTAAGGTCATTTTTGCGATTAAAACCTAATAACAACTAAGAGAGTAAACGGAAAAAAGGAAAAAGAAAATATTAGAAAAGGAAAAAAAAGCGGAAAAGTACCAAAACGGTCCTAAACATTTTGTATTTGTACCAATTTAGTCCTAAACTTTTCAATTGGACCAATTTAGTCCTAAACCTTTTCACATTGGTACTAATTTAGTCCATCCGACTAATTTAAGCCGGAAATTGCCGATGTGGCTGCCGGCAGTGTTATGTGACGCCAGATGAATTTTATAATTTTTTTATATTTTTTCATTTTTTTTAAATTAGTTTTTTCCTTTTTTTTTTTTTTTTTTTTTTCTTTTTTCCTTACCCCTTGGTTGGCGAGGTCGCTGGCCACAGGCTGGTCAGGCCAAGGGGCCCCAAGCCCTCGCCAACCATAAGCGTGGGCGTCAGCCCCCCCCCCCCCCCCAGATCCAAGCAAGGGCCGAAACCAACCCTCGCCCATTGGCTGACAAGGGCCTCTGTGCCCTCGTCGGCCAGAAGCGAGGGTGCAGCAACCCTCGCTTATGGCGAGGTAGGGCGCGTCGCCTGTGGCCGATGAGGGTGCAAAGGCCTTCGCCTGGATCTGGGCGGGGGCCGATGCCCACGCCTATGGCCGGTGAGGGCGTGGCGGCCCTCGCCAGTGGCCGACGAGGGCGCAGGGCCCCTCGCCTCGACTAGCCTGTGGCCGGCAACCTCACTGGCTAAGGGATAAGGAGAAAACAAAAAACAAAAACAAAAACATAAAAAAAGAGAACAAAAAAGGAAAAAAAAAGAAAAAAATAATTTAAAAAATCTGAAAAAAAAATATTTATATATAAAATTATAAAATTTGTTCACCTGGCGCCACATAAGACCGCCGGTGGCTATGTCAGCAATTTCCGGCGTAAATTAGTCGGATGTATTGAATTGGTACAAATGTAAAAATGTTTAGGACTAAAATAGTCCTATTAAAAAGTTTAGGGTTTAATTGGTACAAATACAAAAGATTTAGAACTATTTTGGTACTTTTCCCGGAAAAAAAGACTAATCGCGCAAGTCCTCTCTCTTTTTGCACTTTTGTTTTGCGCCCATCTCCTTTTAATTTTTGCAATTAAAACCTAACCATGTGAGCCCTCCCTCAAGCAAACCGAGAACAAACAACTTCAATCAATCGACATAAACTCATCACCAGACCTCCATCGTCGACCGCCACATTCGGCGGTCATCCTCGAATAATGTACACCAACTACGATTTCTACAGACACGGAGAACAAGAGACATAGTAACACACAAATAAGAGCAACGAGATAGACAAAATCGATATGAATGAGTGTAGCGATTAACACTCAGGCCATGGATTCAACACGATCACCTAGGGAGGGAGGGACGGAGGGAGAGAGAAATTATTGATGATTTTCTTTATGCATGAAAATTGTGTTTGACAGCTAATGAATCCATTTATATCATGTAAATCATCATAAAAGTTTTTCGATTTAACAATTCTCAGAACTCCTTAGCAAATATTTCACGTGGGCATATCGCGGAACAGTTTATGATGAGGGATAAAATTTAACTATTTCAAACTGAGGTTTCTGGGTTGACTCAAATGAAATTCCCGAGTAATGTTCTAAATCAGATGAAGAGACTCGAATGCGATTGAAACTGCATCAATTTAGATTTTGTTCAAATGAGCACAATAAATAATATATAGAAAATTACCTTGCTAATGAAACTGATGATCGAATCCGATAGTACAACATTCTTGCCGTTCCTTGCGCGCGTCACTGCTCACGCCACTCCTCTTCTTCAGTCAAGAGAAAATGAGAGAGGGAGAGAGAGAGAGGGGCCATGATATTTGTGGGCATTTTTATTATTTACGATGGGCCTCTTTCCTTTGACCGGCTGGCCTCTATCTATTGAGCGATCATGCTTCATGAGCATTTACGTTGGAACTCTTTTCTTTTGACCAGGCTCTTCAGTTTGACTTTGCAAATTTGATGGACACCGAATTAAACCTCCTTTCTTCTTTATTTAATTATTGTTTAGTTTTTATATTTGTTGGTTTGCTCTCTTGTTTGTATGTCTATCAATCTATCTACTTTTTTGGTTCCTTTTCCATTGTTTAAATTGTTTGCCCAATTTGTCGACTATAATTCAGTTGCCAAAATTTATAAACAAATTGAAAATTATGTCTAGCAAGAACTTTGTCCACTAAATGCAGACTTTAAAAATTTTTGCAAATAATAAAGTTCAAAACTTCTGCAGAGGTGTGCATCGGATCCGATTTAACCCGAAAGCTAAACTGAACTGGTTTGCACCGACCATTTCAAGGCCTATTTTAGAGAGAGGTGATTCAGTTCTAGATTCTACGAGCCCATAATGGTTTTCAAGCCTCTTCGACAAAAAGTACGTTTGCATGAATGAAGAATTGAACATTTTCAACATGAACAAATACCAACATAACCACTTAACTAACAAAGTTTTTGTTGTGATATGGTGTGACTTATATGATTATTTTAATATAAATTTTATATTCATAAGGTGAATATAGCATTCGAAACATGAATATCTCCGCTTGATATCTCCCTAGTTCGTATCACCTGGAAGATTTTTAACCTGTGATACTTCTTTTGCAATCCCTCAAAAAAAATTTCCCCTTTTCACAACATCATAATAATTGAAGAGATTTGAATATTGGTTTTCAAATTCTGACATGATGAATATAAGAGTAGAGATATTCTCTATGCTTAGACTTTAACCACACGTAATAGATTTTCATGCTGCCTCAAATTTTATGTGAATCGGATTTAAGATAATGTAAGTCACCTAAAATGTTAATTGAAATTGTTTGCCTTTCAAAAGCATGAGAATATCCCCAAAAAACTGATATTTACACATGTTCTTGCAGATTTTGGGTGAGAAGAAGGCATGCATTTGACATTAGAAGTAAAATATTAGAAGTAAAATAGAAGTAAAACATTAAAAGAAAAACAGAAGTCTAAGTTAGAAGGAATGTGGAGGAAAGGAAATGAAATGCAAAGAATTGTGGACTAAGGTGAGCATCCCACCCGAAATGGTCAACCTTCCCGACATATTTATAGGGATCATGCTTAAATGACCAAAACATGCACTAAATCTGGAGACGAATGCCGAACCTATGTTAAACCATCCGAGCTCAAACTTTCTACAGATTTCGACAAACCGTGTAGAAATAGAACAAGATCAGCAAAAGTTGAACCGTAAAAAGAAAATAAAAGTAAAAAAGTAAAGAGCAACAAAACTTGAACTTTAAGCAGTAAAATAAGTGTCATCCACATTAAACTGAAGTATCACAATCACCCGTGCGACATATCAAATGTTCAAGACAAAGACAAGTTCGACCTACAACCTACAATCCATCGCCTACCAATATGCAAAGGACCTCTAACATAAAAGCGGAACGCTTCCAAGTCCAACACTAGTAATACCTAAAAAGGAGGAGGATATTTCCCCGCAGATCCACAGCTAGTCAGCGTTCCTGGCGGCTCTCTTTGCTACCATTCCTCCTCGCCCTGCAGTTAAGTATGTACTTAGATAAGCACACCTACGATACATCCATAAAGAAACCCAGCAAGGAATGGATAGTTAGAGGCGATTTTCATCCCGTTACTTTCTGCAACACATGTAGCATAAAAACTTCACTTGAAGCTGGAACTAAAGTGTGGGTACTTGGAAGAACGGAGGCTTTTTGAAGCCTAAAATTCCTTTGGTCCCACCTTCAACTACAGTCCGACTAGTAAAGCAGCCTTTTAGTACGTTTTGTCCACAAAGCTACCTTATACATGTACAGGAGTCGTGCAATGCTCATGCCGCAATTTTAATATTTAAGACATTAAGTATTTCCCAATTGATGAACAAATCATACGAAGTTTTCCTAACGAAGTTCTCCTTAGCTAAGCAGAATCGTGAACAGAAAGTCCAAATTTACACCTACGTTTTCTTTTTGGGTCTGATTGACATGCAAACGACACTCCCAATAGGCAAAATGGCAAGCAGCCAACAGAACACAAGGTAAAGAACGGAATAACTTACTGGACATACATCTCACACCCAAGTCAAACAAACTGATGGTAAAAATGAAGTGCATAGGTCAGACGAAATGACCTTTCCTCTCATGGTTGTTTCAGCGTACAGCATGTCTCTCAACTCAACCATTTGTTCACATAGTAGGAAGACTGTATATCATAAAAGCACATTTGGCTTGGATGCTTAAACAAGTAGGGTATTCTAGCTAAAGCCCCTCAACTCAGTTACGTAGTTGCATGATATACGCCCTTCGAGAAAGCACACATGCTGCATGAAATTTAAAATACGAAAGAAAAAGCTTCAATGTCGAACATGTTTGGCGGAGGCTCAGTGAAAAGCTTTTGGACACATATCATTGTAACTCCATCAATGTTTCACGTGGAAAAGAGTGCAAGTAGTAGCAGCTTAGAATGAATATACCTGTCACTAAGAAATCTTCTGTATTTTTATAATGTGACTTAACAAGCCGAGTGCTTTAAATTGTCCGCTTTCTGTTGCCTGTGGAATAAATATTCAGCAGGGTGATAATGGTTCAGTTGAAGCAATTCTCATAAAAACGTCAAAAGGATGATACGAACCTAAGGGCATCAAAGTTGATGGTCATACTATTCGATCTAGAAATGTTACCAGCTGTACTTACTGCTTTAGGCTTCTCTGAAGGAGAAAACGCACAGAATCCGTACAGCAGTCATGGCATTTTACGAATATATACTGAGACGATTCATGGATTATATTGGCAATGTGTTGTCTTCACTTATTCAACCTAGTTCGAAGCAATGACAACTCTCGACCCACACACTTTGTAATATATAATGGAGGCTCTTTACTCACTAATCCTAAATAATGCATACCAGTAGATGCAACCAGCGCTCACGAATGTAATAGATAAACAGGTATTGGCGACCAGCAAAAAATTGCAGTGATCTTTCCAGAGAGCATATGGAGATATCAACGTCCCAATGACCACGTGATGGGAACATTTAAATAATCAGAATCAAATGTCGGCCCCTTTGGGCGTGCCCATAGAAGGGGATAAAGTATTCTAACAACCATAAAAAGGCACGTTATTGGACTTGATGAGCTTTTATAAGACAATATTAACGAGTAAAAGAAGTAGAGATATTTAACCGATGTACACTCATGGTTGGAAAGCCTTTGATGAATTAATCGATAAGTTCAAGGTTTCTTCAAGATATCCATTTGCATGGTTAGGAGAACATGGAAGCAATTCAAAGATGATGATTTCTAGCATTTCAACCATATCACATATTCTCACAGACAATCGAAGCGACTCGTTTGCGATGTATATTTCAATAATAGCAGCAACAAGGTAAGAATTATCACACCTCAAGGACTGGAAGACAGCCTTCATCCTTCCTCTTTCGTGACAAACGACATAAAGCAATTTTTGCAGCCTGTTGTTCAGCTAGCTTTTTTTGGGGTAAATTTTCGGATGTGAACCTTTCCCCATCTACATAAACGGTTGACATAAATGCTACGTCCTTTGTAGATCCAGCTTCGATGGTACAATAAACAGGATTCGGCCCCTTTCTCTTCTGCATATAGTCCTGCAAAAGACTTTTGTACCGCGTGTGGTCTACAACACCTGAAATTATACATTTGATACATAAGATTTACGATGCATTAATATGTGGAAAAAACTTGAGCCAAATGTCATGGAGAAATCAGGATACGTCATAGGTACATTGTGGAAAATAAAAAAATGGAGAGCAAAGTGGGACAAACCAAAAGTTAGGTAAACGTTTAAGCTATACAAGATTATTAACATTGAATTTTTCACCAAGAACAAGTAAAATCAGATGAGAGACTAAACGCGAAGGCAGGACTTATGTGGAGGAGGGCAGGAAACCTGACCTTGAGCAAGGACGACCAGAGGAAGTTCTGGCTGGGAAAATTCGCTGAGATCTTCCATTCCGGCTAGTACAACTGAAAAAAGAGAAAAGGAAACGGACAATGACTATCATATTGAAAGACAAACCTTCTGAAAAGGACATTAAAAACCACTTACCTTCTCCACAGATGGTAACGGGGAGATCCTTTAGGGCACTTAGGGCATAAGGATTGACAATAACGCAGATCGGACTTCTATTGATATTCATCAACTGTAAATAAAATATACTAACATTATCAATTTACACTATGCTTGATAATTCATAATACACTTTGAATAACTTGGAGAGGGGTTACGCCACATTAAAAAAGGAAAAAAAGTCGTATGATCGCACAAAGGTCAAAAAATTCAGACTCGCACGTGCAACAATCACATTCGAACCTTATTTAACTATAAACCAACGCGGAGAAAGTCACCCATGAGACTCAATTATATGGAACAAAACAGTGAACACAGGCAAAGATCCCAACCAAATAGAGGATTACACTCGGAACTTACAGCTTTGTGAATAACCATACTAGATTCATCTGCAACGTGCCCACTGGCATACCATCCATGCACACAAAAATTCGGGCAAGTCTCCGTATCTATGGCCAATTAAAGAGGAAAACGGAAAAAAAAAAAAAAAAATCAGAAACAATAAAAATAATAATAATCTGCTCGCATCAAGAAATCATTTAACAAAAGAAAAAGGGGGGGCCAAAAGAGAGGGAGAGAAGAGCACTAAACAGCGCTTGTGCTGCTCGTTAAGAAAGTCGTGGTCGAGCAAACGAGTGGCGGGGTCGTATTGAAGCTTGAAACTATCAAAAATCTCCACGGTGCGACCCCTATTAATTCCGATCACACACCCGTATACTGTTGGATGATTCGCCAGTATGGAAGACTTCGGGTGGATCTGAGACACCTGATTTGAGTGTTCATAGATATTAAAAATCACTCGGGTATGGAGCTTGAACGTGAGGGGGCTGCCGGAGGAATCCATTGGAGCTTGGCCGTGAATGAAAAGAAAGCAAATTGTAATCTGACGAAGGTATCGGTAGAGATTGGAACAGTATGAGAAGTGGGGAGTTTGGGTTTAAAATAAGTGGAACTCGATCTTTAAGGAGATTATTCCTCGATCTGTAAGGAGATTATTCCAAGTTTGGGGCTGCGGAAAACTCGCCGTTTTGGATTTGCCTGCCACGTAGGACCGACAAATGACCTAAGGAGAAGCCACGCCATCCCAATTCGGACGGGATCGAAATCCAACCCGATAAATTTCTTCCGACTTGGATCGTAATCTTCGCAAATTTCAGATCACAAGTTTTAAAACCACTCGTGCACTTATCCTTTTATTTTATTCAAACTCAAAATCCTAATCTATTAGGATAGACTTTTAGATAGATTGCAACGCTGGGATAGTAACCATCTAATTGAGACAAATTATCTACTAAGAAATAGGATTTAATTTCAATTATTTCCCGGTTTGGACAGGATAATATCTCGTCTTAGACGGCTTATTTTTGTCGAGCGTTAATATCATGAAAGACATCAAACGAGTACATTTCCGACAAATTTACTTTAAGTTAATATTTTGACCAGAAAAAACCCAAAATGGATAATTTATCCCTCATCGATTTCCATTAAATTGGATTACTACTATGAAAAAACCACAACTCGAACACCTATGACAAACAAAACCTAAATTGGTACACCCGTCAATCGCAACGTCTCGTTCAATTTGATAATTTCACGCTTTCAACTTGATCGATGGACGAAAACCCACAATGAATGGGTTTCTAATTGTGACCAAATTTAGAAAGCTTAGCTTGAAAACCAAAGAATGCACATGATATATTTAAATAATTGAAAAGTCTGATTATGTGGGAAAAATATCAATTATTTTCTTGCTGTGTACCGTAGCTCAAGAATGACCACAGAAATAGTTATATAGAGGGCTTACCTTCTCGAGAAACCTCGACCATAGGAATTTTCTATAATTTGGAGACCTATTACTTAATCGTGTATGTACCTTTTTGATAAATCTTGAGAAGGATGCTCGTCCTTGATGAATATAGATCGAGAATAAAGATATCGCTTGACCAAAAGAGACACTAAGTTACTTGCAATGGAATGAAGTACGAGTGCATGCATGCTTTTAAGAGAGAGAGATTTGCAAGACCAATGATTACATAGATTATCGTCATACGTATTTTTGTCAAGTTGCGGTTGCTGAAAGCACTTAATGATTAAAGTCCAATCCAAGATCGATGGCCAATTAAACTGTCAAATCTAACTTCAACTTGAAACTGAGTGCGTTTTAATATGTCTTGAAGTCCGAGGACTTTGTGAAACTCAAATTACTAAATGACACACAAACAAATAATTTCTGTGACGTCCGGAAATTCTTACTTCAGCTAATGATATGTAGGTATATAATTGTTAAATGTGCAATCTCAGCTGGATTATTGATGTGGAAGTACGCAGGAGATGTGAAATGTATTTTCCGTGTCCATTATTCTCCAAAAGTGTTTTCAATATGATTAAATTAATGAGTATTTCTGAATGGTGGATTATATAGTGGTGATGAAGGACCTGCTCTGTTGTGTGTTAGAATAATTTTCACGTTCGAAATTTACTTGAGCAGTGATTCTCCTAACTTTTGATAACTTTTGCTAAATGTTTTGAAAAGTTCCAAATATTTTTTGGTGTTATAAGTGCTCAGAACATAAACTATTTTTTTTTGCTTATGCAATCGATACATAGGGTATTTTATACCATTTGTAACGTTTTAAACTTGAGAACATCTCTCTCATTCTTCACTAATTTTTTTCAAATGAAGGTTGTCATTGCTTTTAGCCTTGGTCAATTGTTCTTATTTTCTTGTAACTCTTGTGTAGTCTTTCGAATACATATCCCTTGGCCATATAATCTCATCGCAAAATTCTTTAAGCCTTCAACTTTCTTTTTGAATCTCACTCTCCAAAATTTTAAGTGTAGGCAAAATTCTTACACTTCTTTTCTTGAAGCTTCTAATTTCATCTTTCAAAGGCTTACGAGGTGATTAAGGTGTTGAGTTGTCCAAGTCTTTGTTCATGGCAAGTGAAAATTATATGAACTAAGTTAAATTGATCCACTTAGTAATCTTGATTTTATTAGTTGATGGTTGTTGAATTTAGTTTGACCTTTGTTATCAAGTGTAGGTAAGTTACGATGATCGTACATTAAATCCTAGTGCTCGTTTTAATCGAATCGATAAGCTTGTTACATACCTAGAATGTATTTGATCGATTCCATAGGGAGTATATGATTGTTCCTATGTGATGCAATGGCAGTTTTAAGTGTGAAAAATGTAGAATAACGAAAACTAAACCTACAAGTGATATTTTTGTAACTTGACTAAATCAGTGATTTATGAGCTGTGTTATGGATTAATCAATCAGTTGATTATTTGGGTTGTAGATGTTCACAAAGTCGCTTCTTTGGATTGTCGATATTCACAATGTCGATTCTCTAAGTTGTTGATCATATAACTTGTCGATTTCCATATGAATTTGCTAATCTCTTACTATGTTATCACCGTTTACATGGGAAAGGCAAAGAAGAAATTGTGTTTCTCCTACTTATGTAAGTGATGAATAGAAAAGACATGATGATTATATTTTGGTAATGAATTGCATATGATTATGGCATGTAATGAATGTTGATTTTTGAGAATGGCTACACAATGTGGTATTGTCATCGTCTTGTGAATAATCTTCTGCATAACTGCTTTTTATTGGCATACCATTATAGGAAAGATAGTGCATAAACTTGTTCATTTGCCTTTCATAGTTATTTCATATTTGTCTAGGAGGATTATCGTTTGTTGTACTAGGTTGAGTGATAAGATAGTTTCCTACCTCACACTTAGAGATGCTTTGGCTTACTCCTTTGATGCGTTTGTAGCCGATTTGGCAGTAATTTATACTAAGTGTATTTCTATTGTGTGGATTGACACAAGGTTGCAAGAGTGGATCCAATATCAATTTGTTGTCTGGTATTTCAATAACGACGAAGAGTTGGTTAAACCACTCTGGCTGCATTTGGCAAAATAAAATTTAAGATAGAATAAAATTTATTATATCCTGCATTGAGTGCCTACTTCAATCAAAGTAAAGTCGGATATAAACTGATGTAGACCAGATAAAATTATTCGAATGAGATGTAAGATAAAGATGGATAGGATTTATAATATCCATATTAGGAAAGTTATTGTTCTCGAATAATAAACTTCTTAAATTAACAAAATTAACAAAAATAAAATTATTTTCAACCAAAAAATTAGCAGCATTAAAATTATACTTCAATATTTAAATAATATTTGAATTCTAATATAAGAATTTCAAAATAAATAGTAAAATTTTTCTTATTTTAATTTATATTTATATATTCGAATTTAATTCTATTTTATAATATAAATTCAATATATAAATATAAATACATATATATATTTATATTTATTGAATGTTTTAGGTATTTTAATATTTTAGGTATATTAATATAGTTTACTATTTAATCAAATTCTATTAGAGAATGATGGAAGGGGAAGAAAGAAATTACAATGAAACTAATTAAAAAGGAGAGTAAAATAAAATAACTAAAAATAAGTAGGAAAAAGCGTCAGGAGAGATATTTACTATCTCCTTTTGTAAATTTTTTAGTTTGTTTACATTAATATGGCGTTTATACCAGACAATGTATATGATGTTATGTTAATACACCCGACGGCAATCACCAAATAGTAGATATGATATAGTAAAATTTATAGATTTTGTATTCTATCATGTTCATTCCATCCTGGTTAGAAATTTGGATGACCAAATGTAGTCTTTACGACTTTGATAGACCCCTGGTTTTGGTGCGATGATGTCATGTCAATGGGCAAGGCTATCGATCTATAGTTAGTAACGTAACTTTGTAGTGGGAAGTTTTTGGTTCACAGGTTTTTTGGTAAAATATCGACGAGATCTGACCATCTTCCCTACTTAATGTGTTGTATTATGTTTCTTTAGGTACCTATATTAATACTTGGAAGAGGGACGATAAAGTAAGAATGTATCTTTAAATCATTCAAATTTACCATACTCACGATGTATTTATTGTGTTTCTGCATCTTAATGTTAATAATAATAGTTTTAACAAAAGATCCTGTCTTGTGTGCAACGTTATGGAGCTTCGTAGTTGAAAGCAAGGAAATCGCATAAAAACTTTCTTGAACTAGAATAGATTACTTACATTCTTTGATGCCATGTTTGCTCGATGGCTAAAATTGAACATAAAACTTATTAATTGGGATGATAGAAGTATGTGAAAAAGCTTACAAAGTATGACCGTAAAGCTCTTATAAACATATACAAGTACTGGAATTGGAAACTAAAAATCCAAACTTAGACGAAATCTAACCCAGATTAATCCGTGATGAATAATCTTCTCCTCTTCAAAAAGTTGATGGGCTCTCCGTGATTTTTAATGTCCAGATTGATGCTGTGTGCACATTGACCATACTGTATTATCTGTGTAAAATGTGTATATGCTTCGCTTTGATTCCTCTTGTATCTCTAATGAGCCATTCAGTTATACTAATTTTCCCCCCGCAAGAAATACTAACTACCTCTTGACTTGCGCTACTCTAGCAATGATTCCTGTTGCTATAGTTATCCATTGGATGATGGTTCCGCCTTGACTTAATCTTCAACTTTTTTCATGTTTTAAGTCAATCGATCATTGCAATGTATCATGAACTTCACTTAAACTCCGTTTATCATAAACTCATAATTAATGAGAATGTCAAACATTCTATTGATTTCCGACTGCTCGGTGACCGAATCAGAGAGCTTTGTTTTTGCCGCTTTCTCTTTTAGGGGACCAATAATATTGTTATAACATTATGATTGGTACGCTTATTAGGCATTCTATCAACTGGGCATTATGGATTAACATATCGTCATCATCTAATTTGGGGCCATTAGCTTCTGCGTATTTGAGCTTAGTTTTTGGGCTTCATATAAACAATTGTATGTCTTTTTTCCAATCATATGATGACATTGAAACACTAACTGAAAATTCTTTTTGTTCATTTGCGGTGACTAAAATTCATTTGGAGGGAATAAGTCTTATTGATCGCTACATATGTTCATTACATTCACATATTGTAATATATAGATTGATGATTGAATTCTTCTACTTTGTTAAATTTCTACTGATTTTGAAATTAAAAGAAAAAACATAGGTCCTCTTATATTAGGCATTCAAAGCAGAATCAATTTTTGCCCTAAGTTTGTTTTTAAGGCAATAAGTTGATTTGAAAAAAATAAAATGATTCACATACAGTTGGATTTGATTTCCAGATTTTCAAAAAGCTATTGATAAGATAAACTCAAAGGGCAAAGAGAAAAGTTAAATTGCGCTACATAGTTAGATCGATCACAAGATACAAAAAGAAAAGGTACAATTATATGAGAAAAGCAAGAATATTCAAGTAGGGTTTTGTTCTGCTTGATCAGCAATTGCTCCTGTCTCCTTTAAAGTCACTACAAAGGTCCACATCTCAATGCAGAATATTCAAGTAGGATACAAGTTGATGAGATAATCACCGTAGCACCACCAAGATCTTAGCTATTAAAATTTTTCGGTACATGAGATATGCCATGGTTAGGCAGTGCAACACGAACTATTCGAATTTATTACCTCTTATATGATAAGACTAACTTGAATTAAAGTGACCTACTAAATTATTATTAAATTACGTTACCAATTTTATGTGGGTTACAAGATTTCGCTTCTGTTACGTATCAATATTTTATCACTTCAATTATATTTTACCTTTTTCTTTTGAATTACAACGTTACAATGTTTTGGTTTGTAATTGTTTACATTTAATAGCTTCTTTTAGATATTATCCTTCTAAATTAGCACCAAATCCTAACATTTCCCTGTTAGTTATTCCTACAACTAAGTTAACTTTAGAGGTAGAAAGGGCATAGAAAGAAGAGTCTTGCTAATGTGACGGCACCTTTATCTACCATCAATAATGATACCACAATGATCACAAATTCCTGTACGCGTGGATTTGGCAACCAAAGCTATGGAATTCAGAGATATTGAAGACCATAATTAAGAGCTAATGAAAAGCAAATCCATTGAGCATGATCATTTTATTAGGAAAAAGAAAAACATCGTAAAATATTGAATTTGGTGAATTTTTTTTACATTTCTTTTTAATGGCACAAAAATGTTTTCACATGTAGTACTTCCAACCAAATCCACATATATATACGCATGTGATAAACTATACACAACACAAAAACATCTTCACTTCTACTACGATCCAAAGACAAATACAATACTTATAGAATTCGATCCCTTTCATTCTTTTTATTTTTTTCATATTCTATTTATTCATCCTCTCTTAGGCGACCTTTTAGAGCGCATAAAAAAATAAAATATTAAAAAAGTTTACGATGAATAATTCCGGAAAGTGTTTTCACATTCTTAGATTTAGGAATTCTCTTTTCTAATTTTATGCATGTATATTTTCTTTGACTGGAAAGTATTTTCAATTGACTTTCATTTTGAGTGAATCAAATGGATGAAAGTTCCAAAAAAAAATACTACCCCCAAAACAAATGCATTGTAAATTAGGGTTTTAAGTCAGCCGCCTCTAAAGTTTAAATGGCCAAATGTAATTCTCACTTCCCATATGTATTCACTCAGTCTTGCTTCTATCCTCAGCACACCCTAAATTTTTATGCTTATTATCATGCATGCTTCTATAAGGAAAATCATAATATATTCATGACCTCCTGACTCGTAAAATATTTCTAGCTTGGATCCGGGGATATGTAAGCAAAAATCCAACTGGATAGCTCCCTGTTGTGATTGATAGGTAGAATGAGACAACGGAAACAAATAAATAAAAAAATCAACCAGAAATGTGGAGTCATTAATCCCTCAATTAGAGAAGCGGCTGGTGTTGGCGACTAGCAGTGGCATTGGCGATAGGCGGGCAATGACTGGTTGCGGCAACTTCCGGCATCTGATGACCAATGAAGGTGGCGAGTGGAGTTGTGGTTTGATAGTTTTGTGGTTATAGCAATATAAAAGGGGAACCGCAGTAATTATTGTAGCTAGGTAATTGATCCGATACCGTGTTGTTCGACAATTTTATTCCGTGTGCAATACAAATCTACATTTTGTTTTCTCTCCATGTAAGCCAAACCCCATAATGTTTTGCACTTGATCACAAATAAGTAAGCTTTCATAAACTTTCATAAAATGCAATGAAATTTCACTATTGAGAAATGCAATTCTACATTAAATGTAAAAAATGTACTATATTGACAATGTTTTTAATAGATATCTTCTTTATTTCTTTATTTTATATATATATTTGAAGAATCTCACTCCCCAAATGAGATTCATGATTTTCTCAGGAAACTAGACAAAATATTTCGCTGAGAAAACAAGTGATAGATGAGGCATTCATTCTTCACTTATCCCCCCTCACCTTCGCTCTAATTAACATAAAAATTTTCATGCCTATATTTCCTATTTTTCATAATTATTCGAAAATACTAAGTCCAAAAAGTAATGCTAGGTATAAAAAGATTAATAAGAAACTTAACATCATATTATAGAAAAAGTATGGCGGGTCATTCGTTATAATGATATGTGCATATATATCATTATTTTTTTCCTAAGTCTTGATATCCATGGCACCATCAAGGAAATTATTAACGAGATTGAAACTTTGTTTATTTCATAGAAAATAATTAATCTGAAAACATTTTTTTTAAAACAATTGCTTACATCACTTAAAAAATAAACGAATGAAGACTATTTCCATCGCCTACTAAGATGTATAAACATAAATTATTGTCAATTATGAAAATATTTTATATTGTCTAATTATTTTGATAAATACTTTAAGGAATATAATTTTCAAATTAAAATTTTCCATGAAACAAATGGAGTCCGAATTTATAGAAATCAGGAATCTGGTGTCCGTGAGTCCAAACGTTATGATATCTGGCTCTTACAATCAAGGTTCGGATCTCCAAAATTTTCTTTTGTGCGTGTTTTGGACCTTCATAACCTCCATTCACGTGGAGTTCAGCTCATGATATCCTCTTAGGGGAGTCGAATTGCAAGAATAAAAGGGTCACCTTTTGACTTTTAAGGTCATTTTTGCAATTAAAACCTAATAACAACTAAGAGAGTAAAGGGAAAAAAGGAAAAAAAAAATATTAGAAAAGGAAAAAAAAAAGCGGAAAAGTACCAAAATGGTCCTAAACATTTTGTATTTGTACCAATTTAGTCCTAAACTTTTCAATTGGACCAATTTAGTCCTAAACCTTTTCACATTGGTACTAATTTAGTCCATCCGGCTAATTTAAGCCGGAAATTGCCGATGTGGCTGCCGGCAGTGTTATGTGACGCCACGTGGATGAATTTTATAATTTTTTAATATTATTTCAGTTTTTTTAAATTATTTTTTTCCTTTTTTTCTCTTTTTTTTTTTTTTTTTCTTTTTTCCTTACCCCTTGGTTGGCGAGGTCGCTGGCCATAGGCTGGTCAAGCCAAGGGGCCCCAAGCCCTCGCCAACCATAAGCGTGGGCGTCGGCCCCCGCCCAGATCCAAGCAAGGGTCGAAACCAACCCTCGCCCATTGGCTGACGAGGGCCTCTGTGCCCTCGTCGGCCAGAAGCGAGGGTGCAGCAACCCTCGCTTATGGCGAGTTGGGGCGCCTCGCCTGTGGCCGATGAGGGTGTAAAGGCCTTCGCCTGGATCTGGGCGAGGGCCGATGCCCACGCCTATGGCCGGTGAGGGCGTGGCGGCCCTCGCCAGTGGCCGACGAGGGCGCAGGGCCCCTCGCCTCGACTAGCCTGTGGCCGGCAACCTCACTGGCTAAGGGATAAGGAGAAAACAAAAACAAAAACAAAAACATAAAAAAAGAGAAAAAAAAGGAAAAAAATAAGAAAAAAATAATTTAAAAAATCTGAAATATATATATATAAAATTATAAAATTTGTTCACGTGGCGCCACATAAGACCGCCGGTGGCTATGTCAGCAATTTCCGGCTTAAATTAGTCGGATGTATTGAATTGGTACAAATGTAAAAATGTTTAGGACTAAAATAGTCCTATTAAAAAGTTTAGGGTTTAATTGGTACAAATACAAAAGATTTAGAACTATTTTGGTACTTTCCCGGAAAAAAAGACTAATCGCGCAAGTCCTCTCTCTTTTTGCACTTTTGTTTTGCGCCCATCTCCTTTTAATTTTTGCAATTAAAACCTAACCATGTGAGCCCTCCCTCAAGCAAACCGAGAACAAACAACTTCAATCAATCGACATAAACTCATCACCAGACCTCCATCGTCGACCGCCACATTCGGCGGTCATCCTCGAATAATGTACACCAACTACGATTTCTACAGACACGGAGAACAAGAGACATAGTAACACACAAATAAGAGCAACGAGATAGACAAAATCGATATGAATGAGTGTAGCGATTAACACTCAGGCCATGGATTCAACACGATCACCTAGGGAGGGAGGGACGGAGGGAGAGAGAAATTATTGATGATTTTCTTTATGCATGAAAATTGTGTTTGACAGCTAATGAATCCATTTATATCATGTAAATCATGATAAAAGTTTTTCGATTTAACAATTCTCAGAACTCCTTAGCAAATATTTCACGTGGGCATATCGCGGAACAGTTTATGATGAGGGATAAAATTTAACTATTTCAAACTGAGGTTTCTGGGTTGACTCAAATGAAATTCCCGAGTAATGTTCTAAATCAGACGAAGAGACTCGAATGCGATTGAAACTGCATCAATTTAGATTTTGTTCAAATGAGCACAATAAATAATATATAGAAAATTACCTTGCTAATGAAACTGATGATCGAATCCGATAGTACAACATTCTTGCCGTTCCTTGCGCGCGTCACTGCTCACGCCACTCCTCTTCTTCAGTCAAGAGAAAATGAGAGAGGGAGAGAGAGAGAGGGGCCATGATATTTGTGGGCATTTTTATTATTTACGATGGGCCTCTTTCCTTTGACCGGCTGGCCTCTATCTATTGAGCGATCATGCTTCATGAGCATTTACGTTGGAACTCTTTTCTTTTGACCAGGCTCTTCAGTTTGACTTTGCAAATTTGATGGACACCGAATTAAACCTCCTTTCTTCTTTATTTAATTATTGTTTAGTTTTTATATTTGTTGGTTTGCTCTCTTGTTTTTTTGTCTATCAATCTATCTACTTTTTTGGTTCCTTTTCCATTGTCTAAATTGTTTGCCCAATTTGTCGACTATAATTCAGTTGCCAAAATTTATAAACAAATTGAAAATTATGTCTAGCAAGAACTTTGTCCACTAAATGCAGACTTTGAAAAATTTTGCAAATAATAAAGTTCAAAACTTCTGCAGAGGTGTGCATCGGATCCGATTTAACCCGAAAGCTAAACTGAACTGGTTTGCACCGACCATTTCAAGGCCTATTTTAGAGAGAGGTGATTCAGTTCTAGATTCTACGAGCCCATAATGGTTTTCAAGCCTCTTCGACAAAAAGTACGTTTGCATGAATGGAGAATTGAACATTTTCAACATGAACAAATACCAACATAACCACTTAACTAACAAAGTTTTTGTTGTGATATGGTGTGACTTATATGATTATTTTAATATAAATTTTATATTCATAAGGTGAATATAGCATTTGAAACATGAATATCTCCGCTTGATATCTCCCTAGTTCGTATCACATGGAAGATTTTTAACCTGTGATACTTCTTTTGCAATCCCTCAAAAAAAATTTCCCCTTTTCACAACATCATAATAATTGAAGAGATTTGAATATTGGTTTTCAAATTCTGACATGATGAATATAAGAGTAGAGATATTCTCTATGCTTAGACTTTAACTACACGTAATAGATTTTCATGCTGCCTCAAATTTTATGTGAATCGGATTTAAGATAATGTAAGTCACCTAAAATGTTAATTGAAATTGTTTGCCTTTCAAAAGCATGAGAATATCCCCAAAAAACTGATATTTACACATGTTCTTGCAGATTTTGGGTGAAAAGAAGGCATGCATTTGACATTAGAAGTAAAATATTAAAAGAAAAATAGAAGTAAAACATTAAAAGAAAAACAGAAGTCTAAGTTAGAAGGAATGTGGAGGAAAGGAAATGAAATGCAAAGAATTGTGGACTAAGGTGAGCATCCCACCCGAAATGGTCAACCTTCCCGACATATTTATAGGGATCATGCTTAAATGACCAAAACATGCACTAAATCTGGAGACGAATGCCGAACCTATGTTAAACCATCCGAGCTCAAACTTTCTACAGATTTCGACAAACCGTGTAGAAATAGAACAAGATCAGCAAAAGTTGAACCGTAAAAAGAAAATAAAAGTAAAAAAGTAAAGAGCAACAAAACTTGAACTTAAAGCAGTAAAATAAGTGTCATCCACATTAAACTGAAGTATCCCAATCACCCGTGCGACATATCAAATGTTCAAGACAAAGACAAGTTCGACCTACAACCTACAATCCATCGCCTACCAATATGCAAAGGACCTCTAACATAAAAGCGGAACGCTTCCAAGTCCAACACTAGTAATACCTAAAAAGGAGGAGGATATTTCCCCGCGGATCCACAGCTAGTCAGCGTTCCTGGCGGCTCTCTTTGCCACCATTCCTCCTCGCCCTGCAGTTAAGTATGTACTTAGATAAGCACACCTACGATACATCCATAAAGAAACCCAGCAAGGAATGGATAGTTAGAGGCGATTTTCATCCCGTTACTTTCTGCAACACATGTAGCATAAAAACTTCACTTGAAGCTGGAACTAAAGTGTGGGTACTTGGAAGAACGGAGGCTTTTTGAAGCCTAAAATTCCTTTGGTCCCACCTTCAACTACAGTCCGACTAGTAAAGCAGCCTTTTAGTACGTTTTGTCCACAAAGCTACCTTATACATGTACAGGAGTCGTGCAATGCTCATGCCACAATTTTAATATTTAAGACATTAAGTATTTCCCAATATATGAACAAATCATACGAAGTTTTCCTAACGAAGTTCTCCTCAGCTAAGCAGAATCGTGAACAGAAAGTCCAAATTTACACCTACGTTTTCTTTTTGGGTCTGATTGACATGCAAACGACACTCCCAATAGGCAAAATGGCAAGCAGCCAACAGAACACAAGGTAAAGAACGGAATAACTTACTGGACATACATCTCACACCCAAGTCAAACAAACTGATGGTAAAAATGAAGTGCATAGGTCAGACGAAATGACCTTTCCTCTCATGGTTGTTTCAGCGTACAGCATGTCTCTCAACTCAACCATTTGTTCACATACTAGGAAGACTGTATATCATAAAAGCACATTTGGCTTGGATGCTTAAACAAGTAGGGTATTCTAGCTAAAGCCCCTCAACTCAGTTACGTAGTTGCATGATATACGCCCTTCGAGAAAGCACACATGCTGCATGAAATTTAAAATACGAAAGAAAAAGCTTCAATGTCGAACATGTTTGGCGGAGGCTCAGTGAAAAGCTTTTGGACACATATCATTGTAACTCCATCAATGTTTCACGTGGAAAAGAGTGCAAATAGTAGCAGCTTAGAATGAATATACCTGTCACTAAGAAATCTTCTGTATTTTTAGCATGTGACTTAACAAGCCGAGTGCTTTAAATTGTCCGCTTTCTGTTGCCTGTGGAATATATATTCAGCAGGGTGATAATGGTTCAGTTGAAGCAATTCTCATAAAAACGTCAAAAGGATGATACGAACCTAAGGGCATCAAAGTTGATGGTCATACTATTCGATCTAGAAATGTTACCAGCTGTACTTACTGCTTTAGGCTTCTCTGAAGGAGAAAATTCACAGAATCCGTACAGCAGTCATGGCATTTTACGAATATATACTGAGACGATTCATGGATTATATTGGCAATGTGTTGTCTTCACTTATTCAACCTAGTTCGAAGCAATGACAACTCTCGACCCACACACTTTGTAATATATAATGGAGGCTCTTTACTCACTAATCCTAAATAATGCATACCAGCAGATGCAACCAGCGCTCACGAATGTAATAGATAAACAGGTATTGGCGACCAGCAAAAAATTGCTGTGATCTTTCCAGAGAGCATATGGAGATATCAACGTCCCAATGACCACGTGATGGGAACATTTAAATAATCAGAATCAAATGTCGGCCCCTTTGGGCGTGCCCATAGAAGGGGATAAAGTATTCTAACAACCATAAAAAGGCACGTTATTGGACTTGATTAGCTTTTATAAGACAATATTAACGAGTAAAAGAAGTAGAGATATTTAACCGATGTACACTCATAGTTGGGAAGCCTTTAATGAATTAATCGTTAAGTTCAAGGCTTCTTCAAGATATCCATTTGCATGGTTAGGAGAACATGGAAGCAATTCAAAGATGATGATTTCTAGCATTTCAAACATATCACATATTCTCACAGACAATCGAAGCGACTCGTTTGCAATGTATATGTCAATAATAGCAGCAACAAATAAAGAATTATCACACCTCAAGGACTGGAAGGCAGCCTTCATCCTTCCTCTTTCGTGACAAATGACATAAAGCAATTTTTGCAGCCTGTTGTTCAGCTAGCTTTTTTTGGGGTAAATTTTCGGATGTGAACCTTTCCCCATCTACAAAAACGGTTGACATAAATGCTATGTCCTTTGTAGATCCAGCATCGACGGTACAATAAACAGGATTCGGCCCCTTTCTCTTCTGCATATAGTCCTGCAAAAGACTTTTGTACCGCGTGTGGTCTACAACACCTGAAATTATACATATGATACATAAGATTTACGATGCATTAATATGTGGAAAAAACTTGAGCCAAATGTCATGGAGAAATCAGGATACGTCATAGGTACATTGTGGAAAATAAAAAAATGGAGAGCAAAGTGGGACAAACCAAAAGTTAGGTAAACGTTTAAGCTATACAAGATTATTAACATTGAATTTTTCACCAAGAACAAGTAAAATCAGATGAGAGACTAAACGCGAAGGCAGGACTTATGTGGAGGAGGGCAGGAAACCTGACCTTGAGCAAGGACGACCAGAGGAAGTTCTGGCTGGGAAAATTCGCTGAGATCTTCCATTCCGGCTGGTACAACTGAAAAAAGAGAAAAGGAAACGGACAATGACTATCATATTGAAAGACAAACCTTCTGAAAAGGACATTAAAAACCACTTACCTTCTCCACAGATGGTAACGGGGAGATCCTTTAGGGCACTTAGGGCATAAGGATTGAGAATAACGCAGATCGGACTTCTATTGATATTCATCAACTGTAAATAAAATATACTAACATTATCAATTTACACTATGCTTGATAATTCATAATACACTTTGAATAACTTGGAGAGGGGTTACGCTACATTAAAAAAGGAAAAAAAGTCGTATGATCGCACAAAGGTCAAAAAATTCAGACTCGCACGTGCAACAATCACATTCGAACCTTATTTAACTATAAACCAACGCGGAGAAAGTCACCCATGAGACTCAATTATATGGAACAAAACAGTGAACACAGGCAAAGATCCCAACCAAATAGAGGATTACACTCGGAACTTACAGCTTTGTGAATAACCATACTAGATTCATCTGCAACGTGCCCACTGGCATACCATCCAAGCACACAAAAATTCGGGCAAGTCTCCGTATCTATGGCCAATTAAAGAGGAAAAAGGAAAAAAAAAAAAAAAAACAAGATCAGAAACAATAAAAATAATAATAATCTGCTCGCATCAAGAAATCATTTAACAAAAGAAAAAGGGGGGCCAAAAGAGAGGGAGAGAAGAGCACTAAACAGCGCTTGTGCTGCTCGTTAAGAAAGTCGTGGTCGAGCAAACGAGTGGCGGGGTCGTATTGAAGCTTGAAACTATCAAAAATCTCCACGGTGCGACCCCTATTAATTCCGATCACACACCCGTATACTGTTGGATGATTCGCCGGTATGGAAGACTTCGGGTGGATCTGAGACACCTGATTTGAGTGTTCATAGATATTAAAAATCACTCGGGTATGGAGCTTGAACGTGAGGGGGCTGCCGGAGGAATCCATTGGAGCTTGGCCGTGAATGAAAAGAAAGCAAATTGTAATCTGACGAAGGTATCGGTAGAGATTGGAACAGTATGAGAAGTGGGGAGTTTGGGTTTAAAATAAGTGGAACTCGATCTTTAAGGACATTATTCCTCGATCTGTAAGGAGATTATTCAAAGTTTGGGGCTGCGGAAAACTCGCCGTTTTGGATTTGCCTGCCACGTAGGACCGACAAATGACCTAAGGAGAAGCCACGCCATCCCAATTCGGACGGGATCGAAATCCAACCCGATAAATTTCTTCCGACTTGGATCGTAATCTTCGCAAATTTCAGATCACAAGTTTTAAAACCACTCGTGCACTTATCCTTTTATTTTATTCAAACTCAAAATCCTAATCTATTAGGATAGACTTTTAGATAGATTGCAACGCTGGGATAGTAACCATCTAATTGAGACAAATTATCTACTAAGAAATAGGATTTAATTTCAATTATTTCCCGGTTTGGACAGGATAATATCTCGTCTTAGACGGCTTATTTTTGTCCAGCGTTAATATCATGAAAGACATCAACGAGTACATTTCCGACAAATTTACTTTAAATTAATATTTTGACCAGAAAAAACCCAAAATGGATAATTTACCCCTCATCGATTTCCGTTAAATTGGATTACTACTATGAAAAAACCACAACTCCAACACCTATGACAAACAAAACCTAAATTGGTACACCCGTCAATCGCAACGTCTCGTTCAATTTGATAATTTCACGCTTTCAACTTGATCGATGGGCGAAAACCCACAATGAATGGGTTTCTAATTGTGACCAAATTTAGAAAGCTTAGCTTGAAAACCAAAGAATGCACATGATATATTTAAATAATTGAAAAGTCTGATTATTTGGGAAAAATATCAATTATTTTCTTGCTGTGTACCGTAGCTCAAGAATGACCACAGAAATAGTTTTATAGAGGGCTTACCTTCTCGAGAAACCTCGACCATAGGAATTTTCTATAATTTGGAGACCTATTACTTAATCGTGTATGCACCTTTTTGATAAATATTGAGAATGATGCTCGTCCTTGATGAATATAGATCGAGAATAAAGATATCGCTTGACCAAAAGAGACACTAAGTTACTTGCAATGGAATGAAGTACGAGTGCATGCATGCTTTTAAGAGAGAGAGATTTGCAAGACCAATGATTACATAGATTATCGTCATACGTATTTTTGTCAAGTTGCGGTTGCTGAAAGCACTTAATGATTAAAGTCCAATCCAAGATCGATGGCCAATTAAACTGTCAAATCTAACTTCAACTTGAAACGGAGTGCGTTTTAATATGTCTTGAAGTCCGAGGACTTTGTGAAACTCAAATTACTAAATGACACACAAACAAATAATTTCTGTGACATCCGGAAATTCTTACTTCAGCTAATGATATGTAGGTATATAATTGTTAAATGTGCAATCTCAGCTGGATTATTGATGTGGAAGTACGCAGGAGATGTGAAATGTATTTTCCGTGTCCATTATTCTCCAAAAGTGTTTTCAATATGATTAAATTAATGAGTATTTCTGAATGGTGGATTATATAGTGGTGATGAAGGACCTGCTCTGTTGTGTGTTAGAATAATTTTCACGTTCGAAATTTACTTGAGCAGTGATTCTCCTAACTTTTGATAACTTTTGCTAAATGTTTTGAAAAGTTCCAAATATTTTTTGGTGTTATAAGTGCTCAGAACTTAAACTATTTTTTTTTTTTTTGCTTATGCAATCGATACATAGGGTATTTTATACCATTTGTAACGTTTTAAACTTGAGAACATCTCTCTCATTCTTCACTAATTTTTTTCAAATGAAGGTTGTCATTGCTTTTAGCCTTGGTCAATTGTTCTTATTTTCTTGTAACTCTTGTGTAGTCTTTCAAATACATATCCCTTGGCCATATAATGTCATCGCAAAATTCTTTAAGCCTTCAACTTTCTTTTTGAATCTCACTCTCCAAAATTTTAAGTGTAGGCAAAATTCTTACACTTCTTTTCTTGAAGCTTCTAATTTCATCTTTCAAAGGCTTACGAGGTGATTAAGGTGTTGAGTTGTCCAAGTCTTTGTTCATGGCAAGTGAAAATTATATGAACTAAGTTAAATTGATCCACTTAGTAATCTTGATTTTATTAGTTGATGGTTGTTGAATTTAGTTTGACCTTTGTTATCAAGTGTAGGTAAGTTACGATGATCGTACATTAAATCGTAGTGCTCGTTTTAATCGAATCGATAAGCTTGTTACATACCTAGAATGTATTTGATCGATTCCATAGGGAGTATATGATTGTTTCTATGTGATGCAATGGCATTTTTAAGTGTGAAATATGTAGAATAACGAAAACTAAACCTACAAGTGATATTTTTGTAACTTGACTAAATCAGTGATTTATGAGCTGTGTTATGGATTAATCAATCAGTTAATTATTTGGGTTGTAGATGTTCACAAAGTCGCTTCTTTGGATTGTCGATATTCACAATGTCGATTCTCTAAGTTGTTGATCATATAACTTGTCGATTTCCATATGAATTTGCTAATCTCTTACTATGTTATCACCGTTTACATGGGAAAGGCAAAGAAGAAATTGTGTTTCTCCTACTTATGTAAGTGTTGAATAGAAAAGACATGATGATTATATTTGGGTAATGAATTGCATATGATTATGGCATGTAATGAATGTTGATTTTTGAGAATGGCTACACAATGTGGTATTGTCATCGTCTTGTGAATAATCTTCTGCATAACTGCTTTTTATTGGCATACCATTATAGGAAAGATAGTGCATAAACTTGTTCATTTGCCTTTCATAGTTATTTCATATTTGTCTAGGATTATCGTTTGTTGTACTAGGTTGAGTGATAAGATAGTTTCCTACCTCACACTTAGAGATGCTTTGGCTTGCTCCTTTGATGCGTTTGTAGCCGATTTGGCAGTAATTTATACTAAGTGTATTTCTATTGTGTGGATTGACACAAGGTTGCAAGAGTGGATCCCATATCAATTTGTTGTCTGGTATTTCAATAACGATGAAGAGTTGGTTAAACCACTCTGGCTGCATTTGGCAAAATAAAATTTAAGATAGAATAAAATTTATTATATCCTGCATTGAGTGCCTACTTCAATCAAAGTAAAGTCGGATATAAACTGATGTAGACCAGATAAAATTATTCGATTGAGATGTAAGATAAAGATGGATAGGATTTATAATATCCATATTAGGAAAGTTATTGTTCTCGAATAATAAACTTCTTAAATTAACAAAATTAACAAAAATAAAATTATTTTCAACCAAAAAATTAGCAGCATTAAAATTTCTCATCAATATTTAAATAATCTTTGAAATCTAATATAAGAATTTCAAAATAAAAAGTAAAATTTTACTTATTTTATTTTATATTTATATATTCGAATTTAATTCTATTTTATAATATAAATTCAATATATAAATATAAATACATATATATATTTATATTTATATTTATTGAATGTTTTAGGTATTTTAATATTTTAGGTATATTAATATAGTTTACTAGTTAATAAAATTCTATTAGAGAATGATGGAAGGGGAAGAAAGAAATTACAATGAAACTAATTAAAAAAGAGAGTAAAATAAAATAAAAAAGATCAACTAAAAATAAGTAGGAAAAAGTGTCACGAGAGATATTTACTATCTCATTTTGTATTTGTACCAATTTAGTCCTAAACTTTTCAATTGGACCAATTTAGTCCTAAACATTTTCACATTGGTACTAATTTAGTCCATCCGGCTAATTTAAGCCGGAAATTGCCGATGTGGCTGCCGGCAGTGTTATGTGGCACCACATGGATGAATTTTATAATTTTTTTTTATATTTTTTCAGTTTTTTTAAATTCTTTTTTTTCTTTTTTTCTCTTTTTTTTTTTTCTTTTTTTTTTCTCCTTACCCCTTGGTTGGCGAGGTCGCTGGCCACAGGCTGGTCAGGCCAAGGGGCCCCAAGCCCTCGCCAACCATAAGCGTGGGCGTCAGCCCCCGCCCAGATCCAAGCAATGGTCGAAACCAACCCTCGCCCATTGGCTGACGAGGGCATCTGTGCCCTCGTCGGCCAGAAGCGAGGGTGCAGCAACCCTCGCTTATGGCGAGTTAGGGCGCCTCGCCTGTGGCCGATGAGGGTGCAAAGGCCTTCGCCTGGATCTGGGCAGGGGCCGATGCCCACGCCTATGGCCGGTGAGGGCGTGGCGGCCCTCGCCAGTGGCTGACGAGGGCGCAGGGCCCCTCGCCTCGACTAGCCTGTGGCCGGCAACCTCACTAGCTAAGGGATAAGGAGAAAACAAAAACAAAAACAAAAGCATAAAAAAAGTGAAAAAAAAAAGGAAAAAAAAAAGAAAAAAATAATTTAAAAAATCTGAAAAATATATATATATATATATATATATATATATATAAAATTATAAATATTGTTCACGTGGCGCCACATAAGACCGCCGGTGGCTATGTCAGCAATTTCCGGCTTAAATTAGTCGGATGTATTGAATTGGTACAAATGTAAAAATGTTTAGGACTAAAATAGTCCTATTAAAAAGTTTAGGGTTTAATTGGTACAAATACAAAAGATTTAGAACTATTTTGGTACTTTTCCCGGAAAAAAAGACTAATCGCGCAAGTCCTCTCTCCTTTTGCACTTTTGTTTTGCGCCCATCTCCTTTTAATTTTTGCAATTAAAACCTAACCATGTGAGCCCTCCCTCAAGCAAACCGAGAACAAACAACTTCAATCAATCGACATAAACTCATCACCAGACCTCCATCGTCGACCGCCACATTCGGCGGTCATCCTCGAATAATGTACACCAACTACGATTTCTACAGACACGGAGAACAAGAGACATAGTAACACACAAATAAGAGCAACGAGATAGACAAAATCGATATGAATGAGTGTAGCGATTAACACTCAGGCCATGGATTCAACACGATCACCTAGGGAGGGAGGGAAGGAGGGAGAGAGAAATTATTGATGATTTTCTTTATGCATGAAAATTGTGTTTGACAGCTAATGAATCCATTTATATCATGTAAATCATGATAAAAGTTTTTCGATTTAACAATTCTCATAACTCCTTAGCAAATATTTCACGTGGGCATATCGCGGAACAGTTTATGATGAGGGATAAAATTTAACTATTTCAAACTGAGGTTTCTGGGTTGACTCAAATGAAATTCCCGAGTAATGTTCTAAATCAGACGAAGAGACTCGAATGCGATTGAAACTGCATCAATTTAGTTTTTGTTCAAATGAGCACAATAAATAATATATAGAAAATTACCTTGCTAATGAAACTGATCAGTGCGCTGCTGATGATCGAATCCGATAGTACAACATTCTTGCCGTTCCTTGCGCCCGTCACTGCTCACGCCACTCCTCTTCTTCAGTCAAGAGAAAATGAGAGAGGGAGAGAGAGAGAGGGGCCATTATATTTGTGGGCATTTTTATTATTTACGATGGGCCTCTTTCCTTTGACCGGCTGGCCTCTATCTATTGAGCGATCATGCTTCATGAGCATTTACGTTGGAACTCTTTTCTTTTGACCAGGCTCTTCAGTTTGACTTTGCAAATTTGATGGACACCGAATTAAACCTCCTTTCTTCTTTATTTAATTATTGTTTAGTTTTTATATTTGTTGGTTTGCTCTCTTGTTTGTATGTCTATCAATCTATCTACTTTTTTGGTTCCTTTTCCATTGTTTAAATTGTTTGCCCAATTTGTTGACTATAATTCAGTTGCCAAAATTTATAAACAAATTGAAAATTACGTCTAGCAAGAACTTTGTCCACTAAATGCAGACTTTGAAAATTTTTGCAAATAATAAAGTTCAAAAGTTCTGCAGAGGTGTGCATCGGATCCGATTTAACCCGAAAGCTAAACTGAACTGGTTTGCACCGACCATTTCAAGGCCTATTTTAGAGAGAGGTGATTCAGTTCTAGATTCTACGAGCCCAGAATGGTTTCCAAGCCTCTACGACAAAAAGTACGTTGGCATGAATGAAGAATTGAACATTTTCAACATGAACAAATACCAACATAACCACTTAACTAACAAAGTTTTTGTTGTGATATGGTGTGACTTATATGATTATTTTAATATAAATTTTATATTCATAAGGTGAATATAGCATTCGAAACATGAATATCTCCGCTTGATATCTCCCTAGTTCGTATCACCTGGAAGATTTTTAACCTGTGATACTTCTTTTGCAATCCCTCAAAAAAAAATTTCCCCTTTTCACAACATCATAATAATTGAAGAGATTTGAATTTTGGTTTTCAAATTCTGACATGATGAATATAAGAGTAGATATTCATCTTTCAAAGGCTTACGAGGTGATTAAGGTGTTGAGTTGTCCAAGTCTCTGTTCATGGCAAGTGAAAATTATATGAACTAAGTTAAATTGATCCACTTAGTAATCTTGATTTTATTAGTTGATGGTTGTTGAATTTAGTTTGACCTTTGTTATCAAGTGTAGGTAAGTTACGATGATCGTACATTAAATCCTTGTGGATTGACACAAGGTTGCAAGAGTGGATCCCATATCAATTTGTTGTCTGGTATTTCAATAATGACGAAGAGTTGATTAAACTACTCTGGCTGCATTTGGCAAAATAAAATTTAAGATAGAAAAAAATTTATTATATCCTGCATTGAGTGCCTACTTCAATCAAAGTAAAGTCAGATATAAACTGACGTAGACCAGATAAAATTATTCGATTGAGATGTAAGATAAAGATGGATAGGATTTATAATATCCATATTAGAAAAGTTATTGTTCTCGAATAATAAACTTCTTAAATTAAAGAAATTAACAAAAATAAAATTATTTTCAACCAAAAAATTAGCAGCATTAAAATTATACTTCAATATTTAAATAATATTTGAATTCTAATATAAGAATTTCAAAATAAAAAGTAAAATTTTACTTATTTTAATTTATATTTATATATTCGAATTTAATTCTATTTTATAATATAAATTCAATATATAAATATAAATACATATATATTTATATTTATTGAATGTTTTAGGTATTTTAATATAGTTTACTATTTAATAAAATTCTATTAGAGAATGATGGAAGGGGAAGAAAGAAATTACAATGAAACTAATTAAAAAAGAGAGTAAAATAAAATAAAAAAGAGCAACTAAAAATAAGTAGGAAAAAGCGTCACGAGAGATATTTACTATCTCCTTTTGTAAAATTTTTTGTTTGTTTACATTAATATGGCGTTTATACCAGACAATGTATATGATATTATGTTAATACACCCGACGGCAATCACCAAATAGTAGATATGATATAGTAAAATTTATAGATTTTGTATTCTATCATGTTCATTCCATCCTGGTTAGAAATTTGGATGACCAAATGTAGTCTTTACGACTTTGATAGACCCCTGGTTTTGGTGCGATGATGTCATGTCAATGGGCAAGGCTATCGATCTATAGTTAGTAACGTAACTTTGTAGTGGGAAGTTTTTGGTTCACAGGTTTTTTGGTAAAATATCGACAAGATCTGACCATCTTCCCTACTTAATGTGTTGTATTATGTTTCTTTAGGTACCTATATTAATACTTGGAAGAGGGACGATAAAGTAAGAATGTATCTTTAAATCATTCAAATTTGTCGTACTCACGATGTATTTATTGTGTTTATGCATCTTAATGTTAATAATAATAGTTTTAACAAAAGATCCTGTCTTGTGTGCAACGTTATTGAGCTTCGTAGTTGAAAGCAAAGAAATCCCATAAAAACTTTCTTGAACTAGAATAGATTACTTACATTCTTTGATGCCATGTTTGCTCGATGGCTAAAATTGAACATAAAACTTATTAATTGGGATGATAGAAGTATGTGAAAAAGCTTACAAAGTATGACCGTAAAGCTCTTATAAACATATACAAGTACTGGAATTGGAAACTAAAAATCCAAACTTAGACGAAATCTAACCCAGATTAATCCGTGATGAATAATCTTCTCCTCTTCAAAAAGTTGATGGGCTCTCCGTGATTTTTAATGTTCAGATTGATGCTGTGTGCTCATTGACCATACTGTATTATCTGTGTAAATGTGTATATGCTTCGCTTTGATTCCTCTTGTATCTCTAATGAGCCGTTCAGTTATACTAATTTCCCCCCCGCAAGAAATACTAAATACCTCTTGACTTGCGCTACTCTAGCAATGATTCCTGTTGCTATAGTTATCCATTGGATGATGGTTCCGCCTTGACTTAATCTTCAACTTTTTTCATGTTTTAAGTCAATCGATCATTGCAATGTATCATGAACTTCACTTAAACTCCGTTTATCATAAACTCATAATTAATGAGAATGTCAAACATTCTATTGATTTCCGACTGCTCGGTGACCGAATCAGAGAGCTTTGTTTTTGCCGCTTTCTCTTTTAGGGGGCCAATAATATTGTTATAACATTATGATTGGTACGCTTATTAGGCATTCTATCAACTGGGCATTATGGGTTAACATATCGTCATCATCTAATTTGGGGCCATTAGCTTCTGCGTATTTGAGCTTAGTTTTTGGGCTTCATATAAACAATTGTATGTCTTTTTTCCAATCATATGATGACATTGAAACACTAACTGAAAATTCTTTTTGTTCATTTGCGGTGACTAAAATTCATTTGGAGGGAATAAGTCTTATTGATCCCTACATATGTTCATTACATTCACATATTGTAATATATAGATTGATGATTGAATTTATCTGCTTTGTTAAATTTCTACTGATTTTGAAATTAAAAGAAAAAACATAGGTCGTCTTATATTAGGCATTCAAAGCAGAATCAATTTTTGCCCTAAGTTTGTTTTTAAGGCAATAAGTTGATTTGAAAAAAATAAAATGATTCACATACAGTTGGATTTGATTTCAAGATTTTCAAAAAGCTATTGATAAGGTAAACTCAAAGGGCAAAGAGAAAAGTTAAATTGCGCTACATAGTTAGATCGATCACAAGATACAAAAAGAATAGGTACAATTATATGAAAAAAGCAAGAATATTCAAGGAGGGTTTTGTTCTGCTTGATCAGCAATTGCTCCTGTCTCCTTTAAAGTCACTACAAATGTCCACATCTCAATGCAGAATATTCAAGTAGGATACAAGTTGATGAGATAATCACCGCAGCAGCACCAAGATCTTAGCTATTAAAATTTTTCGGTACATGAGATATGCCATGGTTAGGCAGTGCAACACGAACTATTCGAATTTATTACCTCTTATATGATAAGACTAACTTGAATTAAAGTGACCTACTAAATTATTATTAAATTACGTTACCAATTTTATGTGGTTACAAGATTTCGCTTCTGTTACGTATCAATATTTTATCACTTCAATTATATTTTACCTTTTTCTATTGAATTACAACGTTACAATGTTTTGGTTTGTAATTGTTTACATTTAATAGCTTCTTTTAGATATTATCCTTCTAAATTAGCACCAAATCCTAACATTTCCCTGTTAATATGACGGCACCTTTATCTACCATCAATAATGATGCCACAATGATCACAAATTCCTATAAGCGTGGATTTGGCAACCAAAGCTATGGAATTCACAGATATTGAAGACCATAATTAAGAGCTAATGAAAAGCAAATCCATTGAGCATGATCATTTTATTAGGAAAAAGAAAAACATCGTAAAATATTGAATTTGGTGAATTTTTTTTACATTTCTTTTTAATGGAACAAAAATGTTTTCACATGTAGTACTTCCAACCAAATCCATATATATATATATATATGCATGTGATAAAATATACACAACACAAAAACATCTTCACTTCTAGTACGATCCAAAGACAAATACAATACTTATAGAATTCGATCCCTTTCATTCTTTTTATTTTTTTCATATTCTATTTATTCATCCTCTCTTAGGCGACCTTTTAGAGCGCATAAAAAAATAAAATATTAAAAAAGTTTAAGATGAATAATTCCGGAAAGTGTTTTCACATTCTTAGATTTAGGAATTCTCTTTTCTAATTTTATGCATGTATATTTTCTTTTACTGGAAAGTATTTTCAATTGACTTTCATTTTGAGTGAATCAAATGGATGAAAGTTCCAAAAAAAAAATACTTCCCCCAAAACAAATGCATTGTAAATTAGGGTTTTAAGTCAGCCGCCTCTAAAGTTTAAATGGCCAAATGTAATTCTCACTTCCCATATGTATTCACTCAGTCTTGCTTCTATCCTCAGCACACCCTAAATTTTTATGCTTATTATCATGCATGCTTCTATAAGGAAAATCATAATATATTCATGACCTCCTGACTCGTAAAATATTTCTAGCTTGGATCCGGGGATATGTAAGCAAAAATCCAACTGGATAGCTCCCTGTTGTGATTGATAGGTAGAATGAGACAACGGAAACAAATAAATAAAAAAATCAACCAGAAATGTGGAGTCATTAATCCCTCAATTAGAGAAGCGGCTGGTGTTGGCGACTAGCAGTGGCATTGGCGATAGGCGGGCGATGACTGGTTGCGGCAACTTCCGGCATCTGATGACCAATGAAGGTGGCGAGTGGAGTTGTGGTTTGATAGTTTTGTGGTTATAGCAATATAAAAGGGGAACCGCAGTAATAATTGTAGCTAGGTAATTGATCCGATACCGTGTTGTTCGAGAAATTTTATTCCGTGTGGAATACAAATCTACATTTTGTTTTCTCTCCATGTAAGCCAAACGCCATAATGTTTTGCACTTGATCACAAATAAGTAAGCTTTCATAAACTTTCATAAAATGCAATGAAATTTCACTATTGAGAAATTCAATTCTACATTAAATGTAAAAATGTACTATATTGACAATGTTTTTAATAGGTATCTTCTTTATTTCTTTATTTTATATATATATTTGAAGAATCTCACTCCCCAAATGAGATTCATGATTTTCTCAGGAAACTATACAAATATTTCGCTGAGAAAACAAGTGATAGATGAGGCATAGATGAGGCATTCATTCTTCACTTATCCCCCCAAACCTTCGCTCTAATTAACATAAAAATTTTCATGCCTATATTTCCTATTTTTCATAATTATTCGAAAATACTAAGTCCAAAAAGTAATGCTAGGTATAAAAAGATTAATAAGAAACTTAACATCATATTATAGAAAAAGTATGGCGGGTCATTCGTTATAATGATATGTGCATATATATCATTAGTTTTTTTCCTAAGTCTTGATATCCATGGCACCATCAAGGAAATTATTAACGAGATTGAAACTTTGTTTATTTCATAGAAAATAATTAATCCGAAAACATTTTTTTTAAAACAATTGCTTACATCACTTAAAAAATAAACGAATGAAGACTATTTCCATCGCCTACTAAGATGTATAAACATAAATTATTGTCAATTATGAAAATATTTTATTTTGACTAATTATTTTGATAAATACTTTAAGGAATATAATTTTCAAATTAAATTTTTCCATGAAACAAATGGAGTCCGAATTTATAGAAATAAGGAATCTGGCGTCCGTGAGTCCAAACGTTATGATATCTGGCTCTTACAATCAAGGTTCGGATCTCCAAAATTTTCTTTTGTGCGTGTTTTGGACCTTCATAACCTCCATTCACGTGGAGTTCAGCTCATGATATCCTCTTAGGGGAGTCGAATTGCAAGAATAAAAGGGTCACCTTTTGACTTTTAAGGTCATTTTTGCGATTAAAACCTAATAACAACAAAGAGAGTAAAGGGAAAAAAGGAAAAATAAAATATTAGAAAAGGAAAAAAAAGGGGAAAAGTACCAAAATAGTCCTAAACATTTTGTATTTGTACCAATTTAGTCCTAAACTTTTCAATTGGATCAATTTAGTCCTAAACCTTTTCACATTGGTATTAATTTAGTCCATCCGGCTAATTTAAGCCGGAAATTGCCGATGTGGCTGCCGGTAGTGTTATGTGGCGCCACGTGGATGAATTTTATTATTTTTTATATTCTTTTAGATTTTTAAATTTTTTTTTTCTTTTTTTTTCTCTTTTCTTTTTTTTTTCTTTTTCTTTTCTCCTTACCCCTTGGTTGATGAGGTCGCCGGCCACAGGCTGGTCGGGGCAAGGGGCCCCAAGCCCTCGCCAACCATAAGCGTGGGCGTCAGCCCCCGCCCATATCCAAGCAAGGGCCGAAACCAACCCTCGCCCATTGGCCGACGAGGGCCTCTCTCCTGTGGCCGATGAGGGTGCAAAGGCCTTCGCCTGGATTTGGGCGGGGGCCGATGCCGACGCCTATGGCCAGTGAGGGCGTGGCGGCCCTCGCCAGTGGCCGACGAGGGTGCGGGGGCCCTCGCCTCGACTAGCCTATGGCCGGCAACCTCACCGGCTAAGGGATAAGGAGAAAACAAAAAAAAAACAAAAAAAAAAGAAAAGAATAAAATAATTTAAAAATTTGAAAGAAATATATAAAATTATAAAATTTGTCCACGTGGCGCCACATAAGACCGCCGGTGGCTATGTCAGCAATTTCCGGCTTAAATTAGTCGGATATATTGGATTGGTACTATGTAAAAATGTTTAGTACTAAAATAGTCCTATTAAAAAGTTTAGGGTTTTATCGGTACAAATACAAAAGATTAGAACTATTTTGGTACTTTTCCCGGAAAAAAAGACTAATCGCGCAAGTCCTCTCTCTCTTTTTGCACTTTTGTTTTGCGCCCATCTCCTTTTAATTTTTGCAATTAAAAACTAACCATGTGAGCCCTCCCTCAAGCAAACCGAGAACAAACAACTTCAATGAAAACTCCATACACCAACACATCAAAACACGAACTTATGCACTTCACAGTCAATCGACATAAACTCATCAACAGACCTCCAACGTCGACCGCCACATTCGGCGGTCATCCTCGAATAATGTACACCAACTACGATTTCTACAGACACGGAGAACAAGAGACATAGTAACACACAAATAAGAGCAACGAGATAGACAAAATCGATATGAATGAGTGTAGCGATTAACACTCAGGCCATGGATTCAACACGATCACCTAGGGAGGGAGGGAAGGAGGGAGAAAGAAATTATTGATGATTTTCTTTATGCATGAAAATTGTGTTTGACAGCTAATGAATCCATTTATATCATGTAAATCATGATAAAAATTTTTCGATTTAACAATTCTCAGAACTCCTTAGCAAATATTTCACGTGGGCATATCGCGAAACAGTTTATGATGAGGGATAAAATTTAACTATTTCAAACTGAGGTTTCTGGGTTGACTCAAATGAAATTCCCGAGTAATGTTCTAAATCAGACGAAGAGACTCGAATGCGATTGAAACTGCATCAATTTAGTTTTTGTTCAAATGAGCACAATAAATAATATATAGAAAATTACCTTGCTAATGAAACTGATCAGTGCGCTGCTGATGATCGAATCCGATAGTACAACATTCTTGCCGTTCCTTGCGCCCGTCACTGCTCACGCCACTCCTCTTCTTCAGTCAAGAGAAAATGAGAGAGGGAGAGAGAGAGAGGGGCCATTATATTTGTGGGCATTTTTATTATTTACGATGGGCCTCTTTCCTTTGACCGGCTGGCCTCTATCTATTGAGCGATCATGCTTCATGAGCATTTACGTTGGGCCTCTTTTCTTTTGACCAGGCTCTTCAGTTTGACTTTGCAAATTTGATGGACACCGAATTAAACCTCCTTTCTTCTTTATTTAATTATTGTTTTTTTATATTTGTTGGTTTGCTCTCTTGTTTGTATGTCTATCAATCTATTTACTTTTTTGGTTCCTTTTCTATTGATTGTTTGCCCAATTTGTCGACTATAATTCACTTGTCAAAATTTATAAACAAATTGAAAATTATGTCTAGCAAGAACTTTGTCCACTAAATGCAGACTTTGAAATTTTTTGCAAATAATAAAGTTCAAAACTTCTGCAGAGGTGTGCATCGGATCCGATTTAACCCGAAAGCTAAACTGAACTGGTTTTCACCGACCATTTCAAGGCCTATTTTAGAGAGAGGTGATTGAGTTCTAGATTCTACGAGCCCAGAATGGTTTCCAAGCCTCTTCGACCAAAAGTACGTTTGCATCAATGAAGAATTGAACATTTTCAACATGAACAAATACCAACATAACCACTTAACTAACAAAGTTTTTGTTGTGATATGGTGTGACTTATATGATTATTTTAATATAAATTTTATATTCATAAGGTGAATATAGCATTCGAAACATGAATATCTCCGCTTGATATCTCCCTAGTTCGTATCACCTGGGAGATTTTTAACCTATGATACTTCTTTTGCAATCCCTCAAAAAAAATTTCCCCTTTTCACAACATCATAATAATTTAAGAGATTTGAATATTGGTTTTCAAATTCTGACATGATGAATATAAGAGTAGATATTCTCTATTCTTAGACTTTAACTACAAGTAATAGATTTTCATGCTGCCTCAAATTTTACGGGAATCGGATTTAAGATAATGTAAGTCACCTAAAATGTTAATTGAAATTGTTTGCCTTTCAAAAGCATGAGAATATACCCAAAAAACTGATATTTACATATGTTCTTGCAGATTTTGGGTGTTGGCATCTGAAAAAGAGAAGGCATGCATTTGACATTAGAAGTAAAAAATTAAAAGAAAAATAGAAGTAAAACATTAAAAGAAAAACAGAAGTCCAAGTTAGAAGGAATGTGGAGGAAAGGAAATGAAATGCAAAGAATTGTGGACTAAGGTGAGCATCCCACCCGAAATGGTCAACCTTCCCGACATATTTATAGGGATCATGCTTAAATGACCAAAACATGCACTAAATCTGGAGACGAATGCCGAACCTATGTTAAACCATCCGAGCTCAAACTTTCTACAGATTTCGACAAACCGTGTAGAAATAGAACAAGATCAGCAAAAGTTGAACCGTAAAAAGAAAATAAAAGTAAAAAACTAAAGAGCAACGAAACTTGAACTTTAAGCAGTAAAATAAGTGTCATCCACATTAAACTGAAGTATCCCAATCACCCGTGCGACATATCAAATGTTCAAGACAAAGACAAGTTCGACCTACAACCTATAATCCATCGCCTACCAATATGCAAAGGACCTCTAACATAAAAGCGGAGTGCTTCCAAGTCCAACACTAGCAATAGCTAAAAAGGAGGAGGATATTTCCCCGCAGATCCACAGCTAGTCAGCGTTCCTGGCGGCTCTCTTTGCTACCATTCCTCCTCGCCCTGCAGTTAAGTATGTACTTAGATAAGCACACCTACGATACATCCATAAAGAAACCCAGCAAGAAATGGATAGTTAGAGGCGATTTTCATCCCGTTACTTTCTGCAACACATGTAGCATAAAAACTTCACTTGAAGCTGGAACTAAAGTGTGGGTACTTGGAAGAACGGAGTCTTTTTGAAGCCTAAAATTCCTTTGGTCCCACCTTCAACTACAGTCCGACTAGTAAAGCAGCCTTTTAGTGCGTTTTGTCCACAAAGCTACCTTATACATGTACAGGAGTCGTGCAATGCTCATGCCGCAATTTTAATATTTAAGACATTAAGTATTTCCCAATTGATGAACAAATCATACGAAGTTTTCCTAACGAAGTTCTCCTTAGCTAAGCAGAATCGTGAACAGAAAGTCCAAATTTACACCTACGTTTTCTTTTTGGGTCTGATTGACATGCAAACGACACTCCCAATAGGCAAAATAGCAAGCAGCCAACAGAACACAAGGTAAAGAACGGAATAACTTACTGGACATACATCTCACACCCAAGTCAAACAAACTGATGGTAAAAATGAAGTGCATAGGTCAGACGGAATGACCTTTCCTCTCATGGTTGTTTCAGCGTACAGCATGTCTCTCAACTCAACCATTTGTTCACATAGTAGGAAGACTGTATATCATAAAAGCACATTTGGCTTGGATGCTTAAACAAGTAGGGTATTCTAGCTAAAGCCCCTCAACTCAGTTACGTAGTTGCATGATATACGCCGCTTCGAGAAAGCACACATGCTGCATGAAATTTAAAATACGAAAGAAAAAGCTTCAATGTCGAACATGTTTGGCGGAGGCTCAGTGAAAAGCTTTTGGACACATATCATTGTAACTCCATCAATGTTTCACGTGGAAAAGAGTGCAAATAGTAGCAGCTTAGAATGAATATACCTGTCACTAAGAAATCTTCTGTATTTTAGCATGTGACTTAACAAGCCGAGTGCTTTAAATTGTCCGCTTTCTGTTTGCCTGTGGAATAAATATTCTGCAGGGTGATAATGGTTCAGTTGAAGCAATTCTCATAAAAACGTCAAAAGGATGATACGAACCTAAGGGCATCAAAGTTGATGGTCATACTATTCGATCTAGAAATGTTACCAGCTGTACTTACTGCTTTAGGCTTCTCTGAAGGAGAAAACGCACAGAATCCGTACAGCAGTCATGGCATTTTACGTATATATACTGAGACGATTCATGGATTATATTGGCAATGTGTTGTCTTCACTTATTCAACCTAGTTCGAAGCAATGACAACTCTCGACCCACACACTTTGTAATATATAATGGAGGCTCTTTACTCACTAATCCTAAATAATGCATACCAGCAGATGCAACCAGCGCTCACGAATGTAATAGATAAACAGGTATTGGCGACCAGCAAAAAATTGCAGTGATCTTTCCAGAGAGCATATGGAGATATCAACGTCCCAATGACCACGTGATGGGAACATTTAAATAATCAGAATCAAATGTCGGCCCCTTTGGGCGTACCCATAGAAGGGGATAAAGTATTCTAACAACTATAAAAAGGCACGTTATTGGACTTGATTAGCTTTTATAAGACAATATTAACGAGTAAAAGAAGTAGAGATATTTAACCGATGTACACTCATGGTTGGAAAGCCTTTGATGAATTAATCGATAAGTTCAAGGTTTCTTCAAGATATCCATTTGCATGGTTAGGAGTACATGGAAGCAATTCAAAGATGATGATTTCTAGCATTTCAACCATATCACATATTCTCACAGACAATCGAAGCGACTCGTTTGCGATGTATATTTCAATAATAGCAGCAACAAGGTAAGAATTATCACACCTCAAGGACTGGAAGGCAGCCTTCATCCTTCCTCTTTCGTGACAAACGACATAAAGCAATTTTTGCAGCCTGTTGTTCAGCTAGCTTTTTTTGGGGTAAATTTTCGGATGTGAACCTTTCCCCATCTACAAAAACGGTTGACATAAATGCTACGTCCTTTGTAGATCCAGCATCGATGGTACAATAAACAGGATTCGGCCCCTTTCTCTTCTGCATATAGTCCTGCAAAAGACTTTTGTACCGCGTGTGGTCTACAACACCTGAAATTATACATATGATACATAAGATTTACGATGCATTAATATGTGGAAAAAACTTGAGCCAAATGTCATGGAGAAATCAGGATACGTCATAGGTACATTGTGGAAAATAAAAAAATGGAGAGCAAAGTGGGACAAACCAAAAGTTAGGTAAACGTTTAAGCTATACAAGATTATTAACATTGAATTTTTCACCAAGAACAAGTAAAATCAGATGAGAGACTAAACGCGAAGGCAGGACTTATGTGGAGGAGGGCAGGAAACTTGACCTTGAGCAAGGACGACCAGAGGAAGTTCTGGCTGGGAAAATTCGCTGAGATCTTCCATTCCGGCTGGTACAACTGAAAAAAGAGAAAAGGAAACGGACAATGACTATCATATTGAAAGACAAACCTTCTGAAAAGGACATTAAAAACCACTTACCTTCTCCACAGATGGTAACGGGGAGATCCTTTAGGGCACTTAGGGCATAAGGATTGAGAATAACGCAGATCGGACTTCTATTGATATTCATCAACTGTAAATAAAATATACTAACATTATCAATTTACACTATGCTTGATAATTCATAATACACTTTGAATAACTTGGAGAGGGGTTACGCCACATTAAAAAAGGAAAAAAAAGTCGTATGATCGCACAAAGGTCAAAAAATTCAGACTCGCACGTGCAACAATCACATTCGAACCTTATTTAACTATAAACCAACGCGGAGAAAGTCACCCATGAGACTCAATTATATGGAACAAAACAGTGAACACAGGCAGAGATCCCAACCAAATAGAGGATTACACTCGGAACTTACAGCTTTGTGAATAACCATACTAGATTCATCTGCAACGTGCCCACTGGCATACCATCCGAGCACACAAAAATTCGGGCAAGTCTCCGTATCTATGGCCAATTAAAGAGGAAAAAGGAAAAAAAAAAAAAAAACAAGATCAGAAACAATAAAAATAATAATAATCTGCTCGCAACAAGAAATCATTTAACAAAAGAAAAAGGGGGGCCAAAAGAGAGGGAGAGAAGAGCACTAAACAGCGCTTGTGCTGCTCGTTAAGAAAGTCGTGGTCGAGCAAACGAGTGGCGGGGTCGTATTGAATCTTGAAACTATCAAAAATCTCCACGGTGCGACCCCTATTAATTCCGATCACACACCCGTATACTGTTGGATGATTCGCCGGTATGGAAGACTTCGGGTGGATCTGAGACACCTGATTTGAGTGTTCATAGATATTAAAAATCACTCGGGTATGGAGCTTGAACGTGAGGGGGCTGCCGGAGGAATCCATTGGAGCTTGGCCGTGAATGAAAAGAAAGCAAATTGTAATCTGACGAAGGTATCGGTAGAGATTGGAACAGTATGAGAAGTGGGGAGTTTGGGTTTAAAATAAGTGGAACTCGATCTTTAAGGACATTATTCCTCGATCTGTAAGGAGATTATTCAAAGTTTGGGGCTGCGGAAAACTCGCCGTTTTGGATTTGCCTGCCACGTAGGACCGACAAATGACCTAAGGAGAAGCCACGCCATCCCAATTCGGACGGGATCGAAATCCAACCCGATAAATTTCTTCCGACTTGGATCGTAATGTTCGCAAATTTCAGATCACAAGTTTTAAAACCACTCGTGCACTTATCCTTTTATTTTATTCAAACTCAAAATCCTAATCTATTAGGATAGACTTTTAGATAGATTGCAACGCTGGGATAGTAACCATCTAATTGAGACAAATTATCTACTAAGAAATAGGATTTAATTTCAATTATTTCCCGGTTTGGACAGGATAATATCTCGTCTTAGACGGCTTATTTTTGTCGAGTGTTAATATCATGAAAGACATCAAACGAGTACATTTCCGACAAATTTACTTTAAATTAATATTTTGACCAGAAAAAACCCAAAATGGATAATTTATCCCTCATCGATTTCCGTTAAATTGGATTACTACTATGAAAAAACCACAACTCGAACACCTATGACAAACAAAACCTAAATTGGTACACCCGTCAATCGCAACGTCTCGTTCAATTTGATAATTTCACGCTTTCAACTTGATCGATGGACGAAAACCCGCAATGTATGGGTTTCTAATTGTGACCAAATTTAGAAAGCTTAGCTTGAAAACCAAAGAATGCACATGATATATTTAAATAATTGAAAAGTCCGATTACGTGGGAAAAATATCAATTATTTTCTTGCTGTGTACCGTAGCTCAAGAATGACCACAGAAATAGTTTTATAGAGGGCTTACCTTCTCGAGAAACCTCGACCATAGGAATTTTCTATAATTTGGAGACCTATTACTTATTTGTGTATGTACCTTTTTGATAAATCTTGAGAAGGATGCTCGTCCTTGATGAATATAGATCGAGAATAAAGATATCGCTTGACCAAAAGAGACACTAAGTTACTTGCAATGGAATGAAGTACGAGTGCATGCATGCTTTTAAGAGAGAGAGATTTGCAAGACCAATGATTTCATAGATTATCGTCATACGTATTATTGTCAAGTTGCGGTTGCTGAAAGCACTTAATGATTAAAGTCCAATCCAAGATCGATGGCCAATTAAACTGTCAAATCTAACTTCAACTTGAAACGGAGTGCGTTTTAATATGTCTTGAAGTCCGAGGACTTTGTGAAACTCAAATTACTAAATGACACACAAACAAATAATTTCTGTGACATCCGGAAATTCTTACTTCAGCTAATGCTATGTAGGTATATAATTGTTAAATGTGCAATCTCAGCTGGATTATTGACGTGGAAGTACGCAGGAGATGTGAAATGTATTTTCCGTGTCCATTATTCTCCAAAAGTGTTTTCAATATGATTAAATTAATGAGTATTTCTGAATGGTGGATTATATAGTGGTGATGAAGGACGTGCTCTGTTGTGTGTTAGAATAATTTTCACGTTCGAAATTTACTTGAGCAGTGATTCTCCTAACTTTTGATAACTTTTGCTAAATGTTTTGAAAAGTTCCAAATATTTTTTGGTGTTATAAGTGCTCAGAACAGAAACTATTTTTTTTTGCTTATGCAATCGATACATAGGGTATTTTATACCATTTGTAACGTTTTAAACTTGAGAACATCTCTCTCATTCTTCACTAATTTTTTTCAAACGAAGGTTGTCATTGCTTTTAGCCTTGGTCAATTGTTCTTATTTTCTTGTAACTCTTGTGTAGTCTTTCAAATACATATCCCTTGGCCATATAATGTCATCGCAAAATTCTTTAAGCCTTCAACTTTCTTTTTGAATCTCACTCTCCAAAATTTTAAGTGTAGGCAAAATTCTTACACTTCTTTTCTTGAAGCTTCTAATTTCATCTTTCAAAGGCTTACGAGGTGATTAAGGTGTTGAGTTGTCCAAGTCTTTGTTCATGGCAAGTGAAAATTATATGAACTAAGTTAAATTGATCCACTTAGTAATCTTGATTTTATTAGTTGATGGTTGTTGAATTTAGTTTGACCTTTGTTATCAAGTGTAGGTAAGTTACGATGATCGTACATTAAATCCTAGTGCTCGTTTTAATCGAATCGATAAGCTTGTTACATACCTAGAATGTATTTGATCGATTCCATAGGGAGTATATGATTGTTTCTATGTGATGCAATGGCATTTTTAAGTGTGAAAAATGTAGAATAACGAAAACTAAACCTACAAGTGATATTTTTGTAACTTGACTAAATCAGTGATTTATGAGCTGTGTTATGGATTAATCAATCAGTTGATTATTTGGGTTGTAGATGTTCACAAAGTCGCTTCTTTGGATTGTCGATATTCACAATGTCGATTCTCTAAGTTGTTGATCATATAACTTGTCGATTTCCATATGAATTTGCTAATCTCTTACTATGTTATCACCATTTACCTGGGAAAGGCGAAGAAGAAATTGTGTTTCTCCTACTTATGTAAGCGATGAATAGAAAAGACATGATGATTATATTTTGGTAATGAATTGCATATGATTATGGCATGTAATGAATGTTGATTTTTGAGAATGGCTACACAATGTGGTATTGTCATCGTCTTGTGAATAATCTTCTGCATAACTGCTTTTTATTGGCATACCATTATAGGAAAGATAGTGCATAAACTTGTTCATTTGCCTTTCATAGTTATTTCATATTTGTCTAGGAGGATTATCGTTTGTTGTACTAGGTTGAGTGATAAGATAGTTTCCTACCTCACACTTAGAGATGCTTTGGCTTGCTCCTTTGATGCGTTTGTAGCCGATTTGGCAGTAATTTATACTAAGTGTATTTCTATTGTGTGGATTGACACAAGGTTGCAAGAGTGGATCCCATATCAATTTGTTGTCTGGTATTTCAATAACGATGAAGAGTTGGTTAAACCACTCTGGCTGCATTTGGCAAAATAAAATTTAAGATAGAATAAAATTTATTATCTCCTGCATTGAGTGCCTACTTCAATCAAAGTAAAGTCGGATATAAACTGATGTAGACCAGATAAAATTATTCGATTGAGATGTAAGATAAAGATGGATAGGATTTATAATATCCATATTAGGAAAGTTATTGTTCTCGAATAATAAACTTCTTAAATTAACAAAATTAACAAAAATAAAATTATTTTCAACCAAAAAATTAGCAGCATCAAAATTATACTTCAATATTTAAATAATATTTGAATTCTAATATAAGAATTTCAAAATAAAAAGTAAAATTTTACTTATTTTAATTTATATTTATATATTCGAATTTAATTCTATTTTATAATATAAATTCAATATATAAATATAAATATAAATACATATATATTTATATTTATTGAATGTTTTAGGTATTTTAATATTTCAGGTATATTAATATAGTTTACTACTTAATAAAATTCTATTAGAGAATGATGGAAGGGGAAGAAAGAAATTACAATGAAACTAATTAAAAAAGAGAGTAAAATAAAATAAAAAAGAGCAACTAAAAATAAGTAGGAAAAAGCGTCACGAGAGATATTTACTATCTCCTTTTGTAAAATTTTTATTTTGTTTACATTAATATGGCGTTTATACCAGACAATGTATATGATATTATGTTAATACACCCGACGGCAATCACCAAATAGTAGATATGATATAGTAAAATTTATAGATTTTGTATTCTATCATGTTCAGTCCATCCTGGTTAGAAATTTGGATGACCAAATGTAGTCTTTACGACTTTGATAGACCCCTGGTTTTGGTGCGATGATGTCATGTCAATGGGCAAGGCTATCGATCTATAGTTAGTAACGTAACTTTGTAGTGGGAAGTTTTTGGTTCACAGGTTTTTTGGTAAAATATCGACAAGATCTGACCATCTTCCCTACTTAATGTGTTGTATTATGTTTCTTTAGGTACCTATATTAATACTTGGAAGAGGGACGATAAAGTAAGAATGTATCTTTAAATCATTCAAATTTGTCGTACTCACGATGTATTTATTGTGTTTCTGCATCTTAATGTTAATAATAATAGTTTTAGCAAAAGATCCTGTCTTGTGTGCGTCGTTATGGAGCTTCGTAGTTGAAAGCAAGGAAATCGCACAAAAACTTTCTTGAACTAGAATAGATGACTTAGATTCTTTGATGTCATGTTTGCTCGATGGCTAAAATTGAACATAAAACTTATTAATTGGGATGATAGAAGTATGTGAAAAAGCTTACAAAGTATGACCGTAAAGCTCTTATAAACATATACAAGTACTGGAATTGGAAACTAAAAATCCAAACTTAGACGAAATCTAACCCAGATTAATCCGTGATGAATAATCTTCTCCTCTTCAAAAAGTTGATGGGCTCTCCGTGATTTTTAATGTCCAGATTGATGCTGTGTGCTCATTGACCATACTGTATTATCTGTGTAAAATGTGTATATGCTTCGCTTTGATTCCTCTTGTATCTCTAATGAGCCATTCAGTTATACTAATTTCCCCCCCGCAAGAAATACTAAATACCTCTTGACTTGCGCTACTCTAGCAATGATTCCTGTTGCTATAGTTATCCATTGGATGATGGTTCCGCCTTGACTTAACCTTCAACTTTTTTCATGTTTTAAGTCAATCGATCATTGCAATGTATCATGAACTTCACTTAAACTCGGTTTATCATAATCTCATAATTAATGAGAATGTCAAACATTCTATTGATTTCCGACTGCTCGGTGACCGAATCAGAGAGCTTTGTTTTTGCCACTTTCTCTTTTAGTGGGCCAATAATATTGTTATAACATTATGATTGGTACGCTTATTAGGCATTCTATCAACTGGGCATTATGGGTTAACATATCGTCATCATCTAATTTGGGGCCATTAGCTTCTGCATATTTGAGCTTAGTTTTTGGGCTTCATATAAACAATTGTATGTCTTTTTTTCCAATCATATGATGACATTACTAACTGAAAATTCTTTTTGTTCATCTGCGGTGACTAAAATTCATTTGGAGGGAATAAGTCTTATTGATCGCTACATATGTTCATTACATTCACATATTGTAATATATAGATTGATGATTGAATTCTTCTGCTTTGTTAAATTTCTACTGATTTTGAAATTAAAAGAAAAAACATAGGTCCTCTTATATTAGGCATTCAAAGCAGAATCAATTTTTGCCCTAAGTTTGTTTTTAAGGCAATAAGTTGATTTGAAAAAAATAAAATGATTCACATACAGTTGGATTTGATTTCAAGATTTTCAAAAAGCTATTGATAAGGTAAACTCAAAGGGCAAAGAGAAAAGTTAAATTGCGCTACATAGTTAGATCGATCACAAGATACAAAAAGAATAGGTACAATTATATGAGAAAAGCAATAATATTCAAGTAGGGTTTTGTTCTGCTTGATCAGCAATTGCTCCTGTCTCCTTTAAAGTCACTACAAAGGTCCACATCTCAATGCAGAATATTCAAGTAGGATACAAGTTGATGAGATAATCACCGTAGCACCACCAAGATCTTAGCAATTAAAATTTTTCGGTACATGAGATATGCCATGGTTAGGCAGTGCAACACGAACTATTCGAATTTATTACCTCTTATATGATAAGACTAACTTGAATTAAAGTGACCTACTAAATTATTATTAAATTACGTTACCAATTTTATGTGGGTTACAAGATTTCGCTTCTGTTACGTATCAATATTTTATCACTTCAATTATATTTTTCCTTTTCCTATTGAATTACAACGTTACAATGTTTTGGTTTGTAATTGTTTACATTTAATAGCTTCTTTTAGATATTATCCTTCTAAATTAGCACCAAATCCTAACATTTCCCTGTTAGTTATTCCTACAACTAAGTTAGCTTTAGAGGTAGAAAGGGCATAGAAAGATGAGTCTTGCTAATATGACGGCACCTTTATCTACCATCAATAATGATGCCACAATGATCACAAATTCCTATAAGCGTGGATTTGGCAACCAAAGCTATGGAATTCAGAGATATTGAAGACCATAATTAAGAGCTAATGAAAAGCAAATCCATTGAGCATGATCATTTTATTAGGAAAAAGAAAAACATCGTAAAATATTGAATTTGGTGAATTTTTTTTACATTTCTTTTTAATGGCACAAAAATGTTTTCACATGTAGTACTTCCAACCAAATCCATATATATATATGCATGTGATAAAATATACACAACACAAAAACATCTTCACTTCTAATACGATCCAAAGACAAATACAATACTTATAGAATTCGATCCCTTTCATTCTTTTTATTTTTTTCATATTCTATTTATTCATCCTCTCTTAGGCGACCTTTTAGAGCGCATAAAAAAATAAAATATTAAAAAAGTTTAAGATGAATAATTCCGGAAAGTGTTTTCACATTCTTAGATTTAGGAATTCTCTTTTCTAATTTTATGCATGTATATTTTCTTTGACTGGAAAGTATTTTCAATTGACTTTCATTTTGAGTGAATCAAATGGATGAAAGTTCCAAAAAAAAATACTTCCCCCAAAACAAATGCATTGTAAATTAGGGTTTTAAGTCAGCCGCCTCTAAAGTTTAAATGGCCAAATGTAATTCTCACTTCCCATATGTATTCACTCAGTCTTGCTTCTATCCTCAGCACACCCTAAATTTGTATGCTTATTATCATGCATGCTTCTATAAGGAAAATCATAATATATTCATGACCTCCTGACTCGTAAAATATTTCTAGCTTGGATCCGGGGATATGTAAGCAAAAATCCAACTGGATAGCTCCCTGTTGTGATTGATAGGTAGAATGAGACAACGGAAACAAATAAATAAAAAAAGCAACCAGAAATGCGGAGTCATTAATCCCTCAATAGAGAAGAGGCTGGTGTTGGCGACTAGCAGTGGCATTGGCGATAGGCGGGCGATGACTGGTTGCGGCAACTTCCGGCATCTGATGACCAATGAAGGTGGTGAGTGGAGTTGTGGTTTGATAGTTTTGTGGTTATAGCAATATAAAAGGGGAACCGCAGTAATAATTGTAGCTAGGTAATTGATCCGATACCGTGTTGTTCGAGAAATTTTATTCCGTGTGGAATACAAATCTACATTTTGTTTTCTCTCCATGTAAGCCAAACGCCATAATGTTTTGCACTTGATCACAAATAAGTAAGCTTTCATAAACTTTCATAAAATGCAATGAAATTTCACTTTTGAGAAATGCAATTCTACAATAAATGGAAAAATGTACTATATTGACAATGTTTTTAATAGGTATCTTCTTTATTTCTTTATTTTATATATATATATATATTTGAAGAATCTCACTCCCCAAATGAGATTCATGATTTTCTCAGGAAACTAGACAAATATTTCGCTGAGAAAACAAGTGATAGATGAGGCATTCATTCTTCACTTATCCCCCCTCACCTTCGCTCTAATTAACATAAAAATTTTCATGCCTATATTTCCTATTTTTCATAATTATTCGAAAATACTAAGTCCAAAAAGTAATGCTAGGTATAAAAAGATTAATAAGAAACTTAACATCATATTATAGAAAAAGTATGGCAGGTCATTCGTTATAATGATATGTGCATATATATCATTATTTTTTTCCTAAGTCTTGATATCCATGGCACCATCAAGGAAATTATTAACGAGATTGAAACTTTGTTTATTTCATAGAAAATAATTAATCCGAAATTTTTTTTTAAAAACAATTGCTTACATCACTTAAAAAATAAACGAATGAAGACTATTTCCATCGCCTACTAAGATGTATAAACATAAATTATTGTCAATTATGAAAATATTTTATATTGACTAATTATTTTGAACAATACTTTAAGGAATATAATTTTCAAATTAAATTTTTCCGTGAAACAAATGGAGTCCAAATTTATAGAAATAAGGAATCTGGCGTCTGTGAGTCCAAACGTTATGATATCTGGCCCTTACAATCAAGGTTCGGATCTCCAAAATTTTCTTTTGTGCGTGTTTTGGACCTTCATAACCTCCATTCACGTGGAGTTCAGCTCATGATATCCTCTTAGGGGAGTCGAATTGCAAGAATAAAAGGGTCACCTTTTGACTTTTAAGGTCATTTTTGCGATTAAAACCCAATAACAACTAAGAGAGTAAAGGGAAAAAAGGAAAAAGAAAATATTAGAAAATGAAAAAAAAAAGGGGAAAAGTACCAAAATAGTCCTAAACATTTTGTATTTGTACCAATTTAGTCCTAAACTTTTCAATTGGACTAATTTAGTCCTAAATCTTTTCAGATTGGTATTAATTTAGTCCATCCGGCTAATTTAAGCCGGAAATTGCCGATGTGGCTGCCGGCAGTGTTATGTGGCGCCACGTGGATGAATTTTATAATTTTTTATATTCTTTCAGATTTTTTAATTTTTCTTTTCTTTTTTTTTTGCCTTTTTCTTTTCTCCTTACGCCTTGGTTGACGAGGTCGCCGGCCACAGGCTGGTCGAGGCAAGGGGCCCCAAGCCCTCGCCAACCATAAGCGTGGGCGTCAGCCCCCGCCCAGATCCAAGCAAGGGCCGAAACCAACCCTCGCCCATTGGCCGACGAGGGCCTCTGTCCTGTGGCCGATGAGGGTGCAAAGGCCTTCACCTGGATTTTGGGGGGGGGGGGGGGGGGGGAGGGGGGCGATGCCCACGCCTATGGCCGGTGAGGGCGTGGCGGCCCTCGCCAGTGGCCGACGAGGGCGCAGGGGCCCTCGCCTCGACTAGCCTATGGCCGGCAACCTCACTGGCTAAGGGATAAGGAGAAAAAAAAAGCAAAACAAAAAAAAAAAGAGAAAAAAATAATTTAAAAAATCTGAAAGAAATATATAAAATTATAAAATTTGTCCACGTGGCGCCACACAAGACCGCCGGTGGCTATGTCAGTAATTTCCGGCTTAAATTAGTCGGATATATTGTATTGGTACCAATGTAAAAATGTTTAGTACTAAAATAGTCCTATTAAAAAGTTTAGGGTTTTATCGGTACAAATACAAAAGATTTAGAACTATTTTGGTACTTATCCCGGAAAAAAAGACTAATCGCGCAAGTCCTCTCTCTCTTTTTGCACTTTTGTTTTGCGCCCATCTCCTTTTAATTTTTGCAATTAAAAACTAACCATGTGAGCCCTCCCTCAAGCAAACCGAGAACAAACAACTTCAATCAAAACTCCATACACCAACAAATCAAAACACGAACTTATGCACTTCACAGTGAATCGACATAAACTCATCAATAGACCTCCATCGTCGACCGCCACATTCGGCGGTCATCCTCGAATAATGTACACCAACTACGATTTCTACAGACACGGAGAACAAGAGACATAGTAACACACAAATAAGAGCAACGAGATAGACAAAATCGATGTGAATGAGTGTAGCGATTAACACTCAGGCCATGGATTCAACACGATCACCTAGGGAGGGAGGGAGGGAAGGAGGGAGAGAGAAATTATTGATGATTTTCTTTATGCATGAAAATTGTGTTTGACAGCTAATGAATCCATTTATATCATGTAAATCATGATAAAAGTTTTTCGTTTTAACAATTCTCAGAACTCCTTAGCAAATATTTCACGTGGGCATATCGTGGAACAGTTTATGATGAGGGATAAAATTTAACTATTTCAAACTGAGGTTTCTGGGTTGACTCAAATGAAATTCCCGAGTAATGTTCTAAATCAGACGAAGAGACTCGAATGCGATTGAAACTGCATCAATTTAGTTTTTGTTCAAATGAGCACAATAAATAATATATAGAAAATTAGTGGTGCCGGTTGTAGACTTTTGTAGACTTTTGTCTTATGGAGGGCAAGTTTTGTGGTGCCGGTTCTTTTGTAATTAGTGGTTCAAAGCTCAATACATCTTTACCTTTACCAAAAAAAAAAATAATATATAGAAAATTACATTGCTAATGAAACTGATCAGTGCGCTGTTGATGATCGAATCCGATAGTACAACATTCTTGCCGTTCCTTGCGCGCGTCACTGCTCACGCCACTCCTCTTCTTCAGTCAAGAGAAAATGAGAGAGGGAGAGAGAGAGAGGGGCCATTATATTTGTGGGCATTTTTATTATTTACGATGGGCCTCTTTCCTTTGACCGGCTGGCCTCTATCTATTGAGCGATCATGCTTCATGAGCATTTACGTTGGGCCTCTTTTCTTTTGACCAGGCTCTTCAGTTTGACTTTGCAAATTTGATGGACACCGAATTAAACCTCCTTTCTTCTTTATTTAATTATTGTTTAGTTTTTATATTTGTTGGTTTGCTCGCTTGTTTGTATGTCTATCAATCTATCTACTTTTTTGGTTCCTTTTCCATTGTTTAAATTGTTTGCCCAATTTGTCGACTATAATTCAGTTGGAAAAATTTATAAACAAATTGAAAATTATGTCTAGCAAGAACTTTGTCCACTAAATGCAGACTTTGAAAATTTTTGCAAATAATAAAGTTCAAAACTTCTGCAGAGGTGTGCATCGGATCCGATTTAACCGGAAAGCTACACTGAACTGGTTTGCACCGACCATTTCAAGGCCTATTTTAGAGAGAGGTGATTCAGTTCTAGATTCTACGAGCCCATAATGGTTTCCAAGCCTCTTCGACAAAAAGTACGTTTGCATCAATGAAGAATTGAACATTTTCAATATGAACAAATACCAACATAACCACTTAACTAACAAAGTTTTTGTCGTGATATGGTGTGACTTATATGATTATTTTAATATAAATTTTATATTCATAAGGTGAATATAGCATTCGAAACATGAATATCTCCGCTTGATATCTCCCTAGTTCGTATGACCTGGAAGATTTTTAACCCGTGATACTTCTTTTGCAATCCCTCAAAAAAAATTTCCCCTTTTCACAACATCATAATAATTTAAGAGATTTGAATATTGGTTTTCAAATTCTGACATGATGAATATAAGAGTAGATATTCTCTCTGCTTAGACTTTAACTACACGTAATAGATTTTCATGCTGCCTCAAATTTTATGTGAATCGGATTTAAGATAATGTAAGTCACCTAAAATGTTAATTGAAATTGTTTGCCTTTCAAAAGCATGAGAATATCCCCAAAAAACTGATATTTACATTTGTTCTTGCAGATTTTGGGTGTTGGCATCTGAAAAAGAGAAGGCATGCATTTGACATTAGAAGTAAAATATTAAAAGAAAAATAGAAGTAAAACATTAAAAGAAAAACAGAAGTCTAAGTTAGAAGGAATGTGGAGGAAAGGAAATGAAATGCAAAGAATTGTGGACTAAGGTGAGCATCCCACCCGAAATGGTCAACCTTCCCGACATATTTATAGGGATCATGCTTAAATGACCAAAACATGCACTAAATCTGGAGACGAATGCCGAACCTATGTTAAACCATCCGAGCTCAAACTTTCTACAGATTTCGACAAACCGTGTAGAAATAGAACAAGATCAGCAAAAGTTGAACCGTAAAAAGAAAATAAAAGTAAAAAAGTAAAGAGCAACAAAACTTGAACTTTAAGCAGTAAAATAAGTGTCATCCACATTAAACTGAAGTATCCCAATCACCCGTGCGACATATCAAATGTTCAAGACAAAGACAAGTTCGACCTACAACCTACAATCCATCGCCTACCAATATGCAAAGGACCTCTAACATAAAAGCGGAACGCTTCCAAGTCCAACACTAGTAATACCTAAAAAGGAGGAGGATATTTCCCCGCGGATCCACAGCTAGTCAGCGTTCCTGGCGGCTCTCTTTGCCACCATTCCTCCTCGCCCTGCAGTTAAGTATGTACTTAGATAAGCACACCTACGATACATCCATAAAGAAACCCAAGGAATGGATAGTTAGAGGCGATTTTCATCCCGTTACTTTCTGCAACACATGTAGCATAAAAACTTCACTTGAAGCTGGAACTAAAGTGTGGGTACTTGGAAGAACGGAGTCTTTTTGAAGCCTAAAATTCCTTTGGTCCCACCTTCAACTACAGTCCGACTAGTAAAGCAGCCTTTTAGTGCGTTTTGTCCACAAAGCTACCTTATACATGTACAGGAGTCGTGCAATGCTCATGCCGCAATTTTAATATTTAAGACATTAAGTATTTCCCAATTGATGAACAAATCATACGAAGTTTTCCTAACGAAGTTCTCCTTAGCTAAGCAGAATCGTGAACAGAAAGTCCAAATTTACACCTACGTTTTCTTTTTGGGTCTGATTGACATGCAAACGACACTCCCAATAGGCAAAATAGCAAGCAGCCAACAGAACACAAGGTAAAGAACGGAATAACTTACTGGACATACATCTCACACCCAAGTCAAACAAACTGATGGTAAAAATGAAGTGCATAGGTCAGACGGAATGACCTTTCCTCTCATGGTTGTTTCAGCGTACAGCATGTCTCTCAACTCAACCATTTGTTCACATAGTAGGAAGACTGTATATCATAAAAGCACATTTGGCTTGGATGCTTAAACAAGTAGGGTATTCTAGCTAAAGCCCCTCAACTCAGTTACGTAGTTGCATGATATACGCCGCTTCGAGAAAGCACACATGCTGCATGAAATTTAAAATACGAAAGAAAAAGCTTCAATGTCGAACATGTTTGGCGGAGGCTCAGTGAAAAGCTTTTGGACACATATCATTGTAACTCCATCAATGTTTCACGTGGAAAAGAGTGCAAATAGTAGCAGCTTAGAATGAATATACCTGTCACTAAGAAATCTTCTGTATTTTAGCATGTGACTTAACAAGCCGAGTGCTTTAAATTGTCCGCTTTCTGTTTGCCTGTGGAATAAATATTCTGCAGGGTGATAATGGTTCAGTTGAAGCAATTCTCATAAAAACGTCAAAAGGATGATACGAACCTAAGGGCATCAAAGTTGATGGTCATACTATTCGATCTAGAAATGTTACCAGCTGTACTTACTGCTTTAGGCTTCTCTGAAGGAGAAAACGCACAGAATCCGTACAGCAGTCATGGCATTTTACGTATATATACTGAGACGATTCATGGATTATATTGGCAATGTGTTGTCTTCACTTATTCAACCTAGTTCGAAGCAATGACAACTCTCGACCCACACACTTTGTAATATATAATGGAGGCTCTTTACTCACTAATCCTAAATAATGCATACCAGCAGATGCAACCAGCGCTCACGAATGTAATAGATAAACAGGTATTGGCGACCAGCAAAAAATTGCAGTGATCTTTCCAGAGAGCATATGGAGATATCAACGTCCCAATGACCACGTGATGGGAACATTTAAATAATCAGAATCAAATGTCGGCCCCTTTGGGCGTACCCATAGAAGGGGATAAAGTATTCTAACAACTATAAAAAGGCACGTTATTGGACTTGATTAGCTTTTATAAGACAATATTAACGAGTAAAAGAAGTAGAGATATTTAACCGATGTACACTCATGGTTGGAAAGCCTTTGATGAATTAATCGATAAGTTCAAGGTTTCTTCAAGATATCCATTTGCATGGTTAGGAGTACATGGAAGCAATTCAAAGATGATGATTTCTAGCATTTCAACCATATCACATATTCTCACAGACAATCGAAGCGACTCGTTTGCGATGTATATTTCAATAATAGCAGCAACAAGGTAAGAATTATCACACCTCAAGGACTGGAAGGCAGCCTTCATCCTTCCTCTTTCGTGACAAACGACATAAAGCAATTTTTGCAGCCTGTTGTTCAGCTAGCTTTTTTTGGGGTAAATTTTCGGATGTGAACCTTTCCCCATCTACAAAAACGGTTGACATAAATGCTACGTCCTTTGTAGATCCAGCATCGATGGTACAATAAACAGGATTCGGCCCCTTTCTCTTCTGCATATAGTCCTGCAAAAGACTTTTGTACCGCGTGTGGTCTACAACACCTGAAATTATACATATGATACATAAGATTTACGATGCATTAATATGTGGAAAAAACTTGAGCCAAATGTCATGGAGAAATCAGGATACGTCATAGGTACATTGTGGAAAATAAAAAAATGGAGAGCAAAGTGGGACAAACCAAAAGTTAGGTAAACGTTTAAGCTATACAAGATTATTAACATTAAATTTTTCACCAAGAACAAGTAAAATCAGATGAGAGACTAAACGCGAAGGCAGGACTTATGTGGAGGAGGGCAGGAAACTTGACCTTGAGCAAGGACGACCAGAGGAAGTTCTGGCTGGGAAAATTCGCTGAGATCTTCCATTCCGGCTGGTACAACTGAAAAAAGAGAAAAGGAAACGGACAATGACTATCATATTGAAAGACAAACCTTCTGAAAAGGACATTAAAAACCACTTACCTTCTCCACAGATGGTAACGGGGAGATCCTTTAGGGCACTTAGGGCATAAGGATTGAGAATAACGCAGATCGGACTTCTATTGATATTCATCAACTGTAAATAAAATATACTAACATTATCAATTTACACTATGCTTGATAATTCATAATACACTTTGAATAACTTGGAGAGGGGTTACGCCACATTAAAAAAGGAAAAAAAAGTCGTATGATCGCACAAAGGTCAAAAAATTCAGACTCGCACGTGCAACAATCACATTCGAACCTTATTTAACTATAAACCAACGCGGAGAAAGTCACCCATGAGACTCAATTATATGGAACAAAACAGTGAACACAGGCAGAGATCCCAACCAAATAGAGGATTACACTCGGAACTTACAGCTTTGTGAATAACCATACTAGATTCATCTGCAACGTGCCCACTGGCATACCATCCGAGCACACAAAAATTCGGGCAAGTCTCCGTATCTATGGCCAATTAAAGAGGAAAAAGGAAAAAAAAAAAAAAAACAAGATCAGAAACAATAAAAATAATAATAATCTGCTCGCAACAAGAAATCATTTAACAAAAGAAAAAGGGGGGCCAAAAGAGAGGGAGAGAAGAGCACTAAACAGCGCTTGTGCTGCTCGTTAAGAAAGTCGTGGTCGAGCAAACGAGTGGCGGGGTCGTATTGAATCTTGAAACTATCAAAAATCTCCACGGTGCGACCCCTATTAATTCCGATCACACACCCGTATACTGTTGGATGATTTGCCGGTATGGAAGACTTCGGGTGGATCTGAGACACCTGATTTGAGTGTTCATAGATATTAAAAATCACTCGGGTATGGAGCTTGAACGTGAGGGGGCTGCCGGAGGAATCCATTGGAGCTTGGCCGTGAATGAAAAGAAAGCAAATTGTAATCTGACGAAGGTATCGGTAGAGATTGGAACAGTATGAGAAGTGGGGAGTTTGGGTTTAAAATAAGTGGAACTCGATCTTTAAGGACATTATTCCTCGATCTGTAAGGAGATTATTCAAAGTTTGGGGCTGCGGAAAACTCGCCGTTTTGGATTTGCCTGCCACGTAGGACCGACAAATGACCTAAGGAGAAGCCACGCCATCCCAATTCGGACGGGATCGAAATCCAACCCGATAAATTTCTTCCGACTTGGATCGTAATGTTCGCAAATTTCAGATCACAAGTTTTAAAACCACTCGTGCACTTATCCTTTTATTTTATTCAAACTCAAAATCCTAATCTATTAGGATAGACTTTTAGATAGATTGCAACGCTGGGATAGTAACCATCTAATTGAGACAAATTATCTACTAAGAAATAGGATTTAATTTCAATTATTTCCCGGTTTGGACAGGATAATATCTCGTCTTAGACGGCTTATTTTTGTCGAGTGTTAATATCATGAAAGACATCAAACGAGTACATTTCCGACAAATTTACTTTAAATTAATATTTTGACCAGAAAAAACCCAAAATGGATAATTTATCCCTCATCGATTTCCGTTAAATTGGATTACTACTATGAAAAAACCACAACTCGAACACCTATGACAAACAAAACCTAAATTGGTACACCCGTCAATCGCAACGTCTCGTTCAATTTGATAATTTCACGCTTTCAACTTGATCGATGGACGAAAACCCGCAATGTATGGGTTTCTAATTGTGACCAAATTTAGAAAGCTTAGCTTGAAAACCAAAGAATGCACATGATATATTTAAATAATTGAAAAGTCCGATTACGTGGGAAAAATATCAATTATTTTCTTGCTGTGTACCGTAGCTCAAGAATGACCACAGAAATAGTTTTATAGAGGGCTTACCTTCTCGAGAAACCTCGACCATAGGAATTTTCTATAATTTGGAGACCTATTACTTATTTGTGTATGTACCTTTTTGATAAATCTTGAGAAGGATGCTCGTCCTTGATGAATATAGATCGAGAATAAAGATATCGCTTGACCAAAAGAGACACTAAGTTACTTGCAATGGAATGAAGTACGAGTGCATGCATGCTTTTAAGAGAGAGAGATTTGCAAGACCAATGATTTCATAGATTATCGTCATACGTATTTTTGTCAAGTTGCGGTTGCTGAAAGCACTTAATGATTAAAGTCCAATCCAAGATCGATGGCCAATTAAACTGTCAAATCTAACTTCAACTTGAAACGGAGTGCGTTTTAATATGTCTTGAAGTCCGAGGACTTTGTGAAACTCAAATTACTAAATGACACACAAACAAATAATTTCTGTGACATCCGGAAATTCTTACTTCAGCTAATGCTATGTAGGTATATAATTGTTAAATGTGCAATCTCAGCTGGATTATTGACGTGGAAGTACGCAGGAGATGTGAAATGTATTTTCCGTGTCCATTATTCTCCAAAAGTGTTTTCAATATGATTAAATTAATGAGTATTTCTGAATGGTGGATTATATAGTGGTGATGAAGGACGTGCTCTGTTGTGTGTTAGAATAATTTTCACGTTCGAAATTTACTTGAGCAGTGATTCTCCTAACTTTTGATAACTTTTGCTAAATGTTTTGAAAAGTTCCAAATATTTTTTGGTGTTATAAGTGCTCAGAACAGAAACTATTTTTTTTTGCTTATGCAATCGATACATAGGGTATTTTATACCATTTGTAACGTTTTAAACTTGAGAACATCTCTCTCATTCTTCACTAATTTTTTTCAAACGAAGGTTGTCATTGCTTTTAGCCTTGGTCAATTGTTCTTATTTTCTTGTAACTCTTGTGTAGTCTTTCAAATACATATCCCTTGGCCATATAATGTCATCGCAAAATTCTTTAAGCCTTCAACTTTCTTTTTGAATCTCACTCTCCAAAATTTTAAGTGTAGGCAAAATTCTTACACTTCTTTTCTTGAAGCTTCTAATTTCATCTTTCAAAGGCTTACGAGGTGATTAAGGTGTTGAGTTGTCCAAGTCTTTGTTCATGGCAAGTGAAAATTATATGAACTAAGTTAAATTGATCCACTTAGTAATCTTGATTTTATTAGTTGATGGTTGTTGAATTTAGTTTGACCTTTGTTATCAAGTGTAGGTAAGTTACGATGATCGTACATTAAATCCTAGTGCTCGTTTTAATCGAATCGATAAGCTTGTTACATACCTAGAATGTATTTGATCGATTCCATAGGGAGTATATGATTGTTCCTATGTGATGCAATGGCAGTTTTAAGTGTGAAAAATGTAGAATAACGAAAACTAAACCTACAAGTGATATTTTTGTAACTTGACTAAATCAGTGATTTATGAGCTGTGTTATGGATTAATCAATCAGTTGATTATTTGGGTTGTAGATGTTCACAAAGTCGCTTCTTTGGATTGTCGATATTCACAATGTCGATTCTCTAAGTTGTTGATCATATAACTTGTCGATTTCCATATGAATTTGCTAATCTCTTACTATGTTATCACCATTTACCTAGGAAAGGCAAAGAAGAAATTGTGTTTCTCCTACTTATGTAAGCGATGAATAGAAAAGACATGATGATTATATTTTGGTAATGAATTGCATATGATTATGGCATGTAATGAATGTTGATTTTTGAGAATGGCTACACAATGTGGTATTGTCATCGTCTTGTGAATAATCTTCTGCATAACTGCTTTTTATTGGCATACCATTATAGGAAAGATAGTGCATAAACTTGTTCATTTGCCTTTCATAGTTATTTCATATTTGTCTAGGAGGATTATCGTTTGTTGTACTAGGTTGAGTGATAAGATAGTTTCCTACCTCACACTTAGAGATGCTTTGGCTTGCTCCTTTGATGCGTTTGTAGCCGATTTGGCAGTAATTTATACTAAGTGTATTTCTATTGTGTGGATTGACACAAGGTTGCAAGAGTGGATCCCATATCAATTTGTTGTCTGGTATTTCAATAACGATGAAGAGTTGGTTAAACCACTCTGGCTGCATTTGGCAAAATAAAATTTAAGATAGAATAAAATTTATTATCTCCTGCATTGAGTGCCTACTTCAATCAAAGTAAAGTCGGATATAAACTGATGTAGACCAGATAAAATTATTCGATTGAGATGTAAGATAAAGATGGATAGGATTTATAATATCCATATTAGGAAAGTTATTGTTCTCGAATAATAAACTTCTTAAATTAACAAAATTAACAAAAATAAAATTATTTTCAACCAAAAAATTAGCAGCATCAAAATTATACTTCAATATTTAAATAATATTTGAATTCTAATATAAGAATTTCAAAATAAAAAGTAAAATTTTACTTATTTTAATTTCTATTTATATATTCGAATTTAATTCTATTTTATAATATAAATTCAATATATAAATATAAATATAAATACATATATATTTATATTTATTGAATGTTTTAGGTATTTTAATATTTCAGGTATATTAATATAGTTTACTACTTAATAAAATTCTATTAGAGAATGATGGAAGGGGAAGAAAGAAATTACAATGAAACTAATTAAAAAAGAGAGTAAAATAAAATAAAAAAGAGCAACTAAAAATAAGTAGGAAAAAGCGTCACGAGAGATATTTACTATCTCCTTTTGTAAAATTTTTAGTTTGTTTACATTAATATGGCGTTTATACCAGACAATGTATATGATATTATGTTAATACACCCGACGGCAATCACCAAATAGTAGATATGATATAGTAAAATTTATAGATTTTGTATTCTATCATGTTCAGTCCATCCTGGTTAGAAATTTGGATGACCAAATGTAGTCTTTACGACTTTGATAGACCCCTGGTTTTGGTGCGATGATGTCATGTCAATGGGCAAGGCTATCGATCTATAGTTAGTAACGTAACTTTGTAGTGGGAAGTTTTTGGTTCACAGGTTTTTTGGTAAAATATCGACAAGATCTGACCATCTTCCCTACTTAATGTGTTGTATTATGTTTCTTTAGGTACCTATATTAATACTTGGAAGAGGGACGATAAAGTAAGAATGTATCTTTAAATCATTCAAATTTGTCGTACTCACGATGTATTTATTGTGTTTCTGCATCTTAATGTTAATAATAATAGTTTTAGCAAAAGATCCTGTCTTGTGTGCGTCGTTATGGAGCTTCGTAGTTGAAAGCAAGGAAATCGCACAAAAACTTTCTTGAACTAGAATAGATGACTTAGATTCTTTGATGTCATGTTTGCTCGATGGCTAAAATTGAACATAAAACTTATTAATTGGGATGATAGAAGTATGTGAAAAAGCTTACAAAGTATGACCGTAAAGCTCTTATAAACATATACAAGTACTGGAATTGGAAACTAAAAATCCAAACTTAGACGAAATCTAACCCAGATTAATCCGTGATGAATAATCTTCTCCTCTTCAAAAAGTTGATGGGCTCTCCGTGATTTTTAATGTCCAGATTGATGCTGTGTGCTCATTGACCATACTGTATTATCTGTGTAAAATGTGTATATGCTTCGCTTTGATTCCTCTTGTATCTCTAATGAGCCATTCAGTTATACTAATTTCCCCCCCGCAAGAAATACTAAATACCTCTTGACTTGCGCTACTCTAGCAATGATTCCTGTTGCTATAGTTATCCATTGGATGATGGTTCCGCCTTGACTTAACCTTCAACTTTTTTCATGTTTTAAGTCAATCGATCATTGCAATGTATCATGAACTTCACTTAAACTCGGTTTATCATAATCTCATAATTAATGAGAATGTCAAACATTCTATTGATTTCCGACTGCTCGGTGACCGAATCAGAGAGCTTTGTTTTTGCCACTTTCTCTTTTAGTGGGCCAATAATATTGTTATAACATTATGATTGGTACGCTTATTAGGCATTCTATCAACTGGGCATTATGGGTTAACATATCGTCATCATCTAATTTGGGGCCATTAGCTTCTGCATATTTGAGCTTAGTTTTTGGGCTTCATATAAACAATTGTATGTCTTTTTTTCCAATCATATGATGACATTACTAACTGAAAATTCTTTTTGTTCATCTGCGGTGACTAAAATTCATTTGGAGGGAATAAGTCTTATTGATCGCTACATATGTTCATTACATTCACATATTGTAATATATAGATTAATGATTGAATTCTTCTGCTTTGTTAAATTTCTACTGATTTTGAAATTAAAAGAAAAAACATAGGTCCTCTTATATTAGGCATTCAAAGCAGAATCAATTTTTGCCCTAAGTTTGTTTTTAAGGCAATAAGTTGATTTGAAAAAAATAAAATGATTCACATACAGTTGGATTTGATTTCAAGATTTTCAAAAAGCTATTGATAAGGTAAACTCAAAGGGCAAAGAGAAAAGTTAAATTGCGCTACATAGTTAGATCGATCACAAGATACAAAAAGAATAGGTACAATTATATGAGAAAAGCAATAATATTCAAGTAGGGTTTTGTTCTGCTTGATCAGCAATTGCTCCTGTCTCCTTTAAAGTCACTACAAAGGTCCACATCTCAATGCAGAATATTCAAGTAGGATACAAGTTGATGAGATAATCACCGTAGCACCACCAAGATCTTAGCAATTAAAATTTTTCGGTACATGAGATATGCCATGGTTAGGCAGTGCAACACGAACTATTCGAATTTATTACCTCTTATATGATAAGACTAACTTGAATTAAAGTGACCTACTAAATTATTATTAAATTACGTTACCAATTTTATGTGGGTTACAAGATTTCGCTTCTGTTACGTATCAATATTTTATCACTTCAATTATATTTTTCCTTTTCCTATTGAATTACAACGTTACAATGTTTTGGTTTGTAATTGTTTACATTTAATAGCTTCTTTTAGATATTATCCTTCTAAATTAGCACCAAATCCTAACATTTCCCTGTTAGTTATTCCTACAACTAAGTTAGCTTTAGAGGTAGAAAGGGCATAGAAAGATGAGTCTTGCTAATATGACGGCACCTTTATCTACCATCAATAATGATGCCACAATGATCACAAATTCCTATAAGCGTGGATTTGGCAACCAAAGCTATGGAATTCAGAGATATTGAAGACCATAATTAAGAGCTAATGAAAAGCAAATCCATTGAGCATGATCATTTTATTAGGAAAAAGAAAAACATCGTAAAATATTGAATTTGGTGAATTTTTTTTACATTTCTTTTTAATGGCACAAAAATGTTTTCACATGTAGTACTTCCAACCAAATCCATATATATATATGCATGTGATAAAATATACACAACACAAAAACATCTTCACTTCTAATACGATCCAAAGACAAATACAATACTTATAGAATTCGATCCCTTTCATTCTTTTTATTTTTTTCATATTCTATTTATTCATCCTCTCTTAGGCGACCTTTTAGAGCGCATAAAAAAATAAAATATTAAAAAAGTTTAAGATGAATAATTCCGGAAAGTGTTTTCACATTCTTAGATTTAGGAATTCTCTTTTCTAATTTTATGCATGTATATTTTCTTTGACTGGAAAGTATTTTCAATTGACTTTCATTTTGAGTGAATCAAATGGATGAAAGTTCCAAAAAAAAATACTTCCCCCAAAACAAATGCATTGTAAATTAGGGTTTTAAGTCAGCCGCCTCTAAAGTTTAAATGGCCAAATGTAATTCTCACTTCCCATATGTATTCACTCAGTCTTGCTTCTATCCTCAGCACACCCTAAATTTGTATGCTTATTATCATGCATGCTTCTATAAGGAAAATCATAATATATTCATGACCTCCTGACTCGTAAAATATTTCTAGCTTGGATCCGGGGATATGTAAGCAAAAATCCAACTGGATAGCTCCCTGTTGTGATTGATAGGTAGAATGAGACAACGGAAACAAATAAATAAAAAAAGCAACCAGAAATGCGGAGTCATTAATCCCTCAATAGAGAAGAGGCTGGTGTTGGCGACTAGCAGTGGCATTGGCGATAGGCGGGCGATGACTGGTTGCGGCAACTTCCGGCATCTGATGACCAATGAAGGTGGTGAGTGGAGTTGTGGTTTGATAGTTTTGTGGTTATAGCAATATAAAAGGGGAACCGCAGTAATAATTGTAGCTAGGTAATTGATCCGATACCGTGTTGTTCGAGAAATTTTATTCCGTGTGGAATACAAATCTACATTTTGTTTTCTCTCCATGTAAGCCAAACGCCATAATGTTTTGCACTTGATCACAAATAAGTAAGCTTTCATAAACTTTCATAAAATGCAATGAAATTTCACTTTTGAGAAATGCAATTCTACAATAAATGGAAAAATGTACTATATTGACAATGTTTTTAATAGGTATCTTCTTTATTTCTTTATTTTATATATATATATATATTTGAAGAATCTCACTCCCCAAATGAGATTCATGATTTTCTCAGGAAACTAGACAAATATTTCGCTGAGAAAACAAGTGATAGATGAGGCATTCATTCTTCACTTATCCCCCCTCACCTTCGCTCTAATTAACATAAAAATTTTCATGCCTATATTTCCTATTTTTCATAATTATTCGAAAATACTAAGTCCAAAAAGTAATGCTAGGTATAAAAAGATTAATAAGAAACTTAACATCATATTATAGAAAAAGTATGGCAGGTCATTCGTTATAATGATATGTGCATATATATCATTATTTTTTTCCTAAGTCTTGATATCCATGGCACCATCAAGGAAATTATTAACGAGATTGAAACTTTGTTTATTTCATAGAAAATAATTAATCCGAAATTTTTTTTTAAAAACAATTGCTTACATCACTTAAAAAATAAACGAATGAAGACTATTTCCATCGCCTACTAAGATGTATAAACATAAATTATTGTCAATTATGAAAATATTTTATATTGACTAATTATTTTGAACAATACTTTAAGGAATATAATTTTCAAATTAAATTTTTCCGTGAAACAAATGGAGTCCAAATTTATAGAAATAAGGAATCTGGCGTCTGTGAGTCCAAACGTTATGATATCTGGCCCTTACAATCAAGGTTCGGATCTCCAAAATTTTCTTTTGTGCGTGTTTTGGACCTTCATAACCTCCATTCACGTGGAGTTCAGCTCATGATATCCTCTTAGGGGAGTCGAATTGCAAGAATAAAAGGGTCACCTTTTGACTTTTAAGGTCATTTTTGCGATTAAAACCCAATAACAACTAAGAGAGTAAAGGGAAAAAAGGAAAAAGAAAATATTAGAAAATGAAAAAAAAAAGGGGAAAAGTACCAAAATAGTCCTAAACATTTTGTATTTGTACCAATTTAGTCCTAAACTTTTCAATTGGACTAATTTAGTCCTAAATCTTTTCAGATTGGTATTAATTTAGTCCATCCGGCTAATTTAAGCCGGAAATTGCCGATGTGGCTGCCGGCAGTGTTATGTGGCGCCACGTGGATGAATTTTATAATTTTTTATATTCTTTCAGATTTTTTAATTTTTCTTTTCTTTTTTTTTTGCCTTTTTCTTTTCTCCTTACCCCTTGGTTGACGAGGTCGCCGGCCACAGGCTGGTCGAGGCAAGGGGCCCCAAGCCCTCGCCAACCATAAGCGTGGGCGTCAGCCCCCGCCCAGATCCAAGCAAGGGCCGAAACCAACCCTCGCCCATTGGCCGACGAGGGCCTCTGTCCTGTGGCCGATGAGGGTGCAAAGGCCTTCACCTGGATTTTGGGGGGGGGGGGGGGGGGGGGGGGGAGGGGGGCGATGCCCACGCCTATGGCCGGTGAGGGCGTGGCGGCCCTCGCCAGTGGCCGACGAGGGCGCAGGGGCCCTCGCCTCGACTAGCCTATGGCCGGCAACCTCACTGGCTAAGGGATAAGGAGAAAAAAAAAGCAAAACAAAAAAAAAAAGAGAAAAAAATAATTTAAAAAATCTGAAAGAAATATATAAAATTATAAAATTTGTCCACGTGGCGCCACACAAGACCGCCGGTGGCTATGTCAGTAATTTCCGGCTTAAATTAGTCGGATATATTGTATTGGTACCAATGTAAAAATGTTTAGTACTAAAATAGTCCTATTAAAAAGTTTAGGGTTTTATCGGTACAAATACAAAAGATTTAGAACTATTTTGGTACTTATCCCGGAAAAAAAGACTAATCGCGCAAGTCCTCTCTCTCTTTTTGCACTTTTGTTTTGCGCCCATCTCCTTTTAATTTTTGCAATTAAAAACTAACCATGTGAGCCCTCCCTCAAGCAAACCGAGAACAAACAACTTCAATCAAAACTCCATACACCAACAAATCAAAACACGAACTTATGCACTTCACAGTGAATCGACATAAACTCATCAATAGACCTCCATCGTCGACCGCCACATTCGGCGGTCATCCTCGAATAATGTACACCAACTACGATTTCTACAGACACGGAGAACAAGAGACATAGTAACACACAAATAAGAGCAACGAGATAGACAAAATCGATGTGAATGAGTGTAGCGATTAACACTCAGGCCATGGATTCAACACGATCACCTAGGGAGGGAGGGAGGGAAGGAGGGAGAGAGAAATTATTGATGATTTTCTTTATGCATGAAAATTGTGTTTGACAGCTAATGAATCCATTTATATCATGTAAATCATGATAAAAGTTTTTCGTTTTAACAATTCTCAGAACTCCTTAGCAAATATTTCACGTGGGCATATCGTGGAACAGTTTATGATGAGGGATAAAATTTAACTATTTCAAACTGAGGTTTCTGGGTTGACTCAAATGAAATTCCCGAGTAATGTTCTAAATCAGACGAAGAGACTCGAATGCGATTGAAACTGCATCAATTTAGTTTTTGTTCAAATGAGCACAATAAATAATATATAGAAAATTAGTGGTGCCGGTTGTAGACTTTTGTAGACTTTTGTCTTATGGAGGGCAAGTTTTGTGGTGCCGGTTCTTTTGTAATTAGTGGTTCAAAGCTCAATACATCTTTACCTTTACCAAAAAAAAAAATAATATATAGAAAATTACATTGCTAATGAAACTGATCAGTGCGCTGTTGATGATCGAATCCGATAGTACAACATTCTTGCCGTTCCTTGCGCGCGTCACTGCTCACGCCACTCCTCTTCTTCAGTCAAGAGAAAATGAGAGAGGGAGAGAGAGAGAGGGGCCATTATATTTGTGGGCATTTTTATTATTTACGATGGGCCTCTTTCCTTTGACCGGCTGGCCTCTATCTATTGAGCGATCATGCTTCATGAGCATTTACGTTGGGCCTCTTTTCTTTTGACCAGGCTCTTCAGTTTGACTTTGCAAATTTGATGGACACCGAATTAAACCTCCTTTCTTCTTTATTTAATTATTGTTTAGTTTTTATATTTGTTGGTTTGCTCGCTTGTTTGTATGTCTATCAATCTATCTACTTTTTTGGTTCCTTTTCCATTGTTTAAATTGTTTGCCCAATTTGTCGACTATAATTCAGTTGGAAAAATTTATAAACAAATTGAAAATTATGTCTAGCAAGAACTTTGTCCACTAAATGCAGACTTTGAAAATTTTTGCAAATAATAAAGTTCAAAACTTCTGCAGAGGTGTGCATCGGATCCGATTTAACCGGAAAGCTACACTGAACTGGTTTGCACCGACCATTTCAAGGCCTATTTTAGAGAGAGGTGATTCAGTTCTAGATTCTACGAGCCCATAATGGTTTCCAAGCCTCTTCGACAAAAAGTACGTTTGCATCAATGAAGAATTGAACATTTTCAATATGAACAAATACCAACATAACCACTTAACTAACAAAGTTTTTGTCGTGATATGGTGTGACTTATATGATTATTTTAATATAAATTTTATATTCATAAGGTGAATATAGCATTCGAAACATGAATATCTCCGCTTGATATCTCCCTAGTTCGTATGACCTGGAAGATTTTTAACCCGTGATACTTCTTTTGCAATCCCTCAAAAAAAATTTCCCCTTTTCACAACATCATAATAATTTAAGAGATTTGAATATTGGTTTTCAAATTCTGACATGATGAATATAAGAGTAGATATTCTCTCTGCTTAGACTTTAACTACACGTAATAGATTTTCATGCTGCCTCAAATTTTATGTGAATCGGATTTAAGATAATGTAAGTCACCTAAAATGTTAATTGAAATTGTTTGCCTTTCAAAAGCATGAGAATATCCCCAAAAAACTGATATTTACATTTGTTCTTGCAGATTTTGGGTGTTGGCATCTGAAAAAGAGAAGGCATGCATTTGACATTAGAAGTAAAATATTAAAAGAAAAATAGAAGTAAAACATTAAAAGAAAAACAGAAGTCTAAGTTAGAAGGAATGTGGAGGAAAGGAAATGAAATGCAAAGAATTGTGGACTAAGGTGAGCATCCCACCCGAAATGGTCAACCTTCCCGACATATTTATAGGGATCATGCTTAAATGACCAAAACATGCACTAAATCTGGAGACGAATGCCGAACCTATGTTAAACCATCCGAGCTCAAACTTTCTACAGATTTCGACAAACCGTGTAGAAATAGAACAAGATCAGCAAAAGTTGAACCGTAAAAAGAAAATAAAAGTAAAAAAGTAAAGAGCAACAAAACTTGAACTTTAAGCAGTAAAATAAGTGTCATCCACATTAAACTGAAGTATCCCAATCACCCGTGCGACATATCAAATGTTCAAGACAAAGACAAGTTCGACCTACAACCTACAATCCATCGCCTACCAATATGCAAAGGACCTCTAACATAAAAGCGGAACGCTTCCAAGTCCAACACTAGTAATACCTAAAAAGGAGGAGGATATTTCCCCGCGGATCCACAGCTAGTCAGCGTTCCTGGCGGCTCTCTTTGCCACCATTCCTCCTCGCCCTGCAGTTAAGTATGTACTTAGATAAGCACACCTACGATACATCCATAAAGAAACCCAAGGAATGGATAGTTAGAGGCGATTTTCATCCCGTTACTTTCTGCAACACATGTAGCATAAAAACTTCACTTGAAGCTGGAACTAAAGTGTGGGTACTTGGAAGAACGGAGTCTTTTTGAAGCCTAAAATTCCTTTGGTCCCACCTTCAACTACAGTCCGACTAGTAAAGCAGCCTTTTAGTGCGTTTTGTCCACAAAGCTACCTTATACATGTACAGGAGTCGTGCAATGCTCATGCCGCAATTTTAATATTTAAGACATTAAGTATTTCCCAATTGATGAACAAATCATACGAAGTTTTCCTAACGAAGTTCTCCTTAGCTAAGCAGAATCGTGAACAGAAAGTCCAAATTTACACCTACGTTTTCTTTTTGGGTCTGATTGACATGCAAACGACACTCCCAATAGGCAAAATAGCAAGCAGCCAACAGAACACAAGGTAAAGAACGGAATAACTTACTGGACATACATCTCACACCCAAGTCAAACAAACTGATGGTAAAAATGAAGTGCATAGGTCAGACGGAATGACCTTTCCTCTCATGGTTGTTTCAGCGTACAGCATGTCTCTCAACTCAACCATTTGTTCACATAGTAGGAAGACTGTATATCATAAAAGCACATTTGGCTTGGATGCTTAAACAAGTAGGGTATTCTAGCTAAAGCCCCTCAACTCAGTTACGTAGTTGCATGATATACGCCCCTTCGAGAAAGCACACATGCTGCATGAAATTTAAAATACGAAAGAAAAAGCTTCAATGTCGAACATGTTTGGCGGAGGCTCAGTGAAAAGCTTTTGGACACATATCATTGTAACTCCATCAATGTTTCACGTGGAAAAGAGTGCAAATAGTAGCAGCTTAGAATGAATATACCTGTCACTAAGAAATCTTCTGTATTTTAGCATGTGACTTAACAAGCCGAGTGCTTTAAATTGTCCGCTTTTTGTTTGCCTGTGGAATAAATATTCTGCAGGGTGATAATGGTTCAGTTGAAGCAATTCTCATAAAAACGTCAAAAGGTACAATTATATGAGAAAAGCAAGAATATTCAAGTAGGGTTTTGTTCTGCTTGATCAGCAATTGCTCCTGTCTCCTTTAAAGTCACTACAAAGGTCCACATCTCAATGCAGAATATTCAAGTAGGATACAAGTTGATGAGATAATCACCGTAGCACCACCAAGATCTTAGCAATTAAAATTTTTCGGTACATGAGATATGCCATGGTTAGGCAGTGCAACACGAACTATTCGAATTTATTACCTCTTATATGATAAGACTAACTTGAATTAAAGTGACCTACTAAATTATTATTAAATTACGTTACCAATTTTATGTGGGTTACAAGATTTCGCTTCTGTTACGTATCAATATTTTATCACTTCAATTATATTTTACCTTTTTCTATTGAATTACAACGTTACAATGTTTTGGTTTGTAATTGTTTACATTTAATAGCTTCTTTTAGATATTATCCTTCTAAATTAGCACCAAATCCTAACATTTCCCTGTTAGTTATTCCTACAACTAAGTTAGCTTTAGAGGTAGAAAGGGCATAGAAAGATGAGTCTTGCTAATATGACGGCACCTTTATCTACCATCAATAATGATGCCACAATGATCACAAATTCCTATAAGCGTGGATTTGGCAACCAAAGCTATGGAATTCAGAGATATTGAAGACCATAATTAAGAGCTAATGAAAAGCAAATCCATTGAGCATGATCATTTTATTAGGAAAAAGAAAAGCATCGTAAAATATTGAATTTGGTGAATTTTTTTTACATTTCTTTTTAATGGCACAAAAATGTTTTCACATGTAGTACTTCCAACCAAATCCATATATATATATGCATGTGATAAAATATACACAACACAAAAACATCTTCACTTCTAATACGATCCAAAGACAAATACAATACTTATAGAATTCGATCCCTTTCATTCTTTTTATTTTTTTCATATTCTATTTATTCATCCTCTCTTAGGCGACCTTTTAGAGCGCATAAAAAAATAAAATATTAAAAAAGTTTAAGATGAATAATTCCGGAAAGTGTTTTCACATTCTTAGATTTAGGAATTCTCTTTTCTAATTTTATGCATGTATATTTTCTTTGACTGGAAAGTATTTTCAATTGACTTTCATTTTGAGTGAATCAAATGGATGAAAGTTCCAAAAAAAAATACTTCCCCCAAAACAAATGCATTGTAAATTAGGGTTTTAAGTCAGCCGCCTCTAAAGTTTAAATGGCCAAATGTAATTCTCACTTCCCATATGTATTCACTCAGTCTTGCTTCTATCCTCAGCACACCCTAAATTTGTATGCTTATTATCATGCATGCTTCTATAAGGAAAATCATAATATATTCATGACCTCCTGACTCGTAAAATATTTCTAGCTTGGATCCGGGGATATGTAAGCAAAAATCCAACTGGATAGCTCCCTGTTGTGATTGATAGGTAGAATGAGACAACGGAAACAAATAAATAAAAAAAGCAACTAGAAATGCGGAGTCATTAATCCCTCAATAGAGAAGAGGCTGGTGTTGGCGACTAGCAGTGGCATTGGCGATAGGCGGGCGATGACTGGTTGCGGCAACTTCCGACATCTGATGACCTATGAAGGTGGCGAGTGGAGTTGTGGTTTGATAGTTTTGTGGTTATAGCAATATAAAAGGGGAACCGCAGTAATAATTGTAGCTAGGTAATTGATCCGATACCGTGTTGTTCGACAATTTTATTCCGTGTGCAATACAAATCTACATTTTGTTTTCTCTCCATGTAAGCCAAACGCCATAATGTTTTGCACTTGATCACAAATAAGTAAGCTTTCATAAACTTTCATAAAATGCAATGAAATTTCACTATTGAGAAATGCAATTCTACATTAAATGTAAAAAATGTACTATATTGACAATGTTTTTAATAGGTATCTTCTTTATTTCTTTATTTTATATATATATTTGAAGAATCTCACTCCCCAAATGAGATTCATGATTTTCTCAGGAAACTAGACAAATATTTCGCTGAGAAAACAAGTGATAGATGAGGCATTCATTCTTCACTTATCCCCCCTCACCTTCGCTCTAATTAACATAAAAATTTTCATGCCTATATTTCCTATTTTTCATAATTATTCGAAAATACTAAGTCCAAAAAGTAATGCTAGGTATAAAAAGATTAATAAGAAACTTAACATCATATTATAGAAAAAGTATGGCGGGTCATTCGTTATAATGATATGTGCATATATATCATTATTTTTTTCCTAAGTCTTGATATCCATGGCACCATCAAGGAAATTATTAACGAGATTGAAACTTTGTTTATTTCATAGAAAATAATTAATCCGAAAACATTTTTTTTAAAACAATTGCTTACATCACTTAAAAAATAAACGAATGAAGACTATTTCCATCGCCTACTAAGATGTATAAACATAAATTATTGTCAATTATGAAAATATTTTATATTGTCTAATTATTTGGATAAATACTTTAAGGAATATAATTTTCAAATTAAATTTTTCCATGAAACAAATGGAGTCCGAATTTATAGAAATCAGGAATCTGGCGTCCGTGAGTCCAAACGTTATGATATCTGGCTCTTACAATCAAGGTTCGGATCTCCAAAATTTTCTTTTGTGCGTGTTTTGGACCTTCATAACCTCCATTCACGTGGAGTTCAGCTCATGATATCCTCTTAGGGGAGTCGAATTGCAAGAATAAAAGGGTCACCTTTTGACTTTTAAGCTCATTTTTGCGATTAAAACCTAATAACAACTAAGAGAGTAAAGGGAAAAAAGGAAAAAGAAAATATTAGAAAAGGAAAAAAAAAAGCGGAAAAGTACCAAAATGGTCCTAAACATTTTGTATTTGTACCAATTTAGTCCTAAACTTTTCAATTGGACCAATTTAGTCCTAAACCTTTTCACATTGGTACTAATTTAGTCCATCCGGCTAATTTAAGCCGGAAATTGCCGATGTGGCTGCCGGCAGTGTTATGTGGCGCCACGTGGATGAATTTTATAATTTTTTTATATTTTTTTCAGTTTTTTTAAATTAGTTTTTTCCTTTTTTTTCTCTTTTTTTTTTTCTTTTTTCCTTACCCCTTGGTTGGCGAGGTCGCTGGCCACAGGCTGGTCAGGCCAAGGGGCCCCAAGCCCTCGCCAACCATAAGCGTGGGCGTCAGCCCCGGCCCAGATCCAAGCAAGGGCCGAAACCAACCCTCGCCCATTGGCGGACGAGGGCCTCTGTGCCCTCGTCGGCCAGAAGCGAGGGTGCAGCAACCCTCGCTTATGGCGAGTTAGGGCGCCTCGCCTGTGGCCGATGAGGGTGCAAAGGCCTTCGCCTGGATCTGGGCGGGGGCCAATGCCCACGCCTATGGCCGGTGAGGGCGTGGCGGCCCTCGCCAGTGGCCGACGAGGGCGCAGGGCCCCTCGCCTCGACTAGCCTGTGGCCGTCAACCTCACTGGCTAAGGGATAAGGAGAAAACAAAAACAAAAACATAAACATAAAAAAAGAGAAAAAAAAAAGAATAAAATAATTTAAAAAATCTGAAAATATATATAATTATAAAATTTGTTCACATGGCGCCACATAAGACCGCCGGTGGCTATGTCAGCAATTTCTGGCTTAAATTAGTCGGATGTATTGAATTGGTACAAATGTAAAAATGTTTAGGACTAAAATAGTCCTATTAAAAAGTTTAGGGTTTAATTGGTACAAATACAAAAGATTTAGAACTATTTTGGTACTTTTCCCGGAAAAAAAGACTAATCGCGCAAGTCCTCTCTCTTTTTGCACTTTTGTTTTGCGCCCATCTCCTTTTAATTTTTGCAATTAAAACCTAACCATGTGAGCCCTCCCTCAAGCAAACCGAGAACAAACAACTTCAATCAATCGACATAAACTCATCACCAGACCTCCATCGTCGACCGCCACATTCGGCGGTCATCCTCGAATAATGTACACCAACTACGATTTCTACAGACACGGAGAACAAGAGACATAGTAACACACAAATAAGAGCAACGAGATAGACAAAATCGATATGAATGAGTGTAGCGATTAACACTCAGGCCATGGATTCAACACGATCACCTAGGGAGGGAGGGACGGAGGGAGAGAGAAATTATTGATGATTTTCTTTATGCATGAAAATTGTGTTTGACAGCTAATGAATCCATTTATATCATGTAAATCATGATAAAAGTTTTTCGATTTAACAATTCTCAGAACTCCTTAGCAAATATTTCACGTGGGCATATCGCGGAACAGTTTATGATGAGGGATAAAATTTAACTATTTCAAACTGAGGTTTCTGGGTTGACTCAAATGAAATTCCCGAGTAATGTTCTAAATCAGACGAAGAGACTCGAATGCGATTGAAACTGCATCAATTTAGATTTTGTTCAAATGAGCACAATAAATAATATATAGAAAATTACCTTGCTAATGAAACTGATGATCGAATCCGATAGTACAACATTCTTGCCGTTCCTTGCGCGCGTCACTGCTCACGCCACTCCTCTTCTTCAGTCAAGAGAAAATGAGAGAGGGAGAGAGAGAGAGGGGCCATGATATTTGTGGGCATTTTTATTATTTACGATGGGCCTCTTTCCTTTGACCGGCTGGCCTCTATCTATTGAGCGATCATGCTTCATGAGCATTTACGTTGGAACTCTTTTCTTTTGACCAGGCTCTTCAGTTTGACTTTGCAAATTTGATGGACACCGAATTAAACCTCCTTTCTTCTTTATTTAATTATTGTTTAGTTTTTATATTTGTTGGTTTGCTCTCTTGTTTGTATGTCTATCAATCTATCTACTTTTTTGGTTCCTTTTCCATTGTTTAAATTGTTTGCCCAATTTGTCGACTATAATTCAGTTGCCAAAATTTATAAACAAATTGAAAATTATGTCTAGCAAGAACTTTGTCCACTAAATGCAGACTTTGAAAAAATTTGCAAATAATAAAGTTCAAAACTTCTGCAAAGGTGTGCATCGGATCCGATTTAACCCGAAAGCTAAACTGAACTGGTTTGCACCGACCATTTCAAGGCCTATTTTAGAGAGAGGTGATTCAGTTCTAGATTCTACGAGCCCATAATGGTTTTCAAGCCTCTTCGACAAAAAGTACGTTTGCATGAATGAAGAATTGAACATTTTCAACATGAACAAATACCAACATAACCACTTAACTAACAAAGTTTTTGTTGTGATATGGTGTGACTTATATGATTATTTTAATATAAATTTTATATTCATAAGGTGAATATAGCATTCGAAATATGAATATCTCCGCTTGATATCTCCCTAGTTCGTATCACCTGGAAGATTTTTAACCTGTGATACTTCTTTTGCAATCCCTCAAAAAAAATTTCCCCTTTTCACAACATCATAATAATTGAAGAGATTTGAATATTGGTTTTCAAATTCTGACATGATGAATATAAGAGTAGAGATATTCTCTATGCTTAGACTTTAACTACACGTAATAGATTTTCATGCTGCCTCAAATTTTATGTGAATCGGATTTAAGATAATGTAAGTCACCTAAAATGTTAATTGAAATTGTTTGCCTTTCAAAAGCATGAGAATATCCCCAAAAAACTGATATTTACATTTGTTCTTGCAGATTTTGGGTGTTGGCATCTGAAAAAGAGAAGGCATGCATTTGACATTAGAAGTAAAATATTAAAAGAAAAATAGAAGTAAAACATTAAAAGAAAAACAGAAGTCTAAGTTAGAAGGAATGTGGAGGAAAGGAAATGAAATGCAAAGAATTGTGGACTAAGGTGAGCATCCCACCCGAAATGGTCAACCTTCCCGACATATTTATAGGGATCATGCTTAAATGACCAAAACATGCACTAAATCTGGAGACGAATGCCGAACCTATGTTAAACCATCCGAGCTCAAACTTTCTACAGATTTCGACAAACCGTGTAGAAATAGAACAAGATCAGCAAAAGTTGAACCGTAAAAAGAAAATAAAAGTAAAAAAGTAAAGAGCAACAAAACTTGAACTTAAAGCAGTAAAATAAGTGTCATCCACATTAAACTGAAGTATCCCAATCACCCGTGCGACATATCAAATGTTCAAGACAAAGACAAGTTCGACCTACAACCTACAATCCATCGCCTACCAATATGCAAAGGACCTCTAACATAAAAGCGGAACGCTTCCAAGTCCAACACTAGTAATACCTAAAAAGGAGGAGGATATTTCCCCGCAGATCCACAGCTAGTCAGCGTTCCTGGCGGCTCTCTTTGCCACCATTCCTCCTCGCCCTGCAGTTAAGTATGTACTTAGATAAGCACACCTACGATACATCCATAAAGAAACCCAGCAAGGAATGGATAGTTAGAGGCGATTTTCATCCCGTTACTTTCTGCAACACATGTAGCATAAAAACTTCACTTGCAGCTGGAACTAAAGTGTGGGTACTTGGAAGAACGGAGGCTTTTTGAAGCCTAAAATTCCTTTGGTCCCACCTTCAACTACAGTCCGACTAGTAAAGCAGCCTTTTAGTACGTTTTGTCCACAAAGCTACCTTATACATGTACAGGAGTCGTGCAATGCTCATGCCACGATTTAAAATATTTAAGACATTAAGTATTTCCCAATATATGAACAAATCATACGAAGTTTTCCTAACGAAGTTCTCCTTAGCTAAGCAGAATCGTGAACAGAAAGTCCAAATTTACACCTACGTTTTCTTTTTGGGTCTGATTGACATGCAAACGACACTCCCAATAGGCAAAATGGCAAGCAGCCAACAGAACACGATGTAAAGAACGGAATAACTTACTGGACATACATCTCACACCCAAGTCAAACAAACTGATGGTAAAAATGAAGTGCATAGGTCAGACGAAATGACCTTTCCTCTCATGGTTGTTTCAGCGTACAGCATGTCTCTCAACTCAACCATTTGTTCACATAGTAGGAAGACTGTATATCATAAAAGCACATTTGGCTTGGATGCTTAAACAAGTAGGGTATTCTAGCTAAAGCCCCTCAACTCAGTTACGTAGTTGCATGATATACGCCCTTCGAGAAAGCACACATGCTGCATGAAATTTAAAATACGAAAGAAAAAGCTTCAATGTCGAACATGTTTGGCGGAGGCTCAGTGAAAAGCTTTTGGACACATATCATTGTAACTCCATCAATGTTTCACGTGGAAAAGAGTGCAAATAGTAGCAGCTTAGAATGAATATACCTGTCACTAAGAAATCTTCTGTATTTTTAGCATGTGACTTAACAAGCCGAGTGCTTTAAATTGTCCGCTTTCTGTTGCCTGTGGAATATATATTCAGCAGGGTGATAATGGTTCAGTTGAAGCAATTCTCATAAAAACGTCAAAAGGATGATACGAACCTAAGGGCATCAAAGTTGATGGTCATACTATTCGATCTAGAAATGTTACCAGCTGTACTTACTTCTTTAGGCTTCTCTGAAGGAGAAAACGCACAGAATCCGTACAGCAGTCATGGCATTTTACGAATATATACTGAGACGATTCATGGATTATATTGGCAATGTGTTGTCTTCACTTATTCAACCTAGTTCGAAGCAATGACAACTCTCGACCCACACACTTTGTAATATATAATGGAGGCTCTTTACTCACTAATCCTAAATAATGCATACCAGCAGATGCAACCAGCGCTCACGAATGTAATAGATAAACAGGTATTGGCGACCAGCAAAAAATTGCAGTGATCTTTCCAGAGAGCATATGGAGATATCAACGTCCCAATGACCACGTGATGGGAACATTTAAATAATCAGAATCAAATGTCGGCCCCTTTGGGCGTGCCCATAGAAGCGGATAAAGTATTCTAACAACCATAAAAAGGCACGTTATTGGACTTGATTAGCTTTTATAAGACAATATTAACGAGTAAAAGAAGTAGAGATATTTAACCGATGTACACTCATGGTTGGAAAGCCTTTGATGAATTAATCGATAAGTTCAAGGTTTCTTCAAGATATCCATTTGCATGGTTAGGAGAACATGGAAGCAATTCAAAGATGATGATTTCTAGCATTTCAACCATATCACATATTCTCACAGACAATCCAAGCGACTCGTTTGCGATGTATATTTCAATAATAGCAGCAACAAGGTAAGAATTATCACACCTCAAGGACTGGAAGACAGCCTTCATCCTTCCTCTTTCGTGACAAACGACATAAAGCAATTTTTGCAGCCTGTTGTTCAGCTAGCTTTTTTTGGGGTAAATTTTCGGATGTGAACCTTTCCCCATCTACATAAACGGTTGACATAAATGCTACGTCCTTTGTAGATCCAGCTTCGATGGTACAATAAACAGGATTCGGCCCCTTTCTCTTCTGCATATAGTCCTGCAAAAGACTTTTGTACCGCGTGTGGTCTACAACACCTGAAATTATACATATGATACATAAGATTTACCATGCATTAATATGTGGAAAAAACTTGAGCCAAATGTCATGGAGAAATCAGGATACGTCATAGGTACATTGTGGAAAATAAAAAAATGGAGAGCAAAGTGGGACAAACCAAAAGTTAGGTAAACGTTTAAGCTATACAAGATTATTAACATTGAATTTTTCACCAAGAACAAGTAAAATCAGATGAGAGACTAAACGCGAAGGCAGGACTTATGTGGAGGAGGGCAGGAAACCTGACCTTGAGCAAGGACGACCAGAGGAAGTTCTGGCTGGGAAAATTCGCTGAGATCTTCCATTCCGGCTAGTACAACTGAAAAAAGAGAAAAGGAAACGGACAATGACTATCATATTGAAAGACAAACCTTCTGAAAGGATTGACAGTAACCCCTCTCCACAGATGGTAACGGGGAGATCCTTTAGGGCACTTAGGGCATAAGGATTGACAATAACGCAGATCGGACTTCTATTGATATTCATCAACTGTAAATAAAATATACTAACATTATCAATTTACACTATGCTTGATAATTCATAATACACTTTGAATAACTTGGAGAGGGGTTACGCCACATTAAAAAAGCAAAAAAAGTCGTATGATCGCACAAAGGTCAAAAAATTCAGACTCGCACGTGCAACAATCACATTCGAACCTTATTTAACTATAAACCAACGCGGAGAAAGTCACCCATGAGACTCAATTATATGGAACAAAACAGTGAACACAGGCAAAGATCCCAACCAAATAGAGGATTACACTCGGAACTTACAGCTTTGTGAATAACCATACTAGATTCATCTGCAACGTGCCCACTGGCATACCATCCAAGCACACAAAAATTCGGGCAAGTGTCCGTATCTATGGCCAATTAAAGAGGAAAAAGGAAAAAAAAAACAAAAACAAGATCAGAAATAATAAAAATAATAATAATCTGCTCGCATCAAGAAATCATTTAACAAAAGAAAAAGGGGGGGCCAAAAGAGAGGGAGAGAAGAGCACTAAACAGCGCTTGTGCTGCTCGTTAAGAAAGTCGTGGTCGAGCAAACGAGTGGCGGGGTCGTATTGAAGCTTGAAACTATCAAAAATCTCCACGGTGCGACCCCTATTAATTCCGATCACACACCCGTATACTGTTGGATGATTCGCCAGTATGGAAGACTTCGGGTGGATCTGTGACACCTGATTTGAGTGTTCATAGATATTAAAAATCACTCGGGTATGGAGCTTGAACGTGAGGGGGCTGCCGGAGGAATCCATTGGAGCTTGGCCGTGAATGAAAAGAAAGCAAATTGTAATCTGACGAAGGTATCGGTAGAGATTGGAACAGTATGAGAAGTGGGGAGTTTGGGTTTAAAATAAGTGGAACTCGATCTTTAAGGAGATTATTCCTCGATCTGTAAGGAGATTATTCCAAGTTTGGGGCTGCGGAAAACTCGCCGTTTTGGATTTGCCTGCCACGTAGGACCGACAAATGACCTAAGGAGAAGCCACGCCATCCCAATTCGGACGGGATCGAAATCCAACCCGATAAATTTCTTCCGACTTGGATCGTAATCTTCGCAAATTTCAGATCACAAGTTTTAAAACCACTCGTGCACTTATCCTTTTATTTTATTCAAACTCAAAATCCTAATCTATTAGGATAGACTTTTAGATAGATTGCAACGCTGGGATAGTAACCATCTAATTGAGACAAATTATCTACTAAGAAATAGGATTTAATTTCAATTATTTCCCGGTTTGGACAGGATAATATCTCGTCTTAGACGGCTTATTTTTGTCGAGCATTAATATCATGAAAGACATCAAACGAGTACATTTCCGACAAATTTACTTTAAGTTAATATTTTGACCAGAAAAAACCCAAAATGGATAATTTATCCCTCATCGATTTCCGTTAAATTGGATTACTACTATGAAAAAACCACAACTCGAACACCTATGACAAACAAAACCTAAATTGGTACACCCGTCAATCGCAACGTCTCATTCAATTTGATAATTTCACGCTTTCAACTTGATCGATGGACGAAAACCCACAATGAATGGGTTTCTAATTGTGACCAAATTTAGAAAGCTTAGCTTGAAAACCAAAGAATGCACATGATATATTTAAATAATTGAAAAGTCTGATTATGTCGGAAAAATATCAATTATTTTCTTGCTGTGTACCGTATCTCAAGAATGACCACAGAAATAGTTTTATAGAGGGCTTACCTTCTCGAGAAACCTCGACCATAGGAATTTTCTATAATTTGGAGACCTATTACTTAATCGTGTATGTACCTTTTTGATAAATCTTGAGAAGGATGCTCGTCCTTGATGAATATAGATCGAGAATAAAGATATCGCTTGACCAAAAGAGACACTAAGTTACTTGCAATGGAATGAAGTACGAGTGCATGCATGCTTTTAAGAGAGAGAGATTTGCAAGACCAATGATTACATAGATTATCGTCATACGTATTTTTGTCAAGTTGCGGTTGCTGAAAGCACTTAATGATTAAAGTCCAATCCAAGATCGATGGCCAATTAAACTGTCAAATCTAACTTCAACTTGAAACTGAGTGCGTTTTAATATGTCTTGAAGTCCGAGGACTTTGTGAAACTCAAATTACTAAATGACACACAAACAAATAATTTCTGTGACATCCGGAAATTCTTACTTCAGCTAATGATATGTAGGTATATAATTGTTAAATGTGCAATCTCAGCTGGATTATTGATGTGGAAGTACGCAGGAGATGTGAAATGTATTTTCCGTGTCCATTATTCTCCAAAAGTGTTTTCAATATGATTAAATTAATGAGTATTTCTGAATGGTGGATTATATAGTGGTGATGAAGGACCTGCTCTGTTGTGTGTTAGAATAATTTTCACGTTCGAAATTTACTTGAGCAGTGATTCTCCTAATGTGACATCCCGATTTTCCAATTCTGGTTTCAATTGAATAAGTCGGGTATTTCATCTGTGCACCTATAGCTCTCTTCTCTGAGTTGGCCACTCACGAGATAACTAGTCTATCAGGTGAAGCCGTTAAGGAATCTAAACGCAATAGACTTGAGAATTCGACCAGGAACCGACTGCTCGACCGTGCTAATCTGCAAGGATCATTACGGCACAGATCGATTAGAGACCGGAGATAGGTCAATTCAACAGAACCATGTAATTCAGTGTGGGTGATTCCACCTAATTGCACAATTCTTGTTGATCGGCACTAGACCGATTTCTCTGTCGTTTTGGTACCCTGTGTCCGTATTTGAAACCTTGAGATTCCTACGACAACCGAGAGTCGCCAATGTGTCGAAGATGTACTTTGTGGCTTGAAATTAATCAACCACAGGTCAATTGCACTGAAAATTCCTAAAAGCTACCCGGTAGATTAGGACGCGCTCATATTGCGCCAGATTGAAATTAACCGAGAAATTGAACTCGATTTCAGAAATTGGAAGTTCTGTCTAGTCACAATTCATTTTAGGAACGTCGACTCATCCTCAGAAGATTTTTCTACAAACCGAGATTTTTAGCAAGAAAGCAAAGTAAGGCCGTTTTTGTTCGGGAAAGTCAGAGGGCCGGTTTTGATCGCATCTTTGGGATGCAAGTTGGATCATATGATGGAGAAAAATCATAAGAGGGACAAGGACACCATGGCGGATTTATTTGGGCTTCAATTGAATTTGTTTGTTTGAGAATTGAGCTCAATTGAAGGAATTGAAGAGATAAAGTCCAAAATTCGTAGGCCATGGGGCACACAACATTTTGGACCCATTGGCAAGCTTGTTTGGGAAGATTGGTGGCTGCAAAGGGCAGAGGGTGAGGGCCATGGATGGTGGGGGCAAGCCAAGGGAGAGAGAGACAAGTGTTGAAGGCTAAGGAGCCTTTGGGGTCCCCCTTGTTCAGCAGCTCTTCTTCCTCCTTGAATTGAGGCTTTCTCCATTATTGAAGAAGCTTGAGAGCTCAGAAAAAACCAGAGGAAACCAGCTGAGCCAGCTCCACCGTCGCACACCCACCGGACCAGCCAAGCCCGTTGTTTTTCTCCTTTGTTTTCCCCGCGTTCCAGTTTCTGCTCCAGCCGACCTTTCGCCAAAGATCCGAGTAAAAAGTTAACTTCCCGGTTGAACCAGAAAACGAGCCACCCATCTCCGCGAAGAGGACATCCAGACCGTTCCAAAGAGTCCGGCCTCGCCCAAAACGGAGCCGCCGTCCGTCCGGTACGTCGTTGTGAAGTTACCGGCCGCCGGTCCGTCGGTCCGCCTGGCAGTTCGCCCGGTTTCGCCATTTCAGCGTTTTCTTCCGTTTTTCTTCCATTCCGACCATTCCTCCACCCATACCAACCACCAGCAAGATCCCCAAGACCCCGGGAGCCACCGGTTGCCAACCACCCGCTCGCCGGAGCTCCGATTGGCCCGTTTCCTCGCTGTTTCAGCCACCGGTTCAGCCTCTGCAGTCCAAGAACAGAAGCAGAAAACCAGCAAGGTTTTGGAGACTTCGAGGCCCGTTTTAGGTGTCTTCCCGGCCTTGGTTGGTGTCGCCGCTTTGGGGTTTATCGACCGCCTTGGCGTCGTGGTCGCCGTGAACTCACCGGCGCGCAAAACCGGTGAGTTTATCCTCTAATCCTCGCTTAGTAAGTTAATCATGCTTAAGGGATGTTTAGATTAGTCTAATTATGTTTAGGTTGTTAGATTAGATTATTTTAATGTAAATTAGATTAGTTGTATGATTAGTTTAATGGGTGTTTAATTAGGGCTAATTGTATGATTAAATTAGTGTAATCTTGTTTAAGCCCTAATTAATTATTTTTAATTAATTAATTATTTCGAATTTATAAATATTATTTTATTAAATTATATTATTATAATATAATATTTAATTATTTAATTTTCGGAATTAAATTTAATTATTTAATAATTTCGAAAATTTTGCCGGGATGGCCGGTCGTTAGAATTTCGTGCTGATCGCAGCAGTGTGGTCAGTTTGTGCCAATTGTATGTTTAAATTGAGAAATTGAGTGATTGATGATTTTGGTTAATAATTCCAAAAGTGTGGAATTGAGTGATATTGATGAAGTTGTGGTATTTAACTTGAAAATACCCGGTGTTAGCTTTTAGCACCGTAATTGCTTTGTATGACTAGTTTGAATCGTTGGTTGTTATTGGATTGAATATCCAGTTCTATGGTTTATTATTGAATGATAGCTTTGGCGAGCATTGGTTTATATATATGTATCAGCTTGGGCGAGCAAATATTATATACATATATATATAGCTTGTGCGAGCTATTATATATGCTACAGCTTCTGGTGAGCTATTATCTATATATTGCAGCTTTTGGCGAGCTATTATATTATCTATGAGCTACAGCTTCTGGTGAGCTATTATCTATATATTGCAGCTTTTGGCGAGCTATTATATTATCTATATCAGTTACAGCTTCTGGTGAGCTATTATCTATATATTGCAGCTTTTGGCGAGCTATTATATTATATCAGTTACAGCTTTGGTGAGCTATCTATCTATACAGCTTGTGCGAGCTATTATATTATCTATCAGCTACAGCTTTGGTGGGCTATCTATCTATATAGCTTGAGCGAGCTACCGTCTATATGTTACAGCTTTGGAGAGCATATGTCGTTTTAACGACTGGTTTGATAGACGGTATGGGATGATAGATAGTATTGGTTGATGGATAGTATGGATTGGAATGGAAGATAGATAGTTTGATTAAATTGAATCGTTGGATCAATTGTTTGATTGAGAATTGAATTGTACTGACGCGCAGGAATGGACTGAGGCGAGGTAAGTCCTAAATCCTATTTGTGTGGCTAGAGTGCCCTGAGGCTTATTTTCTTCCTAATCGAGTTTTAGGGGGTAGGACTCGCTGAGACATTGTCTCATCCCAGTTTGGGGAAAATATTTCAGGTCCCTAGATGGCGGTCGTGGAGGACTCGAAGCCATGGACATTTGTGGAGGTAGAGATCGAAGAATTGGCGAACGTGTCTGACTAGTGGTCATAGGACAGCTCCCTTTTTGTTGAGCCTGTCTATTTCGTAGACAATCCAGTGTTGTATATAAACCTATGTGTTTATAAGAAGGCTTGTTTGGTTGTAATTGATTGCCTGCTTTTCTATCCCAAGTTAAATGTTGTCAGGGGATTTGTTTCGCTTCCGCATGTGCAATAAAAATGAATGGGTCGGCGACGTGTCCTGGGAAGTCGCATAATTTCTATCGACCAGAGTGGGATGTTCGCGTGCTCGAGGTTCGGGGCGTGACATCCCCGTTTAAGTGGTATCAGAGCGGGTCTGTGTTTGGAGTGATAAGGTGCGATGAGTTATGGGATAGTTAGTAGGAATGGCTTTTATTTCATGCTGGTGCATGTGACTGATAGTTGTTTGGTAAATTGTTTGATGTGGATCACTCAAATTCTAATCTGGGATTAGAATTGAGAAACAGGTTTCTGTAAAGATCCTGTAGATGAGTGATCAGGAGCAGAGGACTCCTAGAGAGAACTTTTAGACCAGTTACTCGGGGTGGTATGCCGACAGGGATCGGTACCCGAGGTGGTCGTGGCGAAGCGCCGGCTTAGACCAGCGCGAGTGTGAGAGTACCGCTGTAGGTTGGTACTAGTGTAGCAGCACCGAGCGATCCTAGGTTCGATGGGATCGTTCTGGAGCCAGTGTTCTTTGGGAGCTCGTTGAGCCAATAAGCTCAGGATCGAGCCGCTGTTGTTGCCGTGCCTGTTGAGGCCCAGCCTGGAGTTGTGATGTGGGAGCAAGCCATTGCATCCGAGTCGAGGTTCAAATTCAGTAGAGATGGAAACCGGTTTGGGAAGGAGTCTATGATCGGAGAAAAGTATCCCATTTTCGTCCAACTGGAAATGTGGGATGGTTAGGTCAGCAATGAATCGGAATGGAGTGTGTCGTGCTGATGGAAGCCGACATGGATCAGTCCCATGTCCTGGTAAGATGGGTACTTGTTATGTGTGTGACCAACATGGTTACCTTGCCAGAAGCGGTCTTAGAAAGCCGATGGGACAGATCGAAAGGAGTACGCCATAGAACACATCGTGGGGTTTTTGGAACAGACCTTCAGTATAAGAAAGAGTGCATGCTGTTACCTAACAGTAGGCAGGGGACTCACTGATTGTATGCCAAGTTTGAGAAAAGAAGTGTGTGTCAGCCCGGTGACCAATTACAACGGGAGCATGCTTTGAATGTGGCCAGCACGGCCATCGGGATAGGAACCGTCCGCATAAGTCAAAGAGAACTCAAGCATCGCTACCGCCGGCAGGACGCCACTAGGATGGCGAAAGGAATATGAATGGATTGACCATGCATCGATCAAAGGAAGAATGTTTTGAGATGTTTTTATCAGAGTATCGCAGCGAGATTTTCAGTGAAGGTTGTAGAATTTTCGTTGCGGTGATAAAATAATAGAAAGATGAATCTCTGACTATAGCCGTTCTTGAAGGGTTTGCTTATATATGACTTGGAAGTCATTTATAAAAAGGTCTGGCTCGAGGAGCTTTCTGGGGTTATGAATCATGGTAGAGATATAATTCAGTTTGTTCAGTTAGCGTGTGAAAGTTTTGAATTACTAAAAGTCGGAAGGGACCTCCAATCCCTGTTATTCGTCACTGAAGACAACCTGGTTTTGGTTGTAGGTTGCCAAATCTGTATGGCAACTGTAGTGGATACATCAGTTGAGGAACCGAATATGGAGAACATAGCCATGGTACATAAGTTGTCTGAGGTGTTTCCTAAAGAATTGCCAGGTCTGCTGTCAGAAAGGGAAATAGAGTTCGTGATTGAATTAGCACCCGGTGCAGAGCCAGTCCCTAAGGCTCCTTACCGGATGGCTTTATCTGAGTTGAAAGAATTGAAGGTGGAGATGCAGGCATTGTTAGATAAGGGATTCTTACGTCCCAGTGCATCACCTTGAGAGCACCGTTCTGTTCGTGAAAAAGAAATATGGTTCGTTGCGTTTGTGCATCGATATTCTCCAAGATCGACTTGAGGATAGAGTATCATTAGTTGAGGATCAGGAAGAAAGACATACCGAAGTTGGCATTTCGCACTTGATACGGCAATTGTGAGTTCACTGTAATGCCGTGTGGTTTGACGGACACTCCAGCTGTTAGTATGGGTCTGATGAACAGAATGTTTAAGGGTACTTGGATTAGTTTTGTGATCGTGTTCATTGATGTTATCCTGGTGTGTTCAAAGAGTGCTTAGGAGCACAAGAGACATTTGAGGATGATACTTCAAATCTTGAGGACTCTTGGATTTTACGATGAGCTTAACAGATGCGAGTTTTGGATGACTCGTGTTGCGTTCCTAGGTCACATGATTTCAGGAGAAGGAATCTCCGTGGACCGCGTCCAAGATTGAATTAGTGATCAATTGGCCGAGATTTACTACAGTGACAGAGTTCAGAAGTTTTCTAGGTTTTTAGCAGGGTACTACAGAAGGTTCGTAGAAAGGTTTTCAGCATTGGCGTCGCCGTTGACTCAACTACTAAGGAAGGAAGAGGAGTTAGTGTGGACATACAGATGCGGGTGTAGTTTTCAAGAGCTTAAGAAGAGGCTGACTACCACACCTGTGCTGACCATTCCATCTGGTCCTAGAGCTTACGAGATCTATAGTGATGCGTCGTTTAGAGGATTGGGTTGCGTGATAATGCAGCATGGCAAGATTGTTGCATACTCGTCCTGTCAGTTGAGACCTCGTGAACAGAATTACAGATGCATGACTTAGAACTTGCAGTAATTATTTTCGCTCTGAAGATTTGGAAACATTAATTGTGCAGAGAAAGACTCCAGATCTTCGTTGACCGTTAAAGTCTCAAAGTATTTATTCTCTCAGAAGTAATTGAATATGAGATAGCACTATGAACCAGATCTTTGAAGGACTAGGATGGTGGTATCTGGTATCACCTTGGAAGGATGAAAGAAGTCACTGATGCATTGAGTCGAGAGTCTTCATTTGTGCATATGCTGGTTAAAGTATGGACCTTACTTGAGAAAGTTCGAAATTCAATTTTCAAATTTGAGGTAGGCCACCTTCGAATTTTATGGTCACTCTCAGAATTGAACCGGATAATCAGGTTAGAATCAGACGCTTCAGTGGATAGACTCAGAGATTCAAAAGATTCTGCAAGAGGATACCGAGAAAAGGAGAACTGATTTTCAGATTTCTGAGGACAATTGTGTGTACCTGATGATACCGAGATTTAAAGAAGAGATCTTATCGGAAGCTGGTCATAGCAACTTCAACATTGTCCAGACAATACGAAGATGGGTCAAAATTTGCATCAACAGGATTGGCAGACCGGTATGAAGACGGATATCACTGACAGGTTGCAAGTGTCAAATGTACTATCAAGTGAAAGCAAGGTTTTGCAATTCGAGAGGACCTTTGTAATCTCTCGATATCCCCGTGTGGGAGTGGGAACAAGTCACAAATGGATTTTTGTGACAGGTCTATCGAGGAGTCAATGTGTTAATAATTTCATTTCGGGTAGTAATTGACAGATGGATGAACTCAGCCCACCTTGTGGTTGTGCGGAAGGATTTTGATTTGATTAAGCATGCAAAGGTGTTTGTGCATCAGATAATTCGTTTGCATAGAGTGTCAGTGTCAATGTCAGAGTTATATCAGATTTAGACCAAAGGTTCCCAGTTTCAGCAGATCAGACAAATGGTTCCTTTTTGAGATAGTGCAGAGCAGAGTGTACAGAACTTCAGTTGTTGAGTTGAGATTAGAAAATGAAAGGTCGCAGTTCAGAGTTAGTTCAGCAGTCAGTGGATGCAGTTGCGAACATCGGTGACAAATTAAGGACCGCTCAGAGCCGCCAGGAAATTTATGCAATTATGCGTCGAAAACCTTTGAATTTTCAAGTTGAGAACCCTGTTCATCCTTGGATGTCGCCTATGAAAGGGACATCTCGAATTGTTAAGAAAGGAGAGTCGGAACTATTTAAACCGTGGAATACCTCGAGTTTGGGATCAAATAAGAAATTTGGCTTTATATGGAAAAAGAAAGCAATTTGGAGCACCATCGGCGCCTCTAGCCGAGTGGTACCCGGGGTGAAGCCGCAGGTCCGAAGTCGGGAGTTCGAATCCCCGACGCGGCAGTTAGCCGCTTAGTGGAAAGAAAAAGAAAATAAAATAAAAAGAAAAGAAAAAGAACCAAAAATTTTGCAAATTTTCATTTTTGTAATGATGGACAAGTGCTTAACCTTTTTGGAATCAAGATTTGGTCTGGACAAATTGGAAGTGATTCGTCGGCACCGAAAGTATTGGATAGCAGTACGAAGCAGAATGAAGGAGCAGAATTGATGAGACGACAATACCCCACCATTTTGAAGAAGAATTTTAATGGTTTAAATTTCGAGGACGAAATTTTTATAAGAGGGGAAGAATTGTGACATCCCGATTTTCCAATTCTGGTTTCAATTGAATAAGTCGGGTATTTCATCTGTGCACCTATAGCTCTCTTCTCTGAGTTGGCCACTCACGAGATAACTAGTCTATCAGGTGAAGCCGTTAAGGAATCTAAACGCAATAGACTTGAGAATTCGACCAGGAACCGACTGCTCGACCGTGCTAATCTGCAAGGATCATTACGGCACAGATCGATTAGAGACCGGAGATAGGTCAATTCAACAGAACCATGTAATTCAGTGTGGGTGATTCCACCTAATTGCACAATTCTTGTTGATCGGCACTAGACCGATTTCTCTGTCGTTTTGGTACCCTGTGTCCGTATTTGAAACCTTGAGATTCCTACGACAACCGAGAGTCGCCAATGTGTCGAAGATGTACTTTGTGGCTTGAAATTAATCAACCACAGGTCAATTGCACTGAAAATTCCTAAAAGCTACCCGGTAGATTAGGACGCGCTCATATTGCGCCAGATTGAAATTAACCGAGAAATTGAACTCGATTTCAGAAATTGGAAGTTCTGTCTAGTCACAATTCATTTTAGGAACGTCGACTCATCCTCAGAAGATTTTTCTACAAACCGAGATTTTTAGCAAGAAAGCAAAGTAAGGCCGTTTTTGTTCGGGAAAGTCAGAGGGCCGGTTTTGATCGCATCTTTGGGATGCAAGTTGGATCATATGATGGAGAAAAATCATAAGAGGGACAAGGACACCATGGCGGATTTATTTGGGCTTCAATTGAATTTGTTTGTTTGAGAATTGAGCTCAATTGAAGGAATTGAAGAGATAAAGTCCAAAATTCGTAGGCCATGGGGCACACAACATTTTGGACCCATTGGCAAGCTTGTTTGGGAAGATTGGTGGCTGCAAAGGGCAGAGGGTGAGGGCCATGGATGGTGGGGGCAAGCCAAGGGAGAGAGAGACAAGTGTTGAAGGCTAAGGAGCCTTTGGGGTCCCCCTTGTTCAGCAGCTCTTCTTCCTCCTTGAATTGAGGCTTTCTCCATTATTGAAGAAGCTTGAGAGCTCAGAAAAAACCAGAGGAAACCAGCTGAGCCAGCTCCACCGTCGCACACCCACCGGACCAGCCAAGCCCGTTGTTTTTCTCCTTTGTTTTCCCCGCGTTCCAGTTTCTGCTCCAGCCGACCTTTCGCCAAAGATCCGAGTAAAAAGTTAACTTCCCGGTTGAACCAGAAAACGAGCCACCCATCTCCGCGAAGAGGACATCCAGACCGTTCCAAAGAGTCCGGCCTCGCCCAAAACGGAGCCGCCGTCCGTCCGGTACGTCGTTGTGAAGTTACCGGCCGCCGGTCCGTCGGTCCGCCTGGCAGTTCGCCCGGTTTCGCCATTTCAGCGTTTTCTTCCGTTTTTCTTCCATTCCGACCATTCCTCCACCCATACCAACCACCAGCAAGATCCCCAAGACCCCGGGAGCCACCGGTTGCCAACCACCCGCTCGCCGGAGCTCCGATTGGCCCGTTTCCTCGCTGTTTCAGCCACCGGTTCAGCCTCTGCAGTCCAAGAACAGAAGCAGAAAACCAGCAAGGTTTTGGAGACTTCGAGGCCCGTTTTAGGTGTCTTCCCGGCCTTGGTTGGTGTCGCCGCTTTGGGGTTTATCGACCGCCTTGGCGTCGTGGTCGCCGTGAACTCACCGGCGCGCAAAACCGGTGAGTTTATCCTCTAATCCTCGCTTAGTAAGTTAATCATGCTTAAGGGATGTTTAGATTAGTCTAATTATGTTTAGGTTGTTAGATTAGATTATTTTAATGTAAATTAGATTAGTTGTATGATTAGTTTAATGGGTGTTTAATTAGGGCTAATTGTATGATTAAATTAGTGTAATCTTGTTTAAGCCCTAATTAATTATTTTTAATTAATTAATTATTTCGAATTTATAAATATTATTTTATTAAATTATATTATTATAATATAATATTTAATTATTTAATTTTCGGAATTAAATTTAATTATTTAATAATTTCGAAAATTTTGCCGGGATGGCCGGTCGTTAGAATTTCGTGCTGATCGCAGCAGTGTGGTCAGTTTGTGCCAATTGTATGTTTAAATTGAGAAATTGAGTGATTGATGATTTTGGTTAATAATTCCAAAAGTGTGGAATTGAGTGATATTGATGAAGTTGTGGTATTTAACTTGAAAATACCCGGTGTTAGCTTTTAGCACCGTAATTGCTTTGTATGACTAGTTTGAATCGTTGGTTGTTATTGGATTGAATATCCAGTTCTATGGTTTATTATTGAATGATAGCTTTGGCGAGCATTGGTTTATATATATGTATCAGCTTGGGCGAGCAAATATTATATACATATATATATAGCTTGTGCGAGCTATTATATATGCTACAGCTTCTGGTGAGCTATTATCTATATATTGCAGCTTTTGGCGAGCTATTATATTATCTATGAGCTACAGCTTCTGGTGAGCTATTATCTATATATTGCAGCTTTTGGCGAGCTATTATATTATCTATATCAGTTACAGCTTCTGGTGAGCTATTATCTATATATTGCAGCTTTTGGCGAGCTATTATATTATATCAGTTACAGCTTTGGTGAGCTATCTATCTATACAGCTTGTGCGAGCTATTATATTATCTATCAGCTACAGCTTTGGTGGGCTATCTATCTATATAGCTTGAGCGAGCTACCGTCTATATGTTACAGCTTTGGAGAGCATATGTCGTTTTAACGACTGGTTTGATAGACGGTATGGGATGATAGATAGTATTGGTTGATGGATAGTATGGATTGGAATGGAAGATAGATAGTTTGATTAAATTGAATCGTTGGATCAATTGTTTGATTGAGAATTGAATTGTACTGACGCGCAGGAATGGACTGAGGCGAGGTAAGTCCTAAATCCTATTTGTGTGGCTAGAGTGCCCTGAGGCTTATTTTCTTCCTAATCGAGTTTTAGGGGGTAGGACTCGCTGAGACATTGTCTCATCCCAGTTTGGGGAAAATATTTCAGGTCCCTAGATGGCGGTCGTGGAGGACTCGAAGCCATGGACATTTGTGGAGGTAGAGATCGAAGAATTGGCGAACGTGTCTGACTAGTGGTCATAGGACAGCTCCCTTTTTGTTGAGCCTGTCTATTTCGTAGACAATCCAGTGTTGTATATAAACCTATGTGTTTATAAGAAGGCTTGTTTGGTTGTAATTGATTGCCTGCTTTTCTATCCCAAGTTAAATGTTGTCAGGGGATTTGTTTCGCTTCCGCATGTGCAATAAAAATGAATGGGTCGGCGACGTGTCCTGGGAAGTCGCATAATTTCTATCGACCAGAGTGGGATGTTCGCGTGCTCGAGGTTCGGGGCGTGACACCTAACTTTTGATAACTTTTGCTAAATGTTTTGAAAAGTTCCAAATATTTTTTGGTGTTATATGTGCTCAGAACAGAAACTATTTTTTTTTGCTTATGCAATCGATACATAGGGTATTTTATACCATTTGTAACGTTTTAAACTTGAGAACATCTCTCTCATTCTTCACTAATTTTTTTCAAACGAAGGTTGTCATTGCTTTTAGCCTTGGTCAATTGTTCTTATTTTCTTGTAACTCTTGTGTAGTCTTTCAAATACATATCCCTTGGCCATATAATCTCATCGCAAAATTCTTTAAGCCTTCAACTTTCTTTTTGAATCTCACTCTCCAAAATTTTAAGTGTAGGCAAAATTCTTACACTTCTTTTCTTGAAGCTTCTAATTTCATCTTTCAAAGGCTTACGAGGTGATTAAGGTGTTGAGTTGTCCAAGTCTTTGTTCATGGCAAGTGAAAATTATATGAACTAAGTTAAATTGATCCACTTAGTAATCTTGATTTTATTAGTTGATGGTTGTTGAATTTAGTTTGACCTTTGTTATCAAGTGTAGGTAAGTTACGATGATCGTACATTAAATCCTAGTGCTCGTTTTAATCGAATCGATAAGCTTGTTACATACCTAGAATGTATTTGATCGATTCCATAGGGAGTATATGATTGTTTCTATGTGATGCAATGGCAGTTTTAAGTGTGAAAAATGTAGAATAACGAAAACTAAACCTACAAGTGATATTTTTGTAACTTGACTAAATCAGTGATTTATGAGCTGTGTTATGGATTAATCAATCAGTTGATTATTTGGGTTGTAGATGTTCACAAAGTCGCTTCTTTGGATTGTCGATATTCACAATGTCGATTCTCTAAGTTGTTGATCATGTAACTTGTCGATTTCCATATGAATTTGCTAATCTCTTACTATGTTATCACCGTTTACATGGGAAAGGCAAAGAAGAAATTGTGTTTCTCCTACTTATGTAAGTGATGAATAGAAAAGACATGATGATTATATTTTGGTAATGAATTGCATATGATTATGGCATGTAATGAATGTTGATTTTTGAGAATGGCTACACAATGTGGTATTGTCATCGTCTTGTGAATAATCTTTTGCATAACTGCTTTTTATTGGCATACCATTATAGGAAAGATAGTGCATAAACTTGTTCATTTGCCTTTCATAGTTATTTCATATTTGTCTAGGAGGATTATCGTTTGTTGTACTAGGTTGAGTGATAAGATAGTTTCCTACCTCACACTTAGAGATGCTTTGGCTTACTCCTTTGATGCGTTTGTAGCCGATTTGGCAGTAATTTATACTAAGTGTATTTCTATTGTGTGGATTGACACAAGGTTGCAAGAGTGGATCCCATAACAATTTGTTGTCTGGTATTTCAATAACGACGAAGAGTTGGTTAAACCACTCTGGCTGCATTTGGCAAAATAAAATTTAAGATAGAATAAAATTTATTATATCCTGCATTGAGTGCCTACTTCAATCAAAGTAAAGTCGGATATAAACTGATGTAGACCAGATAAAATTATTCGATTGAGATGTAAGATAAAGATGGATAGGATTTATAATATCCATATTAGGAAAGTTATTGTTCTCGAATAATAAACTTCTTAAATTAACAAAATTAACAAAAATAAAATTATTTTCAACCAAAAAATTAGCAGCATTAAAATTATACTTCAATATTTAAATAATATTTGAATTCTAATATAAGAATTTCAAAATAAAAAGTAAAATTTTACTTATTTTAATTTATATTTATATATTCGAATTTAATTCTATTTTATAATATAAATTCAATATATAAATATAAATACATATATATTTATATTTATTGAATGTTTTAGGTATTTTAATATTTTAGGTATATTAATATAGTTTACTATTTAATCAAATTCTATTAGAGAATGATGGAAGGGGAAGAAAGAAATTACAATGAAACTAATTAAAAAGGAGAGTAAAATAAAATAAAAAAAGAGCAACTAAAAATAAGTAGGAAAAAGCGTCACGAGAGATATTTACTATCTCCTTTTGTAAATTTTTTAGTTTGTTTACATTAATATGTCGTTTATACCAGACAATGTTTATGATATTATGTTAATACACCCGACGGCAATCACCAAATAGTAGATATGATATAGTAAAATTTATAGATTTTGTATTCTATCATGTTCAGTCCATCCTGGTTAGAAATTTGGATGACCAAATGTAGTCTTTACGACTTTGATAGACCCCTGGTTTTGGTGCGATGATGTCATGTCAATGGGCAAGGCTATCGATCTATAGTTAGCAACGTAACTTTGTAGTGGGAAGTTTTTAGTTCACAGGTTTTTTGGTAAAATATCGACGAGATCTGACCATCTTCCCTACTTAATGTGGTGTATTATGTTTCTTTAGGTACCTATATTAATACTTGGAAGAGGGACGATAAAGTAAGAATGTATCTTTAAATCATTCAAATTTGTCGTACTCACGATGTATTTATTGTGTTTCTGCATCTTAATGTTAATAATAATAGTTTTAACAAAAGATCCTGTCTTGTGTGCAACGTTATGGAGCTTCGTAGTTGAAAGCAAGGAAATCGCATAAAAACTTTCTTGAACTAGAATAGATTACTTACATTCTTTGATGCCATGTTTGCTCGATGGCTAAAATTGAACATAAAACTTATTAATTGGGATGATAGAAGTATGTGAAAAAGCTTACAAAGTATGACCGTAAAGCTCTTATAAACATATACAAGTACTGGAATTGGAAACTAAAAATCCAAACTTAGACGAAATCTAACCCAGATTAATCCGTGATGAATAATCTTCTCCTCTTCAAAAAGTTGATGGGCTCTCCGTGATTTTTAATGTCCAGATTGATGCTGTGTGCTCATTGACCATACTGTATTATCTGTGTATATGCTTTGCTTTGATTCCTCTTGTATCTCTAATGAGCCATTCAGTTATACTAATTTTCCCCCCGCAAGAAATACTAAATACCTCTTGACTTGCGCTACTCTAGCAATGATTCCTGTTGCTATAGTTATCCATTGGATGATGGTTCCGCCTTGACTTAATCTTCAACTTTTTTCATGTTTTAAGTCAATCGATCATTGCAATGTATCATGAACTTCACTTAAACTCCGTTTATCATAAACTCATAATTAATGAGAATGTCAAACATTCTATTGATTTCCGACTGCTCGGTGACCGAATCAGAGAGCTTTGTTTTTGCCGCTTTCTCTTTTAGGGGACCAATAATATTGTTATAACATTATGATTGGTACGCTTATTAGGCATTCTATCAACTGGGCATTATGGGTTAACATATCGTCATCATCTAATTTGGGGCCATTAGCTTCTGCGTATTTGAGCTTAGTTTTTGGGCTTCATATAAACAATTGTATGTCTTTTTTCCAATCATATGATGACATTGAAACACTAACTGAAAATTCTTTTTGTTCATTTGCGGTGACTAAAATTCATTTGGAGGGAATAAGTCTTATTGATCGCTACATATGTTCATTACATTCACATATTGTAATATATAGATTGATGATTGAATTCTTCTGCTTTGTTAAATTTCTACTGATTTTGAAATTAAAAGAAAAAACATAGGTCCTCTTATATTAGGCATTCAAAGCAGAATCAATTTTTGCCCTAAGTTTGTTTTTAAGGCAATAAGTTGATTTGAAAAAAAATAAAATGATTCACATACAGTTGGATTTGATTTCCAGATTTTCAAAAAGCTATTGATAAGATAAACTCAAAGGGCAAAGAGAAAAGTTAAATTGCGCTACATAGTTAGATCGATCACAAGATACAAAAAGAAAAGGTACAATTATATGAGAAAAGCAAGAATATTCAAGTAGGGTTTTGTTCTGCTTGATCAGCAATTGCTCCTGTCTCCTTTAAAGTCACTACAAAGGTCCACATCTCAATGCAAAATATTCAAGTAGGATACAAGTTGATGAGATAATCACCGTAGCACCACCAAGACCTTAGCTATTAAAATTTTTCGGTACATGAGATATGCCATGGTTAGGCAGTGCAACACGAACTATTCGAATTTATTACCTCTTATATGATAAGACTAACTTGAATTAAAGTGACTGTCGCGACCTGATTTTTTCGAAAGGTGAATCACCTAAAACTAGGTTAATGGATTACTAAGTCCGAAGACTTGGCGGGGACTCTCCCAAGCCCTACCAATCGCGACTTGATACTAAGAAAAAGACCCATTAAAACATGCAATTATTTCAAATTGGAGCCGCCACTAACCAATTAGGGCTGATTAGAAACCCAGGTAAAGTATGGGAGAATACTTTACCTTTTACGAACCAGAGATTTAATGGATTCGGGGACATGGTTACGCTAGATTAATCTAACGCCCTTTCGGTACCTTAAGAAAAACATTTTTGCAGGCAGTCTTGATTAATTTTAACCTAAGATGCTAACATGCAAATGGTGGTCATGCGGGTGCACAATCAATTAAATAACATTCAATAAATCAAGATGCTAAGAAATTATAAACCACAACTTTATTAAAGTCCACTCTCTAGGAAAACATTAAAAAAAATGTTAATAAAAATGCATGCCCTAAACATGATTTCTAAATGACATGACACATAAATTTTCTTTTTCTTTTTTTTTTAAATTAATTAAATGCAATCTTAATCTAAAATTAATATGCATGAATTCTACTTTAATGATATGTGAAACGTAATTTGCGTGGCCTAATATGAACTATATGCATGTAATCTAAATTATATAATTCTAATATGCATGCGTTTCATGACATGGGATGAATGACATTAATTCTATATGCATGTTCTTTTTGTGATTTTTTTTATGTATGCAACCTATATTAAATAATGATGATATGAAATGGGATTAATTATGAACTAATTTATTAATTAATCAAGAAAATAACTTTTGTGTTTTCTCTTTTTATTTATTTTATTTATTTTTTAAAAAGGCCGAATAATTTCTATTAAGAAAAACATAATGATGCAATGCTAACTTTTTAATCTAAAAAAAAACTAATTAAGCTATTCAAAATGGAATGATTTCCTAGTTCAATTTCGGGATTAATTTGATTTAAACCCCATTTGTTTTAGAATCATTATTCTTTTTAATTTTTTTTATTATCTTTTTATATTATGAAAACATGTAAACTTTTCCTAAAAATAATCCTAAAGGTTAATTTAAACCTACGTGACCTACATACTCATTTAAATTTTTAATTTTTCACTATTCTCTTTTTTATAATTTTCATTTTTCTCAAACAAGTAATTAAAAAAAAACTAAGATAAGAGTTAAAATAATCAAAAAGATAATCCGTTGTCTCACGGATTAAATTAATAATTATTTTAACTCTTCAATCACAACGAGGAAATCAAAATAATTACAAATTTGGTCCGAAGTCTTACGGACCAAATTAAATAATTATCGTGATTTAACAATTGAAATTCTACCACGAAACCAAAAATTATTATAATTAAAAAAAATGATCCGATGTCTCTCGGACCAAATTAGTAACTATAATAATTTTAGGTAAAATCTATGGATAATGCAAACATAAATTACAAATATTAACACCCACTATTTAAATATCTAAACTAAAAATGCTATCAAATGAAATAAACAGGAAAATAAACATAAGATATAAACAAAAAAAACCTAAACTACAAAGTAATGAAAAATAAAAATAAAGAAGTAAAACTACCTAAGTAAACCAACGGAACAAGAAGGTAACCGAGGGAAAGACGGCCGGCGACCGGAGCTCCGGTGAGGGCTAGACGGCGGCACGGCAGGGACGTCGGAGTCGTCGCGGGGGCTGAAAGGCCTTGGGGTCTTCGGGTCTCGGTGTCAACTTGCGAGACTTGGTCGCTGGAGCGGATGAGCGTCAGCGTTGGAGGTGGCGGGCTCGCGGCTAAGACGGAGTGGCGGTGTGGGGGGTGCGAGCCGTAATGGACTTCGGCTTCAGGCGACGGTGATGGCTTCAAGCGTTGAGTCGCACAATGGTGTGGAAACTTCCAGATCTGAGTTGCTGCGAATTGCAGCAACAGCGTCGGCTTGGGCGAATGGCGCAAGTGCTTGTGTTGCGGATCGGGAGGCCGCAAAGCGTCGGCGACGGAAGTGCAGGTGCGAGCGCGAAGGTGGCTGCCGGAGGCAGACGCGCAGAGAGACCGGCAACGCAGGAACACGATCTTGACTTTTCTCCTTTGCAGCTTTTTTTTCCTTTTTCCTTTCTGCAGCACTTCCTTTGCAGAAGGAAAGAAAATCAGACCCTCTCCCCCTCTCTCGAGAAGACTGCACGGACGGTTCCGCTCTCTCTCTTCCCTTCTTTTACTCTTTTTTTTTTTACTTTCAAATGAAGAGAAGCTGCCCTCCTACGAAAGTAAAAATAAGGAGCCCCTAAACGACAGAATTTTTTTTGCTCTCTCAATTTTTTTGAATTCGCTCCCCCCTTTTTGTACGAAGAGAAGCTCCTTTTATAGTGCAAGGACTTCCATTTAATAGTGGAAAGTCAGGACCCGTGCTCCCTTGTTCGCGGGGATTGCCGAAATCTTAGCCCTGATTTATTGCCGTAAATCCTTCACTTTCTTTCGCAATTCATTTATATTGCTGCGAACATGTCCAGATTCATGCCCAATATTCGAGCGAGTGTCAATTCCTTCCATATTGCTAGTCAAATCCCATTAATTCCTCTCATTGATTTCGCTCTTTTTTTTCCTTTTTAAAAAAAAAAATTGAAATGAAGATATGTGTTCAACAATAAAAATGCTTCATCATTCAAAATTTGTTTTTTTTTTTTTCGAAATCTCCCTCCACAAACCCAAATGCTTTATTTTATTTATTACCTTCTATTTTATTTCCTAAAATAAAAAAATTTGATCCTAAATTAGGTGTCAACAGCTGCCCCTCTTTGAAGGGAAGCTCGTAGAGGTTTCCTTCAAAGATATATGACACCTAAAATTAATCCATGTAAAATGAAATATGCAATGCATATGCAAATGTTAATGACTTGACTCTTTTTTTTGTTTTTTTTGAAAGAAATGGACTCAAGTAAATTTAACCCCTAAAGAATGTCATGTAAATGCAATGATTCTGTCAGGAACATAGATCTCTATGTGTCTATGACCAATGAAATGCAAATGCAAAGAAGAGCACGTACCTGTCATATCTGTTTGGGGATTTAGGTGTGAAATGATTCCGATGAGACCTGTCAATCATCTGGAACTCCCTTCAGATAATTGAAAGGCTCAAAGTCTTTAGGGATCTGGAATTCTCATCAGATTCTAAGCGCCTGGAAATTGCGTCAAGTACTTGAAACTTCAAAAATCTGATTCTTATGCCAGACATTTGAAAACATTTACTAAACGTCTGGAAATCACATCAGATGTTTAGAAAGACAAACACTTGGAAATCACATCAAGTGTTTAAAGGTTCAAATATCTGGAATTCACACAAGACATTTGAAAACATTTTATAAATAGATACTTGGAATTCTCATCAAGTACAAAGATGACTGAATAAACTCAGGATTTCAAGGACAATTTTTTTGTCTTTGAGGAAAAAATCAATGAAAGTCCACACATGATGGCTTTATCAAGCTTCTACCGGAAAAATTATCACCAGGACAATTTTCAGTTATAGCGTGAATCTCTTGAACATGCTAAATGAGACGCTTTTGGTGTGAAAATGCTTTTTCACTCGCTCTCATTTAAGAAGGGTTATTTGTCCCGACCATTGATGCGGGAATATATCACTCAATCTTATCATCATCTTGTCAACAAGAGTTCGAATTTTCTTGCAATCAGTACGATCTTACCAATTTGAGAGGTCCTTGTCAATGACTGTAATGCAGGCTTGGTCAATGGCTTAACAAATGGACTCTTCGAGTCAAAGCAAATTGAACGAACGATTCTGTAATCATCTCTGGGTTTACAAGTCAAGAACCCTGCAAAATGATAAAGAAATAATCTTGCTCGCACTTCTTCGAGCAATGCTTAAAACATGTGATTTCCTATGTTAATTCAAGTGCCCTAATCTGAAGAGACTTTGTAAGGGACGTAACATAGGCTAGGTTCATGGGTTGAGAAACGAAAGGATCGTTAGGCTCAAAGATGTGTATAGGGGCAAAGTTGGTGATCATCTTGACATTGCCACCAGTTTTTCTTCAACACGGATTGTCTTCTTGACAGATTTCTTTATTGGCTCAAAAGTTTATCACCTGATGCCAATGATTTTTCAACTGGAGATCTTTTCTCAACATTTTTTAAAAGTCATTTTCTTTGATGATGGACATTGGTCAGACACACTGCTTTTTGCCTCCAATTCATCAATCATTTCTCTCGTCTTTTCACGGGCATTGGCCTTGCTTTTACCAGGCACACTGCTTTTTAATGCCCCTTAGTTTTATTTTGATTTTAGTTCTTGCGCACAATGCATGTGTCAAGTATACTTTAAATGACACGCGAACCTTCAAGGGTCTTCATCTGTCTCTTGCCTTGCCCCAGTGTGGGCGATGATCATCAACTTGGGTTTTAAAAGAAATGAAATAGCAGGCTCAAGTGGGCTATTCAAAGGATATAAGTGTGTAGGATAGTGAAAGAAATGCTCTTCGTCATCCTAAGGCACTTAAATTAGCACATGAATTCAATGTAATAGCACGACTTGAAGATTGAAGCAAGTGAAAGCAAGAAAATTTCAATCCATTTTCCTCACTTCATGATGTCATTTTTATCTCCCAGTTGCCCCGATGTGGGGTGGTTCTTGACAGGGTAATTTGAAAAGAACATCTATAAGTGTATGGGCTCAAAAATGGTTAAGCAATGGAACACCTGTAGTGTTTGGGATAGAGAAATGAACTGCCTCTCGTCATTTCAGCTGTCGTACTTTTCGCAAGAAAATTCTTCACCTTGAAATACAAAATGTTTCCACACTCACCTCACAATATATAGACAGGGGACGGTGTATGGGATTAGGCTTGCCTTTCACACCTCATTTAGCATGCTCAAGTAACTCGACATCTTTCACTGAATTATCCATTTTGATAAATTTCAAGTGGAATTGACGAATTACACAATATCATGTGAAAGCATTCTATAAAGACAAAGAGGGCACGCTCATAAAGTCAAAACTATTATGTGTCCATGTATTGCCCTTCCTTTGTAAATGAGCTCATGTGTGCAGGGCTGCACCTAAAACATAAAGCAGATAATTAAAAGAAAGAAACATGGTAAATTAGATGCATGCTGAAAATTATTTTATTTTGAATTTTTTTTTAAAAGGGAACATGAAGAAGCCTAGCCTTCAGAATTAGCTCCTTGCCGTTTTCTTTTGGTAGGATTTCATCACAGGGCTAGTTTGGTGTACTTCAACATGCCCTTAAAATAAAATTTGTAATTTTATTGAAATTCATCAATAAATTACATTTATTAAATGAAAAAAAAGCAACACTCAAGAATTAAAACGAAAGTGGAAACATTTCTCAGAAAACAATGAAAATTCCCACGCAGGGGAATATGCAAAAACAGTAAAAGAGTTACTCTTGTGGGCCAAAGCCCATCTCTTCTGGGGGTCCTTCATCGATAGCTCCTATGATGAGATCGTCGAACAAGCTTGCAACTCCTTCTAGTTCATCCTTAGGGTTTTCTGCCTTCGGGGGTATCGAATCATCCATGCCACCCCATCCATCTGGGATTATCTCACGAGGATCAATGTAGTAACTGGGAGGGGCTGAATATTTCACCAAGTAATCAAACTTGCCACTAGGCTGCCCCAGAGTGTCTATTACTTCAGCTTCATCCTGCATCATTCTTAGAGGACCGGGGAATATTTCGTGAATGCTCGGGGGTAATGGGTTTTGCCTCCCTCGCCTTTGGTCAGGTGGCGGGTTCCGCCCTCCCTGTCTTCGTCCTCCAGGACTTTCCCCTCCTCTTCCAGCAGCATGGGGCCTCTGAGGGGCTTCATTGGGACTTTGAATACCCTGACTATTTCTTCCAAGGCCACTACTAGGAACAAAACCATTCACATCCATCATCCTTTCCATCATAAGGGTAGCATTTGAAGCTTCAGAAGTGGGTGGTGGTGAGTCTTGAGATGCATGTATGGTGGACACCAACTCAAATGAGTGGTAACTCGATTTGGATTCAATGTCTGGTTCTAGGATAGCATTGACTGTATCCTCATGCATCATTTGAAACACGGTGGGCTCAACATCAAAAATGGCATTCACAACTTCTGGGTGGTCAGGGAGTGGGCTATTTTGGATGTTCGGCTGTCCATCGCGGAATGAGACCACCTTGGCATCCAAAAGATTTTGGATTTTGTGTTGCAGTGTATAACAATCGTCAATAGAATGCCCTACCTCTCCCATATGATAAGCACATGTCTTGGACGGATCATAGTTGGGGAAACGCTCGGGATTAGGTCGCTTAGGCTCCTTAGCGAGTAATCCATTTTTCTGAAGAGTCGGCAAGATCTTAGACAATGGCTTAGGAAGAGGCGTAAATTGACGCCTATAAGAGTTCTTCTGCTGGCCAAAGAATGGTCGTGCTCCTCCCTGTTGAGTGTTCGAAGTTGGGCGAGGTGCCTGAACATAAACTGCATTAACCTCTGCTATAGGTTCCTTATCCTTCTTGGCAAAGACTCCCCTATATGAGTTGGTTTGATCAGACGCCCATCCATCACGCAAGGTTACTTCAATTCACTCGCCAACAGGGACTAGCTGATTGAACGACTCGGCAGTCGATCCTAACATCCGATTTCGATATTCAGGCGGGAGCGTCTTCATGAACAAATCCATCAACTCCTTTTCAGTCGGCTCCGGAGTAATTTGAGCGGCTACAGTCCTCCATCTCGTGACATAGGCCTTGAAAGATTATGTCTTCTTCTTCTCAGTGCGAAGTAAATCATCTCGAGATGGAGTGACATCAATATTATACTTGTACTGCTTGAAGAAGGCATCAGTCAAATCCTCCCAAGTCTCTAGGAGATTAATCTTCTTCATAATATACCACTGGAGTGCCGGTCCTGTCACGCTTGCTTGAAATTGCTGAATCATCAGGGGTATGTTATCAACATATGGGGTCATCCTAACCACATAAGTTTGCAAATGGATCTTCGGGCAAGAAGTGCCATTATACTTTTCAAAGTCTGGCATTTTGAACTTCTTTGGTATCTTGATCTTTGCATAATGGGACAGATCAGTTGGGTCTTGGTTAAATGCACCCTGCAGCTGCTTCAATTTCTCCTCGATTTTCGCCAGGCGTTTTTCCTGCTCAGTCTTCGGTACAGCCGTCTGTATCACTTGTATCTCCTCATCAACAATGATTTGAGGCGTGTCAGTAGTTTTCTCCCTAGAGACATCATTAGAGCTTGATGGACCACTTGTGGATATATTCTTGCTTTTATCTCTCGAATCAGCTATAGGAGCATGTTGTGGTAACACTACTTCAACTTGCGAAGGTGGAGGGGCAGTGTTTGCTTGGAGAGAATCGATTTGCTTAGAGAGCTGCTCAAGGACATTCAGGACTTGCTTCATTTCTTTTTGGAGGGCAACGACACGAGCTTGTTCAGCACCACGCATTTGTTCGGCGTCATCAGCGTGTTATTACGGATTGGTGATCTTGGGTGATCTTGGGTGAGCCGTGTTATTACCTAAGGAGAGAAAGAGATAATATAAGAAACAACGACAAGATAAGAAAATGGCCCATGGCAATGGTCTAATCATCTCATTTTATTTATTTTAAATATTTGAATCAAACTCCCTAACAATGAACCAAACTTCCTAACAATGAACTAAGAATTGAAATTCAAATCCCTAAACATTGAACTAAAATTGAAAAGACTGAATTGAAATCAAGATCTCTAAACATTGAACATCTCATTTTATATGCTTTCGAGAACCCAACGCCTTGCGAAGCTTCTTATTTTCAGCTTCAATCATTTCTGCTTTTCACTTAAGATGCTCAATTTGTGCTCGCTGAGTGGGCTTCTTAGTCACATCGGGGACCATTGGACGTAAGGCCTGGTCGCCTTGATCCGGTCCAGCCACATTTTGAGCTCTTTTTTTGGAGTGGAAATGAATTGTACGTCGGTTTTCCCCATTGCATATAAGACAAGACTGACGATGAAACCTATTGTCATGGACCGACAAAATTACAATAAAGTAAATAAATTGCAAAGTAGGAGTTTAGACAACTTACTTTTACCAGAAAATGGATGACAATCACATAGACACACGCATGAAATGTGCGGCTCGATTTCTATCTAGATGGCTTAACAAAGTGGAGCTAAGAGGGTGATCTGACCGTTGCAGTCTCGCATTAACGTCAGGTCCCCTTAACTCCGGCTTAGTCGAATGGGATGTCCAATAATCACGCAATCTCGCGGATATGGACAAACACATTTGACACCATGAAAGAAATTTCGGGGAAGAGAAGGTCAACCTCTGCATAGCAGTCTCGCTTTAGAGGAAGTATCCTTCTCAACACCATCCTAGAAATCCTATCGCAGCCCAGGTCCGGCTACAGGTCGTGTGTGCAATGTATAGTGCTAAAACAATTTAAAAATCATCCACAACAATTTATAATACAAACAACACTTCAATATAAGGAAAAATAAATCATTCATCCTTACACCCTCCGGCAAGACAAGGATTAGCAAAGACCACTTCCCTTATACCTCCCATCTGCAAGAACATTTAACACCTTAGAAATGTTAGTGGCATACCCGGTGTCCTTGCTGCCAAACAAAAAATATTTTTTTTAAAAGAAATAGGCCTATGTCCACTATGAGTTTTAACTCTGAGTCCCCAGTGGAGTCGCCAAGCTCTCGCGACCTGATTTTTTTCGAAAGGTGAATCACCTAAAGCTAGGTTAATGGATTACTAAGTCCGAAGACTTGGCGCGGACTCTCCCAAGCCCTACCAATCGCGACTTGATAGTAAGAAAAAGACCCATTAAAACATGCAATTATTTCAAATTGGAGCCGCCACTAACCAATTAGGGCTGATTAGAAACCCAGGTAAAGTATGGGAGAATACTTTACCTTTTACGAACCAGAGATTTAATGGATTCGGGGACATGGTTACGCTAGATTAATCTAACACCCTTTTGGTACCTTAAGAAAAACATTTTTGCAGGCAGTCTTGATTAATTTTAACCTAAGATGCTAACATGCAAATGGTGGTCATGCGGGTGCACAATCAATTAAATAACATTCAATAAATCAAGATGCTAAGAAATTATAAACCACAACTTTATTAAAGTCCACTCTCTAGGAAAACATTAAAGAAAAATGTTAATAAAAATGCATGCCCTAAACATGATTTCTAAATGACATGACACATAAATTTTCTTTTTCTTTTTTTTTAAAAATTAATTAAATGCAATCTTAATCTAAAATTAATATGCATGAATTCTACTTTAATGATATGTGAAACGTAATTTGCGTGGCCTAATATGAACTATATGCATGTAATCTAAATTATATAATTCTAATATGCATGCATGACATGGGATGAATGACATTAATTCTATATGCATGTTCTTTTTGTGATTTTTTTTATGTATGCAACCTATATTAAATAATGATGATATGAAATGGGATTAATTATGAACTAATTTATTAATTAATCAAGAAAATAACTTTTGTGTTTTCTCTTTTTATTTATTTTTATTTATTTTTTAAAAAGGCCGAATAATTTCTATTAAGAAAAACATAATGATGCAATGCTAACTTTTTAATCTAAAAAAAAAACTAATTAAGCTATTCAAAATGGAATGATTTCCTAGTTCAATTTCGGGATTAATTTGATTTAAACCCCATTTGTTTTAGAATCATTATTCTTTTTAATTTTTTTTATTATCTTTTTATATTATGAAAACATGTAAACTTTTCCTAAAAATAATCCTAAAGGTTAATTTAAACCTACATGACCTACATGCTCATGCAAATTTTTAATTTTTCACTATTCTCTTTTTTATAATTTTCATTTTTCTCAAACAAGTAATTAAAAAAAAACTAAGATAAGAGTTAAAATAATCAAAAAGATAATCCGTTGTCTCACGGATTAAATTAATAATTATTTTAACTCTTCAATCACAACGAGGAAATCAAAATAATTACAAATTTGGTCCGAAGTCTTACGGACCAAATTAAATAATTATCGTGATTTAACAATTGAAATTCTACCACGAAACCAAAAATTATTATAATTAAAAAAAATGATCCGATGTCTCTCGGACCAAATTAGTAACTATAATAATTTTAGGTAAAATCTATGGATAATGCAAACATAAATTACAAATATTAACACCCACTATTTAAATATCTAAACTAAAAATGCTATCAAATGAAATAAACAGGAAAATAAACATAAGATATAAACAAAAAAAAACCTAAACTACAAAGTAATGAAAAATAAAAATAAAGAAGTAAAACTACCTAAGTAAACCAACGGAACAAGAAGGTAACCGAGGGAAAGACGGCCGGCGACCGGAGCTCCGGTGAGGGCTAGACGGCGGCACGGCGGGGACGTCGGAGTCGTCGCGGGGGCTGAAAGGCCTTGGGGTCTTCGGGTCTCGGTGTCAACTTGCGAGGCTTGGTCGCTGGCGCGGATGAGCGTCGGCGTTGGAGGTGGCGGGCTCGCGGCTAAGACGGAGTGGCGGTGTGGGGGGTGCGAGCCGTAATGGACTTCGGCTTCAGGCGACGGTGATGGCTTCAAGCGTTGAGTCGCACAATGGTGTGGAAACTTCCAAATCTGAGTTGCTGCGAATTGCAGCAACAGCGTCGGCTTGGGGGAATGGCGCGAGTGCTTGTGTTGCGGATCGGGAGGCCGCAAAGCGTCGGCGACGGAAGTGCCGGTGCGAGCGCGAAGGTGGCTGCCGGAGGCGGACACGCGGAGAGACCGGCAACGCAGGAACACGATCTTGACTTTTCTCCTTTGCAGCTTTTTTTTCCTTTTTGCTTTCTGCAGCACTTCCTTTGCAGAAGGAAAGAAAATCAGACCCTCTCCCTCTCTCTCGAGAAGACTGCACGGACGGTTCCACTCTCTCTCTTCCCTTCTTTTACTCTTTTTTTTTTTACTTTCAAATGAAGAGAAGCTGCCCTCCTACGAAAGTAAAAATAAGGAGCCCCTAAACGACAAAATTTTTTATGCTCTCTCAATTTTTTTGAATTCGCTCCCCCCTTTTTGTACGAAGAGAAGCTCCTTTTATAGTGCAAGGACTTCCATTTAATAGTGAAAAGTCAGGACCCGTGCTCCCTTGTTCGTGGGGATTGCCAAAATCTTAGCCCTGATTTATTGCCGTAAATCCTTCACTTTCTTTCGCAATTCATTTATATTGCTGCGAACATGTCCAGATTCATGCCCAATATTCGAGCGAGTGTCCATTCCTTCCATATTGCTAGTCAAATCCCATTAATTCCTCTCATTGATTTCGCTCTTTTTTTTCCTTTTAAAAAAAAAAATTGAAATGAAGATATGTGTTCAACAATAAAAATGCTTCATCATTCAAAATTTGTTTTTTTTTTTTCGACATCTCCCTCCACAAACCCAAATGCTTTAATTTATTTATTACCTTCTATTTTATTTCCTAAAATAAAAAAATTTGATCCTAAATTAGGTGTCAACAGTGACCTACTAAATTATTATGAAATTACGTTACCAATTTTATGTGGGTTACAAGATTTCGCTTCGGTTACGTATCAATATTTTATCACTTCAATTATATTTTACCTTTTTCTATTGAATTACAACGTTACAATGTTTTGGTTTGTAATTGTTTACATTTAATAGCTTCTTTTAGATATTATCCTTCTAAATTAGCACCAAATCCTAACATTTCCCTGTTAGTTATTCCTACAACTAAGTTAGCTTTAGAGGTAGAAAGGGCATAGAAAGATGAGTCTTGCTAATATGACGGCACCTTTATCTACCATCAATAATGATACCACAATGATCACAAATTCCTATAAGCGTGGATTTGGCAACCAAAGCTATGGAATTCAGAGATATTGAAGACCATAATTAAGAGCTAATGAAAAGCAAATCCATTGAGCATGATCATTTTATTAGGAAAAAGAAAAACATCGTAAAATATTGAATTTGGTGAATTTTTTTTACATTTCTTTTTAATGGCACAAAAATGTTTTCACATGTAGTACTTCCAACCAAATCCATATATATATACGCATGTGATAAACTATACACAACACAAAAACATCTTCACTTCTAATACGATCCAAAGACAAATACAATACTTATAGAATTCGATCCCTTTCATTCTTTTTATTTTTTTCATATTCTATTTATTCATCCTCTCTTAGGCGACCTTTTAGAGCGCATAAAAAAATAAAATATTAAAAAAGTTTAAGATGAATAATTCCGGAAAGTGTTTTCACATTCTTAGATTTAGGAATTCTCCTTTCTAATTTTATGCATGAATATTTTCTTTGACTGGAAAGTATTTTCAATTGACTTTCATTTTGAGTGAATCAAATGGATGAAAGTTCCAAAAAAAAATACTTCCCCCAAAACAAATGCATTGTAAATTAGGGTTTTAAGTCAGCCGCCTCTAAAGTTTAAATGGCCAAATGTAATTCTCACTTCCCATATGTATTCACTCAGTCTTGCTTCTATTTTCAGCACACCCTAAATTTTTATGCTTATTATCATGCATGCTTCTATAAGGAAAATCATAATATATTCATGACCTCCTGACTCGTAAAATATTTCTAGCTTGGATCCGGGGATATGTAAGCAAAAATCCAACTGGATAGCTCCCTGTTGTGATTGATAGGTAGAATGAGACAACGGAAACAAATAAATAAAAAAAGCAACCAGAAATGTGGAGTCATTAATCCCTCAATTAGAGAAGCGGCTGGTGTTGGCGACTAGCAGTGGCATTGGCGATAGGCGATGACTGGTTGCGGCAACTTCCGGCATCTGATGACCAATGAAGGTGGCGAGTGGAGTTGTGGTTTGATAGTTTTGTGGTTATAGCAATATAAAAGGGGAACCGCAGTAATAATTGTAGCTAGGTAATTGATCCGATACCGTGTTGTTCGACAATTTTATTCCGTGTGCAATACAAATCTACATTTTGTTTTCTCTCCATGTAAGCCAAACGCCATAATGTTTTGCACTTGATCACAAATAAGTAAGCTTTCATAAACTTTCATAAAATGCAATGAAATTTCACTATTGAGAAATGCAATTCTACATTAAATGTAAAAAATGTACTATATTGACAATGTTTTTAATAGGTATCTTCTTTATTTCTTTATTTTATATATATATTTGAAGAATCTCACTCCCCAAATGAGATTCATGATTTTCTCAGGAAACTAGACAAATATTTCGCTGAGAAAACAAGTGATAGATGAGGCATTCATTCTTCACTTATCCCCCCTCACCTTCGCTCTAATTAACATAAAAATTTTCATGCCTATATTTCCTATTTTTCATAATTATTCGAAAATACTAAGTCCAAAAAGTAATGCTAGGTATAAAAAGATTAATAAGAAACTTAACATCATATTATAGAAAAAGTATGGCGGGTCATTCGTTATAATGATATGTGCATATATATCATTATTTTTTTCCTAAGTCTTGATATCCATGGCACCATCAAGGAAATTATTAACGAGATTGAAACTTTGTTTATTTCATAGAAAATAATTAATCCGAAAACATTTTTTTTAAAACAATTGCTTACATCACTTAAAAAATAAACGAATGAAGACTATTTCCATCGCCTACTAAGATGTATAAACATAAATTATTGTCGATTATGAAAATATTTTATATTGTCTAATTATTTTGATAAATACTTTAAGGAATATAATTTTCAAATTAAATTTTTCCATGAAACAAATGGAGTCCGAATTTATAGAAATCAGGAATCTGGCGTCCGTGAGTCCAAACGTTATGATATCTGGCTCTTACAATCAAGGTTCGGATCTCCAAAATTTTCTTTTGTGCGTGTTTTGGACCTTCATAACCTCCATTCACGTGGAGTTCAGCTCATGATATCCTCTTAGGGGAGTCGAATTGCAAGAATAAAAGGGTCACCTTTTGACTTTTAAGGTCATTTTTGCGATTAAAACCTAATAACAACTAAGAGAGTAAAGGGAAAAAAGGAAAAAGAAAATATTAGAAAAGGAAAAAAAAAAGCGGAAAAGTACCAAAATGGTCCTAAACATTTTGTATTTGTACCAATTTAGTCCTAAACTTTTCAATTGGACCAATTTAGTCCTAAACCTTTTCACATTGGTACTAATTTAGTCCATCCGGCTAATTTAAGCCGGAAATTGCCGATGTGGCTGCCGGCAGTGTTATGTGACGCCACGTGGATGAATTTTATAATTTTTTTATATTTTTTCAGTTTTTTTAAATTATTTTTTTCCTTTTTTTCTCTTTTTTTTTTTTTTCTTTTTTCCTTACCCCTTGGTTGGCGAGGTCGCTGGCCACAGGCTGGTCAAGCCAAGGGGCCCCAAGCCCTCGCCAACCATAAGCATGGGCGTGGGCCCCCGCCCAGATCCAAGCAAGGGTCGAAACCAACCCTCGCCCATTGGCTGACGAGGGCCTCTGTGCCCTCGTCGGCCAGAAGCGAGGGTGCAGCAACCCTCGCTTATGGCGAGTTGGGGCGCCTCGCCTGTGGCCGATGAGGGTGCAAAGGCCTTCGCCTGGATCTGGGCGGGGGCCGATGCCCACGCCTATGGCCGGTGAGGGCGTGGCGGCCCTCGCCAGTGGCCGACGAGGGCGCAGGGCCCCTCGCCTCGACTAGCCTGTGGCCGGCAACCTCACTGGCTAAAAGATAAGGAGAAAACAAAAACAAAAACAAAAACATAAAAAAAGAGAAAAAAAAAGGAAAAAAAAAAGAAAAAAATAATTTAAAAAATCTGAAATATATATATATATAAAATTATAAAATTTGTTCACGTGGCGCCACATAAGACCGCCGGTGGCTATGTCAGCAATTTCCGGCTTAAATTAGTCGGATGTATTGAATTGGTACAAATGTAAAAATGTTTAGGACTAAAATAGTCCTATTAAAAAGTTTAGGGTTTAATTGGTACAAATACAAAAGATTTAGAACTACTTTGGTACTTTTCCCGGAAAAAAAGACTAATCGCGCAAGTCCTCTCTCTTTTTGCACTTTTGTTTTGCGCCCATCTCCTTTTAATTTTTGCAATTAAAACCTAACCATGTGAGCCCTCCCTCAAGCAAACCGAGAACAAACAACTTCAATCAATCGACATAAACTCATCACCAGACCTCCATCGTCGACCGCCACATTCGGCGGTCATCCTCGAATAATGTACACCAACTACGATTTCTACAGACACGGAGAACAAGAGACATAGTAACACACAAATAAGAGCAACGAGATAGACAAAATCGATATGAATGAGTGTAGCGATTAACACTCAGGCCATGGATTCAACACGATCACCTAGGGAGGGAGGGACGGAGGGAGAGAGAAATTATTGATGATTTTCTTTATGCATGAAAATTGTGTTTGACAGCTAATGAATCCATTTATATCATGTAAATCATGATAAAAGTTTTTCGATTTAACAATTCTCAGAACTCCTTAGCAAATATTTCACGTGGGCATATCGCGGAACAGTTTATGATGAGGGATAAAATTTAACTATTTCAAACTGAGGTTTCTGGGTTGACTCAAATGAAATTCCCGAGTAATGTTCTAAATCAGACGAAGAGACTCGAATGCGATTGAAACTGCATCAATTTAGATTTTGTTCAAATGAGCACAATAAATAATATATAGAAAATTACCTTGCTAATGAAACTGATGATCGAATCCGATAGTACAACATTCTTGCCGTTCCTTGCGCGCGTCACTGCTCACGCCACTCCTCTTCTTCAGTCAAGAGAAAATGAGAGAGGGAGAGAGAGAGAGGGGCCATGATATTTGCGGGCATTTTTATTATTTACGATGGGCCTCTTTCCTTTGACCGGCTGGCCTCTATCTATTGAGCGATCATGCTTCATGAGCATTTACGTTGGAACTCTTTTCTTTTGACCAGGCTCTTCAGTTTGACTTTGCAAATTTGATGGACACCGAATTAAACCTCCTTTCTTCTTTATTTAATTATTGTTTAGTTTTTATATTTGTTGGTTTGCTCTCTTGTTTGTATGTCTATCAATCTATCTACTTTTTTGGTTCCTTTTCCATTGTTTAAATTGTTTGCCCAATTTGTCGACTATAATTCAGTTGCCAAAATTTATAAACAAATTGAAAATTATGTCTAGCAAGAACTTTGTCCACTAAATGCAGACTTTGAAAAATTTTGCAAATAATAAAGTTCAAAACTTCTGCAGAGGTGTGCATCGGATCCGATTTAACCCGAAAGCTAAACTGAACTGGTTTGCACCGACCATTTCAAGGCCTATTTTAGAGAGAGGTGATTCAGTTCTAGATTCTACGAGCCCATAATGGTTTTTTAAGCCTCTTCGACAAAAAGTACGTTTGCATGAATGAAGAATTGAACATTTTCAACATGAACAAATACCAACATAACCACTTAACTAACAAAGTTTTTGTTGTGATATGGTGTGACTTATATGATTATTTTAATATAAATTTTATATTCATAAGGTGAATATAGCATTCGAAACATGAATATCTCTGCTTGATATCTCCCTAGTTCGTATCACCTGGAAGATTTTTAACCTGTGATACTTCTTTTGCAATCCCTCAAAAAAAATTTCCCCTTTTCACAACATCATAATAATTGAAGAGACTTGAATATTGGTTTTCAAATTCTGACATGATGAATATAAGAGTAGAGATATTCTCTATGCTTAGACTTTAACTACACGTAATAGATTTTCATGCTGCCTCAAATTTTATGTGAATCGGATTTAAGATAATGTAAGTCACCTAAAATGTTAATTGAAATTGTTTGTGTTGTAAATCGGCGGCGCAGCGGAAGCGGATCGTGTATTTTGCAATTATGTCGGGAGCTATAGAAATCGATCGAAATAAAACGAGGAACAATAAAAGGACACCAGTAATTTACGTGGTTCGGTCCGAATGTCGGAACCTACGTCCACGGGGAGAGCCAGCAAATCAATCCACTATAAATCGGAGAATTACAGGATTACAATCACACATGTACTCAAGTGTTTCCCAGCCCTACTATACACCCAATACCCACGGTGTTTAACAACTCAACTCACTGGACTCAAATCCGCACAAACCTCTCGGAGCTCAAGCCTCTCACTCTCTTCTCGAGCTCTTTGCTCTCGCTCTCTGCGAAGCTCTTTTCTTTCGCAGCTTATTTGCATCTCCCGACGTCTTCTCCTTTTATTGAGTCGTGCAGAATAACCGGACAAAAATGAAAGTAAATGGCCTCATTAAATGCAGCGCAGGCGCCCACAAGACAAGTCCACAGTCGGCACCGAACGCCCACCATATTTGTAGGCATGCATGCAGATCGTGCATGTGCATGGGCACGCATTTAATGAGGCGGAAGAGATGAGGAATAATAGTCAAGAAACGTGTGCCTTTGATCCGCGAAAACAGGTGGGCTGCAGTCTTCAAATTTCTTGTTCCCGGTGGAAGATAACGTAAAGAAGTCTTCTTCATGATCTTCTTCATTAATAATATTTTAATGAGAGCCCACATTCTTTGAATAAAGAAAGGGAGAGAGATTCGGCGCCGCATTGCTTCTGCCTTCCTTCTTTCTATCATTAAAATAATAGAACCCCATTCTCTATTAAAATAATGGAGAAGCCTTCATGCATCTTTCTTTGGCTTCTTCCTTCTACGAATGGAGATAGGAACAACATTTGAAGACATTACAAAGTCTCCCTTGAACTTTGTTTAATCGGCTAGACTTATGGGTATTAATCTAACGGGCTCAAACTTGAGACACAATATAACAATTCTCCACCTTGGCTCGACGTTTGAGGCCAAGTTATAGTATTTCCATGCTCGACTTTCCCAACGCCCCGATGGGCGCTCATACTCTACAGACGCCAATCGAGCTCATACAGAGCTCGAGCTTTGCTGAAGGAACAGGCTTCGTCATCATATCTGCTGGGTTCTCCGCTGTTGCTATTTTCTTCACAACAATTTTACCCTTTGCTATGACATCTCGGATGAAATGGTACCTGATGTCGATATGTTTCGTTCGCTCGTGATATATTGGATTATAAGCCAAATATATCGCACCTTGATTGTCACAGTGTATGGTGACACTTTTCTGCTCCAGTCCAAGGTCCGAGAGCAAACCCCTTAGCCATATCGACTCCTTTGCAACAAAGGTTAGTGCCATGTACTCCGCCTCAGTCGAAGACAATGCAACATCGTCTTGTAAAGACGCTTTCCAACTTATTGCACCACCTGCTAGCGTAAACACGTACCCTGCTAATGATCTGCGATCATCCAAGTTACCAGCGTGATCCGAGTCCACGTACCCTGTGGTCTCATTGCCATTGATGTTCCTCCGATACATAATGCCAACGTCTGCTGTCCCCTTTAGATATCTGAGGATCCATTTCACGGCTTCCCAATGAGTCTTACCTGGGTGCTTCATGTAACGGCTGACAACACTTACAGCTTGTGAAATGTCAGGTCTAGTACATACCATGGCATACATAATACTACCAACTGCACTAGAATAAGGAACACGGGACATATGTTCCTCCTCCTCCTCAGTTTGCGGTGATAATTTGTCAGAAAGTTTAAAATGTGCGGCTAAAGGAGTACTTACAGATTTTGCTGACTGCATATTAAAACGTGCCACGATCTTCTCAATATATTTCTTTTGAGACAAACGCAACGTTCCTGCAGTCCTGTCACGCAAAATTTCCATACCCAATATTTTCTTAGCAGCACCTAATTCTTTCATTTCAAACTCAGCACTCAATTGCCGTTTCAACACATCAATATCAGACATATGTTTAGCTGCTATCAACATATCATCAACATATAATAGCAGATAAATCAAAGACCCATCCTCCAATCTCCTAAAATAAACACAACTATCAAACTGACTTTTCGAATAATCTTGACTAGTCATGAAAGCATCAAAACGCTTATACCATTGTCTAGGAGATTGTTTCAGTCCATACAAAGATTTCTTCAATAAGCAAACGTGGTCTTCCTTACCTGGAATAGCAAATCCCTCAGGCTGCTTCATGTAAATTTGTTCCTCCAATTCACCATGAAGAAATGCCGTTTTCACATCTAGTTGCTCCAACTCAAGATCCTGTGCAACAACTAAGGCAAGTAATACACGAATAGAGGTATGCCTTACCACAGGAGAGAACACTTCATTGTAGTCGATGCCCTCTCGTTGAGTATACCCCCTCGCAACAAGTCTTGCTTTGAACCTGGCTGCCTCTACACCGGGAATGCCCTCTTTCCATTTGTAGACCCATTTGCATCCGACAATTTTCTGACTTTTGGGTACTTTGACCAACTCCCATGTCTGATTCCGATAGAGTGATTCTATTTCTTCACTCATAGCCTCTAGCCACTGTGATGACTCAGCACTAGCCATCGCCTCAGAATAGGATGAAGGCTCATCCATCTCCACCTCATCACCTACAGTTAATGCATAGGCAATATCAGAATAACCATAACGTACCGGTGGTTTAATTTGCCTTCTTTGTCTGCCCGTGGCTATGTTGTGTTGTGGCTCTGCTAGTTGTTCAATATCACCGTCTTCAGAAATTATGGCCTCATCTGCAATCTCTTCCTCTGTTACCTCTGAGGTCTTTGGAGACTCCGCCTGAATCTCCACCTCACTTCTGACACCATGATCCGTTCGCTCTGCTGGTTGAGTCTCAAGACTACTCTTTTGAAGCATTGCAGTCTCGTCGAAGATCACGTCTCTGCTGATTAGAAAACCGGGTGATCTGGGATCAGTGCACCACAGCCGGTAGCCTTTCACCCCTTGTGCATAACCCAGAAATATGCACTTCTTCGCCCTCGGCTCAAGCTTACCATCTCTCGCATGAGCATACGCAGGACATCCGAATATTCGTAATCCGGAGTAATCAACAGGTTTCCCCGACCATACTTCCTCAGGAGTCTTCCACTCGATAGCAGAAGATGGAGATCGATTAACCAGGTAACATGCCATATTTATTGCTTCGGCCCAAAATTCCTTGCCCAATCCTGCATGCGAAAGCATGCACCGAGCTCGCTCAAGTAGAGTTCTGTTCTTCCGTTCTGCAATGCCATTCTGCTGTGGTGTCCCGGGAACTGTGCGGTGTCTCACAATCCCTTCCTTTTGGCAGAACTCGGTAAAGTCCTTACCACAGAACTCCATGCCATTATCAGTTCTCAGGCACTTGATTTGTTTACTTGACTGCTTCTCAATCAATGCCTTAAAATTCTTGAACCGATCAAATACCTCAGATTTGTGCTTCAAGAAGTACACCCATACCTTCCTTGAGTAATCGTCGATGAATGTTAGCATATATCGGGCACCTCCTTTCGATGGAACTGGAGACGGTCCCCAAACATCTGAATGAATGTATTCGACTGGTTGCTTGGTCGAATGTAGAGCTGTACCAAATTTAACACGACGCTGCTTCCCGAAGATGCAGTGCTCACACAGGTCCAGCTTTCCTGTCTTCTGACCTTTCAGCAACCCCTTCTCACTCAGCATCGTCATACCTGCCTCACTCATGTGTCCCAATCGCATATGCCATAACTGAGTCAAATTTGAGTCTGACTCACCTGATGAAACTGCAGCAACTCCGGTCACGGTTTCTCCTAGTAAATGATAGAGAGAATTCACCTTCTTCCCTTTCATCACTGTTAGGGCACCTCGAGAGATCTTCAACACTCCACCTTCAGCTGTGTATTTGCACCCGAGGTCATCGAGTGTACCCAGAGAAATAAGGCTCTTCTTGAGCTTTGGTACGTGCCTTACGTCTGTCAACGTCCGTTCTACGCCATCGTGCATTCGGATCCGAACTGTTCCTATCCCAACAACCTTGCAGGCTGCATTATTCCCCAAAAGAACTCTACCACCATCTGCAGTCTGGTAGGTAGTGAACCAGTTCTTGTGAGGAGTCATATGATAGGAACATCCAGAATCTAGCACCCATTCATCTCCCGATGAACTCGTAGATACACATAGGACAGCTTCGGCATCATTGGTACTCTCCTCGGCAACATTCGCCACACTGCTTGTGGCATTTTGCCAAACGCCTTTATTTCTCAGCTTTGGACAATTTCTCCTTATGTGCCCCTCCTCGTGACATTCGAAGCACTTCACGCGACCTTTTGATTTTCTATGTCGCGACTTCGACCTGCTTTTGCTTTGGCTTCTGTTGCTGGGCCTCCGATGTTGGTCTCTACCTCGAATCACCAGTCCACGCGCTACATCTTGCGCTAGACTGTCATCACGCAACTTTCTCTGCCACTCCTTTGAGAACAGGGCAGATTTTACCTCCTCTGAGGTAATCGTAGTACGCCCTTGTAACAAGGAGTCGGTAAAGTGCTCCCATGACTCCGGTAGAGACGCCAACAACATCATGCCTTGTTCTTCATCATCTAAAATTTTGCCAACATTCTTCAAGTCCATCATGAGTTTATTAAACTCATCTAGGTGGGATCTAATGGACGTACCTTCAGTGTATCGGAATTGGAACATTCTCTTCAGCATATATAAGCGATTGTTCAAACCCTTCGTGACATAGAGGGCCTGAAGTTTAGCCCATAACACTGCGGCATCCTCCTCCTCGGCTACCTCTATTAGCACTTCATCCGATAAGTTCAACAGGATGATACTCATGGCCTTCTCCATTAGCTCGTCCTTTTCAGCATCTCGCATTGTTTCGGGCAACCTAGCCTTGCCCTCCAATGCCTTGGCTAATCCTTGAGTTGTTAATAGCGCCTTCATCTTGACGCTCCACAACCCGAAGTTGTTCCTGCCGTTAAATTTCTCAATTTCTACTCTTGCTCCAGACATAATTGCAAAGTCAAAGCTCTGATACCAATTGTTGTAAATCGGCGGCGCAGCGGAAGCGGATCGTGTATTTTGCAATTATGTCGGGAGCTATAGAAATCGATCGAAATAAAACGAGGAACAATAAAAGGACACCAGTAATTTACGTGGTTCGGTCCGAATGTCGGAACCTACGTCCACGGGGAGAGCCAGCAAATCAATCCACTATAAATCGGAGAATTACAGGATTACAATCACACATGTACTCAAGTGTTTCCCAGCCCTACTATACACCCAATACCCACGGTGTTTAACAACTCAACTCACTGGACTCAAATCCGCACAAACCTCTCGGAGCTCAAGCCTCTCACTCTCTTCTCGAGCTCTTTGCTCTCGCTCTCTGCGAAGCTCTTTTCTTTCGCAGCTTATTTGCATCTCCCGACGTCTTCTCCTTTTATTGAGTCGTGCAGAATAACCGGACAAAAATGAAAGTAAATGGCCTCATTAAATGCAGCGCAGGCGCCCACAAGACAAGTCCACAGTCGGCACCGAACGCCCACCATATTTGTAGGCATGCATGCAGATCGTGCATGTGCATGGGCACGCATTTAATGAGGCGGAAGAGATGAGGAATAATAGTCAAGAAACGTGTGCCTTTGATCCGCGAAAACAGGTGGGCTGCAGTCTTCAAATTTCTTGTTCCCGGTGGAAGATAACGTAAAGAAGTCTTCTTCATGATCTTCTTCATTAATAATATTTTAATGAGAGCCCACATTCTTTGAATAAAGAAAGGGAGAGAGATTCGGCGCCACATTGCTTCTGCCTTCCTTCTTTCTATCATTAAAATAATAGAACCCCATTCTCTATTAAAATAATGGAGAAGCCTTCATGCATCTTTCTTTGGCTTCTTCCTTCTACGAATGGAGATAGGAACAACATTTGAAGACATTACAAAGTCTCCCTTGAACTTTGTTTAATCGGCTAGACTTATGGGTATTAATCTAACGGGCTCAAACTTGAGACACAATATAACAGTTTGCCTTTCAAAAGCATGAGAATATCCCCAAAAAACTGATATTTACACATGTTCTTGCAGATTTTGGGTGAAAAGAAGGCATGCATTTGACATTAGAAGTAAAATATTAAAAGAAAAATAGAAGTAAAACATTAAAAGAAAAACAGAAGTCTAAGTTAGAAGGAATGTGGAGGAAAGGAAATGAAATGCAAAGAATTGTGGACTAAGGTGAGCATCCCACCCGAAATGGTCAACCTTCCCGACATATTTATAGGGATCATGCTTAAATGACCAAAACATGCACTAAATCTGGAGACGAATGCCGAACCTATGTTAAACCATCCGAGCTCAAACTTTCTACAGATTTCGACAAACCGTGTAGAAATAGAACAAGATCAGCAAAAGTTGAACCGTAAAAAGAAAATAAAAGTAAAAAAGTAAAGAGCAACAAAACTTGAACTTAAAGCAGTAAAATAAGTGTCATCCACATTAAACTGAAGTATCCCAATCACCCGTGCGACATATCAAATGTTCAAGACAAAGACAAGTTCGACCTACAACCTACAATCCATCGCCTACCAATATGCAAAGGACCTCTAACATAAAAGCGGAACGCTTCCAAGTCCAACACTAGTAATACCTAAAAAGGAGGAGGATATTTCCCCGCAGATCCACAGCTAGTCAGCGTTCCTGGCGGCTCTCTTTGCCACCATTCCTCCTCGCCCTGCAGTTAAGTATGTACTTAGATAAGCACACCTACGATACATCCATAAAGAAACCCAGCAAGGAATGGATAGTTAGAGGCGATTTTCATCCCGTTACTTTCTGCAACACATGTAGCATAAAAACTTCACTTGAAGCTGGAACTAAAGTGTGGGTACTTGGAAGAACGGAGGCTTTTTGAAGCCTAAAATTCCTTTGGTCCCACCTTCAACTACAGTCCGACTAGTAAAGCAGCCTTTTAGTACGTTTTGTCCACAAAGCTACCTTATACATGTACAGGAGTCGTGCAATGCTCATGCCACAATTTTAATATTTAAGACATTAAGTATTTCCCAATATATGAACAAATCATACGAAGTTTTCCTAACGAAGTTCTCCTTAGCTAAGCAGAATCGTGAACAGAAAGTCCAAATTTACACCTACGTTTTCTTTTTGGGTCTGATTGACATGCAAACGACACTCCCAATAGGCAAAATGGCAAGCAGCCAACAGAACACAAGGTAAAGAACGGAATAACTTACTGGACATACATCTCACACCCAAGTCAAACAAACTGATGGTAAAAGTGAAGTGCATAGGTCAGACGAAATGACCTTTCCTCTCATGGTTGTTTCAGCGTACAGCATGTCTCTCAACTCAACCATTTGTTCACATACTAGGAAGACTGTATATCATAAAAGCACATTTGGCTTGGATGCTTAAACAAGTAGGGTATTCTAGCTAAAGCCCCTCAACTCAGTTACGTAGTTGCATGATATACGCCCTTCGAGAAAGCACACATGCTGCATGAAATTTAAAATACGAAAGAAAAAGCTTCAATGTCGAACATGTTTGGCGGAGGCTCAGTGAAAAGCTTTTGGACACATATCATTGTAACTCCATCAATGTTTCACGTGGAAAAGAGTGCAAATAGTAGCAGCTTAGAATGAATATACCTGTCACTAAGAAATCTTCTGTATTTTTAGCATGTGACTTAACAAGCCGAGTGCTTTAAATTGTCCGCTTTCTGTTGCCTGTGGAATATATATTCAGCAGGGTGATAATGGTTCAGTTGAAGCAATTCTCATAAAAACGTCAAAAGGATGATACGAACCTAAGGGCATCAAAGTTGATGGTCATACTATTCGATCTAGAAATGTTACCAGCTGTACTTACTGCTTTAGGCTTCTCTGAAGGAGAAAATTCACAGAATCCGTACAGCAGTCATGGCATTTTACGAATATATACTGAGACGATTCATGGATTATATTGGCAATGTGTTGTCTTCACTTATTCAACCTAGTTCGAAGCAATGACAACTCTCGACCCACACACTTTGTAATATATAATGGAGGCTCTTTACTCACTAATCCTAAATAATGCATACCAGCAGATGCAACCAGCGCTCACGAATGTAATAGATAAACAGGTATTGGCGACCAGCAAAAAATTGCTGTGATCTTTCCAGAGAGCATATGGAGATATCAACGTCCCAATGACCACGTGATGGGAACATTTAAATAATCAGAATCAAATGTCGGCCCCTTTGGGCGTGCCCATAGAAGGGGATAAAGTATTCTAACAACCATAAAAAGGCACGTTATTGGACTTGATTAGCTTTTATAAGACAATATTAACGAGTAAAAGAAGTAGAGATATTTAACCGATGTACACTCATAGTTGGGAAGCCTTTAATGAATTAATCGTTAAGTTCAAGGCTTCTTCAAGATATCCATTTGCATGGTTAGGAGAACATGGAAGCAATTCAAAGATGATGATTTCTAGCATTTCAAACATATCACATATTCTCAAAGACAATCGAAGCGACTCGTTTGCAATGTATATGTCAATAATAGCAGCAACAAATAAAGAATTATCACACCTCAAGGACTGGAAGGCAGCCTTCATCCTTCCTCTTTCGTGACAAATGACATAAAGCAATTTTTGCAGCCTGTTGTTCAGCTAGCTTTTTTTGGGGTAAATTTTCGGATGTGAACCTTTCCCCATCTACAAAAACGGTTGACATAAATGCTACGTCCTTTGTAGATCCAGCATCGACGGTACAATAAACAGGATTCGGCCCCTTTCTCTTCTGCATATAGTCCTGCAAAAGACTTTTGTACCGCGTGTGGTCTACAACACCTGAAATTATACATATGATACATAAGATTTACGATGCATTAATATGTGGAAAAAACTTGAGCCAAATGTCATGGAGAAATCAGGATACGTCATAGGTACATTGTGGAAAATAAAAAAATGGAGAGCAAAGTGGGACAAACCAAAAGTTAGGTAAACGTTTAAGCTATACAAGATTATTAACATTGAATTTTTCACCAAGAACAAGTAAAATCAGATGAGAGACTAAACGCGAAGGCAGGACTTATGTGGAGGAGGGCAGGAAACCTGACCTTGAGCAAGGACGACCAGAGGAAGTTCTGGCTGGGAAAATTCGCTGAGATCTTCCATTCCGGCTGGTACAACTGAAAAAAGAGAAAAGGAAACGGACAATGACTATCATATTGAAAGACAAACCTTCTGAAAAGGACATTAAAAACCACTTACCTTCTCCACAGATGGTAACGGGGAGATCCTTTAGGGCACTTAGGGCATAAGGATTGAGAATAACGCAGATCGGACTTCTATTGATATTCATCAACTGTAAATAAAATATACTAACATTATCAATTTACACTATGCTTGATAATTCATAATACACTTTGAATAACTTGGAGAGGGGTTACGCCACATTAAAAAAGGAAAAAAAGTCGTATGATCGCACAAAGGTCAAAAAATTCAGACTCGCACGTGCAACAATCACATTCGAACCTTATTTAACTATAAACCAACGCGGAGAAAGTCACCCATGAGACTCAATTATATGGAACAAAACAGTGAACACAGGCAAAGATCCCAACCAAATAGAGGATTACACTCGGAACTTACAGCTTTGTGAATAACCATACTAGATTCATCTGCAACGTGCCCACTGGCATACCATCCAAGCACACAAAAATTCGGGCAAGTCTCCGTATCTATGGCCAATTAAAGAGGAAAAAGGAAAAAAAAAAAAAAAAACAAGATCAGAAACAATAAAAATAATAATAATCTGCTCGCATCAAGAAATCATTTAACAAAAGAAAAAGGGGGGGCCAAAACAGAGGGAGAGAAGAGCACTAAACAGCGCTTGTGCTGCTCGTTAAGAAAGTCGTGGTCGAGCAAACGAGTGGCGGGGTCGTATTGAAGCTTGAAACTATCAAAAATCTCCACGGTGCGACCCCTATTAATTCCGATCACACACCCGTATACTGTTGGATGATTCGCCGGTATGGAAGACTTCGGGTGGATCTGAGACACTTGATTTGAGTGTTCATAGATATTAAAAATCACTCGGGTATGGAGCTTGAACGTGAGGGGGCTGCCGGAGGAATCCATTGGAGCTTGGCCGTGAATGAAAAGAAAGCAAATTGTAATCTGACGAAGGTATCGGTAGAGATTGGAACAGTATGAGAAGTGGGGAGTTTGGGTTTAAAATAAGTGGAACTCGATCTTTAAGGACATTATTCCTCGATCTGTAAGGAGATTATTCAAAGTTTGGGGCTGCGGAAAACTCGCCGTTTTGGATTTGCCTGCCACGTAGGACCGACAAATGACCTAAGGAGAAGCCACGCCATCCCAATTCGGACGGGATCGAAATCCAACCCGATAAATTTCTTCCGACTTGGATCGTAATCTTCGCAAATTTCAGATCACAAGTTTTAAAACCACTCGTGCACTTATCCTTTTATTTTATTCAAACTCAAAATCCTAATCTATTAGGATAGACTTTTAGATAGATTGCAACGCTGGGATAGTAACCATCTAATTGAGACAAATTATCTACTAAGAAATAGGATTTAATTTCAATTATTTCCCGGTTTGGACAGGATAATATCTCGTCTTAGACGGCTTATTTTTGTCGAGCGTTAATATCATGAAAGACATCAAACGAGTACATTTCCGACAAATTTACTTTAAATTAATATTTTGACCAGAAAAAACCAAAAATGGATAATTTATCCCCCATCGATTTCCGTTAAATTGGATTACTACTATGAAAAAACCACAACTCGAACACCTATGACAAACAAAACCTAAATTGGTACACCCGTCAATCGCAACGTCTCGTTCAATTTGATAATTTCACGCTTTCAACTTGATCGATGGACGAAAACCCACAATGAATGGGTTTCTAATTGTGACCAAATTTAGACAGCTTAGCTTGAAAACCAAAGAATGCACATGGTATATTTAAATATAATTGAAAAGTCTGATTATGTGGGAAAAATATCAATTCTTTTCTTGCTATGTACCGTAGCTAAAGAATGACCATAGAAATAGAATTATAGAGGGCTTACCTTCTCGAGAAACCTCGACCATAGGAATTTTCTATAATTTCGAGACCTATTACTTAATCGTGTATGTACCTTTTTGATCAATCTTGAGAAGGATGCTCGTCCTTGATGAATATAGATCGAGAATAAAGATATCGCTTGACCAAAAGAGACACTAAGTTACTTGCAATGGAATGAAGTACGAGTGCATGCATGCTTTTAAGAGAAAGAGAGATTTGCAAGACCAATGATTACATAGATTATCGTCATACATATTTTTGTCAAGTTGCGGTTGCTGAAAGCACTTCATGATTAAAGTCCAATCCAAGATCGATGGCCAATTAAACTGTCAAATCTAACTTCAACTTGAAACTGAGTGCGTTTTAATATGTCTTGAAGTCCGAGGACTTTGTGAAACTCAAATTACTAAATGACACACAAACAAATAATTTCTGTGACATCCGGAAATTCTTACTTCAGCTAATGATATGTAGGTATATAATTGTTAAATGTGCAATCTCAGCTGGATTATTGATGTGGAAGTACGCAGGAGATGTGAAATTTATTTTCCGTGTCTATTATTCTCCAAAAGTGTTTTCAATATGATTAAATTAATGAGTATTTCTGAATGGTGGATTATATAGTGGTGATGAAGGACCTGCTCTGTTGTGTGTTGAATAATTTTCACGTTCGAAATTTATTTGAGTTGTGATTCTTCTAACTTTTGATAACTTTTGCTAAATGTTTTGAAAAGTTCCAAATATTTTTTGGTGTTATTAGTTCTTAGAACAGAAACTATTTTTTTTGCTTATGCAATCGATACATAGGGTGTTTTATACCATTTGTAACGTTTTAAACTTGAGAGCATCTTCGGGTTTTCTCTCTACGGAACGTAGAGTTCTTCTACCCCTCTGGTAGTTTCCTTGCGTAGGTTTTTTCTGTTTGCACAACCATCTTGAAACCCACTCGTCTCTTCTCTTCATCGCATCCAATTTCTCTTCCAACACCTTCTCTCTCGTTACCCCCTGCTTCCATGGCTTCCTTCGACTGTCTTTGGATTCTTGCATGTCACGATCGGGCGGTTTGCTAGCTTCCTTTCCCTTTCATTTTCCTTCTTCGTTCCTTGGTGGGTTGATGCGAGGTGCTTTTGACTTGCTGTCTTTTCCTCTCACTGCTGGATATTGGCTTCTGAGCATTCTCGGCTTCTATTTGGTTACTCCATTTGCGGATGGATCGTTCGGCTGCTGAAGAGGAAGCTCGTCTTGGGGCACTCTGTACTCGCATGGGTCGTTTATGGTCGACACAGACACTGGAGGTCTGGGATGAAGCAGCACCTGCTGAAAAACTTGAGGAGTGTCAGTTAGTTTTGGTCGATAAGATTTTAAACAATCCTACGGTTAACTTTCAAGCATTTCAAAACTCGATGAAAAGGGCATGGCGTACTGAACTAGTGGACATCTCTATTGGCGACTCGGGTTTATATATCGTAAAATTCAAATCAGAGGAAGTGAAACAGAGGGTGCATGAGAATGGACCTTGGCTTTTTGCTAATCACCTAGTCATGTTACAACCTTGGCAAGCAAACACCCCTTTGCATTGCTACAACTTCGACACCTATGAGTTCTGGGTTCAAATTTTTGGACTCCCTTTGGAAAGATGTACTGAAAACATGCTTAGTAAGGTTGCCGCTCACATAGGTAGAGTAATAGCAGTGCGCATTGAGAATAAGGAAGGGTCTATGCTTAAAACAGGGAGGGTCCGAGTAGAGTTAAACCTCCAACAGGCGCTCATGTCAGGAATAGTAATCAGAATTGAAGGCAAGAATTTATGGTTGGACTTCAAATACGAACGACTCTCTCACTATTGCTATTCATGTGGCAAGCTACGCCACTATGCCACGCATTGTGCACAATTTCCCTATGATGAGAGTAAATTGGAACAAGATGATTGTTTTTTATACGGCTCATGGCTAAGAGCATAAATCTGGGAGCATAGCCCGTATTGGCATACCTTTACCAACAGAATATTCTCCTTGTAGCTGTCGAAGAGACTGTTCCGGAGACTCCTCCATCCCCTTCGGCTATTATCCCTGCACCTAAAGACAAAGGCAAGAAAACAATGGAAGTACTGGAATCTGATCAGCCTATCATTGCAGCTACTCCTCTTAAATGGCAGTCTTTGAAACCACATACATCAGAGACTTTGACTGTATAGCCGAAACTATTGGCTAGCAGCACCACAGCCGGTAATATTCAGTCTAAAAAGATTAAGTATTCTCGTCTTCAAGCACGATCCGGCCCTATTAAGAAGGCAAAAAAAATACTGAGTCCTGATGTTTGTAATCAAATTCAAGAGAATCTGAATGAATCCATGTTGCAGGACACCCCTATCTATGAAGCGGATGACTCTACTTCTTGGGCCCTGGTGGCTAGCCCTAAAAAGCCACAGGGATACCATGAAAATCTTAAGTTGGAACTATCAGGAGCTGGGCAACCCCCTGACGATTCGTGCACTTAGGGTCTTAGTGACCCAAGAACGGCCTGATTTAGTTTTTCTAATGGAAATGAAATAGCAAGAACATCAACTTTTACCCTTGAAAAGGAAACTTGGATTCTCAACCAGCTATTTTGTAAATCCTGAGGGCCTTGCTGGAGGTTTTGCACTCTTTTGGACTGCTCGATTGAATGTGAAAGTGACTTGTACTTCCGAGGACATGATACTCTTTTTGTACTAACCTACATTTGGGGAACACAATGCACCTTACTTGCCCCATGCTCCAGTGAATTATCAGCTTCGCCAGCATCTATGGATAGCAATAAGCAAGGTCAGTCAGTTTAATACATTGCCTTGGTTATGTTTTGGCGATTTCAATGAGGTGCTGTATCCTTGGGAAAAAATAGGGAAGAGACCTGCTATGAATTATCGTATGCATTCGTTCCAGGGATTAATCAATGATTGTTTCTTCCTGGACTTGGGGAACAAAGGTTGCGCATACACATGGTCTAATAATCGGCCAGGCGACGACATGGTAAAGGAAAGACTTGACAGAATGTTGTGCACAAAGGAGTGGAGACTAACCTATCCTTCGGCTGAGGTGTTGACGCTACTAGCCATAGGATCGGACCATAGTCCTATTTTATTATCCACTGTAGCCCATCAAAAATCTAAAAGGAAAAAATCTTTCTACTTCAAAGCTTATTGGTTATAGGACCAACAGTGTCGCACAACCATTCATGACTCCTGGACATCTCATAAACTTGGAGAGGTAACTCTCCCTTACAAGCTCACTACTGTCTCCAGAGCCCTTCAACAATGTAGCAAATCTAGGTTTAGTAACGCCAAAGATCAGCTCTCTTACCTCAAGAATCAGCTTCAGACTCTTACAAACCAGGCCAATGGTAAACATGATGTTGCTGTGCTTTCAGACCTGCAAGAGAGAATATATAGGTTATGGCAGCAGGAAGAGGAATTTTGGGCCATGCAATCACGCGTAAAGTGACTTAAATGGGGGGATAGGAACACCAAGTTTTTTCATGCAACGACTGTTCAAAAACTTGAGAACATCTCTCTCATTCTTCACTAATTTTTTTCCCCCGCAAGAAATACTAAATACCTCTTGACTTGCGCTACTCTAGCAATGATTCCTTTTGCTATAGTTATCCATTGGATGATGGTTCCTCCTTGACTTAATCTTCAATTATTTTCATGTTTCAAGTCAATCGATCATCACAATGTATCATGAACTTCACTTAAACTCTGTTTATCATAAACTCATAATTAATGAGAATGTCAAACATTCTATTGATTTTTAGTGGGCCAATAATATTGTTATAACATTATGATTGATACTCTTATTAAGCATTCTATCGACTAGACATTATGGGTTAACGTATCATCATCATCTAATTTGGGGCCATTAGCTTCTTCATATTTGAGCTTATTTTTGGGCTTCGTACAAACACTAACTGAAACACTAACTGAAAAATTCTTTTTGTTCATTTGCGGTGATTAAAATTCATTTGGAGGGAATAAGTCTTATTGATAGCTACATATGTTTGTTACATTCACATACTGTAATATATAGAATGATGATTGAATTCTTCTGCTTTGTTAAATCTTTACTGATTTCAAAATTTAAAGAAAAAAACTTAGGTCCTCTTATATTAGGCATTCAAAGCAGAATCAATTTTTGCCCTAAATCTGTTTTTAAGGCAATAAGTTGATTTGAAAAAAATAAAATGATTTACATACAATTGGATTTGATTTCAAGATTTTCAAAAAGCTATTGATAAGGTAAACTTAAAGAGGAAAGAGAAAGGTTAAACTGAGCTACATAGTTAGATCGATCACCAGATACAAAAAGAAAAGGTACAGTTATATGAGAAAAGCAAGAATATTCAAGTAGAGTATAAAGTTGTTCTGCTTGATCAGCATTTGCTTCTGTCTCCTTTAAAGTCACTACAAAGGTCCACATTTGAATGCGGAATATTCAAGTAGGGTACAAATTGATGAGATAATCACCATAACACCACCAAGATCTTAGCAATTAAAATTTTTCAGTACATGAGATATGGCATGGTTAGACAGTGCAACACGAACTATTCGAATTTATTACCTCTTAAATGATAAGACTAACTTGAATTAAAGTGACCTACTAAACTATTATCAAATTACGTTACCAATTTCATGTGGGTTACAAGATTTTGCATGTGTTACGTATCAATATTTTATCACTTCAATTATATTTTACTTTTTTCTATTGAATTACAACTTTAAAATGTTTTGGTTCGTAATTATTTACATTTAATAGCTTCTGTTAGATATTATCCTTCTAAATTAGCACCACTCCCTAACATTTCCCTGTTAGTTATTCCTACTACTAAGTTAGCTTTGGAGGTAGAAAGGGCATAGAAAGAAGAGTCTTGCTAATGTGACGGCACCTTTATCTACCATCAATAATGATACCACAATGATCACAAATTCCTGTACGCGTGGATTTGGCAACCAAAGCTATGGAATTCAGAGATATTGAAGACCATAATTAAGAGCTAATGAAAAGCAAATCCATTGAGCATGATCATTTTATTAGGAAAAAGAAAAACATCGTAAAATATTGAATTTGGTGAATTTTTTTTACATTTCTTTTTAATGGCACAAAAATGTTTTCACATGTAGTACTTCCAACCAAATCCACATATATATACGCATGTGATAAACTATTCACAACACAAAAACATCTTCACTTCTAATACGATCCAAAGACAAATACAATACTTATAGAATTCGATCCCTTTCATTCTTTTTATTTTTTTCATATTCTATTTATTCATCCTCTCTTAGGCGACCTTTTAAAGCGCATAAACAAATAAAATATTAAAAAAGTTTAAGATGAATAATTCCGGAAAGTGTTTTCACATTCTTAGATTTAGGAATTCTCCTTTCTAATTTTATGCATGAATATTTTCTTTGACTGGAAAGTATTTTCAATTGACTTTCATTTTGAGTGAATCAAATGGATGAAAGTTCCAAAAAAAAATACTTCCCCCAAAACAAATGCATTGTAAATTAGGGTTTTAAGTCAGCCGCCTCTAAAGTTTAAATGGCCAAATGTAATTCTCACTTCCCATATGTATTCACTCAGTCTTGCTTCTATTTTCAGCACACCCTAAATTTTTATGCTTATTATCATGCATGCTTCTATAAGGAAAATCATAATATATTCATGACCTCCTGACTCGTAAAATATTTCTAGCTTGGATCCGGGGATATGTAAGCAAAAATCCAACTGGATAGCTCCCTGTTGTGATTGATAGGTAGAATGAGACAACGGAAACAAATAAATAAAAAAAGCAACCAGAAATGTGGAGTCATTAATCCCTCAATTAGAGAAGCGGCTGGTGTTGGCGACTAGCAGTGGCATTGGCGATAGGCGATGACTGGTTGCGGCAACTTCCGGCATCTGATGACCAATGAAGGTGGCGAGTGGAGTTGTGGTTTGATAGTTTTGTGGTTATAGCAATATAAAAGGGGAACCGCAGTAATAATTGTAGCTAGGTAATTGATCCGATACCGTGTTGTTCGACAATTTTATTCCGTGTGCAATACAAATCTACATTTTGTTTTCTCTCCATGTAAGCCAAACGCCATAATGTTTTGCACTTGATCACAAATAAGTAAGCTTTCATAAACTTTCATAAAATGCAATGAAATTTCACTATTGAGAAATGCAATTCTACATTAAATGTAAAAAATGTACTATATTGACAATGTTTTTAATAGGTATCTTCTTTATTTCTTTATTTTATATATATATTTGAAGAATCTCACTCCCCAAATGAGATTCATGATTTTCTCAGGAAACTAGACAAATATTTCGCTGAGAAAACAAGTGATAGATGAGGCATTCATTCTTCACTTATCCCCCCTCACCTTCGCTCTAATTAACATAAAAATTTTCATGCCTATATTTCCTATTTTTCATAATTATTCGAAAATACTAAGTCCAAAAAGTAATGCTAGGTATAAAAAGATTAATAAGAAACTTAACATCATATTATAGAAAAAGTATGGCGGGTCATTCGTTATAATGATATGTGCATATATATCATTATTTTTTTCCTAAGTCTTGATATCCATGGCACCATCAAGGAAATTATTAACGAGATTGAAACTTTGTTTATTTCATAGAAAATAATTAATCCGAAAACATTTTTTTTAAAACAATTGCTTACATCACTTAAAAAATAAACGAATGAAGACTATTTCCATCGCCTACTAAGATGTATAAACATAAATTATTGTCAATTATGAAAATATTTTATATTGTCTAATTATTTTGATAAATACTTTAAGGAATATAATTTTCAAATTAAATTTTTCCATGAAACAAATGGAGTCCGAATTTATAGAAATCAGGAATCTGGCGTCCGTGAGTCCAAACGTTATGATATCTGGCTCTTACAATCAAGGTTCGGATCTCCAAAATTTTCTTTTGTGCGTGTTTTGGACCTTCATAACCTCCATTCACGTGGAGTTCAGCTCATGATATCCTCTTAGGGGAGTCGAATTGCAAGAATAAAAGGGTCACCTTTTGACTTTTAAGGTCATTTTTGCGATTAAAACCTAATAACAACTAAGAGAGTAAAGGGAAAAAAGGAAAAAAAAAATATTAGAAAAGGCAAAAAAAAAAAGCGGAAAAGTACCAAAATGGTCCTAAACATTTTGTATTTGTACCAATTTAGTCATAAACTTTTCAATTGGACCAATTTAGTCCTAAACCTTTTCACATTGGTACTAATTTAGTCCATCCGGCTAATTTAAGCCGGAAATTGCCGATGTGGCTGCCGGCAGTGTTATGTGACGCCACGTGGATGAATTTGTAATTTTTTTATATTTTTTCAGTTTTTTTAAATTATTTTTTTCCTTTTTTTCTCTTTTTTTTTTCTTTTTTCCTTACCCCTTGGTTGGCGAGGTCGCTGGCCACAGGCTGGTCAGGCCAAGGGGCCCCAAGCCCTCGCCAACCATAAGCGTGGGCGTCAGCCCCCGCCCAGATCCAAGCAAGGGCCGAAACCAACCCTCGCCCATTGGCTGACGAGGGCCTCTGTGCCCTCGTCGGCCAGAAGCGAGGGTGCAGCAACCCTCGCTTATGGCGAGTTAGGGCGCCTCGCCTGTGGCCGATGAGGGTGCAAAGGCCTTCTCCTGGATCTGGGCGGGGGCCGATGCCCACGCCTATGGCCGGGGAGGGCGTGGCGGCCCTCGCCAGTGGCCGACGAGGGCGCAGGGCCCCTCGCCTCGACTAGCCTGTGGCCGGCAACCTCACTAGCTAAGGGATAAGGAGAAAACAAAAACAAAAACAAAAACATAAAAAAAGAGAAAAAAAAGGAAAAAAAAAAAGAAAAAAATAATTTAAAAAATCTGAAAAAAAGAAAAAAGAAAAAAAAATTATATATATAAAATTATAAAATTTGTTCACGTGGCGCCACATAAGACCGCCGGTGGCTATGTCAGCAATTTCCGGCTTAAATTAGTCGGATGTATTGAATTGGTACAAATGTAAAAATGTTTAGGACTAAAATAGTCCTATTAAAAAGTTTAGGGTTTAATTGGTACAAATACAAAAGATTTAGAACTATTTTGGTACTTTTCCCGGAAAAAAAGACTAATCGCGCAAGTCCTCTCTCTTTTTGCACTTTTGTTTTGCGCCCATCTCCTTTTAATTTTTGCAATTAAAACCTAACCATGTGAGCCCTCCCTCAAGCAAACCGAGAACAAAAAACTTCAATCAATCGACATAAACTCATCACCAGACCTCCATCGTCGACCGCCACATTCGGCGGTCATCCTCGAATAATGTACACCAACTACGATTTCTACAGACACGGAGAACAAGAGACATAGTAACACACAAATAAGAGCAACGAGATAGACAAAATCGATATGAATGAGTGTAGCGATTAACACTCAGGCCATGGATTCAACACGATCACCTAGGGAGGGAGGGATGGAGGGAGAGAGAAATTATTGATGATTTTCTTTATGCATGAAAATTGTGTTTGACAGCTAATGAATCCATTTATATCATGTAAATCATGATAAAAGTTTTTCAATTTAACAATTCTCAAAACTCCTTAGCAAATATTTCACGTGGGCATATCGCGGAACAGTTTATGATGAGGGATAAAATTTAACTATTTCAAACTGAGGTTTCTGGGTTGACTCAAATGAAATTCCCGAGTAATGTTCTATATCAGACGAAGAGACTCGAATGCGATTGAAACTGCATCAATTTAGATTTTGTTCAAATGAGCACAATAAATAATATATAGAAAATTACCTTGCTAATGAAACTGATGATCGAATCCGATAGTACAACATTCTTGCCGTTCCTTGCGCGCGTCACTGCTCACGCCACTCCTCTTCTTCAGTCAAGAGAAAATGAGAGAGGGAGAGAGAGAGAGGGGCCATGATATTTGTGGGCATTTTTATTATTTACGATGGGCCTCTTTCCTTTGACCGGCTGGCCTCTATCTATTGAGCGATCATGCTTCATGAGCATTTACGTTGGAACTCTTTTCTTTTGACCAGGCTCTTCAGTTTGACTTTGCAAATTTGATGGACACCGAATTAAACCTCCTTTCTTCTTTATTTAATTATTGTTTAGTTTTTATATTTGTTGGTTTGCTCTCTTGTTTGTATGTCTATCAATCTATCTACTTTTTTGGTTCCTTTTCCATTGTTTAAATTGTTTGCCCAATTTGTCGACTATAATTCAGTTGCCAAAATTTATAAACAAATTGAAAATTATGTCTAGCAAGAACTTTGTCCACTAAATGCAGACTTTGAAAATTTTTGCAAATAATAAAGTTCAAAACTTCTGCAGAGGTGTGCATCGGATCCGATTTAACCCGAAAGCTAAACTGAACTGGTTTGCACCGACCATTTCAAGGCCTATTTTAGAGAGAGGTGATTCAGTTCTAGATTCTACGAGCCCATAATGGTTTTCAAGCCTCTTCGACAAAAGGTACGTTTGCATGAATGAAGAATTGAACATTTTCAACATGAACAAATACCAACATAACCACTTAACTAACAAAGTTTTTGTTGTGATATGGTGTGACTTATTTGATTATTTTAATATAAATTTTATATTCATAAGGTGAATATAGCATTCGAAACATGAATATCTCCGCTTGATATCTCCCTAGTTCGTATCACCTGGAAGATTTTTAACCTGTGATACTTCTTTTGCAATCCCTCAAAAAAAAATTTCCCCTTTTCACAACATCATAATAATTGAAGAGATTTGAATATTGGTTTTCAAATTCTGACATGATGAATATAAGAGTAGAGATATTCTCTATGCTTAGACTTTAACTACACGTAATAGATTTTCATGCTGCCTCAAATTTTATGTGAATCGGATTTAAGATAATGTAAGTCACCTAAAATGTTAATTGAAATTGTTTGCCTTTCAAAAGCATGAGAATATCCCCAAAAAACTGATATTTACACATGTTCTTGCAGATTTTGGGTGAAAAGAAGGCATGCATTTGACATTAGAAGTAAAATATTAAAAGAAAAATAGAAGTAAAACATTAAAAGAAAAACAGAAGTCTAAGTTAGAAGGAATGTGGAGGAAAGGAAATGAAATGCAAAGAATTGTGGACTAAGGTGAGCATCCCACCCGAAATGATCAACCTTCCCGACATATTTATAGGGATCATGCTTAAATGACCAAAACATGCACTAAATCTGGAGACGAATGCCGAACCTATGTTAAACCATCCGAGCTCAAACTTTCTACAGATTTCGACAAACCGTGTAGAAATAGAACAAGATCAGCAAAAGTTGAACCGTAAAAAGAAAATAAAAGTAAAAAAGTAAAGAGCAACAAAACTTGAACTTAAAGCAGTAAAATAAGTGTCATCCACATTAAACTGAAGTATCCCAATCACCCGTGCGACATATCAAATGTTCAAGACAAAGACAAGTTCGACCTACAACCTACAATCCATCGCCTACCAATATGCAAAGGACCTCTAACATAAAAGCGGAACGCTTCCAAGTCCAACACTAGTAATACCTAAAAAGGAGGAGGATATTTCCCCGCAGATCCACAGCTAGTCAGCGTTCCTGGCGGCTCTCTTTGCCACCATTCCTCCTCGCCCTGCAGTTAAGTATGTACTTAGATAAGCACACCTACGATACATCCATAAAGAAACCCAGCAAGGAATGGATAGTTAGAGGCGATTTTCATCCCGTTACTTTCTGCAACACATGTAGCATAAAAACTTCACTTGAAGCTGGAACTAAAGTGTGGGTACTTGGAAGAACGGAGGCTTTTTGAAGCCTAAAATACCTTTGGTCCCACCTTCAACTACAGTCCGACTAGTAAAGCAGCCTTTTAGTACGTTTTGTCCACAAAGCTACCTTATACATGTACAGGAGTCGTGCAATGCTCATGCCACAATTTTAATATTTAAGACATTAAGTATTTCCCAATTTATGAACAAATCATACGAAGTTTTCCTAACGAAGTTCTCCTTAGCTAAGCAGAATCGTGAACAGAAAGTCCAAATTTACACCTACGTTTTCTTTTTGGGTCTGATTGACATGCAAACGACACTCCCAATAGGCAAAATGGCAAGCAGCCAACAGAACACAAGGTAAAGAACGGAATAACTTACTGGACATACATCTCACACCCAAGTCAAACAAACTGATGGTAAAAATGAAGTGCATAGGTCAGACGAAATGACCTTTCCTCTCATGGTTGTTTCAGCGTACAGCATGTCTCTCAACTCAACCATTTGTTCACATACTAGGAAGACTGTATATCATAAAAGCACATTTGGCTTGGATGCTTAAACAAGTAGGGTATTCTAGCTAAAGCCCCTCAACTCAGTTACGTAGTTGCATGATATACGCCCTTCGAGAAAGCACACATGCTGCATGAAATTTAAAATACGAAAGAAAAAGCTTCAATGTCGAACATGTTTGGCGGAGGCTCAGTGAAAAGCTTTTGGACACATATCATTGTAACTCCATCAATGTTTCACGTGGAAAAGAGTGCAAATAGTAGCAGCTTAGAATGAATATACCTGTCACTAAGAAATCTTCTGTATTTTTAGCATGTGACTTAACAAGCCGAGTGCTTTAAATTGTCCGCTTTCTGTTGCCTGTGGAATATATATTCAGCAGGGTGATAATGGTTCAGTTGAAGCAATTCTCATAAAAACGTCAAAAGGATGATACGAACCTAAGGGCATCAAAGTTGATGGTCATGCTATTCGATCTAGAAATGTTACCAGCTGTACTTACTGCTTTAGGCTTCTCTGAAGGAGAAAACGCACAGAATCCGTACAGCAGTCATGGCATTTTACGAATATATACTGAGACGATTCATGGATTATATTGGCAATGTGTTGTCTTCACTTATTCAACCTAGTTCGAAGCAATGACAACTCTCGACCCACACACTTTGTAATATATAATGGAGGCTCTTTACTCACTAATCCTAAATAATGCATACCAGCAGATGCAACCAGCGCTCACGAATGTAATAGATAAACAGGTATTGGCGACCAGCAAAAAATTGCTGTGATCTTTCCAGAGAGCATATGGAGATATCAACGTCCCAATGACCACGTGATGGGAACATTTAAATAATCAGAATCAAATGTCGGCCCCTTTGGGCGTGCCCATAGAAGGGGATAAAGTATTCTAACAACCATAAAAAGGCACGTTATTGGACTTGATTAGCTTTTATAAGACAATATTAACGAGTAAAAGAAGTAGAGATATTTAACCGATGTACACTCATGGTTGGAAAGCCTTTGATGAATTAATCGATAAGTTCAAGGTTTCTTCAAGATATCCATTTGCATGGTTAGGAGTGTTGGACGCAAATTGCGCAATCCCAAGATCTCCATAACCAGAACAAGAACATGCATAATTGAGTAGAAAGATTAATGCACCTGTTTTGGAATCCATCGATCTTGAAGCGGAAGCGGAAACACAATGTTCCACGCGCAAGTCCTTCTCCTCTATTGCCCTCCGTATCACTGGCTCAATGAGGCGGCCCCCCTCACGTTTAGCGTTAGGTAAACGCCCCTTAGGTGAGGATACATGTGAGAATTAGAATTAGAGGAGAGACTTAGCGCTATTTATAGAGTTTCCAGCAAGGCCCCCTCATTACGGGCCAGGCTCAACTCGGCCCACACTAGCCAGCCCATATTAGACTAATTAAGAAACCTTCTATCTCACTTTAGACCAATCCCCGTAAAACGGTAAACGTTAAACGGTAAATTACAATATCAATTAATGTAGTCTATATTAAGAAAACTTTTGCATTCTCCCACTTGGACTATATTAATTGAAATCGTACTGTATGTGCGCACATTGGTCTAGAGATAATTCTTAATAGTCAATCATATCCCATAAAGTCTCAAACACCGAATCATGGCGGTAACTGCATGTATACACACAGAGCCTTCCATGGTCACGAGTGTTCTCAACTCTATTGATATGGATCCAATATGGTAGTGTGTCAAATGGATAACATCTCTCATAGAGAGATCTCATTTGTCAGTCATCATTCTCTTACCTTAAGCGTCACAAAAACTTGTGCCACTAGAGAATGCATTTATGGTTCCATGAACCTACATATGTCTTGTCATTACGGTTAACCATTATTTATATACAACAAGACATATGGACAAGGCTAATAACCGTATGCCCCTAGCCTTCACTCAAGGTTTATATAATATCTTGAGACTTTATCAATATGTATTCAACATAATAACAATACATTCAAAAATACTTTATTGAATGCAAAAGTTGACATATATATATAATGTTACTAAATTGTAACAAAAAACAGATGTAAACATTATTCAAAGAAAAATAAAACAGCTTCCACTAAATAACAGCATCCCAAGATGCTCCTAAGCCCATGTTAATGACATGTCACTCAAATATACATGGACGTAGGCCTTTAGTTAGTGGATCAAAAACTTGTATATATCATCTGTTGGAATATAATCTACTTCAACGTCACCATTATGTACCGATTCCTTTATATTCAAAAACTTGACCTCCATGTGTTTAGACCCCTTGAGATTTCTGTTGTTATAAATAAACAACACATTCAAAAATAATTTTAAGTGCACTGACACAAGGTACACCTTTTAATTAGATTTTCTCAATATCTAAATAAGGACAATGTGATAGATTCAACCCATCACCCTTAACAACAGGAGCAATTCCTGACTTGCAATAATGTATATTGAATATTTCCAATATACAATCGGCAAATGTCCTCCGAGAAAATCTAATATAATATGGCAAAAACAATTCTTACAAATCTTAGTACAAAATATATAAGATGCCTCAAGGTCATTACTTGTAAACAAAATATCATGTACATAGAGTATGAGAAAAAATAAATTTCCTCCCACTGACCTTGCAATATATAGAATTACTTTGTTCTTAATTGAACAAAATAACAACACTATGAAACTTTAATAATATTGTCTGGAAACTTGCTTAAGACCATGAATTAAGACTTTTCAGTCTACACACAAGTTTACTTGAATTTGCTGCAAAATCTTTCGATTGCACTATATAGATTTTGTATCTATTTGGCGTAACCCCATATAAAAAATAAACTATCAATGGCACGTTCACTCTAAAAGAATCTATAAAGAAATAATTATTTCTTCACTAACTATCCACCCCTCTTTCAGAGTAATATTATTATTATCCCTTTTTTTATGGCGTTTAATCACATACTTAATTAAGAACAAGAAACGACATTTATATAAGTTGCTAAAACAACCATGTAATAGATATTGTAATCATGCTCTCACAAATAGACTATATAGTCTGATGGTATAACTAATTGTCTTTCTCTAACAAATCTCCTTAATAAAGCTGCAACCACTTCATTCTACACTTGAGAGGTTTAAGAAATTTCATTATAAACTATATCAAGAATAGTACCTTAAACCTCAACAAGTTTAGTCTATGATACAGGAGATTCCATAATTATCTGTATAGATAAAGACAAAAACACAGTAACCCCCATCACACTATTATCTTTAATAGTCTGAGAGCAGCTATCATTTACAATTACGTCGATCTTAAGAAACTTTAAAATATGTGATTCCATAATTCTTGTCTTCTTTAGGGTCATAAGATCAATAATTCTTGTATCTTCTTTAGGGTCATAAGATCAATACCCTTTTAACAATCTGGATAAGATACAAAATAATATCGAGTGGATCTAAATTCCAACGTACTTAATATTGGATTAGATAACCTCACTCATGCATGACAACTCTAAATTTTGATATGATTCAAGTAATCTATGCCCAGTCTATAACTCAAAAGAAGTTTATAAAACAACTTTGATAAGGACACTTTTTGTATGTGAAAAAGTTGCTTTCATAATATCAACCCAAAAAAGACTAATTCTAACCAATTTATTCTTTTCGGTCAATTTTACTTCCACAATAATCTATAAAAGTCTTTAGATAACCGTTAAGAGTAAATAGAAAAAATTTGGAAACAACTTTTTCATCCTTATATGAGATGTATATATCATTAGGACTTAAACACAATCTTTACAGATATGTCCTAATTTCAATATTATACAAAACATAATTTCAAGCAACTAAGGCTTCCATCATATTATAGCAGTGCAGTCCACAGGCAAACCTCTTTTTTCAAGTGTTCCAGAATGGAACGCTTCATGGACAGTAAGCAAATTCTATTACATTCTCAAGCAACAAATCATATGTCCACAATTTAAAATTTGAAGCAGTAAAAACCTCAATAATAGTGGAATTATCAATTACAGAAAATGTGATTGAAAAAACAAACAATGTATATAATTAGTATCATGTGAGCAATGTGTAACTTGACACACAAGTACACATCCAGAGAGTTACATGCAAAATCATATAATCACCTTTGGGCAGAATATATGACATGCAGTTGTATACTCCCCACATGATAGCAGTTATGAGAATATATTCCTATTTTTCGTGAATTCATCACCTTTGGGCATATGAATTACTAGAATCAGTCACTCCTCCACCGTACTATCATGTATCCCTCCATGAACTAATACACAATCACCTCCTTTGGGAGTATGACTACACATTAGACCAGGAGACATCCCAATCAATATACGAGACCGAAATTTCTCAAACCCAATCAAGCGTGCCACTTTGGCGGTCACTACTCAATTGAATCCTTGAAACTCTCTCATACCAGGGATATAAATTTTACTCCTCACATACACCATATACATGTGATTTTAGCTTTAGTGATAGGGGCAGCATATCACCAAAATCACATATTATGCTAATTACATTACTTTGTTCATCAATAAAAAAAAAATTTATTGTAAATTATTGATGAATAACACTCATAAAATTCATGTTATAACATATCAGTAACCCTGCACTTGTATTTCGAAAATCACTGAAAAATACAAGAAAAATACGCAAAAATACACTAAAAATACGCGTATTTAGGGCTTTGTATGTATTTTAACATCCATAAAATCATCAAAAAAATTAAAATAAATACACCACAACGTAGGAAATCACCATACGAGTTCATCGCCGCCAGCCACGCACGAAAAATATATATATATACAAATACAAATCTTCACAAACCCCATCATCCTCGTCGCAAACGAATTCGACATTGACTAGCAACTGCGGGCAAACTTACCACGGTAATAGAACAAAACCGCTAAGAGGAGAAAGTCAATTCCGAAATCAGAGACGGACGAGCAAAAGAGTGCGCGCGATGATCGACAGTTCATAATTCAAACGACACGATGTGATGCAAAGAGTGGAGAAGAAAAACAAAGGTAACGCTAGAATGTAACTTAAAATTCTATAATTTTTTCTATGTTTAAACCCTAGAATTTCAAATTTAAAATTCTCACTCAATTCTCAACAAAATTATACAAATTATATATGGTTGGAAAGATCTCGACATGTAGAACAAAAACCCCATGGTTTCAGGATTAACCGAATTTGTGATTTTATTTTATTTTTATTGAACAAAAAATCTCGAAAATCACAAATTAGGGCAAAAAACTTATGCGTTCAAGTTCTAGGGTTATGGAGGCTCTGATACCACATGTTGGACGCAAATTGCGCAACCCCAAGATCTCCATAACCAGAACAAGAACATGCATAATTGAGTAGAAAGATTAACGCACCTGTTTTGGAATCCATCGATCTTGAAGCGAAAGCGGAAACACAATGTTCCACGCGCAAGTCCTTCTCCTCTATTGCCCTCCATATCACTGGCTCAATGAGGCGGCCCCCCTCACGTTTAGCGTTAGGTAAACGCCCCTTAGGTGAGGATACATGTGAGAATTAGGGTTAGAGGAGAGATTTAGCGCTATTTATAGAGTTTCCAGCAAGGCCCCCTCATTACGGGCCAGGCTCAACTCGGCCCACACTAGCCAGCCCATATTAGACTAATTAAGAAACCTTCTATCTCACCTTAGACCAATCCCCATAAAACGGTAAACGTTAAACGGTAAATTACAATATCAATTAATGTAGTCCATATTAAGAAAACTTTTACAAGGAGAACATGGAAGCAATTCAAAGATGATTTCTAGCATTTCAACCATATCACATATTCTCACAGACAATCGAAGCGACTCATTTGCAATGTATATTTCAATAATAGCAGCAACAAGGTAAGAATTATCACACCTCAAGGACTGGAAGACAGCCTTCATCCTTCCTCTTTCGTGACAAACGACATAAAGCAATTTTTGCAGCCTGTTGTTCAGCTAGCTTTTTTTGGGGTAAATTTTCGGATGTGAACCTTTCCCCATCTACAAAAATGGTTGACATAAATGCTACGTCCTTTGTAGATCCAGCATCGATGGTACAATAAACAGGATTCGGCCCCTTTCTCTTCTGCATATAGTCCTGCAGAAACTATTTTTTGGTGATATTAGTGCTTAGAACAGAAACTATTTTTTTTGCTTATGCAATCGATACATAGGGTATTTTATACCATTTGTAACGTTTTAAACTTGAGAACATCTCTCTCATTCTTCACTAATTTTTTCCCTGCAAGAAATACTAAATACCTCTTGACTTGCGCTACTCTAGCAATAATTCCTTTTGCTATAGTTATCCATTGGATGATGGTTCCTCCTTGACTTAATCTTCAACTATTTTCATGTTTCAAGTCAATCGATCATCACAATGTATCATGAACTTCACTTAAACTCTGTTTATCATAAACTCATAATTAATGAGAATGTCAAACATTCTATTGATTTTTAGTGGGCCAATAATGTGACAGCCTGAATTTTCTGAATTGTTTTCAATCAAATAAATCGGGCTTTTCGTCGACGTGTCTATAGTGCTATTCTCTGAGTTGGCCACTCACGAGATAACTGGTCTATCTAGGGAATCAATTAAGGAATCTAAATGCAATGGACTTGAGAATTCGAACAGGAATCGACTGCTCGACCGTGTCAGTCTGCAAGGGTCATTACGGCACTGTCAGAAATCGATCAGAGACCGGAGATAGGTCGATTCGACTGAGATATGTGATCAGAGTGTGGGTGGTTCCACCTGATTGCAAAATAGTCGTCGATCAACACTAGACCGATTTTTCGATCGTTTTAGTACCCGATGTCCGTATTTGAAACCTCGAGATTTTCACGACAACTGAGAGTTGCCAATGTGTCGAAGATGTACTATGTGACTCGAGATAAATCGATCACGGGTCAATTGCACCAAAAATTCCTAAAAGTGACCCAGTAGACTAGGTCACGCTAAAAGCACGTCAGATTGAAATTAACCGCTTATTTAAACCCGATTTCAGAAATTGAAAGTTCTGTGGTGTCACAAGCTATTTAGGAATGTCGACTCATCCTCCGAAGATTTTTCGGAGATTTCAAGATTTTTACGGAAAACCGTTTCGGACGTCGCGGAAAATTGGCGGAAATTCAGATTGGCTAAATTGATGGAAAATTGGGCTTTCAGGCTGAGCCTTTACGTGTCGGGGATTTATAGAAAATCATTTGGGATTTTTCTAGATCAAAATTGGACGTCAAATTTGAGAATTTATCGATGAAATTGATGTCCCAAAAATGGAAATTCGGAGCTATACAAAGGGGCAGCAATTTTGGCTTTACAATTTGTGAATTCATGGAATTACCAAGTGGAAAGAAATAGGGAACATGCAATCAATGTAATGGATTGAGTTGCTTTATTTTGGGACCCTCCACCGGCTGCTTCTCCCGCACGCCAAGACAACCGCCTCTTCCTCCCCTTTGTGCGACGCCCTCTGCTCTTACCTCACTTTCATTTTCATGTTTTCCCTGCATCTTGATTCATTCATTCTCTGCGAACGAAGCCCCACCCAAAATCACTCAGCCTCATCAACGTCCCTGCCCCACTTCTTCTTGTCTCCCTCAGTCAACCATGCAACTTCACCTTCCATTTTGTTGACCCATCCCACGCCCACGCACGGATCAAAAGCCAGGCGAAGCCGAAGCTGCTCCATCCCCGCACGCTCGCGCCAACACCTGCCGAGCGAAGCCCAGCGATTTCTCCACCGATTTTGTCGGCCACTGAAGTCGGTTGAAGACCCCTCCACGCGTCTCCCAACTCCAGTCATCAACGAATGAGCAGATGCCCCTCTGTCGACCCGCGCTTCTTCCTCACGCGGGCAGCACCGATCGAAGCAGCAGTCCACGGTTCTTCATCGCCAGCTGCTTGCGTGCAATCGAGCGGCGCATCAGTCTAAGAATTCTTCAGTCCAGCCCGCATGTGATCTTCTCCAGTCCAGCCCACGCATCTTCAGCAGCTCCTCAGTCGCGCGTCTCCCAGCTGCAGTCTCCCTCCACGCGGCCAGCGAAGTCCACGAAGACAGGCCCACATTTTCTTCGGCCCAGCTTGAAAAGAATCAGCCCAGCAGCCCATCTCATTTGAGTCCTCAAAGCCAACGTGCAGCCCAGTTATTTTCAGCCCAGTTTGGTCTTCTCTTCGGCCCAAGAGTGCAACAAAGCAGCCCATTTCAGCAGTCTTGAAGCCCAGCCCAAGTTGGAAACAAATCTCAATTGGGCTGAGATTTGTTGGGCCCATTCTAGGCCCGCCCCGAGTGTCCGCCGACGCCGCCGAAAATTAAGATTTTGGCCCCGTCGCATCGTTGTCGTGGTGAACCGGTTTTCGCGATACACCGGTGAGTTTATACTCTAAACTCTTCTTAGTAGGTTTTGAGGCTAAGGGGTGTTTAGATTTATTTAATTAGGAATTAGGTGGTTAGTTAGATTAAATTAGTGATTTAATTATTTAATTGAGCATGTTAGGTGGTTAGCATGGTTTAGCTAAGGCCTATTTAAATTGTGTTATTTATTTAGAAGGGTTCGGGAATTTTCCGGGTCCGTATTGGTATTTAATTTAATAATTTTGGCCTAGGTTAGTATTTTTCGAAATTAATTATTTATTAATTATTTTTCCGGAAATTAGGCCGGGATGGCCAGTGACCGGAATTTCGTGCTGATTGCAATGGTGTGGTTAATTTCTGCAATTGAGTGTTAAATTATGCAAATTGAGTAATGATTGGATTTTTAGTATTTAATTCCAAAAATTGTGAATTTTCAATATTTACTCAGAAAATCCGGGGTGTCGGATTTTAACACCGAAAATGGTTTTATGTACTATATAAAATAGTGGGATTTTAAAAAGAAAGAATGTCAATTTTTCTGGGTCGAGTTAACCGTGTACCCACACACGACTATTTTCATGCGTATTTCTAATACGAAGAAAAAGGCCAGGTTCACCATTTTAATTGAAGCATTTGAGTGCAATGCACGGTGCCCTGGGCCATATTTGAGTGATCGTGTGATGACAATGAGAAATCGTCCCAGGCTGTTGAGCTGGACGTTATCCCTATTTGGGATACCCCTTGTTAAAGGGAAGCCGGTCGCAGTAGATTCTGGACCCTATGCTCCTTCGGGAATGCCATCGACGTAGTGACGAAGCCGCGCTCCAAGGGGGGAGGCGATGCTCCTTCGGGAAAGACGTCGACGAAGTGACGTGCCGTGCTCAATGGGGTGAGACGAAGCCTGGCAATGCCAGAAGACCGCCGAACTGAGAGTAGGCCGTGCTATATGCCGAGATCAAAACTAGGAACGCATGTTAATTTGAGTATTGTGTTCCAATTAATTGAGCTTGAGTGATGCTCTTATTTATAATATGAAATATGCTGACCTGCAGGGTGGAACTGAGACGAGGTAAGTCTCATTGATTGTGTGATTGCGTACTTAGAATGCTTCTTAGTGTCTTCTCCTCCTAGCTGCAGTTTAGAGCTTAGACTTGCTGAGACATTGTCTCATTGGTTATTGTATAACCACTTTCAGGGTCATCGAGTGGAGGACTTGGAGCTGAGAGGAGGTGATTTGAAGCATAGGTCGGATATGACTGCTTCTTTTTGGAGAATAGTCTTTTGTGGTCTTTTGACCATAGACTCTTGTACTTGACTCAGTATATGTTTATAAAGGCATGTTTGTTTGTGAAATTATTGTTCTGCTTTTCTATCCCGAGATAGTTACTGTCAGGGGATTTGTTTTCGCTTTCGCATGTGCAACAAAAATGAAAAGGGTCGGCGACTAGTCCTGGGAAGTCGCAAAATTTTATCGACCAGAGAGGGATGGGTACGCGCTCGGGGTTCGGGGCGTGACAAATAATATTGTTATAACATTATGATTGATACGCTTATTAAGCATTCTATTGACTGGGCATTATGGGTTAACGTATCGTCATCATCTAATTTGGGGCCATTAGCTTCTTCATATTTGAGCTTATTTTTGGGCTTCATATAAACAATTGTATGTCTTTTTTCCAATCATATGTTGACATTGAAACACTAAGTGAAAAATTCTTTTTATTCATTTGCGGTGATTAAAATTCATTTGGAGGGAATAAGTCTTATTGATAGCTACATATGTACGTTACATTCACATACCGTAATATATAGATTGATGATTGAATTCTTTTGCTTTGTTAAATCTTTACTGATTTCAAAATTTAAAGAAAAAAACTTAGGTCCTCTTATATTAGGCATTCAAAGCAAAATCAATTTTTGCCCTAAATCTGTTTTTTAAGGCAATAAGTTGATTTGAAAAAAATAAAATGATTTACATACAGTTGGATTTGATTTCAAGATTTTCAAAAAGCTATTGATAAGGTAAACTCAAAGGGAAAAGAGAAAAGTTAAACTGAGCTACATAGTTAGATCGATCACAAGATACAAAAAGAAAATGTACAGTTATATGAGAAAAGCAAGAATATTCAAGTAGAGTATAAAGTTGTTCTGCTTGATCATCAATTGCTCCTGTCTCCTTTAAAGTCACTACAAAGGTCCACATCTGAATGCGGAATATTCAAGTAGGGTACAAATTGATGAGATAATCACCATAACACCACCAAGATCTTAGCAATTAAAATTTTTCAATACATGAGATATGGCATGGTTAGACAGTGCAACACGAACTATTCGAATTTATTACCTCTTATATGATAAAGACTAACTTGAATTAAAGTGACCTACTAAACTATTATCAAATCACGTTACCAATTTTATGTGGGTTACAAGATTTTGCTTGTGTTACGTATCAATATTTTATCACTTTAATTATACTTTACTTTTTTCTATTGAATTACAACTTTAAAATGTTTTGGTTTGTAATTATTTACATTTAATAGCTTCTGTTAGATATTATCCTTCTAAATTAGCACCACTCCCTAACATTTCCCTGTTAGTTATTCCTACTACTAAGTTAGCTTTGGAGGTAGAAAGGGCATAGAAAGAAGAGTCTTGCTAATATGACGGCACCTTTATCTACCATCAATAATGATACCACAATGATCACAAATTCCTGTACGCGTGGATTTGGCAACCAAAGCTGTGGAATTCAGAGATATTGAAGACCATAATTAAGAGCTAATGAAAAGCAAATCCATTGAGCATGATCATTTTATTAGGAAAAAGAAAGACATCGTGAAATATTGAATTTGGTGAATTTTTTTTTTTACATTTCTTTTTAATGGCACAAAAATGTTTTCACATGTAATACTTCCATCCGAATCCAAATATATATGCATGTGACAAAATATACACACACAAAAACATCTTCACTTCTAAAACGATCCAAAGACAACTACAATAATTATAGAATTCAATCCCTTTAATTCTTTTTATTATTTTTTTCATATTCTATTTATTCATTATCTCTTAGGCGACCTTTTAGAGCGCATAAAAAAATAAAATATTTAAAAAGTTTAAGATGAATAATTCCAAAAGTGTTTTCACATTCTTAGATTTAGGAATTCTCTTTTCTAATTTTATACACGAATATTTTCTTTGACAGGAAAGTATTTTCAATTGACTTTCATTTTGAGAGAATCAAATGGATGAAAGTTCCAAAAAAATACTTCCCCCAAACAAATGCACTGTAAATTAGGGTTTTAAGTCAGCCACCTTTAAAGTTTAAATGGCCAAATGTAATTCTCACTTCCCATATGTATTCACTCAGTCTTGCTTCTATCCTCGGCACACACTAAATTTTTATGCTTATTACCATGCATGCTTCTATAAGGAAAATCACTATATATTCATGACCTCCTGACTCGTAAAATATCTCTAGCTTGGATTAGGGGATATGTAAGCAAAAATCCAACTGGATAGCTCGGATACAGAATTTTTTCCGTTTTGTTCCTGTTGTGATTGATAGCTAGAATGAGACAACAGAAATAAATAAATAAATAAATAAAGCAACCAGAAATGTGGAGTCATTAATCCCTGAATTAGAGAAGCAGCTGGTGTTGGCGACTAGCAGCAGCATTGGCGATAGGCGGGTAATGACTGGTGGCAGCAACTTCCGGCAACCGATGACCAATGAAGGTGGCGGGTGGAGTTGTGCTTTGATAGTTTTGTGGTTATAAAAATATGGAAGTGGAACCGCAGTAATAAATGTAGCTAGGTAATTGATCCGGTACCGTGTTGTTCGAGAAATTTTATTCCGTGTGGAATACAAATTTACATTTTGATTTCTCTCCATGTAAGCCAAACGCCATAGTGATCTACACTTGATCACGAATAAGTAAGCTTTCATAAACTTTCATAAAATTCAATGAAATTTCACTATTGAGAAATTCAATTCCACATTGAATGTCAAAATATACTATATTGACAATATTTTGAATATGTATATTCTTTATTCCTTTATAAGTTTTTTCGGTTAATATATATATATATATATATATATATATATATATGTATGTATATATGTATGTATATGTATATGTATGTGTTTGTACACACACACACACACACACACACACACACACACATATATATATTTGGAAGAATCTCACTCCCCAAATGGGATTCATGAACCACTGGGGGTTCGCCCCAATGGCCACCCTTCCATCTTGGAAGGGGGAGGTTGGGGGTTCAAATCCCCACCTTCTCAGGGGGGATTGGGGTGGGGAAGATTTCATTTCAGAAGTGGCTTTCGACTCCCACACCCTGCAATGAGGCAGGGCAAAAGTCTGTCTGAGAGTGAGTGTTAGAGTAGGATTAGCGTAAGACTGACAAAAAAAAAAAAATGGGATTCATGATTTTCTCAAGAAACTAGACAAATTTTTCACTGAGAAAACAAGTGGTGGATGAGGCATTCATTCTTCACTTATCCACCTCACCTTTGCTCTAATGAACATAAAAATTTTCATGCCTATATTTCCTACTTTTCATAATTATTCGGAACTATTAAGTCCAAAAGTAATGCTAGGTATAAAAAGATTGATAAGAAACTTAACATCATATTATAGAAAAAGTATGTCAGGTCATTTGTTATATTGATATGTGCATATATACTCTTCACCAGACCTCCATCGTCGACTGCCACATTCAGCGGTCATCGTCAACCACCAATGTACACCAACTACGATTTCTACAGACATGGAGAACGAGAGACATAGCAACACACAAATAAGAGCAACGCGATAGACAAAATCGATGTGAATGAGTAAAGCGATTAACACTCAGGCCATGGATTCGACACCATCACCTAGGGAGGGAGGGAGGGAGGAAGGAAGAGAGAGAGAGAGATTATTGATGAGTTTTTTATGCATTAAAATTGTGTTTGACAGCTAATGAATTAATTTATATCATGTAAATCACGACAAAAGTTTTCCGATTTAACAATTCTCAGAACTCCTTTACACATTTTTTTTATAGGCATATCGTGGAAAAATTTATGGTGAATGATAAATTTTAACTATTGCAAACTGAGATTATTAGATTGACTCAAATGAAATTCCCGAGTAATTTTCTAAATCAGATGGAGAGATTCGAATGTGATTGAAGCGGCATCAACTTAGTTTTTGTTAAAATGAGCATAATAAATAACTTATAGAAGATTACATAGCTAATGAAACTGATCAGTGCGCTGTTGATGATCGAATCAGATAGTACAACATTCATGCCGTTCCTTGCGCGCGTCACTGCTCACACCACTCCTCTTCTTCAGTCAAGAGAAAATGAGGGAGGGAGAGAGAGAGACCATTATATTTGTGGGCATTTTTATTTTTTACGATGGGCCTCTTTTCTTTGACCGGCTGGCCTCTATCTATTGAGCGATCATGTTTCATGAGCATTTACGATGGGCCTCTGTTCTTTGACCAGGCTCTTCTCGTTGACTTTGAAAATTTGATCGACACCGAATTAAACCTCATTTCTTCTTTATTTAATGCTTGTTTAGTTTTTATATTTGTTGGTTTGCTCTTTTGTTTATATATCTATCAATCTATCTACTTTTTTTGTTCCATTTCTGTTGTTTAAATTGTGTGCCCAATTTATCGACTATATTTTACTTGTCAAAATTTATAAACAAATTGAAAATTATGTCTAGCAAGAACTTTGTCCACTAAATGTAGACCTTGAAAATTTTTTCAAATAATAAAGTTCAAAACTTCTGCAGAGGTATGCATTGGATCCGATTCAACCCAAAAGACAAATTGAATTGGTTTGAACCGACCATTTCAAGGCTTATTCTAGAGAGAGGTGATTCATTTCTAGATTTCGTGAAACCAAAATGGTTTCCAAGCCTCTTCGACAAAAAGTATGTTTGCATGAATGAAGAATTGAACATTTTCAACATGAAGAAATACCAACATAACCACTTAACTAACAAAGTTTTTGTCATGATATGGTGTCACTTATTTGATTATTTTAATATAACTTTTATATTCAGAAGGTGAATATAGCATTCAAAACATGAATATCTCCGCTTGATATCTCCCTGGAAGATTTTTAACCTGTGATACTTCTTTTGCAATCCCTCAAAAGTTTTTTCCCCTTTTCACAACATCATAATAATTTAAGAGATTTGAATATTGGTTTTCAAATTCTGACAAGACAAATATAAGAGTAGATATTCTCTCTACTTAGACTTTTACTACATCATAATAGATTTTCATGTTGCCTCAAATTTTATGCGAATCGGATTTAAAATAATGTAAGTCACCTAAAATGTTAATTTAAATTGTTTGCCTTTCAAAAGCATGAGATTGCTCAGTTAGTCATATAGCGAGCTCGCCATCCTTTGGAACGGCTAACGCACTTTGCACGTGAAACATTTTTCAAAAGATATATGCCTGTGGGTGTTCCTCAATAATCAATTGTAGAAATATTACAATATATAATGTATGAGGGTTAAGACATGCGTATTTCGATCATGTTTAGAAAGATAATGGGCAGCTATGTATGAAGTAAATATAAGAAAATAAGGGCAGCTCAGAAAATCTAACCATGAGAAGAGGAAAAGAAAATGGGTGGTCTTTTATGAAATGAGTGGACATCAGAAAAAGAAAAGAAGGTAAACTTAAGAAATCTAAAAGTGAGACAAAGAGGTATTTTCCCTTATATTTACCAGTAAAATGTAGAGATATTGCATGTTTGTAACGAAATGATATTTTAAGAATTTTGCAAAATCATTTTAATAGAAATTATTCGAATTATTATTCAATAGAAACAAATCACTGACACTATTTATGATGAAATCGCAATTACGTGTATGGATAGAGATGATATATTAAGACTGAAAGTTTTCTTTTATTTTGGTAAGATTCAAACTTTAAAATTGGAAAAAGTGAGATATAAGATAATATTATTAATTCACGCATTTGCCCTAGACAAAACATTTGTAAAGCAACTAACTGAGGATATTTGGAAAAGAAAGTGATTGTCATCCATAAAAAACTAATGGACCTTGTTTATGTTATACTATAGTATAGATACATGTTTCAATGCTCTGTTTATTTCTCGCAGGAAATGAATTAAAGGTCTTTTTCTTGGATAAATGCAACAAGTGTGCATCTTTGTGGCTATATTTTTAAAAACATCGGGAAGCTCACGTTAAGTAAAAATCATTTCACATATAGTATTATTCAAAAGAAAAAACTAGAAAGACAAAAAAGTAGAAGTCATTATTAAGGATATGTTTTTTTTTTTGGTCTAAATTATTAAGGAAAATATATAAAAAAAATTTCCTTTCTCCATATCTGTTATCATAATTTATTTATTTATTTATTTATTTATTTTGTTGTCAAAAGTTATCATAGAATTAACACAATGCTCTTTGAAGTTTCTCAAAGTGTGAGGATCACGCTTAGTCGTTGAATTGAATCTAGACCAAACCCAACTCTTCGAGTACTCTCTCTCTCTCTCTCTCTCTCTCTCTCTCTCTCTCTCTCTACATCTTCCATTGCTCAGTCGCGTCTGCTGATGACGAAGTATCAAACTCCATTTATCAACAGTCCAATCTTAAATCTTTGGTAAACATTAGAACAATGTAAATTCATGTTGAAACTTACAATTCACATTTGAAGTGTTAGTGTTAAATGGTTAAATTTATCTACTGGGTTTGCTCTTTCTCAGTTGGAAAAATGATTCTTTCAACTCTTTTTGCATAATGTTAGTTAGAATATGTTGGTGACTGAACTATGTGCTTTTGCTATAGCCAATTAAAGGCTTTGAATTTGTGATTGTGATCAGTCACCCAGGAGGTGCTCAATGCTTTATAGATTTTTCAATTATGTATCAGCAAAAAATTTGGACCTTTTCACGTTGATGCTCCCCATTGCAATTTTGTAGATGTTTCCTATCTTATTTATCGGTTCGAGCGGTATCAATCAACAATTGCGGTATATGGTGGCTTGAGGACATTTACAGGAATTAAATGATAATTTCGCACTGGAAATTAGCAAACTAATTACACTTTCCTTTTTGGGGCCAGTCGCTCCTTGGCTACAAAGAAGCCTCTGTTTGTTCGTGATGTAGGTTGGGCAATGACATGGCATAAGATAATCCTGGTTCTACTCCCACTAGCACCGTGCTAAAGAGATGGTGACAAGCTTGCTCAAAATGAGCATTACTCATTTTGTAATGGGTGTGGACCTCCTATAGCAACGCCCGAGGCATCCACAGTTTTATTTGCCCTTTCCATTACTTTTTATGATAAAAAATATTGGAGTTTTGCGCAAGACAATAGCAAGGTGATTTTATGAATGGAGAGAGAACTTGCCAATTCATCATGTCATTAGTCACGTGTCTTCAACTGTTCTTAAACTTTTATTATGTTTCTTTGCTTCTCTTGTAATTATTTCATTTTGGTATCTTAATTATAATATTGCTATTTTTATTTGCTTCTTCAGTCATAGTGACTAGTAGTTTTTTTATTCTTTTCCATCTCCATTGTCTCAATAACTTTCCACCAAACCTATGTGCTTGCTGGAAACTTCATATGCCCTTGGAAATTCATTTTTCTGAATGGCTTACTGAAGTCCTAAGTTTGCTTTTAGTATTTTCTTATTGCTTGCAATTTTGGTAATCTTGTGAACAACACATACCACGATAGAAGGTCTTTATGTGTAACTGTTTGGAATATAAATAGGTCATTAATGAAATGGCTAGACAAGCGGCACACATGTTTGGTAGAGCAAGGGCCGGTACAAACGATAGTTGTTACAAAAAATCTATTAGTTTTTGTGTTTAGTAGAAAAGAAATCGGGCGATGTTGCAGCACAAGAATGATTTTATTTTGTAACACAATTAAATCCGAAAATCATTTTACTTTCATTTTGTTTTCTTAGTCAAAGAATGTCCGCTGAATTTTCACTGATATTAAAATTTTCCTCTTATATTATGTGTTTGATTACAATTTCAAAGCATTGTCAATTTTTGCCTCAAGGCAATTAATAGATTTAGAATAAATAATATAATTTACATATAGTTGGATTCAATTCCAAATTTTTTAAAAGACTATTAATAAGGGAAAAAGATAAACTCATCTACATTAATAAGGAAAATTCCAAATAAGGGCCTAAAGTGCCCACATTTTCTCAAATAAGGGCCTTAAGTAGACATTATTTCAAATAAGGGCCTTAAGTAGACATTATTTCAAATAAAGGCCCAAAATGCTCTTATTTTCTAAAAAAAAAAAATGGCTTGAAGTGGACATTTGTGGCATCCTAAAACTTCATGGCGACCTCTAGATGCTTTACAACCTATGAAAGGGTGATGGAAGTGTCGTTGATCTATGTTGTGGCCTTTAGACCAAATAAATGTAATAGATTAATGGCCGAGCATCTAATGGATAATTATTTTGTTGAAAACACGTCCTATGTCCATGTGAGACTAAGGATTTTATTGATGAGGAAATTATGTTTTTGGCCATGAATTTTATAAGTTGGATTTTTATTGATCTATGTTACAAAGTTTTATGACCATTTGAATTTGAAATTGGTACTTTGTATAAGTGGGGATTAGGATGGATTTTTTTAAAAAGGTAAACATGGGCCATTTAAGTTTGGACCCTAGGCCCAAGAGTGTTGGGCCTAAGGTGGGCCAAAAGGCTTGGCCCATAAAGCCCATGTGGGGCTGTCGACCGCACGGAGGGGGGGGGGGGAGGAGCCCAATGGCTTCCTCCAAGTGTCTATGGCAAGGGAGACACTTGTCTCCTTCTTAGGAACAAGTGTCCCTCCATGCAAATCAAATGATTGCAAATGATGAAGGGGAAAGAAAGAAAGGGAGAGTGGGTGGATTAAGAGAGAGAGAGTGACCGTCCGAGAGAGAAAGGAGCGTTGTGCGAAGGAGAGGAAGAGAGAGACCGGTCGTGCACGAGAGGGAAGAAGGAGGAGGTTCGTCGCCGCCGTCGAGTCGCCAGTTGTTTGCTGGAATTAGAGGCAAGTGGGATCCCTTGATCTACCCTTGCTTGCTGTGTTTTGTGTGTGGTTGAATGGTGAAGTCTCGAATGTGTAGAATGTGTAAAATTCGAAGTTACAAGAGTGGTGTTCTAGTCTAATATGCTAATCTTGAGAAAAACAGTTCGACCTTGGATGTTCTAGTGAGTTGCATGCAATGTTCTAGTCGAAATTTGATTTTGACTTCTTAATGAATGTTGTAAAGGACTTCTTGGAGAATAACATACTCAAATTTGAGAAAAAACGAACAAGTATAGGTAGGTGAAATCGTTGTTCTTTGGAGGGACTAGATCTGGAATTTTTTGTGCCGACTCTTGATGAATTCATGGACTGTAAGGTAACCTTTTTGTTGAAATCTCACTTCAATTCCTTAAGGAAAGTTGTAAAGGACATCTTGAGGTATAACATCTCAAAAATTAGAGGAAATGAACAAGTATAGGTAGGTGGAATCGTTGTTCTTTGAAGAAGACTAGATCTGGAAAATGCTACTTCGACCTAGTACGATTCTATGATTTTTATAAAATCATCTAGTCAAATTTTGATCTTGTGTCCTTAATGAAAGTTATAGATAACATTCTGAGGAATAACATACTGAAAATTTAGAAGAAACGGACATGTGTAGATCTGGAATACTGGCACCAAGAACAGGGGGGATTAACCATCTATATCTATTTATCTAGAACGAATTGGATTTCGATTTCTTCACGAGATATCTACCACTAAGTCTTGTCTATAACATATCAAAATTTCAGAATTTTTGAAGTTCATTTGGCTATTTAACCGAAAATGTTTCGAAAACTGTGCAAGCTGAAATGTTAGAATTTTAATGCTGTGATGCATGGACGGTACTGATTTATGTGAGGTTCTTTTGGTGTAGTGTTCTGTATGAAATATCTGCCTTTATTTCTTGGCTATAATATATTCAAATTCCATAAATTATGGAGTTCATTTGGGTATTTAATCAAAATGTTTTCTGAAACTGTGCAAACTGAATTTTTCGAATTTCGAAATCTGTGATGCATGGACCGTACCAAATCATGTAGAGTTCTTTTGGTATAATATTTTTATGAGATAATTACCTTTAGGTGTTGTTTATGATCTATCAAAATTTCATAATTTTTGGAGTCCGTTTAGGTATTAAATTGAAAGTATTTTCGGAATTGTGTACAATGTTCCATCCGAACATTCATGAGTTTTCAGAAAAATAAAAGAGTTGGTTTCATGTGATGTGATGTATTGTGTGATGGATTATGTTGTATATATGGTGTCATATGGCATGATACATAATGTCAAAAGTTGAAATAGACCTTTGTTGCCATCACATCGTACATCATGTGGATAATGTGGTACATATATGAAAATAAATTACGATGATGAATATACCGTCGGAGGTGTGAGCCGACGATGCCCCGGGAGTTTCAGGATGCTCATAGGTGAGTGCCAAATGCCCGGAGGTGTGTGCTGGATGTCCTCGGGAGTTTCGAGATGCCCGGAGGTGTGTGCCGGAGGCTCCTCGCGATGCCAGGTTGGGTGCGAGCGATAAAAATGTGGGACACAATCACTGGTCCCGGGAAAGAGAAATGTTGTGATACAATTGAAAGATAAAATTTGGAATTGAATCATGCGCATGAATGTGGGCATATATGCATGGCTGCTTGTTGACATATGTACAAGTGGATGGTGGTATATGCACATAGTATGGTGATATATATGTATGGCTGTTTGATGATATATGTACAAGTGCATGGTGGTATATGCACATAGTATGGTGACATATATGTATGGTTGTTTTGATGATATATGTACAAGTGCATGGTGGTATATGCACGTTGCATGGTGACATATGTATGGCTATAAGGTGTGGTATGCTCAAATGTATGAATGATATGTACATCCCCATGATATCTTGATTATTCTGCTTGACGCATTGTGTAGTATGATGGATCCTTACTGCTGAGTGGTTATACTCACCCCTTTTGGGGATTAACATTTTAGATTAGAAAGATGCATCTGCCACTAGTCACGCGCGGTACCTTTTACGGCTTACCATCCGACGTTGAGGTCGAGTGCGCAAAGCACATTTGCGTCATTTTTCCTGGTTTGGTTTTCATTCGGGTACACGTGCTGGTCATGTATGATGTGGACCTAGTTGGGGGCCCGGTCATCCAGGAATTTCTATCTATCCATGTCCGTCGCAACGGGGTGATGCTGGGGATGTTGCCGCCACCGCCGCCCGATGTACCGGGTTGGGTATGATGGCACGTTTGACTAGTGGGAGCTGACACTTTTTGGGATAGCCGACAATTGTAGATGGAGGGGTATACATGTTCGATATAGGGGGTTGAGATCTCTCTTTTGAGCCGTAGCCAAGTATAGTTAAAAATCTTGGCTTTTTGGTTGTACCGACCCGAGACGTCCATCGTAAATATGTGAATAAAAGTGACTCGACTTTATCTTTTCCTTTGGTGCGTAGTCGGTGTGCATTGTATCTTTGTCACGAGAGTAAAGGATGGTGAGACTCGTTTATAATTTCGCTATGAGTTGCGCTGAATCATTTCAAAATATATATATATATATAATGCCTATGAACTATGGTTCCTCTTTAAAATGGTAAAAGCTATTAGACTGGTTTACAATAGGTAAAGTGATAGGTATCTGTGGCGACCTTAGCTGATCGGGGGTGTCACAACATTATTTCAAATAAGTACATAAAATACATATACCAATTTTCAAAGAAGGGCATGAACTCACCAAATGTGAAGGGCAATTTTGTCTTTTTAAATATTTTAAGTTTTCTTCTTCTTTTTTTCCTTTTTTCCAAAAACCTACAAAAACTATAGGAAAAAAAAACACACAAGGGAAGAGGATGCACCCTCCCGCCTGTGGTCGTCACCCCATCATAGGTGAGGTGGCGATGAGGCCGGTAGGGTCACTGATGCCTATGGGAGGGCTGGCGCTAGCGACCCTAGCCAATTAGGGTGCGCATGACAACGCTTCTTGACTGGGGAAGAGTTTTTTTTTTTCAAAAATAATTCTTTTATATTTCTATTCCGAGGAATAATTTCTGAGTAAAAGAGCGCATTTAGTAACTACACAAAATTTATACTCTTGGAATAGAAAAAGAATAGAAATGTGTTTGGTAACGCAACAATTTCTTTTTTGTATTTATTCGTTTTTTATTCTTGCTCGCGAATCGCCGACCGCCAACTGCCGCTGTCGGCTGCTGGCCATTGCCGCCGCCGCCCGTCGCCGACCACCCGCCGGCCACCACCGGTCGCCAACGGTCAATAGTGTGGCATCCTAAAACTCCATGGCAACCTCCAGATGCCTTACAACCTATGGAAGGGCGATGGACGTATCAATGACCTATGTTGTGGTCTTTAGACCAAAAGAAGTGTAATAGATTAATGGCCAAGCACCTAATGGGTGAATATTTTGTCGGAAACATGTTCTATGCCCATGAGAGATCAAGAATTATTTTATGAGGAAATTATGTCTTTGGCCATAAATTTTATAAGTTGGATTTTATTAATCTATGTTACAAAATATTATAGCCTTTTTAAATTAGTAACTTAGTACTCTGTATAATGAGGATTAAGTTATTTTTTTAAGGGTAATCTTGGGTCAATTAAGCTTGGGTCTTAGGCCCAAGAGTGTTGGGCCTAAGATGGGCCAAAATGGTCGACCCATAAGCCCATGAGGGGCTGTAGACTGCGTGAAGAAGGGGGGGGGGGGAGACCGGTTTGCATGCCTTCCCCATTTGTCCTAAGAAAATGGCCAAGTGTCAAGCCATGCAAGATTAATGATGGCTAATGATGGAGGGAAGGAAATTAGGGGGGAAAAGTGACTGGATGGAGCAAAAGGAACCGAGAGAGAGAGAGAGAGAGAGAGAGAGAGAGAGAGAGAGAGAGAGAGAGAGAGAGGTGTGTCGCACGGTAGAGAGAGAGGAGAGAAAGAGAGGAAGGAGAGGAAAGGAAGAAAGGAAGAGAGGAAGGAGGAAGGCCGTCCGTCGATTGTCCTTGCTCACCGCCGTCCGTCGCCACCGTGTCTCGCCGTTGTGCTTGCCATTTGCTCGGTTTGCAAGCAAGTGGGATCCCTTGATCTACTCTTGCATGCTGCGCTTAGTGTGTGTGATTGATTGGTGATGATTTTCGGAGGTATAGGATGTGAAAAATTGAAGTTATAAGAGTGGTGCTCTAGTCTAGTGTGTTATTCTTGAGAAAAACAGCTTGACCTAGGATGTTCTAGTGACTTGCATGTAATGTTCTAGTTGAAGTTTGGCTTCGACCTCTAAAGGAAAGTTGTAAAGGACTTATTGGAGTATAACATACTCAAATTTGGGACAAAACAAACAAGTACAAGTAGGTGAAACCGTTATTCTTTGGAAAGACTAGATCTGGAAATTCTGGTACCGACCCTTGATGAATGCATGGATGGTAAGGCAATCTTTTTGTTGAAATTTCACTTCAATTTCTTAAAAAAAGTTGTAAAGGACATCCTGAGGTTTAACATATCAAAACTCTAGAGAAAACAAACAAGAGTAGGTAGGTGAAATCGTGGTCCTTTGGAGATGGTTAGATCTGGAAATTTCGGTACTAGGAACAGAGGTTTTAACCGTCTGTATTTAATTACCTAGGACGAATCTGACTTTGATGTCTTCATGAAGTATCTACCTTATGGTCTTGGCTATCACATAGACGAATTTAGTAATTTTGGAAAGTCATTTGGGTATTTAATCGGAAATGTTTCTAGAACTGTGCAATCTGATGTGTTCGGACTTTGTAAGTTGCAATGCGTGGACTATATCGTTTTGTATGAGGTTCTTTTGGAAAAGTGTTCTGCATGAAATATCTCTCTTTATGTCTTGCCTACAACATATTCAAATTTCTCATAATTTTTTAAGTTCATATGCCTATTTAACCAAAAATGTTTCAAAAACTGTGCAAGTTGAACGGTCAGAATAGTAGTGCTGTGATGCATGGTCTATATTGAATTATATGGGGATCTTTTGGTGTAGTGTTCTTCATGAAATATCTGCCTATATGTCTTCACTATCACATGTTCAAATTTCATAATTTTTTAAGGTCGTTTGGGTATTTAATTAAAATGTTTTCGAAAACTGTGCAAGCTGGATTATGCGAATTTTCAAAAGCTGTAATGCATGGACTATTCTGCTTTGTATGGAATCCTGGTAGTGTTGTGTTCTTCATGCAATAAATGCCTCTAGAGCTTGTCTATGATGTATTAAATTCTTAGAAATTATTAGAGCCAATCACTAAATTTTTAGAAGTATGAGTTTGCCCCATGAATTATATTGTTTTTAAGTAATTGAATCTTGCTGCACATGTGATGATATTTGGCATTACATATAAAATCAAAAGCTGAAATTGACCTTGTTGCCATCACAGCATGTGCCATGTTGATATTGAGACACAATTGTGAACATGAATTATGATAAATGAGGATACCGTCGGAGGTGTGAGCCGACGATGCCCCAGGAGTGTCGGGATGTCCGGAGGTGAGTGCTGGATGCCCGGAGGTGTGTGCCGGATGTCCTCGGGAGTTTCAAGATGCCCGGAGGTGTGTGCCGGAGGTTCCTCGCAATGTTAGGTTGGGTGCGAGCGATAAAATGGGGGATGTAATTACTGGTCCCGGGAAAGAAAAATGTGGTCCAATTGAAAGATAAAAATTGAAATTGAATCATGCATGGTATGGTGAGATGTATGCATGGCAGTATGATGTAATATGTATAAGTGCATGGTGGTATGTGCACATAGTATGGTGACGTGTATGCATGGCAGTATGATGTTATATGTACAAGTGCATGGTGGTATATGCATATGACATGGTGACTTATATACATGGCTGTTTTGATGTAATGTGCATGGCTGAAAGGTGAGGTATGTTTAAAATGTATGAACTATATGTACTCTATCATGATGTTATGATTGTTCTGATTGATGCACCGAGTAATTTAATGGATCTTTTACCTGCTGAGTGGTTGTACTCACCCCTTTGGGGACTAACATTTCATATTAGAAAGATGCCTCTCCCTCCGGTCACACGCGGCACCTTTTACGGCCTTCCTTCTAACATGGAGGTCGAGTGTTTGGAGCATATTTGTGTCACTATCCCTGGTGTCGCGACCAATTTTTCGGGTGAACCACCTAAAATTAGGTTAATGGATTGCTAAACCTAGACTTAACTCGGGCTCTCCCAAGCCCATACCAACTCGCGATTTAAATTCAAATATCTAGCATGCAAAAATGGAGTCGCCACTAATCAGTTTATGGTAGGTCGATTAGACACCTAAGTAAAATAATGGGAGAATCATCTTACACTTACGAACCAGAGATTTGTGAGTTCAGGGACTTGATTACGTTAGATTTCTCTAACGCCCTTTCGGTACCTATTCTTTTATCTTTTGAAAAAAATGTTTGGCAAGCAGCTTGAATTAATTTCACTTTCCTAACATGTGGGGTGATCATACGAGTGCGCAAACCACCAATTTAACACTCAAGAAAGCAAATAAAATAATGCAGGACTTACCTCAAAGCAACGAAAGCATCTGCATTGTTAGATCAGAATTCACATCAACAATTCTAGATATGATTTCTAATTAACAAACAATCATTCAATTTTTGCTTTTACTTTTTAATGAGAATATAGTCCATATGCAATGCAATGCAATGTAGTGCTTCTAACCTAATATGAAATAATATGGCATGGCAAAATGTCTTAAACATTATGAATGAGTAAAAACAACTAATGATTTCTTAATGAACATGCAATAATTAAATATGCAATCTAAATTAACAAAAATGACCTACTCTAATGACGGGCAATTTCTAATTAAATGACCCTAATAATCACTAAATGACGTGTGTTTCATGAAAATAATTCTATATGATGTGCACATGATTTTTTTGTTTAACGAAAATCCATAATTAAAATCACTAAAAATGAAAATCAAATAAAAGTGAAATACTATCTATTCTAAATGCTTTCTAAACATGCATTAAAAAAAAAAAAAAAAAAAAAAAAAAAAAAAAAAAAAAAACCTTTTATGCAATTCATCTAAAGATCTAATCTAGACCTAAAATGCAATTTTTATCTAATATGCAATGACGTGCAAAGAATGCCCTAAATTAACCATGCAATTCGGATAATAATAGAATAAAAAAAAACTATCATAAATGAATGCACTTTTTTCTTTTTCTTTTTCATGATTCAAAATAAAATCCTAAAATAAGAGATATTCTAAGGCAAATCTAATCCTAACTCAAATATTTTTTTGGATTTTTTTACAAAAACAAAATCAACTCAAACGATACGACATCACATCCAACAAGATAAAACCGATATCCATAAATTGACGGATCATATTCCACGCATGGGATCGGATTGGTCAATTTTAAATAAAACCGCGAATCGAATCTCGAGCATGAGATCGGATTGGCGATTTTCCATGCGATTGCGAGTCGGATTTCGGGCGCGAAAATCGGACTGTCGATCATATGCACGTTGTGAAATTAGGAAAATTTCCCAATTTATAAGGCTACTCGAGTTGCGAATATGACTATATATCATGAACTTCAATCATGCGCATTGAGATATTTTAAATAAAGAAACAGAATATTCGGAAATCAAATTAAACAAAATATTTACCTAATCTGAATATTGGCTTCCAAATTTGGACTTTGCACAATCAGATTGGGATCGCAATTGAGAATGGTGGTGGGTGATCGGCTCACAGCAGCGGCTACTCATGTTGGTGTGGACTTCTCGGTGGTACGACAACGAATGGCGACAACGATTCACGTAAAGATCGTCACGGCAAGGAGTGAGTTCGGTGGCTGTTGCTTCGTTTCTCTCGCCAACGTGGGATCTGGATTATGGCAACGGACCTGTTCTTGATTTGCGGATGCCATGCAACTGAAATCTCCAATTTCCACTTTCTTTATATTGTCTCTTTCTTTGAAATTCTCTGCCCTAGATCACGTGGCCATGAATTTCAATTGATGCTCCTTATTTTGGCCGACAGGTTGTGATGATGGAACTAAATTCGTCTCTTGGACTCACGTGATGGCTCGATGGTTTCTCGGTCAATGAGGATTCCCGATCAATGGATCAACATCAAAATGATCAACCAAGGAAAGGCTGCGGTGGTGGCCCTGGTAGTGTGCCCAGAGTGACGGTCGGCTAGGCGAGCTTCTCGGAACATCAAGAAATCACGGGGGACCTGGAAAATCAAAGAAAAAAGTTTTATCGTCGTCTATGGGATGGCAACGATTGGCATCGGGCAGCATGGCGTCACAGCTCGCGTTGGCTTGGAACAGCGGTTGAAATCTCTAGTGACATGGACAATACACCAGGGCTGCAGAAAACTCGCTGGATCTTCTAGTATAAGGGTCAGGAACCCTTGATTGCAAAAGGTTGACCAAAAGACCACATGAGTCTACTAACGTAATCGTTGAACCCTTGGACTCCTTGATAATTGCGAAGTCTGCTAGATCACCAAAGTAGAAGAAAGCCGTTAACTCAAATCGGTAAGTGGAAGCTCTTTGCAGGTCACGCCAATGTGGCTATCCGGGGTTATGCGATGGAAGGAACTGCTGCAAGCTGTTCTCGTCGGACCAAACAACAAGAGGAACAGCGTCATGGACGATGAGGGCGTGACTGTGACGGCAGCATCGTGAGGGGTCTCACAAAAAAAACTTGGCCTAGAGCACTCTCTCTATCTCGCGTATGATCGTGTCCCTCAATCAATGGTGGCCGTGTATGGAATTGTGTGGCCTCTCCCTTTCTTGCATGAGACCTCTTCCTTTTAAAAATGCAAGACTACATCGGATTCCCAGGAAGAGAAGGTGATCTGCTTTCGTATCGTGGATGCATTGAAATATATTCCTTTGATTTTTTTCTTTCGGAACTTGTACCTTTAGCTATGCAAATATATTCATTTTCCTTTTAAGCCCAAGTCACGTCCTTTATTTCCTGCAAACACGAGAATCGACTGCCGCGAATACTCGAAGGATTACGCTCATATTGAAATATTATGCCGATTTCCTTTTCTTCCATTCCTTATCACTTTGCCCATATTGCGTGAATCTGACCAGAGAATCATGCATAAATTATTTCCTCTTAAAATAATGTCGGTCAATTTCTTGCCCTCCATGTTGACCGAATTATGGCCAAGTGCATAATTTTCCTTCACGTGGATGGGCTTCTCCATGTACAAATCGGTGGCCAATTACATGTCCTTTATTTGCATTTGTTCCCTTAAATGCACGAATATATCATCACCAATGTGCTGGAAATTTCCTAATCGACTTTTAACAATTTAGGACACCCATGTAAATGTAATATCAATCACCATGGAGGAATTATCGACTTATTCAAAGTTCAAAGCCATTCACCAAAATCCATTCACCGCCGGCCCAGCAAATATGCAATTAAATGAAATATGCTCCTAATGACCATATGTTATGCAATTAAATTATATTTTTTTAGGGATTAAAAATTAATCCCTAATTTTTTAATGTGGAAAATGACTAAACGGGTGGCCAAAATTTAGGTGTTAACACCTGGTTTGGTGTTCATACGGGTTCATGTGCTGGTGATGTATGACGTGGGCCTGGTTGGGGGCCCGGTCATCCAAGAGTTCTTGTCCGTCCACGTCTGTTGTGACGAAGTGATGCTGGGGATGTTGTCGCTTCCACCGCCCGATGCACCAGGGTGGGTGTGATGGCCCGCGTGAGGAGTGGGAGCTGACACTTTTTGGAGATAGCCGACACTTGTAAATGGAGGGTTATACGTGATTGATTAGGGGGTCAAGATCTCTCTTTTGAGTTGTAGCCAAGTTTAGTGAAAAGCCTTGGCATTTTGGTTGTACCGACCCGAGATGTCCATCATAAAAATGTAAATAAAAGTGGCTCGGCTTTATGTTTTCCTTCGACGTGTAGTTGGTGTGCATTGTATCATCGTTACGAGAGTTGAGGGATGGTGAGACTCGTCTTTATTTTCGCTATGAGCTATGCTAAATTCTTTTAAAAAAAAATAAATGCCTATGAACTACGATTCTACTTTAACCTCTTTAATCAAATATATGTAACTGGTATTCAATAGGTAGAGCGATAGGTATCTGTGGTGACCTTAGTTGTTTGGGGGTGCCACAACGGTTGGTATCAGAGCAAAAGGTTTATATGTGAAGTGATAAGGAGCATATTTGTGTCACCATCCCTAGTTTGGTGTTCATATGGGTTCGTGTGCTGGTGATGTATGACGTGCGCCTAGCTGGGGGCCCGGTCATCTAGGAGTTCTTGTCCGTCCACGTCCGTCGTGACGGAGTGATGCTAGGGATGTTGCTGCCGCCGCCGCCGCCGCCGCTTGATGCACCAGGGTAGGTGTGATGGCCCGCGTGAGGAGTGGGAGCTGACACGTTTTGGAGATAGCCGACACTTGTAAATGGAGGGTTATACGTGATTGTTATTAGGGGTCGAGATCTCTCTTTTGAGTTGTAGCCAAGTTTAGTGAAAACCCTTGGCTTTTTGGTTGTATCGACCTGAAATGTCCATTATATAAATGTAAATAAAAGTGGCTCGGCTTTATGTTTTCCTTCGACGTGTAATTGGTGTGCATTGTATCATCGTTACGAGAGTAGAGGGATGGTGAGACTCATCTTTATTTTTGCTATGAGCTACGCTAAATTATTTTAAAAAAAAGATGCCTATGAATTACGGTTCTGCTTTAACCCATTTAATCAAAGATATGTAACTGGTATTCAATAGGTAGAGCGATAGGTATATGTGGTGACCTTAGTTGTTTGGGAGTGCCACAAGCGGTGGCTCCATGCGGTTGATTGTGGCCGCGGCAAGAGAGAATGATAAAAGAAAACTAAAAAAAAAAAATTGACTTATTTCTAGAAATTGTTCCCGAGAACAAAAGCAATTTTTTTTTTTGTTTCTCGTTTCTGCTCCAAATCTATTCATGGGCTAACTTTCTATTCCTTGGAATAGAAAAACAACTTGGTGTTATCAAATAGATTTTTGTTCTTTTTTTGTTCCGGGGAACAAAAGAACAGAAATTAGGAGAAACAGAAACGTTACCATGCGCAGCCTTAGAGGTGAGAGGCAACTGGATGAGGGTCACTAGGCCTACATAATAGGTAGTGATCATCGCCTAAACGGCGTAAAGGCAAGCGACCCTCCTCCAGATCTGGGAGAAGGTCACCACCCTCTTCGGCCTCTAATGAGGTCGACGGGCCCTCGTCCAGATTGGGAGAGGGTCGTTGCCCTCTCCTACCTATTGGCCCTCGTCTCTAGTCAACAAGGGTCGCTTGTCCTCCCTTAGGTGCTGATGACCTCACTAGCCTTTATCGTTGCCCCACCGGTAATGGGGTGGTGACCATAGGCAAAAGGGAGCACCCTCCCACTTGTGTTTTCTATCTCTTTTAAAAAAAAAAATTTAATGTATAATCTAATTTAATTTAAATTAAATTGTATTTGGACTAAAATATCCCTAATTAGCCAAAAACATTTGGCAACTAGCGAGACTAGATCTTTATTTGAAACTAACATCACTTCATGCTATTCTTTGAGATTCAAATGGGCACTTTAAGTCATTTCATGCCATTATTTAAGAAAATTAGGACACTTCGAGCCTTTAATTGAAATTTGTCCACATTATAAATTGATTACAAATTTCAAAAAGAAAAGGTACTCTTACATGAGAAAAGCAAGAATATCTCTTATTAGATTGAAATAAAAAGAAAAAGAGGAGGAGGAAAAAAAAACAACTTTCACAATAGAGTACACTTCATATTTATTTATGAGCAAACTAAACTAAAAAATAGAAAAGAAAGGAAAAGAAAATTTCTGAAAAATGGAAAAAAAATTAAAAGAAGGAATGGATGCGCCACGACACCAACATTCTAATCCCTGTCCTAGGAGTTATCACAGGCCCACTTAGCTTGTGCTTGGGTTGGAAGGCCCATGGGCTTGGCCCATACTATATGTTTTGGGCGGGCCAATTGCCTACATTAAATGGTCAGTCTCGAATGAAGAATATTCAAAACTGGTTTTCTATTTTATGTATTTATTTTCCTACAAGTAAATCTTTTAGAAAGTACACTTGGATATATAAATATCCACCTAAGCTTAATGGATATATGCAATAATTTATGTCTCAACATGGTCATAGAGCCATCAAGGGCTAATGTCTTCTTTCAACTCTTTCTTTTTCTCCCTTTTTTTTTCCTACAAGGGTGGTCAGAATGGCCTTAGAAAATCCCCCGCCACTGCCGCCGCCGCCACCATCCACCTGGCCATTTGTCAAAGGATAACTCTACACACACTACATAACTCACATTATATTTTAATCCATCAACATTGTAGTAATCAGGAGCGAATGTTCAAATGAAAGATAAGACTCCTGCACCAATGAAGAAAGATAAGCAAAGGAAACAAATGGGACAAATGGGATTGAAGGAAAGCTATTCTGGACATATTGCTTTGGTTTACCATTGGCTTCCAGAGATTGGTGGTGTGGTTGCACTGGCCTACATTGGTTCCTTCCGGAATTGAAAGATTTACGATACTTGAATCATGGTTATATTTAGATGACATTTCACTACCATTGTTCTCCCCCTTTCTGAATATTTGACGAACTTTAACAACTTCACTCATCCGGGGACGAGCTTTTGGATCTCGCTAAGACAGCGAGCGACCAACTTAAAAGCAATCTAGACTCCTCCTTTTAAGAACCCTTTCGAGCCTTGCATCCATCAATTTGTACAAATTTCTTTTCCTTCCTAGATTTGGCCAAACGTATTCAACAAGGTTATGTTGACCAGTAGGCCAACTTTTGTCTATGGCTCTCATGCCAATCAGAATTTCCAAAAGAACTACACTAAAATCATAGACATCACTCTCTAATGTGGGGTGCCCTAAAACTAGTATATGTGCAGTCACTAGATGGGAAACGTTAAAACGTTAAATAAGTACTGATCGGTCTATTTGGATAAAAATACAATCCACGAAGTACAATTCTTCAAATATCTTAAGTACCCCTGGCAATTAGAAACAGGTACTTGACCTCATGGGCTAGAACAATAATTTGGTATGATTATACTAGGTAAAAACTCCGCTAGTTGCCGTGGAAAAGAAGGATATCGGTATTGATCATGACATTATCAAAGTATTAGTCAAATAAAAGATTACTAAAGCAAAAATTATGATATTATTAGCAATTCCGAAATACAATATTGTATCTCTTATCATCATAATGTGCATCACCCATGGCTTTAGCGAAGTAGTAATATATAGCATGATAGGCAACCTAGGGCGCGTTTGGTAACAATTATGTTCCCGGAAACAAATTCTGATAAAAAATTATTATTTTTTATTCTGTTCTCGGAAATTGATTCTGAGTAAAAAAAACGTGTTTGGTAACTGTACAAAATTTCTGATTCCGGGATAAAATTGTGTTTGGTACCATATTCATTGATTATATTCCAAATCAATTTATTTTAATTTTTATATAATTTTTATAATTTTTCCTTTTTTTATTTTTTTTTCCCTTTTTTCCTTTTTTTCCTTTTTTCTCCTATTCTAATTCTTCTTCAGGCAGGTTGCCGGCCCTCGTTGGCTCAGCCTTGCCGATAGTTAGGTGAGGCTCGCTTGGCCACCGACGAGGTTGGGCAAGCCTCGCCAGTGGCTAGGCTTGCCTTCGGTGAGCTCGCCGGACCGGTCGCTAGCGACCGGTAGCGTCGAATGGTGGCAGGCGGCAAGAGACCGGCGGGCAGTAGCGAGCGGCGGCGAACGGTGGTCACGGGATGGCGGTCGATGAATAAGAAGAAAAGAGAAGAAAAAGAGTTTTGATTCTCAATTTTGTTCCTAGAACAAGAATTAACTTTTTTTTTTTATTCTTGATTCTCGTCCCAAACTAAATCTGGGAACAAATTTGTTCCCGAGAACAAAAATTTTACCAAACGCGATTCTCGTCTTAAACTGATTCCGAGAACAAAAAATCAAAATCTGACACTGTTAGGATGATTACCAAACGGGCCCCTAACCAATTAATGACCCAAAAAAAAAAAACTAACTAATTAATCTGTAATACGAATGATGACGGTTCTTAGAAATTGTCAACTCAAAATGATATGGATTTACGATTAAATAGTGAAGGCATGTCAATGCATTGCTTCACTGAAATTATAAGGATATCTGTAGATAAGGAAAAAATAAAAAATAAAAATAAAAATTTGGACTCTTAATCAATTGATGTATAGGATAAGTCAACTGGCTTTTTTTAACCAGTGGGGGTTCGCCCCAGTGGCCACCCTTCTATCTTGGAAGGGGGAGGTTGGGGGTTCAAATCCCCACCTTCTCAGGGAGGATTGGGGTGGGGACGATTTCATTTCAGGAGTGGGTTTCGACTCCCACGCCCTGCAATGAGGCAGGGCAAAAGTCTGAGAGTGCGTGTTAGAATAGAAATAGCGTAAGACCGACAAAAAAAAAAAAAAAAACTGGCTTTTTAATAATTTCAAACTTAATACTCATAAATGATAAATAGAAAAATATAATGAGAAAACAAACAAATCATTGTGTATTACAGCAGACCTAAAATGCGTAAAACAAAGAAAAAAATGATACCTTCTATGGATCTACATTTTTCGGTAGTTATCTTGTGCGTGCAGGACGATAAATACAACTTTAGGGTGGGTTTCATTTTGCATAAAATAAAAAATTTGAAAAAAAAAATTGCTTCTAAAATTCATCTCTTATATCTCCTACAAAGATAACATTCTCATTATCCACGAAAATATTTAGATATAAAGTGTTGTTAATAATAAAAATACTTTAAATTGACTAATTACTTTAAAAACAAGCAATCATTTTTAAGAACATATTTTCTAAATTATTCATTTTCTACAAAACAAATCAATGATCGAAATTAAGTAGTACTCGAAGAAACCTACTCCATTCTAAACCAAGAACCCTTTGGATATGTAGGGTTGAAGCACATAAATATTTATAAAGAAAAAAATTTAGTTATCAATCAGTGTTATGCTAATTAATGGTTGTGCATCCTACCCATCAATTAGGGTGATTGAAGGGCATAGCGAACCACTGGGATTTACCCCAGTGGCCACCCTTCCAACATGGAAGGGGGAGGTGAGGGGTTCAAATCCCCATCTTCTCAAATAGGGTTAGGTGGGGACGAATTAGTTTCAGGAGTGGGTTTCAACTCTCACACGCTGCAAAGAGGCAGGGCAAAAATCTAAGAGTAAGAATTATAATAGGAGTAGAGTAGGATCAAAAAAAAAAAAAAAAAAGGGCATAGCGGAGATTCGGTCATTAATTGAAAAGAATAATATCAACCAAAGACTTATAAAAAAGAGACCAACAAAAAATGAATTCACTTGCCAGCAAGGCATGAGTCATCAAAGCGCAAAATTAGTTAGACTATAATTCCACAAAAGCAAGCTATGTATAATGTTAAAATACCCAACTTTGCTTCTTTTGGGATTTTTAACGGTCTTAAGGATTGCATCCACTTGACAACTCAACTTTCAAATTGGACAATGAGAAAGGATATTAAAGTATTGAATAATACTTATTTACCCATAATAAAACCATAGTTTTAGCGACTAATAGCAATTGGTGAGAATGAAATTCACATCAATAACCCTCATTATGGTGATAACACCTCCAGGAGGCCGGTTCACCTAGAATCACACCAATATTATAAACTTCGTACCATATACTAAAAATTATACCACCACATCAAAGAAAAAGACTCTGCTTACCTAAGAATATTAATTACAACTAAGCAAAAGAAAGAATTATAATTACAACTAAGCAAAAGAGGTAACGTTGACAAAGTAATTCAACTCTCGTTTCTCCAGAGGGGCAACATTTCTCTAAGGTCTGAAACCTTAACAATTTCTCAGGTTCTTAATCCATAGATTTGTTATATAATGCAGATAGTGTAAAAACTGGGGAAAATTTCGTATTTATTAAAATTTATTTTCAGTAATTAAAAAATGAATTATAATGAATCCACTCTTAGAAGTTGATAACCCATTAATTTAGAGTTTTAGACAAATCATATTGACAATATCCTACCTTGCTCTTACAGAGATCTATTATGTAATATAATCTGAAAACATAAAAACGTAAAAACACATGCGCGGAGAAGCTGGATCTGCACTACGTTTCCATGAGCACATCTCCACCATCTCACCTGCCTGAAAGATTTCCCTATATTAGACTGACCCTTTAGTCCGGAGAAAACCACAACAAAAGAAAACTTCCGTCTTCTCACTTCCTGTACATATATATACTCATTCTCCCACCTAAAGGTTTAACATTAGAATTTCGACCAGCGATGATCATCTCAAGTTCAGGAACGAGCTCAAGAAACCACAGAACACCCAGCCTCTGCTCTTTCACTTGCTGTCAGTGAAATCTGCATCAATGACATCTCCATCCTGGCCTGTTCCGCTGGAGGAGTCCGAAGACCTGGCTTCGGCGCCTGGTGCTGGACCTTCATCAGCAGCACCAGGTTGGCTATACAGGGACTGACCGAGCTGCATCACCTCCTGGTTAAGTGCAGCCATCGCATCCTTGATGGCTTGGGTTGAACCACCTGACATTGCATCCTTGAGCTCCTTCAATTTGGCCTCGACCTTCTCTTTCACAGGGCCAGGGACCTTATCGCCCAGCTCCTTGAGCTGCTTTTCGGTCTGGTACACCACTGAGTCTGCCTGATTCTTTGTGTCTATGGCATCCCTCTTCTCTTTGTCCTCCTTCGCAAACTTCTCCGCTTCCTTCACCATCCTTTCTACCTGCAACGATTAACCAGCATCCACTTCATCAGTAAAATCAAACTAGACAACATGGAATAAGACGACACAACTTCATTCTGATTTCATTTGTTGATTTATGAAAATGACTGTACCTCATCACTAGGCAAAGTGCTGGCACCAGTAATAGTAATGTCTTGCTTCTTTCCAGTTCCTTTATCCACAGCAGTAACAGAGAGGATTCCATTGGCATCGATATCAAACTTGACCTCAATTTGAGGGACACCTCGAGGAGCCGGTGGGATACCATCTAGGCGGAAGCTGCCGAGAGATTTATTATCCCTAACAAACTCTCTCTCTCCTTGGAGGACATTAATCTCAACACTAGTTTGACCATCAGCTGCAGTAGAGAAAACTTCCGATTTAGAAGTCGGAAGAGTCGTGTTCCTTGGAATGATCTTGGTCATGACACCACCCAGTGTCTCCAAACCAAGAGATAGCGGTGTTACATCTAAAAGAACAATGTCGCTAACATCTCCAGCCAAAACACCTGCCTGAGATTAAAGAAGTACATGACGAGTTTCAGTTCAAAGTAAGTACAGAACTAACATTAATCATTGAATATACAGAGAACTCTTTGAAGATATTTTACAAACCTGAACGGCAGCTCCAAGTGCAACAACCTCATCAGGGTTGACAGTGACATTGGGTTCCTTACCAGTCATCTTCCGTACAAGCTCCTGAACGGCTGGGATACGTGTCGAACCTCCAACAAGGATGACCTCATCCAGATCTTTGACGGTGAGTTTAGCATCTCTTAAAGCGGTTTCAACTGGTGTTTTAAGCCTGCACAAGAAACATAAGTACTATCAACAAACTGACGACATAACAAGCATTTATTGCAATCAAAATTACCTAACTATATACGAAAACTATAGAAGCCATGAAGCATCAGGATGCATGAGAACAAACCCACAGATGCAGTTCTTCCTCTCAGATACCTTATTTTTTTATAGGTAAAAGAAAAGATTACTATTGGGCATCACAGGGCTGCAAACCCATATACAGAAACAGTATCGATTAACACATTTACAACAAGGCAAAGCTTTCCACTTACAAGACAAATCGTCTACCTGTCAAGTAAGTTCGAACACAACTCCTCAAATTTGACCCTTGTCAGTGTCTTTTCAATGTGCTTTGGTCCATCTGCAGTGGCAGTAATAAACGGCAAGCTGGCCAAATAGAGATTGTCATCAGTGACAAGAATGAGAGAGTATCGGGGGTGCATATGCATCGCTCCTGGTCATGGTAATACCTGATGTTCGTCTGGGTTAAAGATGACAATTCAATCTTAGCTTTCTCAGCAGCCTCAGTCAACCTTTGAAGGGCTTGCTTGTCCTTCAGAAGATCTATACCTTCATCCCTCTTGAAGTCTGCTGCTATCCAATCCACAATTCTCTGCATAATTAAAGCACACATTCAGAACTAATATGATTTACGAAAAGGAAGTTGTGTAAGGGGGACCAGTGACAGTCAAAAAAGAGCAAGAAAGCTCATCCATACCTTGTCAAAGTCATCGCCACCCAAATGTGTGTCTCCAGATGTTGAAAGCACTTCAAAGACTCCATCTCCAACTTCAAGAACTACATAGCAAGTAGAATCATAAAGTCCATATGAAATCACACACACAAATGACAGCAAACGACAATCAAAGCAGTTCCACCCAGTTGTTGGAATGAATAAAGACATTTGTGATGTTCTATCACTATTAGTGTACCTGAGACATCAAAAGTTCCACCGCCAAGGTCGAACACCAGAATGGTCTCATTGTTTTTCTTTTCAAACCCATATGCCAGCGATGCAGCAGTAGGTTCATTAATAATGCGAAGCACTTCTAAGCCAGCAATACGTCCAGCATCCTTTGTTGCGGTCCTTTGCGAGTCATTGAAGTAAGCAGGAACAGTGACCACTGCTTTAGTTACTTTGTCATTCAGAAACTTTGAAGCATCATCCACAAGTTTTCTCAGCACCTACATTCGATGTGTTATGATGTTACAATTCAGTGTCTAGACCGTATACTCAAGACAACTATCAATCAGCACATTAACTGAAAAAGAAACCAGTTTCCAGCATCTCCACAATCAAATCACGTCAACACATTAAACGTAGATCATGAAGAATGAAACATTCAAACTTTGAAGATTGGGTGCATAGCTCATGCTTATGACCTTCACAATACATTATACTTAGCAGCTAAGATCACACAAGATCATCAACAAAACAAAGAACAATTTGGCATCCCGGAACTCATTAATCTACCCTGTACTCTTAAGCGAACGACTCTCCCTTTAATGAGCTGGACAAGCTGACCACCATGCAATTTGTCCTGCAGTCCAATCCACGAAAAAAGAGACCCACATGAGCTAAGCACACAGCTCCAATTGACCTAATTTTAAATGTTATAAACTCTGTTTTAACTGAGAATTTATTCCATGAACCAGCAATCAAAATCAGTATCCCACGACCTGACCACAATCGAGAAGAACACACAAGCTTTGAGTTTGGCCTCACGGTAAATGCAACTGTCCTGTTTCCATAGTCTTCAGCTATCCTCCAATTGCAAACTGAATTACCATCCACGGCAGCAACAAAACCACAAGCCCTCAATCTTTCTTCACACAAATCTTATATCACAGAGGAGTTCTATCAGCCCGCCATGACTCACCAACGGCTAGGGTATTGAAACGACACGAATTTATTGAGAACAACTCAACAAACCCGAACATACCATGAGTTGACACGTCTTCACTCGTTTCTAATAAAAACACACGCCAAAACATTTCGTTAATGACATGAAATGATACATGTCACCGAAACAAATATGAAGGCAAGACACTAATTATTAACAACCATATCAACAACATATCCTCCTATCTGCAGCTATTAAAAATAACAAAAGAACTAATAAAAAGACTACAATGGACTATACCTGAGCAGAAATCTCCTCAGCAGCGAACTGCTTGCCAATAGCAGGGCACTCAAACTTGACATTCCCATTCTCATCCCTTACCACCTTATACGAAACCTGCTTGGCCTCCTCGTCCACCTCGGACATCTTCCTCCCGATGAACCTCTTCACCGAGAAGAAGGTGTTTTCCGGGTTCACCACGGCCTGCCGCTTCGCTATCTGCCCGACCAGCCGGTCACCACTTCTCGTGTACGCCACCACGGAGGGTGTGGTCCTCTGCCCCTCGGCGTTGGTCACAATGGTGGGCTTCCCTCCCTCCATCGCCGCCACCGCCGAGTTCGTCGTCCCCAAATCGATGCCCACCACTTTCTCACTCTTCACTCTCACCGGTCCCACACTGCTCGTCCTCCTCCTATTCGGACTTTTAGCGGTCAGCTTCAAGAACGAGAGCTTTCTTGAATCCAGAGACTCTCCGAAAAACAGGGAACTTGATCGGCGATCCGCTCTCTTGGGGGTTCTTGAAGACGACCCAGTTCGAGCTAGACCCAGGCTGTGGATTTGAGCCGCGCAGGACGCCATCTCTGCGGTTGAATACGCCAACCCAAAAGGCCAAAACCTCGACAGAACAGCCAAAATGAAGTTCTCTCTGTTCTTTCTCTTCTCTCCTTTGAATTTTCAGTGAACAAACGGGTAGCAATTCAATAAGACAATTTCCTTTTTTGGCGAGGGTTGAATTTGCAGAGTCGAGTTTGGCGTGAGCAGCGAGGAGGACGAAGAGTGTAATATAGAAAAGTGTCGAAACATGGGAGAACTCGAGAACGATCTGGGTCTGCCCGGCCATGTCGGGGACTGTTGGAAAGTTCGAGCTGCTTCTGAAATTTGGCTGCTTTATATTCTCTCTCTCTCTCTCTCTCTCTCTCCCCCCCCTCCCCCCCCCCCAGAAATTTTTCTTCAATTCATCGGTGCTGCTTAGAATTTGCCTATGTTTTTCAAAATGCAAATGACCAAAATGCCATTAGACCAAAAAACACAAAATGATGAGCAATGCCAAGTATACTCTAATCTTTTTTTTTTTTTGGCTTAGCAAAATAAATGCTAAGCATATTTTGTAAATATTCGATTTAAGAATGAATTGTCCAAAGCTTTTTAGTACTCAAAAAGTAAGCCCACGACATATGGTAATTTTCGAACGACAAACTCAGCCGCTTATTATTCAAGTAGATACCCTGAAACTTTAAGAAAATTATCACAATTCATCTTTGTTACTATTCACAGACACGGGTGTAGAGATCCAGTTATTTGAAGATTGTAAAACATATTGTTCGTAAAGGAAATTCTATAAATCCTATGAATAGATAAAGTCCAAGCTTTTGACTCATGTTCGACTTAATAAGTAGTTTGTATGCATTTGATATAATTTCAATGGATAATCTATGCTGAAAATACCTTGATGTTTCATCTATCTGCAAGGCGTTGAGAGTCACAACTATTGGGTATAGAGCTGTTAAATGGGTGGGTCGGGTCGGGTCGGGTTTGGATCGGGTCATTAATGGTCCGACCAAAATTGACCCATTAACCCATTTATGACTCATTTATGCTTAATATAAATTTTCCGACCCATACCCAACTCATACCCGACCCAACCCATATTAATAAAATATTTTCATATTTAATCAAATTTAGAAAAACTTATTACTATGTTTTTTTTTTTAAGATTATATTACTAAAATACTTGCTAGCTTATCTCATATATATATATATTATTTTTTGTAAATGGTAACACTAAAATAGTTTTATACAACACAAATTTAATAGACAAATTTATAATTTTAAAAATAATTATTCTAAAAAATCGAATTTTAATTATATGTATTTTTTTAAAAATAATTTTTTAATTATCTTTATTTTATTTTTTAAATATAATTTTTCTTTTTTCTTTTTAGTTCTTCTTCATCTTTGGCCGGCCGCCGGCCATGACGGCGGTTGGCCACAGGCGACGCTCAAGCCTCGCCGGACGTCGGCAAGGCCTACGCCTTGCTAGATCCAGCGAGCTCGAGGCTCGTCGGCGTCAGGCGAGCTCGAGCTCGCCCCTCGCCGGATCTGGCAAGGCTTGAGCCTCGCCCGACACTGGCGAGTTCGAGGCTCGTCAGGCGTCGGCGGCCTCGCTAGATCCAGCAATGGGGCGAGCTCGAGCTCGCCCAACGCCGGCGAGCTCGAGGCTCGCCTGGCCAGTCATCGACCATCGCCATGTTGGCGATCAGAGGAAGAAGAAAGAAAGAAAAAAAAAGGAAATAAAAAAGAAAATAAGAAAGGAAAAGAATAATTATAAATTCGGTTTTAAAAAAATATATATATTTTTGGTAAGGTAAATGGTATTATAGCTTTGAACAAATTTACAAGAAAACTCAACCAGCTCCTAATCTTGCACTCTCGATACAAATGCAGGGAGAGTGGAAGGGAGCACAATCAAGAAGCCGGAAAAGAAGAACAACACGAACTAAACAGAGCATGGACCGAAGGTCCAAGAGAGACAACAAAGAGCTAAGACTATCAAAGACCCTCCGTTGCCAAAAGAGAAGCCAACATTCGGACACCGAAGAGGCGGGATGTTGAAGGATGCCGATGTAAGCATGCTCCTGTCGATCGCTGAAGATAGATGGGTGGAAGCCCCAACTCCGCTGGAGACGTCTATTCCTCGGGATATAAGGGATATTAGAAAAACTTGCAGCTTTGTCCTTCACACTTTTGATAATGTGATTTTTGATTGAAGTAAGGACGACCGACTCTCCACGGAAGATAACAGCATTCCTTTTCTTCCAAATGATATAGCACATAGCAGCAAAAGAATGTCGTGCTATAATGTCAAAAAATTCTTTTGCCTTTGAGGAACCGCATAGCCCAAAGGAGGTTATCCTTCCAAGGCCTAGGACGCCAGGGAAGATTGCAACGAGTGGCCCAAAAGTAAGCGACAGAAGCCGTTAGATGGCAATCAAAAAATAAGTGGTCAGTGGAATCAGGGACCTCATTGCAAAAAGCACAAGTGGTGTAGTCAATTCTACCATATGATAGAAGGAGTTGCTGCGTAGGTAGACGATTTTTAGCAATCAGTCAGAGAACGAATTGGAACCTGGGAGTAATTGTGAGGTTTTGGGTTAAAATAAATTAGTTCATTCTTAATGGGTTGATAAATGGGTCTTAAATAGGTGCATAGCTGACCCATTTTAAGAGTTAAGACCCATATATCTTACTCTCTTTATTTTTAAAACCCATTTATGGGTGTTTTAGTAAATAAGGCTTGACCCATTAATGACTCATTTAAACATAAATAGGTCCATAAACCCATTTAACACCTCTAGGTATAATCACACCTTATTGTAAATTTGACAATACAACAATCTTCCCAAAATTGACGTCAACAGGATTGACTGAATGGTCAATTGTTTTATTTTTATTTTTTTGCTCAAATAAAATTTGTTTATATCTAAAAGTACTCAAACACCAAAGCCCGCAACCGGGACATCAAAACAAAGAAGATTCCAAAGGGCTTGAGGACGATGGACTACCCAATTAGAAGGTAGAGTTTTTAATCGATATAATACCTTACAGATCCGGTCCGCCACACTATTGGACTCTCTTGCACAATGGGTTAAGGAGATTTGCTTGAACCGGTCCATGGTCTTGCGAGCTCCCACGAAAAGAGCATGTGCTTCCCAATTACACAGACTTGAGCTATTAATTTCGTGAACTTAGGCTATGATTGATTGTCTAGATATTTTACATGATAGGATCAAATAGGAAAACATATGAAATTTAAGGGATTTTGCTATATCCTATCAACTATTTGGCGATTATAATAAAGTTGAATATATTTACATCGTATCATATATATTGTTTAATCAAAATGTCATATCAATATAAATTAATCACAAATTTTACAAATGAAGACAATCAAAATCTCTCGAAACATTCTTGTCAACTTTATTTATATTTTATTTTCCTCTCTTTTTTTAATTAATTTTTTTTATTTCTTTCTTCCCCTTCCTTCATCCTCTAATAAAATTTTATTGATAGAAAACTGTACTAATATACCTAAAATGCTAAAATATGTAATAAATATAAATATATATTTGTATATTGAATTTTATATTATAAGATTGAATTTAATTCGAATATATAAATAAAATAAAATTTAAATTTAAAAATAAATATGTTTTTTTGTTATTTTGAATTACTTCTATTAGGATTCGAATATTATTTATATTGAATATAATTTTAAATTTGTTAATTTTAGAAGCTTTTAATTTGAAAAAAAAAACTTTCTTATTACATATATTAAAAATCTTATCCACTTTTATTCTATCTCTTTTATGGAATAATACTATCCAGCTTATATCTCATTTATTTACAATTTTATTTTATCTTAATTAGGCGCTAAACATGGAATATGATAAATTTTATTCTATCCTAAAGTTTACCCTAACTGCCAAACCTAGCCTAAAGACTTGCAATCAGACTCAAGTATGATCGTTTCTTCCTTTTTTCCTTTGAGGAGAGAGAGAGCTGCAAGCAAATCCTTTCTTCCTTTTTTGCTTTAGTCAATTGTTTTATTTAGTTGTGACAATCTCATTATTTTCGGGTCAATTGGCTCTTGAAAACCATGCTCCTTCCCTTATGGTGGATGTCTTATTCAATTCAAGGCACGTGAATGGGCTAGTTCGCATTAATCGAATCGAAAGTTCTATGGTCCAAATTTAGAAGTAAAAAATATGCAAAACTTTAGAAAGTGGATTGGATGAAATAAACGAACATTATTGTTATCTTTTAGGGGTGAGCGCGGTTCTGGGTTACCCGGGAACCGGAATCGAACCGGAGGAGGGTCTGGTTCAATTCCCGATTCCAAGGGGACCGGTTCCGGTTCCCGGTTCCCTTTTTTTGGGAACCGGAACCGGATTACTTAGGGCTTCAGAAAAAGAATCGAACGCCCCCAACGTTGCCGCCCCCTCTCTCTATCTCTCAACCTCAATCCTGCACATTCCCTCGCCCCCTTCACTGGTTCTATAATATTTTGAGAATACTCCCGTGAGATGTTCTAGAACAATAGCCTATAGTGATGAGAGATCATGACCCAAATCTATCAACCTAAGATGGTTCATTACTCTTCGTCATATTTTAGATAATCGACTTCTCTCTCTCTCTCTATGTGTGTGTGTTGAAATATAATGTTTATTTCGACATATACGCGGTCATTTACAATTCAAAATACCTCATATAATTGCTAAAGCGAAATTCTTTGGCGACCTTAATGTGATGCCTAATTAAAAAACACAAAAAGGAAGATGAACGAAAATTTTCTTTGATAGATTTTTTTTTTTTTTTTGTCCTTCAAGTTCTTTAAGCAAGCATATAATCTATCTACTACATGAAGCATGGTGAAAACAACTTACGTGAACCCACTCTGAAAAAAGAATTGGGAGGACCTAAATTAAATCCAAGCTTAGAGGAAAAGGTATTAAGCATAATTTACATTATGTAGTTACCTACTTGATATTGCCTTTTGTTAGCGATGTTATATTAGAGGTTCTTAAGATTTTCTATAGAATATTGTCCTATTTGTTAAACATGATTATGTATTACCGTTGATTAACTATATCAATTAAGATCACAAGAATATCTCATTTGATTGTGCATGTCTTGATTGATATATGTTACTTTAGATATTTGAGATCTTGTTGGTACTTTTGGTTTTTCATGTCCTTAGTGTATTTTGCTTTATCATTTTCATTTGACTAAGCTAATAAGGCATATGGCATATGGCAAATGTGACGATTTAAGCTTTAGTGCACATATATTGACATATGTGGACACAATAGCATCTCCTTTCATCTTTGGAAACTTCTTATTGGTTTTGATTATATATGTCTAAATTCTTGGCAGTTGGCATTTGTATGTTTGCTAAGATGTGAGAAGTTACCATAGAGTAGAATATGCGCGTACGTTGTAGTTCAAATTTGAAAATGACAAAAAAAAAAAAAAAGGAACCTGTTGAAACCTGGAACCGACCCTGGAACCTGTAATAGGGTAGGTTCCAGGTTCTCGGTTCTGATGGGTAGGTTCCAGGTTCCAAAAAACGAGGAACCTGTACCCGAGGGTAGGTTCCAGATTCCGGACGGAACCAAACCGGAACCTGGAATCGCTCACCCCTACATGATAGATGATGAAGAACAAGACCAAGGTCGTTTGTCTTCTTCACATTTGTAAGATGCCCAAAGAAGTTTGTGCATCATATAATAAACATAATTAGTGCACGCCAAACTTATCCAACAGTCATGTTATAGAATTCCATAGTGTACAAACATGTTTTGGTAGTTACAGTTCACAATGCACATATCCATCTGATCTCTTTCTGTAAATACAAGTCATTCAATCAAAAAATTTACAGAACATATTAAGAGACCTCGAGGGAGGACTAGATAAGATCTAACGATCGGGACAGTACCGACATCTATCGGGAATTATGAGGAGAAGAGAAGGAAATTCACAGGAGCAATTAAATCCCAATAGCATCGAGAAGCTCCGAGTGTTGACTCACGGAAACTAATGTATTGGCCACAATAGCACCGCTGGCTGCAACAGCAGGGACCCCGATGCCCGGAAAAGTAGAATCGCCGCAACAGAAAAGCTGAGGGATAGGGGTTGAATGTCCAGGGAAAGAGTCCTTACCTGCTTGAATAGCTGGACCGTATGTTCCTCTGTTTCTACGAAGAAATCTTTGATGCGTCAATGGAGTTCCGATCAACTTCACCGTGCATTTGTCCCGGTTGAATCCTGGTCCGAGTACACGCTCGACAGCTCTCCACATAACCTGGTGGATTAATGCACAAATTAGGGTCTTTCTGCCTTTGACTTGAAAGTTTTACCAGCTCCTCGATGTGGAGGAGCAGATCTATGTAGAAATACCTCTGATCTTTCAAGCTTCAGTTTCTTGTACTCAGCGCTGCTGCGGTCGAGTCCTTCCCAGAGTTCATATGGTTCCGTACCAGGGGTGTATGCATGCAAAACATGTTTCCCTGGCGGCGCCAGATCTGGACTAAGTACGCTTGGTACAGATAATAGAACCACATTCTGATCGGCATCGACTCCTCTTTCCCAGTCATTCACAACTATATGATGAATTCCTAAATCCTCACGTATACCCTGAGAAGGAACAAATTTTCTAAAGAGCTTCACAGACGAATCAAATTTTGAAACAACAAAGACAAAATAAAGCAACTAGCCCTAAAAAAAAGAAGCAAAACACTAAGCAGGACAAGAAACTCATAATTACTAATTCGACCCTAAGATAGCAAGGAACATGAAGTGCTATTGCCAGAAATATCTCCAGTACATTGCCTCTCTCTGTCTCTCTGTCTCTCTCTGCACGCTTGCACACTAATTCCGCTGTGCTTCAGTGTGTGAAAGTGAAGAAGCACAAGCAAATCTAATGACAAAAAAAACTTATAAAGTAAAGCCCTCGAGAGATTTGGATTGGAAACTTATGCATCATCAAGAAATTCCAGATAGCCTTCATCAGCAGGAAGATAAAAAACTAAGCGGATGCAGAATTAGAGTACTCGATAAAGTGTGCAACATGTTGCAATGTGGTTATGTACGGAGTATGAAGTGTAGGGAGGCTACATCATGTATGCCAAAACCTTTTTCCCTTTGCTGTTTAATGCTTGAGAAAGTATAAAAGTAAAAAAGACATCTGGCATCCTGCGAAATTATAAAGCAGACAGACCAAGTGGAACTGAGAAAACTGTCCCTAGAATGATTGCAATGCTCACCTCAGCATCAAAACCAAGATGAAGATGCATGAAAGATTCGCACTGGGGAGTCCTCTTAACCCTATCTGAATACGACTTCGGGATAACGTCCTCAGGTAACAAACGTAAAGTGTCCCACATAGACGCATTGCTGACGACGGCTTTCTTGGCACGCACGAACTGCAATAGCCCAGATGCAGTTCTTTAATTTGAGTTGATCTTATGATAAAATCCAGTTAAAACAATTTTTAAGTCTTGAAGTTTCCCTAAAAAGTCCACTCACTTGACCACTTCTTAATTTGACTCCAATGGCTCGACCGTTTTCAACAACAATCTTTTCCACATGACTCCTGAGAGAAATCCGTCCACCAAATTTTTGCATTCCCCTGATGAGGGCATCAACAATAGCTCCACTTCCATGAAGAGGGTAGTCAAGACTGCAACCAGGTTTGTACCACTCGGCAAACATGTATATCTGAAAATTGCAGATATAAGGTGTCACCACCTCAGAAGGGTGGATATAAGGTATAAAAAAAGTAAGATACATATTTCAGGCATCCAAGCAATTTGTTGATAAACAACCAGCCAGCTAGAAACTTCAAATACTAGAGGTTACATGCAAGAACTCAGAAATTAATCAGTTAAGGACAGCAGGAATAACTGCATGGAAAGGAGAAAATCTCTCTTGTTAACATCAGGATTCAACATAACCATTTGAGCATCACCCCATTGTTTATTTACTAAAGAAGTTGCTAGAGTTGTAGTTTCTGCAAGATGGTAAACAACACCCAAAAGCAACTCACAACACTGCATAATGTGGTAGAATATAAAAGCTCCAGATGATTGACTATCCTCCTAAACTATTCAATAACAGATACTTAACTTCTCAAACTTTATCAAGTGGGTAAAGATTTAATTCACTGAGCAACACGGTGCATGCTTTGAGGTTTTAAATTTTGCAAATCAATTGATCACAATCTTTATAACTACCAGAAAATACTCTCAAAAGAGCACTAGGGCCAATCATTTCATATACTGTTACAATAGGAACAGGCTATTCACATGGAACTAGTTACACAAGCAGAACTTGTATCAAATAAGTTCGTGAAAGAGAATATGGACATCCCAAGGATAACAATGACCAATCTTAGGAGATTTTCAATATTTAAAAACGTCATAGTTACCATCTCTGCTGAGAGTATACCATTAGATTTCACCCCAGCAAGAAGAAAGGCAAGAAGGTCCACCCAATTCCTTATAAAAGGATCTTTTAGTTCCAATGAGTCAATGATTTCAGAGAAGGGTCTAAGAAGCTTTGTCGCACCAAGAGCACCCTGAGGTCCCATTTGGATAAAAGATTTCAACAAGGAAGGAGCATATCTAGCAGCAGCAGTGGAAAGGACACCCAAATCACCACGAACAGATAGGGGAGGTAGAGCCATTGCAGCTGCGGACATTGGAAGCACTGCATCCTGCAAATTTACATTATTTAAGAAAAGATGAATAGCAGCAAACCAACAGAAAAAGACGCACGCCCTTCAAATTCAAACAAACACATTCATTATAGATAAAATGTAGTGTAAGAGTACCGTTTTATCATAATGGCCACTGATAAATTGTAAAACAAGCATTAAGAGGTTCCGATTTACTTCAACTTCTCATAGTGAGGTCAACATCAATAGTAAGTACTTTTGCTTATAAGCCATTCTAAAATCTTATTTTGGCGTTTGAATCTACAAAGCCATCTTGTTCTTTCTTTACAAATGAGACAGAATAGAACAGGAGATACCATGAGCTTTTTCCATTCTTGCACGGCATTTTGACTTGCATACTTCTCAAGGTCCTGGATAAAGATTTAATTAAAAGAATAAGCAGAAACATACTATAAAATTTAAAACATGGGCATTGACTGAAGATCTACAGAGAATATTACCAGGTTCACAAATTGCCATCACATAAATTCTTTCAAGAACGTATGAAGCAATTATAGTCAACTCTATGTCTCAGCTGTCTCTTTTGAATGTTCCCTGGGTTTGTAATATATCCAATTCACCCTAGGAGGCAGATTACGACACTCCTTAAATTACACTGGAGATCTGTCAACACATTCATGAGGTAATGTTCAATCCAGACAAGACTTCTGTACCTCAAACAAAAAGTTTTCAGTCCACCACTACAAGTATCTAAAAGGTCCTTCATAAGATATCTTGGTTACGCATGTCCAATTACACTCTTTACATTCTCGGCCATGGCAGTCTGCTCAATAAATGCTTTCCTCATAACAGCTTGGTAATCGTCTTTTGCCACAGTGAGCATTTCCATTGTTTAAGTTAATTCTGTTCAGCCCGTGCCAGACACACTTAGCATCATCTGGGAAAACTATGTAAAGACATTCTTTCCCCTTGATATTCGCACCACAATGCCTCGCATCATAAATCGTTTTGGCATTAAGGACACTGTATTAAGCTACCTTATTGTCCATCCAAAAGGGACAACCAGCTTTTTCCACGTTAACATCCATATCCTTGACAACTGAACATTATCAGAATTAAACTAACTTGGGCTCAGCTGTCTGACTATCAGCATATCCGTTTCACATTAAGTAGAACATGATAAATCACCATTCTGTCCTATCTTCAATTAGATAGACGAATTTGGCAATTGGTAAGGTATCATTTTTAAAACTGATACAACATTCATATGTTCATAGATGCACTAAAGCTAAGTCCAATGGAACGTGATGCTATACATATACAGAACCACAGGGAAAAGAAGGATCCACCTTGAAAAACTCTGTTGGACCAATACGTGACAAAAATTCACCTTCTGGTATGTACACCATCCAGGAGTCATAGTTAGCACACGGAACAGACTCTCCTAATGCATCTAATACCTGATACATAAGCAAATGTCGTAATCTATTAATATCGTCCAGAGGTGGAAACAATACAGGAGTATACCAATGGAAAAGCGGCTATATAAACATAAACAATCTGCACTTAATTCATGCTAGTAACAAAACAGCGCAACTTAGAGTGATGGAAATCAGATTACCTGTGCAAGGGGATTTGCCTGAGGACCTCTAGATTGGAAGCCAGAGAACAGAGAAGGACCAGAGTCGAACTTGTACCCCTTAATGTCGAACGCATGAGCAGCGCCTCCCGGTTGGTCGTGGCTCTCCAGCACGAGCACGTCTTGGTTGTATCTGGCAAGAAGCCCAGCGCAACAGAGACCAGCGATGCCACTTCCAATGACCACGACATCAGCCTCAGGCTTCCCTGATACCCAAATACACAACTTCACTTTATCAAAGAAACCCAATTCAAGTACAAAAATTCCATCCAAACAATACTACACTCTCCAAATAGCTATTTCAACAGTGATAACAAATACAATCTGGATCAAAACCAAAAACCAACCCATAAGCATTTGAGAAGGGAACTAAAAAGGGCAATCACTGATTCCGAAAAAAAAAAACAACCCACAAGTGTTAATGCGTTGTACCTGCTTATAACTGACGGAACCGGCAAAATTACCGTCCCACCAACAAGCAAATGACTTGAATCCCCACTCAATTCAAGTTTGCTCTTGCATTTGCGACGGATAATAAAAACACTATTGAAGATAAGCAGATGACGGAGGGAACCTGGGAGAGACTTCTTCTTCTCCTGTGTGGAAGGAGGGGAGTCGTCGGTGGAGATTCGCGCCGAAACGGCTCGCTGCCTCTTGGGGTTACGCACGCATTTGAAAGGCGAGAGAGGAGGACTCCATTGAAGCAAGCCCTGCACGCTCGCCAGTACCATGATGACTTCTGGGGAGAGATGACGAAGAAGCGAGCGAGCGAGTGCGAGTGCGAGTGAAGTAGAAGTTGAAGCTACAGCTGCTCTGCGAGCCTTCGATTTGCAGAGAGGGAGAGGCTGCAGTTGCGGTCGTTTGTGGTCGTGTCGTTTGGTTTCGTTTGTAGCTTCAAGCCCGCCACGTCGTCCCCTGTTTCCGGGGAAAGGATATTGTTTGAAGAGCCGGCGGTCGTTTTTCGTCGCTAATGAGAAAAAAAATTGTATTTTCGTGTGTGCAACAAGGAAGAGAAAGTATCCTTTTATTTGATTTAACTTAAATTCAGAAATTCATAAGTACTAGATATGGTTATTACGCCGATCTTTTTTAATTGCCATTTCACGCATAGTGTTGAAATCATCTGATTATTATTCATTAATACCAATTATGCATGAAATTCGAAAAAAAATAATCTGGATTTTGGCTTTGGAAATAGCAGTGGGTTTCTCCATCATACAAAGAAGATATATATATGGTATTATAAACTTGTAACAAATCATAAATATTCCCCTCATTTTAACGAATTGTTAAGTTTCATGTTTCTGCATTTGTTTAGTATAATTACCTGTAAAACTGAGTTTAAGGGCATTTCAAAAATTATTTCAAACTAGAGGAGCCTCGACAATGTAGGCTGCATCAGGGATTGGGGACTTGGGCGGGACATTCTATGACACAGACAAAAAATGGCTAAACCATCCCACTTTAGTTCTGATTGACCTTATGATGGTTATGTTAACGAACAAAATGGTTAAGACATCTCATATAGTTACGAGACACTTGGAAATGTTCACATGGTTTGACAAGGATTGGTGAGAGGTTGCTCAGGAAAAGTTTACTTGTGGCACTTCTTGGGAGCCCATGTGAGTGCCCTTGAAGGACTATAATTGGCATTCTGCTTCATTGCTATATCGTCGCAAGATGGATGGCTTTTTAGCAGTTAATAGTCCGGTGTTCTATTGGCACCCTAGCAGCCCACGCTGTGTGTTTGGTTGAAGAGAGTACATGCATGCAGGTGTATTGTTTCGTGATAGTGGATGAAGAATCAAGGTAAAAAGAGAACAAGTCCAAGGATTCATATAGAGAATGTAATTCAAAATATCATAAATCCCTCCGTACTTCCTAGATGGTTTCTATATCATTGGATGTCTCAAAAAAGCAGAGAAGAAATGTCCTTTCAACACGTGACTTGTCTGTGCTGCTGTCTTCCGCCTTCCAACTGGTGGACAAAAGCGCAGATTTCGGCATGGTCCTCCAATCACAATGGTAGGTTACGACAAAATACATAATGAATTTCAAGTGATGCTACTAATAAGTTATGTCGAAGTTGATCCCAGGTAGTCGATACTTACTTGTTGAGGGGTTTGATTGCTAGTAATGCGATTGCCTTTGTAGAGGAACCGCACAGTCTGCACATCTAGTTGCTGTATTTTGCAATAGATGCCGAACATCTTAGATAGCCTCACTCTCCTGTTCATTTCGAAGTATAGCATATGATTGTCCCGCAAGTTGAATGAGGTGCTCAGCATTGAAACAGACAACACATCAGAGTGGATTACTTCACATGTGGCTTATGTGAAGAATGGATGTAATCTTCCCATTCGAAATTGCCCTAATCAATACATCTTCACTATTACCGTTCTTAATTTCCCTCACTTGTTGATTCTACTTTGAGGACTTTGATACAGTATCCTCCTTCCCGCATATATCTCTTTGGCACCAGAGACTAGATCGAAAAATTAAGTGCATGATTCATTGTGACTCCTACACTTACGACATTGACCTACGCAACTTAAAGGAAGGAACAAAGAGGAACCGGCGGTCTGCATGAAACATTGGATTCACAATGTGCGAGGTGATCAGCATCAACGTAGTAGGACAAATGGCCAATATGGCGTCGCACCAAATGTTTTAAAACACAAGTCTCCACTTTGAACTCTTTCTTTTCCATTTTAGGGCATTTTGAGTTTTTGCAAAAGGATGCCACATTGATGGAAACCTTGCAAACTCTATGCCCTCATCCTCTATCACTCCTAAATTTTGTGTTTAAACAACTCTAGCAGCACAAAACAATTGTATGATCTGCTCATGGGTCTTGGCTAAAAAGAGCAACAATTGAAACTCCACTGTCACTTGCAATAAAATCGGATCTTTAGCTGACCTAACCTCTAGAAGTAAAACAACAAACAAACCCAGACACAAATAAGACACACAAGTGCCCAGAAAGTAAAACCTTCGATGAAATCGAGCTAACCCACTGAAGAAATTAAAGCAACATCATTGCACCATCACAGCTGCAAAAGATGCCATCTTAATGCAGGCGAGAGAGAGAAGAATATGGGATGGATACCAAACTCTGTATACATGCACTTTCGTAACTACTCACAAGGTTAACTCTTAAATGGACACGAAGGCATGATTAAAAACAATATAACTTAGCACTAGTTGAAAGCTTAAAAAATTTAAATTGTTCAACAAATAGATGAGGGCAGATTGAATGTAGATACTAACAGATTTTACTTTGCAATTCTAGGGAGGTTATCAATAGTTACGTCGAGATCATCTATTAAGCAATTGACAAATACAATTAAAACAATTTGCAGTAGATTGGATCTTCTCTCGTGTCGAGTGGCACGGCCTTCATAAGATGCCCATGATAATGTGTTTGCTCAATATACAAAACCGATATATCAACAAGAATTCAACATATTTGATTGACTATAATATGACAAGTACAAAACAAAGGAATAAATTAATATTTGGTAATGGATCACAATAAATAATTTATATTTTATATATGAATAGTTCCCAAATATTTTTGAAGATAAATGGATTTGATAATAGAAAACAAAGTTGAATTTTGATTGTTATTAATAGTTATAAAGACTTATCATTGGCGAGCATCAGGCAAAACCTCTTTCACATTGTGATCTCTATTTCTCGTGCGACGGCCTTCTTGCGGTGCATGGGGTGGACCCGCCGCGTCGCTGCATCGTCAAGCGACGCAAGCAAAGTCACATGGCACCGCGAATTCCTTGTTTTGCCCTTTCCCCTACGGAGAAAACCTGGATCTGTTTTCAAGGTTGATTTTTCGAATGCTCATGTCGTTTTTACAAGCATCGTGCGTCCGGATTGTTGGGATATAATATGCAGAATTATCAGGATCTTGCAATTTACGTCAACGTGAAATCACCCCAGAGAAATAAGCAAGAAAAATAAGAACACCAGAAATTTACGTGGTTGGGGTTAAATCTAGGTTTGGGAAACACTTGAGCGATTGAGCGATTGTAAACTCTGATTCTCCGATTTTAATGGATTATTTGCTGCTGGCTCTCCCCGTGGATGTAGGTACCGATACTCGGACCGAACCACGTAAATTTCTGGTGTTCTTATTTTTCTTGCTTATTTCTCTGGGGTGATTTCGCGTTGACGTAAATTGCAAGATCCTGGTAATTCCGCATATTATATCCCAACAATTGGTATCAGAGCTTGGGTTTGGATTTCTTGATTGTGATTTGGGGCTTTTGCTTGTCTGATTATTATCTGGAAATTCTATTACTGCAATTATGTCTGAGAGGAAATCTGAGATTGAGAAGTTTGATGGGAGCAATAACTTTGTGTTATGGAGCATTAAGATGCGAGCTTTATTGACAACACAAGGTTTGGCTAAGGCACTAGATGGTGAAGATGAGTTGCCAATTATAATGAAAGCTTCAGAGAGGGTAGAGCTTATGGAAAAAGCAAAGAGCATAATCCTATTAAATTTGTCGGATGAGGTCTTACTAGAGGTTATTGAGGAGAAGGATGCCGCAGAATTATGGGCAAAACTTCAAGCACTCTATGTGAAGAAAGGTTTGAACAATCGCTTGTACATGCTGAAGAAGATGTTTCAATTTAGATATACTGAAGGTACGTCTATCAGAACCCACCTAGATGAATTTAATAAACTCATGTTGGATCTGAAGAACGTTGGTAAGATACTTGATGATGAAGAACAGGGCATGATGTTGTTAGCCTCTTTACCAGAGTCATGGGAGCACTTTACTGATTCACTGTTGCAGGGGCGTACTACAATTACCTCAGAGGAGGTAAAGTCCGCCTTATTCTCTAAGGAGTGGCAGAGAAAGTTGCGAGATGACGGTCTAGCCAAAGGAGCAGCGCAAGCACTGACGATTCGAGGTAGAGAACAACATCGAGAGCATAGTAGCAGCAGAGGTAAAAGCAGATCAAAATCACGCCATAGAAAGTCCAAGGGACGCGTGAAGTGCTTTGAGTGTCACGAGGAGGGGCACATCAGGAGAGATTGTCCAAAGAGGAGGAATAAAGTTGATAGGCAGAATGCCACAAACAATGTGGCAAACGTTGCTGAGGGGAGCACTAGTGATGCAGAAGCTGTCTTATGTGTGACTGCTACTTCGTCAGGAGACGAATGGGTGCTAGATTCGGGGTGTTCTTATCACATGACGCCTCATAAGAACTGGTTTACTACTTACCAGACTGCAGATGGTGGTAGGGTTCTTTTGGGGAATAATGCAGTCTGTAAGGCTGTGGGGATAGGGACAATTCGGATCCGGATGCACGATGGGGTGGTTCGCACATTGACAGATGTGAGGCATGTACCGGAGCTCAAGAAGAACCTTATTTCTCTGGGGACACTCGATGACATCGGGTGTAGGTACACCGCTGAAGGTGGAGTACTGAAGATCTCTCGAGGTGCTATGACAGTGATGAAGGGGAAGAAAATAAATACTCTCTATCATCTACTGGGAGAGACCGTGACCGAAACCGCTGCAGTTTCATCAGGTGAGTCAGATTCTGACTTGACTCAATTATGGCATATGCGTTTAGGGCACATGAGTGAGGCAGGTATGACGATGTTGAGTGAAAAAGGGTTGTTGAAAGGTCAGAAAACAGGGAAGTTGGACTTATGTGAGCACTGCATCTATGGGAAGCAGCACCGAGCAGCACCGAGTTAAGTTTACAACAGCTATTCATTCGACCAAACGACCAGTTGAATATATTCACTCAGACGTCTGGGGCCCGTCTTCGGTTCCTTCGAAAGGAGGTGCCCGATATATGCTGACATTTATCGACGATTATTCGAGGAAGGTATGGGTTTACTTTCTGAAGCACAAATATGATGTGTTTGATCGGTTCAAGAAATTTAAGGCATTGATTGAGAAGCAGTCAGATAAACAAATCAAGTGCCTGAGAACCGATAATGGCATGGAGTTCTATGGTAAAGATTTTACTGAGTTCTGCGAGAAAGAAGGTATTGTAAGACACCGCACAGTACCTGGGACACCACAGCAGAATGGCGTTGCAGAACGGAAGAACAGAACTTTGCTTGAGCGAGCTCGATGCATGCTTTCGCATGCAGGACTTGGCAAGGAATTTTGGGCCGAAGCAGTAAACATGGCATGTTACCTGGTAAATCGATCTCCATCGTCTGCTATCGAGTGGAAGACTCCTGAGGAAGTATGGTCGGAGAAACCTGTTGATTACTCCGGATTACGTATATTCGGATGTCCTGCGTATGCTCATGCGAGTGATGGTAAGCTTGAGCCGAGGTCGAAGAAGTGCATATTTCTGGGTTATGCACATGGGGTGAAAGGCTACCGGCTGTGGTGCACTGATCCCAGATCACCCGGTTTTCTAATCAGCAGAGATGTGATCTTCGACGAGACTGTAATGCTTCAACGGAGGAGTTCTGAGACACAACCAACAGAGAAGACAGATCATGGTGTCATTAGTGAGGTGGAGCTTCAGGTGGAGACTCCAGAGACCTTGAAGGTAACAGAAGTTGAGACTGCAGATGAAGCCGCAGTTCCTGAAGTCGGTGATAATGAACAACCAGCAAAGCCGCAGCAGACTATAGCCGCAGATAGACAGAGAAGGCAAATTAAATCACCGGTACGTTATGGTTATACAGATATTGCTTATGCATTGACTGTAGGTGATGAGGTGGAGACAGATGAGCCTTCGTCTTACTCTGAGGCGATGGCTAGTTTGGAGTCATCGCAGTGGCTAGGGGCTATGAGTGAAGAGATGGAATCTCTCCATCGAAATCAGACATGTGAGCTGGTCAAAGTACCCAAGAGTCAAAAGATTGTCGGAAGTAAATGGGTCTTCAAACGGAAAGAGGGCATTCCCGGGGTTGAGGCAGCAAGGTATAAGGCGAGACTTGTGGCGAAGGGGTATACACAGCGTGAGGGCATTGACTACAGTGAGGTGTTCTCTCCTGTGGTAAGACATACTTCTATTCGTGTTTTACTTGCCTTAGTTGCTTCGCAGGATCTCGAGTTAGAGCAGCTAGATGTAAAAACTGCGTTTCTTCATGGTGAATTGGAGGAGCAGATTTACATGAGGCAACCAGAGGGATTTGCTATTCCGGGTAAGGAAGATCATGTTTGCTTGTTAAAGAAATCTTTGTATGGGCTGAAACAATCTCCTAGACAGTGGTATAAATGTTTTGATACTTTAATGGTTAGTCAAGACTATTCAAAAAGTCAGATGGACAGCTGTGTTTACTATAGGAGATTGGAGAATGGTTCTTTGATTTATCTACTCTTATATGTTGATGATATGCTGATAGCAGCTAAGAATATGTCTGATATTGATGTGCTGAAGAGGCAGTTAAATGCTGAATTTGAGATGAAAGATTTAGGTGCTGCAAATAAAATTTTGGGTATGAAGATTTTGCGTGACAGGGTTGCAGGAGTTTTACATCTATCTCAAAAGAAATATATTGAGAAGATTGTAGCACGTTTTAATATGCAGTCGGCAAAATCTGTAAGTACACCTTTAGCGAAGCATTTTAAACTTTCAGATAAATTATCACCGTAGACTGAGGAGGAGGAGGAGCATATGTCCTATGTTCCTTATTCTAGTGCCGTGGGTAGTATTATGTATGCTATGGTGTGCACTAGGCCTGATATTTCACAAGCTGTGAGCGTGGTTAGTCGCTATATGAAGCACCCTGGTAAAGCTCATTGGGAAGCTGTGAAATGGATCCTCAGATATTTGAAGGGGACAACAGACGTGGGTATAATATATCGGAGGGACAGCAATGGCAGTGAGACCACTGGTTTTGTGGACTCGGATCACGCCGGTGACTTGGATGATTGCAGATCTTTAGCAGGGTACATGTTTACGCTAGCGGGTGGTGCAGTTAGTTGGAAAGCATCCTTACAGGATCACATTGCCTTGTCTTCGACCGAGGCAGAGTACATGGCACTAACCTCTGTAGCAAAGGAGGCGATATGGTTACAAAGTTTGCTCTCGGACTTTGGGTTAGAACAGAAAAGTGTGGATATACACTGTGATAACCAAGGTGCGATATATTTAGGGTATAATCCAGTTTATCACGAGCGAACGAAACATATCAACATCAGGTACCACTTCATCCGAGATGTCTTAGCTAAGGGTATTATTATTGTTAAAAAGATTGCTAAAGCAGATAACCCGGCAGACATGATGACTAAGTCTGTTCCTTTGGCGAAGCTCAAGCTCTGCTTGAGCTCTATTGGCGTCTGTGGAGAGTGAGCGCCCATCGGGGCGTTGGGAGAGCAGCATGGATGATGAGCACTATAACTTGGTTTCAAACATCGAGCCAAGGTGGAGAATTGTTAAATATGACTCGAGTTTGAGTGTTTGCGAAAATGCGATTCACTGGATTTTTGCAGATTACAAAAGAGGAAATAAAATAATATTTAAATTTGGAGGAAAGTTTCCTCTTAGCTGCGGAATCGTGAAATCGCCGAAGTCTTCTTTGCTTTCCGAACGACGCCGCTGCAACCATACGGAAAGAAAGAAGCTGTTGAAGTCCACGCATAAAAGAAAAGAAAATAAAAGGGTGGGTCCCACTTATGGGCACACTCACATCCGAATGAAGAAGTTCTTCAGATGCGTGAAGAAGCCAATATCCTGGTGGGCCCAGGTCAAAGGTTTGACCTTCTGGGCCCACGTATAAAAGCAAAAGAAAACTGCAGGTTTTCTTGGCTCTGGTCGAGAAGCTGCGCGAAGCAAGAAGCCGCACATCCAACATTCTTTGAAGCCGCAAGTTACGGGAAGCTTTGAAGAGACACGCGCGTTAAACTTTGAGTTTTGTCGCGTGGTAATTTTGCGTTGTGAGTTTATACCCAATTGAGTTGTTATTTATAAACACTTAGGGTTTGGGGTTAAATCTAGGTTTGGGAAACACTTGAGCGATTGAGCGATTGTAAACTCTGATTCTCCGATTTTAGTGGATTATTTGCTGCTGGCTCTCCCTGTGGATGTAGGTACCGATACTCGGACCGAACCACGTAAATTTCTGGTGTTCTTATTTTTCTTTTATGCGTGGACTTCAACAGCTTCTTTCTTTCCGTATGGTTGCAGCGGCGTCGTTCGGAAAGCAAAGAAGACTTCGGCGATTTCACGATTCCGCAGCTAAGAGGAAACTTTCCTCCAAATTTAAATATTATTTTATTTCCTCTTTTGTAATCTGCAAAAATCCAGTGAATCGCATTTTCGCAAACACTCAAACTCGAGTCATATTTAACACGGATAATTGGTCTTTTGCTTCGATCGTGTCTCTTGTTAACCGTTTTGGCCACCCCACTATTTTACCAAGTCAATTACCGAATCAATTAACTAGAGTGGATGGGCACTGACTCTCTCTCTCGCTTCTGCGAGTTTTCTCTCTACCATCAGGGTAGCGTCCACCCCCCTTTTTTTCCTTAAACCCTAATCCCTAAATCTCTGGTTTTCTTCCAGATTACAGTTCCATACTCCTGTCTTGGTTACAAATAGGAAAAATAAAAAAGTTCTGTAAGTATTACAAATGGAAAACCCCCCAGCGTTTCTCCAGATGTTCTTCTGGTTTCCATCCGGTTCGGACGATCATGATCGAAAGTTATCCAGGTGAAGTAATACTGTGATATTTGAGTTTGTGTTGTGTAGATCCCATTTACTTTTCTTGTGTTGTTGTTGGGCTGATGTGATCGGTGCGGAAATTCGGACAATGATGTAGATGGGTTGTCAACGGAGAATGGATCTGGTTACCGCTGATGCTGGGCTGTCCTGGGGATGTTGATTGGATAGATCTGGTATTATCTAGATAATCGACTGATAGTGAGAGAAAATGGAAAGTAAAGAAGAAAATGAGATGCGAGTGGCTGCCTTATGTAAAAGTTTAGGGAACCTGTGGTCCGAGGAAGATGTAGTCGAAGTGTCTGTTGAAATACCTCTACAGAAAAGGGAGGAATGCTGTCGTACTCTCTTCGGCAAATTGTATTCCAGACCAAATGTGAATTTCCCTGCTTTTATCACAACAATGAAAAAAGCTTGGAAAACAGAAGGGGTTCTGTGTACTCAGAAGGAACCAGGGCACTTTACATTTGTCTTTCAATCAGAAGAAGATAAACAGAGAGTTATGAGGAGTTCACCTTGGTCATATGCAACTAATTTGCTTGTCCTGAAACAGTGCCTCCCTGAAGTCCCTGAACATTGCTATGAATTCAATAGGGCTGCTTTCTGGGTGCGCATTGGAGGAGTTCCACCTGGTTGGAGATTAGACACAGTGTTTTCTAATCTGGGGAAAAGGATGGGAAAAGTACTTGAAGTTCAACTCGATTCCACCAATAATGTCCAGAACAGGGGAGGTAGAGTTAGAGTAGAGATAGATCTGACTTCACCTTTGAAAGCGGGAGCTATTCTGGATATTGGAAACAACTGGCTGTGGGTGGAGTTCAAGTATGAGCATCTACCACATTATTGCTACTCCTGTGGCAAAGTTGGGCACTATGCAACAGATTGCCTTGAGATCCCTTATGCAACTTCACCTTGGGCAGTGAACAAAAAAGGGTTATTTGTACCCTGGTTGAAAGCAAAAAATATTGATCATAGTCCTTACTGGGAGGCTTTCTATGGGAAAAATGAGAAGGAATTGACAGTAGAAGAGATAATTCCTACCACTCTCTCTCAACCGACTGGAATGAACCCCACTACTCAAGGGGCAGGGGTAGCCTATGATATGCAAATTGTTGCAAGCTGCAAAAAACGATCAGAAAGCAGCACAGATCAGGAGATTAGCCCAGCAGGTGGAACTACTTTAGTGGAAGACAGAGATCGTGGCAAATAGATAGTCTGTCCTGACTCCTTAAACCCACGGCTATTAAAAGTGGGGAAAAATAGCAAGAAAACCATGAAAGTTCAAAAGGCAAAAAAACATAAATGCATACCAACAACATCCTCTCTCCTTATAGATGAAGTAGACCTTCTGGAAACCCCAGTGAAATTGCTTCAAGATGGGCACGAATGGGCTTTGGTGGCTAGCCCTAATAAGCCACTACAGAAGCCATGAAAATCGTGAGTTGGAATTGTTAGGGGCTGGGCAACCCCCTGACAATCTAGGAATTAAGAGCCTTAACTGCTCTCAAAGGCCCAAACTACTTTTTCTCATGGAGACGAAGAATAAAGCAACGATGGTGGAAAAGATTTGCAAACAGCTTCAATTCCAGAATCTCTACTTGGTTAATCCAATGGGAATAGCGGGGGGATTGGCTATCATGTGGCAAGAAGAAATTGCTTTAAAGGTGCAAGCAAGTTAAAAACAGTTCATAGATGTGCGATGTACTGATCCATACAGCAAACAAATGATGCAGATCACCTTCCTACATGCTTCTACTGATTTTGGGGAACGTCTGAACTTATGGAAAATGTTGGGTAATCTCAAACCTATAACATCTACTCCATGGATATGTATGGGAGACTTCAATGAAATACTTTATGTATGGGAGAAAGTAGGGAAAAAAGAAGTGGACAACAGTAGAATTGCAGCATTCAGAAATATGCTTAATGACCTATCTCTAATGGATGTAGACAGCCATGGATGCGCATTCACATGGGCAAATAACATGGACGGATCATATTTGGTTAAAAAGAGACTCGACAGAGTGCTCTGTACATTAGAGTGGAGAGTCACCTTTCATGAAGCAGAAGTTCAGGCTCTTCCAGCTATTGGATCTGACCATAGCCCCTTAGTCCTTCGTCTGCATCCTAGTTTTAAGAAGAGGAAGAAACAATTCAAATTGGAAGCTTACTGGACAGATCATGCAGATTATCAGAAAGCTATCCAACAAGTGTGGGCAGAAAACACACCTCAATCCTCCTCATTTGCAGGGAAATTAGGGAGAACATCACAAGTACTTACAAAGTGGAGCAAAGAGAGGTTTGCTAATGCTTAAACGCAGATCAAAGAGCTGAATAAAGCTTTAATAGCAATTACGAATCAAACACCCCAGCATACAAGCAAGAAGGAAGGGCAACATATCATCAGTCAAATAGACACACTAAGAAAACAGGAGGAACAGTTCTGGGGAATGAGATCACACATTAAATGGCTACATTGAGGAGATCAAAATACTAGATATTTTCATGCTATGACAATCAAAAGAAGGCAGCAAAACCGTATCACAATGTTGCAACTAGAAGATAATAGCTGGTGCAGGGATCCCTTAACTCCAGACGTAGTCGTTGCATTCCACTGTTTCGTTTTCTATCCGCCGTTTCAAGTTCTGACAATGCTGCTTAGTGCGTGCGTGCGTGCGTGCGTGCGTGCGTGTGCGTGCGTGCGTGAGAGAGAGATAGAGAGAGACGCTTGACTGTGAATGTCTGTCGCCGGGTTTTTGGTTTTCTCTCTGGGCGTCTGCTCTATTTGCCGTTTGTTTGGTTAATCAAGGCTTATCCTTCTTCGTGTCCTTAGGAAAGGTCCGGCTCCGTGATGCCACTGGATGATAAAACAGAGATCAAGTTGTTGTCGTGTGAAGTGCCGAAAATAAGGTTGCTTCAGAGTTTGAGCATTCAAGGGAGCAAGGGACCACAGTTATGATTGTCTAATATCATTGCCACTTGATATATAAATTATGAGGAATCAGTCTACAGAATCTAGACAGACAGCTTAAATTTATGGTTTTTAAGCAAAAGTCTAGTCAACACATGCATGACTGTAAGAAACAACGCGAGTTGATGAAAATGACAGCAGTTGCTTGCTCTATGGTCAACTATATGTGCTCAGTAATTTTGCATGTTTTCTATGGTCAACTGTATGTCTCGAGCAAATGTGCACGTGCATGTGCATGTGATATCCATGTGTAGCAAGCCAATTAGTGGCCATGCGTGTTTTTCTACTGAAATTACCTGCTAGCACCTTTCTGATAAAAGAAAGTGTTGAACAGTTGAAATGGGTTGCGGTGTAGCTGTTCTGCCTGAGTGTCACGAGCTGACTTTTGCAGAAGCTTTGAGCAGTCACACATTTGACGTCTAACTATCTAGTACCTACTGGCATGGCGTAGTATAATGGATAGTGTTTGTCAAGCTAGATGTGCAATAGTGAACTTCCGGCTTGAGATATGGCTTGAGATATGTAATGCTCCTTGATGAGCTTAGCATCCTGTTGGAGTGTATAGTTTTGTTGTTAAGATGTGCAATAAGTATTTCAACAATGTTAAATTTCTCAAAACAGGAGTGATGCATTTCAATTTTCTTTTATAATAGTTGAATATAGAAAGAAAATAATAAATGATATCCTTCTTGGTTGGTGTAAAGAATTATCGTAAAGTCAGGGTCAGCAGGTGCTGAATGCTGCCCATCGCCCTTAAATCCTATATTAACTTTGATTGATGTACATAAGGCTTCCTGATCTGTCCTGATATATTGTTTGTAGGGACCTTGACCCTCTATATGACGTCGTCAAGCACAAAGAATACAAAGATAAGTGTTACGAAGGCCTGATGTCTCAAGTATGCTGAGGTCAGTTGTTTGTTGTGTTTTATAGTAACATTCAAAGAGTTTTTACTTTTTTTCCTGTGCTTTTGGGACGTTTCAGTTGAACACCACTTTATGCAGCTTTTACCATGGGAATGAAATTTAACAGGCGAATCGTTGAGATTCTTCTCACCAATAGTCATATGCACCAGGTTTAAGTCTAGTCAACACATGCGTGACGTTTCATACCCTGCATTCGTGGATTATGTCAAGGTACGTCGCTCAATAAATTGTCTCTTCAAGGGATTGCATTGTTTCTTTTAGGCTATAATATTTCTCTATTTAATTTCCTCTGAACTTTGATTTCTTCTCAGGCTTGGCTTGTTTTGATGGACCTAGGAATAAGGGAGACTGATGCATCTCAAATTATAGCCAACCGTGAAGCGCAGCATCGGTATCTGACTTTGAGAGCAGAAAAGGTTAATCACCTGGTCACTCATCTCCTCCCCTATCTTCATCTACAGCCTACTTGCGAATTTTATTTATTACATGCACATGCAGAGACCAGTGCTACCACCGATGGTCTAAAGTATTAAGCGAAGTGTTATAGGTGCATCTAAAATTATGCCGTTGCTCTTATGTTTCTTTGATTCCTTTTCAATCTATAACTTATTTAATTTTTGAGTCGAAGATCCGGGTTATGAAGTTTTGAAAAGGTTATTAGGGGAGACACATGCAAAGATAGAAATGTCATTTACAGCTATTCATACATCTACATCACCATTGCATATTAGAATTACAGTTACTTATCTCTTGTCATGAAACATAGAATGAAGTCCGGAGCTTCCTATTCGACGGAGTTGATTCACTAGGCAGCAAAACATTTTTGGATTACTTACCAGAATATCCATGTCAAGAAGGCAGAGTCAATTAGAAGAGAAGCATACTCGGGAAAGGAGAATCTATAGGAAACTGTAATGACTAACTTGCCCTGTTCATTGCACTTCTGTTGCCACCTTTTCCAGGTCTGTTTCATTGTGCTACTGCACTTAACTAGTGCATCATAAGTGAGTTTTTCTCTCTTCACGCTAGCAACTTCCTTTCAGGTTTGGTTATTTATTTCTCACATTGACAAAATTGTTATTTTAGTCATTTGAAATTTTGCTTATTCTTGTAGGAATAGGATACGACCTTGATCTGTAAATATGGTGCAAGAGTTTGAAAATGCAGCTACACGTATTTAAATGCGCCTATCTTTGCTGTAAGCAACTTTCTATTGCCTATTGATTTGAGTAGCAACTCGAGGCCTCATTTAATTCAGTGGTCGTTGAGTATATGTGAAGTTTTCTTATTTTGTCGTGGTTGAAATCGAAATCTGAACATTTCATTTTCTTTCCTCTCTCAGGCTTCTGGGCTTCTGCTATTCCCGCTATGGATGGTTCCTTGGTAATTGCCCGTGACAAACGGTGTGGAGGCGAGCCTATTTTTAGGACGTTCATCCATCAAGGTGTGTCATTCAACTATATCCTTGATTTGTCGCTATGAATGCAAACAGCGAGTAATAAAAACAACTAACACAAATGCAAAAGATTAAGCCTAAATTAGCAAAAAAAAAAAAAAAAGACTGAATTAACACAATTGTAGTACAGATACGACTTTTTTGATAATTTTCCCATACTCATACTTACCCCTTATTTTCTTCATTGTTCTCTATTAACTTACCCGGAAGTAGTAACACTATGCATGAATATTTAAATCTTATGCATCATTTATAACAAAAAACAAAAATAATATGAAGAACCTGTACCATCTGCACCCTATATACTTTTCTTGTGTAGGGAACGACTCCATCGTGCCATGCGTGATTGATATCATTTTGAACAATATAGAGTGCATTCAAATTTCTTCTATCATTGAATTCCTTTCATTGATTCTTTGCTTGACATCGTTAAATGTACACGCTGCGTTTTATGTGAAATGCAACAGGGAGGGTTAAGGATATGCCTAAATTTAGATATAGACGAGTTTTGCTGATTGCTTAAGCTTTGAACAAAACAATCTTAGAGGAGTTGTTCAATGACTGGAGCTGTTTAGTTAAAGTGAATGACGATGGTGCACAGTAGAGATTGATGGAGGAGAAGTAGGGATGGCATCTGTTGGTGGTTGATGTTGATAGGCGAATGCAACGCTTGATAATGGAGATCCCGTGATAGACAATAGGTGATTGATGGTGAAGTAACGTGCTGATATATTGGTGAAGGGAAGTTTGATTGTTGGTGTTCTGATCTGGCTATGATTTTTTGTATTCTCAGTCTTTAAGAGGAAGACAGTGAGCATAGATAATAGATATAAGAAGGAGAATAAAAAAAAAAAAATAGGAATAGCGGATTATGGATGTTTGGGATTGTTTCAATAGTGGAATTCGGTTCAATTTTCGAACTTGAACTGCTTTCGGAGAGTTCCATTTTTCTGATAATTTGAAAGCTTTAGTTTGTGGGCTTGATAAGTGTCGCGACCTCCATTTTTTCGGCGCCCGATCGGGGCGGGCGCCTAAGGAGGCTAATGGCTCGGCTGGATTAGCTAAGCCCGGACTCTCCCAAGTCCACCAATTCACGACTTTAATGGTCTAAGTTTTTAACCTGTAAGTTAATTTTTAAAACGGAGTCGCCACTAATCAATTTGGGGTGGGTTGATTAGAAACCCATGCGAAATATTGGGAGAAATATTCGCTCATGCGCAACCAGAGAAATTAGGATCGGGGATTTGATTACACTAGTTAATCACTAATGCCCTTTCGGTACCTAACCTTGTTTAAACCCTGAGGTTTTTTGGATGTTTAAGGGATTTTCCACGCACTTTGGAAAAAAACATTTTTTGAACCTTTTTCCATTTTTTTTGGACATAAAAGGGATTCTTTTTGGATTTTTGGTATTTTTTTGGAAAAATACAAGTTTTTTGGCTTTTTCCGGATTTTTGGCATTTTTTTTTTTTTGGGAAAATACAAGTTTTTTTGGCTTTTTCTAGATTTTTGGCATTTTTGGAAAATATGGAATATTTTTGATTTTTTGATTTTTGATTTTGATTTTTTTTGGAAATAAAATATTTTTTATATTTTCTGCTTTTTTTTTGGAAATTAAAAATATTTTTAAATATTTTTTGAAAATAAACTATTTTTTTGGATTTTTTTAAACGCCGAACGCACTCGGGCCCGCGTTGCGGGCCCGGCTCGGATTTTTCAGCATTTTTTTTTTTTTTTTTTTTATTGAAACGACGTCGTTTTGGGGGGGAACCGGCGAAACCCTACCCGGTTCCCCCGACCCGGGTCCGACCCAATGACCCGGGTCCCGCTTTTTTTTTTTTTTTTTTTTTAAAACAAGACTGTGTCGTTTTGGAAAAAGGGGGGGAAACCCTACCCGGTTCCCCCCGACCCGGGTCCGACCCAACGACCCGGGTCGCGACCCGAAAAAATCGGGAACCCTAGGGTTCCCGATTCGCGGCGCTGAGGAGGAGGACACGGCGACGGCGACGACGGCGGCGGTGGTGGCGACGGTGGCGACAGGGAGGGGGGGAGTGAGCGCGATGGCGGCGGCAACTACCTGGCGGTGGTGCGGCGACAGCGGCGACGGCGGCGACCCACGCGGACTCCCTTCTCCTTCGGCTTCGCCCTCTCTCTCTCTCTCTCTCTCTCTCTCTGCGGGCTTCAGATCCGCAGCCGTGAGACCTCGGACCCCCCTGATGTCTCTCAGTAGGGTACCCGAGGTCAGCGACTTCGAATCCTCTCCCTCTCTCTCTGCCTTCTCCCTTGCTGCTTCTCCCTCCGGCGAACCTCGGATCTGTGGCCGCTCGACCTCGGACCTCCCCTGAAGTCTCTCAGTGGGTTGTCCGAGGTTGGCAAGCCCCAGATCTGGCTCTCCCTCGCTCTGTGTGTGTTCTTGGCCTTCGTCGGGGGCCTATTTATAGGCGGAGGGTGTGCCGGTCGACGGAGGTTCGGCCGTCGTCCGGCGTGCGTCGACCGGCCCTAGGTGCGGCCGAACCGGCGTCCCATCCGCCACCTATCCGCCAGCTGCTCCCTATGCGCGTCGCCGTCCGCTCGTCCATCCGGCATCGCGCCCTCTGCGCGTGTGCTGCAGAGCCGGATGGAGGAGGAAGAAGGAGGGGGAAGGGTTTTGGTCGCGCGGGCCGGGCCGAGAGGGCCCGCGCGAGGGAGAGAGAGCCCAATGGGCTGCTCTTTCTTCTTTTTGTTTTAGTTTTGCTTTTGTTTTGTTTTTTTTGTTGTTTTGTTTGTTTATTTATTATCCGAAAGAGATGAACTAAAATAAAGTAAAACCTAATGAAAATTTAGGCGTCAACAGCTGCCCCTCTTTGAAGGTGAGCTCGCAGAGGTTGCATTCAAAGACAAACTGATGCCTAAATTTTATCCATACATGCGTAGCAGATTATATTTTATTTGGGACCTATTATCCTATGCAAAAAGAGCAATATAACATTACATATACTAAGACAGCTAAGAAGATACCTGTAATTACTTACCGAGAGTGAGTGAGATAGGGTGTGAACCCCGAGTTTTGGCAAGTATCAAGGTGTCATCTTACCTGGTGATATGAGAGGGTTGCTTCTCTAGGACCCGAACTATTCTTCGGTCGCCTGTTAGAGCAATCAACGATTTATCTAGGACCCGAACCTTTATTCGGTCGCCTTGACGGGAAATTGCTTCTCCAGGACTCGAACCATTCTTCGGTCGCCTGTTAAAACAATCAATGATTTGTCTAGGACTCGAACCTTTCTTCGGTCGCCTTGACGGGAAATTGTTTCTCCAGGACCCGAACCATTTTTCGGTCGCCTGTTAAAACAATCAATGGTTTGTCTCGGACCCGAACCTTTCTTCGGTCGCCTTAACGGTAGACTGTTTCTCCAGGACTCGAACCATTCTTCGGTTGCCTGTTAAAACAATCAATGATTTGTCTAGGACTCGAACCTTTCTTCGGTCGCCTTGACGGGAAATTGTTTCTCCAGGACCCGAATCATTTTTCGGTCGCCTGTTAAAACAATCAATGGTTTGTCTCGGACCCGAACCTTTCTTCGGTCGCCTTGACAGTAGACTGTTTCTCCAGGACTCGAACCATTCTTCGGTCGCCTGTTAAAACAATCAATGATTTGTCTAGGACTCGAACCTTTCTTCGGTCGCCTTGACGGGAAATTGCTCCTCCAGGACCCGAACCATTCTTCGGTCGCCTGTTAGAGCAATTAGGGGTTTGTCTCGGACCCGAATCGTTCTTCGGTCGCCGTGACGAGAAATTGCTTCTCCAGGACTCGAACCATTCTTCGGTCGCCTGTTAAAACAATCAATGATTTGTCTAGGACTCGAACCTTTCTTCGGTCGCCTTGACGGGAGATGCACCGACCTTTCTCAGGGCATCTCATTTGTGGGTGTCTGATTTGTATCGAGGACACCAGTCTGTACCCGACCTTTCTCGGGAGATGCGCCGACCTTTCTCAGGGCATCGATTTTGTGGGGATGTCTGACCTCTGTCGAAGACACCAGTTGGTACCCGACCTTTCTCGGGAGATGCGCCGACCTTTCTCAGGGCATCATATTTGTTGGGGTGTCTGACTTCTGTCAAAGACACCGGTTGGTACCCGACCTTTCTCGGGAGATGCGCCGACCTTTCTCAGGGCATCGTATTTGTTGGGGTGTCTGACTTCTGTCAAAGACACCGGTTGGTACCCGACCTTTCTCGGGAGATGCGCCGACCTTTCTCAGGGCATCGATTTTGTGGGGATGTTTGTCCTCTGTCAAAGACACCTGTTGGAACCCGACCTTTCTCGGGGGATGCACCGACCTTTCTCAGGACATCAATTTTGTGGGGATGTCTGACCTCTGTCAAAGACACCAGTTGGTACCCGACCTTTCTCGGGAGATGCGCCGACCTCTCTCAGGGCATCAATTTGTGAGGTGCCTGATCTTCGTCAAAGACACCTGTTGGAACCCGACCTTTCTCGGGGGATGCGCCGATCTTCCTCAGGGCATCGGTTTGTGAGGTGCCTGATCTTCGTCAAAGACACCAGTTTGAACCCGATCTTTCTCGGGGGATGCGCTGATCTTTCTCAGGGCATCAATTTGTTGAGGATACCTGGACATTCACAGGCATTGAAAGAGTACCTGGATATTCACAAGTACAAACCTGGAGGATATTCGGGCCTTTGCAGGCGTTGAAGGGGTACTTGGATGATCACAAGTACAAACTCTTGGAGGATACCTAGCGGTTCGCAGATATCGAAGGGGTACCTGTATGATCACAAATACTAGATGCTGGAAAATACCCGATTGATTGCAAGTGTCAAAAGAGTACTTGGATGTTAACGAGTACAGACTTTGAAGGATGTCTGAACGTTCGCAGGCATTGAAGAGGTACTTGGATGATCACAAGTATGAATTTCTAACAAATACCCGACAGACGGAAATTCGAGGATGGGTCTCACATATTTGTGGAGGTCTCTCACCTTTTGATAATTGGGGAATGTCGAGGACGTACCTGAGATATTCATGAAGGTCTCTCACCTCCTGGTAGTTGGGAATATCGAGGACGTACCTGAGATATTCGTGAAGGTTTCCCACCTCCTGGCAATTAGGGAATATCGAGGACGTACCTGGGATATTCGTGAAGGTTTCTCACCTTCTGGTTATGGGGAATATCGAGGGGGTACCTCGCATATTCGCGAAGGTCTCTCACCTTTCGGAAATTGGGAATATCAAGGACGTACCTCGTATATTCATGAAGGTCTCCCACCTCCTGGCAATTAGGGAATATCAAGGACATACCTGGGATATTCGTGAAGGTCTCTCACCTCCTGGTAATTGAGAATATCAAGGACATACCTGGGATATTCGTGAAGGTCTCTCACCTCCTGGTAATTGAGAATATCGAGGGCATACCTGGGATATTCGTGAAGGTCTCTCACCTCCTGGTAATTGAGAATATCGAGGGCATGCCCCGCATATTCGTGAAGGTCTCTCACCTCCTGGTTATGGGGAATATCGAGGACGTACCTTGCATATTCGTGAAGGTCTCTCACCTTCTGGCAATTAGGGAATATCGAGGACGTACCTGGGATATTCGTGAAGGTTTCTCACCTTCCAGTAATGGGGAATATCGAGGACGTACCTTGGATATTCGTGAAGGTCTCTCACCTCCTGGTAATTGAGAATATCTAGGGCATGCCCCGCATATTTGTGAAGGTCTCTTACCTTCTGGCAATTAGGGAATATCGAGGACGTACCTGGGATATTCGTGAAGGTTTCTCACCTTCTGGTAATTGGGAATATCGAGGACATACCTTGGATATTCATGAAGGTCTCTCACCTCCTGGTATGGGGAATATCGAGGATGTACCCGAGATATTCGTGAAGGTCTCTCACCTTCTGGAAATTTGGAATATCGAGGATGTACCTGAAATATTCACGAAGGTCTCTCACCTCCTGGTTATGGGGAATATCGAGGACGTACCTCGCATATTCGTGAAGGTCTCTTACCTTCTGGAAATTGGGAATATCAAGGACGTACCTCGCATATTCGTGAAGGTCTCTCACCTCCTGGCAATTAGGGAATATCGAGGACGTACCTGGGATATTCGTGAAGGTTTCTCACCTTCTGGTAATTGGGAATATCGAGGACATACCTTGGATATTCATGAAGGTCTCTCACCTCCTGGTATGGGGAATATTGAGGACGTACCTCGCATATTCGTGAAGGTCTCTTACCTTCTGGAAATTGGGAATATCGAGGACGTACCTGGGATATTCGTGAAGGTTTCTCACCTTCTGGTAAGGGGAATTTGAATGTAACACAAGGCTTACCTAGATGGCGGCAGGCACACAGGTGTACAAAGTAGAGAAATATTTGGATGAACACAAATATTTAATGATATAATCAGGGACCACTCAACTGGTCCGAGTGTAAGAAAGCATACCTGGGTGATTGCAGGTGCATAATGTGGTGGAATACTTGCTGCTAGTATTCAAAGATATAATTTTGAGGACAACTCGGACAAGTCGAGTGTCACGGAAAGGGAGTATCCGAACGATGATCGGTACTTAAAGACAAGAGGATACTTGGATAGTCATGAGCATCCAAACTTTAAGGACAACTTGAACAGGTCGAGTGTCAACAGAGGGAGTACCTGAGTAGTGGCAGGCACTCAAAAACAGTGGGATAACTGGACAGTTGCAAATATCAGTATTCTGGGGACAACTCGAACAAGTCGAGTGTCGATAAGAGGGAGTACCAGGCAAATGGCAGGTACTCAAAGACAAGGGGATACTCAGACCAATGCAAGCACCCAAACTCAGGAGATGACTCGAACAGGTCGAGTGACAAGAAGAGAGTACCAGGACAGTGATAGGTACTCTAAGACAGATAGGGATATGCTTATTTGGCAATATCTCTGATTACTAAGAGTATGTTCACTATTTACACAATATGTAGACATGTACACAATAATTGTATATGCTGTAAATTCATAATTTCAAATGCGATTTATGCATGACAACTTTGTCAGTTTTGTATCATCCGAATTCCACTGGGGAAGATTTTGAAAGACAACCCTTATTTAGAATGTAGATGTCTTGAGCATGCCAGATGAGGGACTTTCAGTCTGAACGGACTTTTCACTCACTCTCATGGAAAGGCTGTTTTATCCTGACCATTGATGCAGGATTTATAAGGATCACACTTCTCACTGTCATCATGTCAGCAGGGGTCCGAGTAATCTCGCAAGTGGTACGACTTTACCAATGTGAGAGGTCTTTGTTGAAATTGTGATGAAGACTTGGTTAGCAGCTCATCGAAGGAGATCATCAAGGTTGAAGTCAATGGATGAAAATGTTGCACGATTCTCTCTGGGTTTACAAGTCAGGAACCCTGCGAAAAGAGATAGAGTAATCTTGCTCGTACTTCTTCGAGCGATGTTTATGCACATATGAAATCTTACATTAATTGAAGTGCCCCTAGTCTGAAGAGACTTTTTACAATGGGAATATAACGTAGACTCGACTCACATGTAGAAGGGTGAGAGTTGGTGACTGTCTTAGCATTTGTCACTAGTCTTTCTTCCTATTATCAAATGGAGATTTTACAACCACAACTTTTTCTTGGCTGCATTTTTTGACTGGGGGGCATCAGCCTTGCTTTTACCAGGCACACTGCTTTTTTATGCCCCTGCTTTTATTTCAGTTCCTCATTTATGGGCATTGACCTTGCTTTTACCAGGTACACTGCTTTTTTATGCCCCTGCTTTTTCATTTTTGTTGCTTGAGGAACTAATCTAGGCGAGTTCAATCGAAGCACCATTATTTAGACTTTGAGTCTTCATCTTCGGCCGGCGCTCTAGGCTATGGCAATAACTTCTGCTTTGTCTCAATGTGAGGGTAAAATTACAGACTCACTTGGGTTGTACAATGTATACAAATGCATTGCTCTTCGTCATTCTAAGGCACTTAAATTAATGCGAGTGTTCATATGCAATAAAGACACTCGAAGATTGATGCAAGTGCAAGCAAGAGAATTTCTATCCCTCTTCTCAACTTGTGATGCTGATTTGCCTTGTCTTTGACATGCTCCAATGTGGGGTGATTCTTGATGAGAGAAGCTTCACCAGTGTATGGGGCTCAATAGGGGGTGAGCAATGAAATGCCTCTCACTATTTTGGTTATCGTACCATTCGCGAGAGAACTCTTTACCCTGCAGTCATGGAATTTTCTGCACTCATCTCACAAGTGTATAGATGGGGACTGTGTGTAGGATATGGCTTGCCTGTCATCATTCTGACGTGCCTCATCCAGCATGCTCAACTAATCTTGTATTCTTCACTTAGCTGTCTATTCTAGTAATCCTGAATGGAATCAGTGATTTAGACAGACAAAATCATCATGCAAAAATCCATTTGGAGAAAGGCATGCAGCATTTTTGAAGTATGAGAGAGTTTGTACTCTCAAAACAAATGAATGATTTTTTACTCAAGAGACCCTATTGACAACTTTAGGGGTGTTTACTTGATGAAATTGTATTTACAAATGTGTTGAATTTTGAACATCAAAAGAGTTATTCACAAATGGGGTGTCAATGGATTATCCTAATTACGTAGGGAAATGACACAAGGAGGATCAGCTGGGATTGGGGATTTGATCATCGGTTTGACGGCCTTTCTGCTTTTGCCCCTGCAGAAGAGAAGATGTGGAAATAGATCAATTAGTAGGGTCAATATCACACATGATTTGAGGTCTGAAAGGTTTCTGTCATTTGCTTTGGCGATACTTGAGACGCCATTTGGCTTGGGAGAGCTTATTACGGTCTGACATGACTCTCATTGATTTGTTCTCTGCATCTTTGAAGATCAGGTGATCCTGCAACAGATGAGAGGGACCATATTAGTTAGAAGCTCTTTCCAGAGTCGAATAACTTGGAAGTGATACAACATTACCCTTCACTGGTTTACAAATGTTTGAATGGACCTGAAGTACGAGGAGGATATGAATTCCTGTAATTTTCACTCTGTTAGGTCATTTGCTCTCTTGTAGTTTGCAGGTGCAAGAGAAGCAAAATTTTATTTATTATATTTTTTCAAGCGACTAACGGTTGTGTCGGGGAATCGAACCCTCGACTTTGGACCATTTTGCTTCTTCCCGGGTAGCACTTGGCTAGAGGCGCCGACAATGTCTGCAGGGGGCGCTTCTTTTTCATTTGACGGAATCGGCTTCTGGACGACACGTCCTTTCATATCAAGCCAGGTAAATCGATATGGGCTACTTGGTTTGCCCAAAGTAACCATTAAGCTTGTACTCTTGAATCTTAGGCTTCCTGTCAATAAGAGAAAATGTGTTAAAGATGAGTTCAGATATTGGGAGTATTGGAAACGATACCAAATTACTTTTCCCCAGAGTTCATATTTGTTGACTCCTAGGGATGTTTGAGTGTCAATGACGGTCTTTTGTCTTTGACACGGTTCAATGTCTCTTTTGATTGGCCCTCCTTATTTGTGGCCCTGTATGCATGGTTACTGGTCGTTGATTCATCTTCAACGCCTTCCTTCTATGGAATTTTTCTTCTGTCTTTGACTATAGCTGCATTGAGCAAAAAGTCACATACCTCAAGCTTCTATGGAATTTGAGATGGACAATCAAAAACCTCCAGCTTTCTGATAGCAATTAATACGTGTCTAGAACACGGAGGGAAGCTTTCAGACTCTAGAGTCATTGTCTGGAGTGGGGCTATAGATTGCCTTGACTGTCTGGATTTTCTCCCTATTGACAGTAATGAATTCAAAGGAAGAGAATAAATTTCTTCCTTGTACTTCTTGGCTTGTCGAAGCTGGAAATCCCTTCAATGAAACTATGACGTCTAATTGCTTGGGCATGTCAGGGGGAGGAGATATTTGCTCCGTCTTGAAAAGGAATTGGACAGGAGTGAGGTGGAATGCACAGAGCCCCTGAGGATGGCCTGCAAACATGGGGAGGTCGAAAGCAGCCTAGAGGAGGTTATCCTGCCTCGAGCTACCATGGTGTGCGTGCGTCGAGTTTAACCGCATGCTTATGCCTATTATGTCCGATCTTTTGTTTCCTGTACACAGAAGAGAGGAGACATCATTTTCAAAATTATGTTAAGGGAATAAGACTTACCTTCTTTGAAACAGGATGATCCTTTTTGTTTGCCCCTGCTTCCTTGAAAGGGTGTCTTCGAATTTGGTCTGTTCACATGATGTGCCAGTTTTAAAGGCTTTCTGTTACACTAAGTCAAAGGGAATGATATTCTGAGACATGAAGTGAGAGAGTCAGAAAGACAAACACGGTTAAGTTTATCATCTTGTTTTGAAAGCTTTTGGTGATGAAATATTTTTTATTTTCAAAACATGTCTTTGGGGGAGAAAAAGCATGAGGAAGCCCAGCCCTCAGTATTCTCCTTGGATGATATTTTCTTTTCATGGTTGGATATCATCACTGGGCTGGTTTGGAATACCGCCTCATGCTTTCAAAACAAAATACTATAACCATACATTAAAGTACTGGAAATACAACAGTAGCACACTAGATAATAAACATAAAGACAAGCAAAACTAACGAAAACTCCTATGAAAAGGAGCGATTTGAAAGTGTTGGTCCTGAAGTCAAGCGTCTTTGAATTCCTTGCCTCCAGTAGACTCGAAGTATTCGCATGCGATGACTATTTCGTTGAAGCTACGGAAGTGTAACCCATGCAGCCAACATCGATGTTCGTGGGGCAAAGTTTCCATGAACTGCTTTATCAATTCTTCTTCAGTCAGTTGAGGGTAGGTTTGCATCATAAAAGCCCTCCACCTTCCTGCATATGCTCGGCAATCCTCCATTGGTCTTCTTCTGAAGTGGGCCAAACTCTCGCAAGGCAGCTCAGTTCCAACCTGGTTTTGGTACTGATGCAAGAATGTGGAAGACAGCTCATTCCAATCCTTTATGAGGTAAATACTTGCTGTGACGAACCATTGCAATGCAGACCCCGTAAGAGTTTCCTGGAACGCCTGAGTTGTGAATGTCATCGGGCCATGGTACTGACTCATCTCAGTATGGAGATATTGCAAATGAGCCACGGGGCAAGTCGTGCCATTGTACTTGCGGAAATTAGGTATCCATACTTCATTGGGGGTCAAGATCATATGAGGGCAAGGCGGGCTTGACATGTCTTGGTTAGGCCACTGGTTTTCCCACTGCATATTTGTTGAAGTGGTGAATTTTTCTGTTTGAGAGAAGTTGGACTCTACCGAGATCACTCCGTTGCCTTCTTCTGGGTCAAAATTTCCGAATGAGGATGAAGTATTGAAGCTATCCTCATGGTCGGAGGACGAGTTTAGTAGCTCGTTAGGATCGTAGCGGATAAGGACGTACGTTTCTTCTCCTGACGGGACTTCATCCCCGGGTGACGGTAGGAAACAGTTATATGATGAGTGATCACTTCCATTGAAATAACGCTGGAAATCCTTGGGTTTATATTCTAGGGACTGGAAGTCATCAGGGTCATATTCTAGAGGAAGGTAGCCTTCGGAGTTGTATTCCAGAGAATGCTCGAAGTTTTGATGCAGTGGTTCGCCAGTTATCAAATCTTGCTTATACTCAGTGGTAGATGTTGAATTGATTGGCTTAGGCTTTCTTTTCTTGGCTCCTGGTCCAGACTTTTTGAGTAAGGCCCTTCGTCTTGCCAGTTCGATTTTGTCAACGGGAATGAGAGATATTAAGGCTTCACTCTCTGTTTCACTTTCTATGTCGATAGGGGCTGGTGTTCTTTGAACCCTAGCTCTTGCAGTAAGCTTGGGGAGTCGCCTTGTAATGCCCCGGTCTTGAACAGGCTCTGTACCTGTGATCTTGTACATAGGTTCCTTACCTTTCCGAGTGGGAAACCTTTCAATAATACGATGTTGCTCAGTTGCCCATTTATCATGTAAGGCTTCATTGACATTTGACGGCTCCTCGTGCTCCGGGATCATCGGTTCTTCGTAGGGGAAGGCGATGTCAGGGCCGATGTCAATATCATATTCTTGGTGGAAAACATGAATTAGTTCCTTCCAGGTTTTAAGGGAACTAATCTTCCTGACAATGTACCATCGCAAGGCAGGGCCGGTCAGGTTTGATTGATATGATTGAATCATCCTTCGGACCAGGTAGGCTTGTAAGTAGGTCTCTGGGCGGGAGGTATTAGCATACCTTTCGCATTCAGGCGTTCTGAGTTCTTCAGGGATCTCAAAACTGACATAATTAGACAAGTCAATGGGATTTGGCTCTTGCAGCTGTCTCAACCTTTTCATGATTTTTTCAAGCTGTTCATCTTGTTGGTCATTATCTGGCAAATTTGCAGGTGCCGGGAGTGTGCTTAAAGTAGTCATGGAGTTGGGTTTAGCTTGAGTGGATTCCATTTGCCTTGAGAGTTGTCGAAGGACAATGGACATCTGTCCTACGCCATCTTCAATGTTGGTGAGGCGATTTTGTACCTCATTCTGATCGGGTCCTATCACGTGAGGCCATTCGCAGGTGACTGATAGTTGACGATTCATAATTACCTGTGGCGCAAAAATCATAAATGAGCACGAAAGTAAACAAAGATTGACCCATGGCAATGGTCTAACTGCTTCTCTATTCATCAAAAGAGGATTTCATAGACCACACACTTCCGATATTTAAAACTTGAAATGACAGAAGGAAATACTATATATTAAACAAAAGTCCCTAAACAATGGGACGAAATTTTCACTATATCAACATTAGGAAACACACGACTGCTAATCTATATGCGACGGGGAGCCTTGCTCTTGCGCCGATGCTTGCTTTCTTGGACCGGCTCTGAGACATGTATCCTGTTCATTCCCAAATCTCCTTGCACAGGCTCTGCTTGTTCATGCCAGCTGATCTCGCTGATTGGGTGAGGGATTGATGGCTTCCACTTTGTCGGGATACGATGGTTGATGATGTAGGATTCAGAGGCGTGGTGGGTTTTTTCTCGTCCCTCGAGCCCTTCAGGTATCACAATTCTTTTGTGATGGCACCTGCTCCATGTTTCCTCGACAATGTCAATCTCGAATGTGTATTCGCGACTTTGCTGGGTGAAGAAGAGTGGATGAGCCTTCCTCTTGAAAGGCGGTTGGATCTCCTGAAGGGCTCCATACTGTCGCGCCACCCGATATGGGAAATAAGAGATGCCGCCGGTGAAACCAAGCAACGGAATTGGATGGCGGCGTCTATAAGCAAAGTAGGCTATCTTTTCATGGAACCAACCAGCACACCATTGGAACGCCTCGGGAGCTGGGTTTCTTAGAAAGTTTATCCAATTTAAACAGCTTTGGTTAGGAATGTATGGTCCTAAAACCATAAATTTCTCAAATGGATTTTCGAAATCATTTATTTCACGCGACCGCATGAAGCCTCGAAATTCGCTTAGGTGAGAAAAGAACCAGACTTGTAAAATTTCCGGGGAGACTCGCATGACTTTTTCCATGTTTTCTTTAAAACGAGTGAGGGCCAAGAACGTTTCAGCTAAGATCATGTTGACATAATTTTGCCCCCTTAAGATCTGGTCAACTATCCATGCCATCTTTGGACTTATGACATTTCTTTGATGGGGGAAAATGATGAGTCCGAAAAAGGCCAAGAGGAAAATCTCGCTTTTCTGAGTCATGGGTTGATTTTCGAAACAGGCAGTCAAAAATGTTAAGGGGCAGGTATTATGATTGTTTTCAAGAATTTGCCTCATAACATGGACTTCAGTTCCTAAGAGTCGTGCTAACCCACGCAACGGGATAACGCCTGTTGATGGCCTAACAAGTCTTTTCTCGAGAGGCATTCCAGTGATGATGCTGTATTCTTCCAGAGTTGGAGTTAGCTCGAACCTCCCAAATATAAAAGTAGTCGTCTTCGGGCACCAGAAATGTGCCACGGCCTGCATGACTTCGGGATGAACACGGATTCGAATCAACGATAGAAGATGACCGACTTTGGCTTTCACTCGTTCTTGGGCATACTGGTCCAATTGACCCCACCATCTGAAGAGCTCTGCTTTGGGAGTGGGAATGAACTGGATGTCATCTTCTCCCATCGCATATAAACTGTGACTCAAAAAAAACTTTCCTAAATTGCCATGGGTCAATAAAAGGACTGAGTAAAAGTAAATAAATTACTTTGCTTTTAAAGAAAAAGACAAGCACAAAGACATGCACATGAGATGTGCGGCTCGATTTCTAACTGAGAAGGCTAGTTGAAATTAAAAGGGTATCCGCCCGTCGCAGTCTCGCGTTAGCAGCATACCCTCCTAACCTCGGCTAAAGAAATTCGGGGAAAAGAAAGGCAACCTCTACATCGCAGTCTCGCGTTCGAGGTCGTATCTTTCTTGACACCATCCTAAATATCCTATGGCGGCCCAGGTCCGGCGGCCGGGTTGTGTGTGCCATGTGTAGTGCTGAAACAGTAAAGCATGCACCACAATTCATAATCACAAGACAATCTATTTTAAGCAAAGTTAAAATAAATTTCTAAGCTATTGACCTGCATAAAGAAAAACCTAAGTCAGTAAAGGAATTAAACAAGATAAAAAAGGCCTAAGTCCTCAGATTCCCCAGCGGAGTCGCCAAGCTGTCGCGACCTCCATTTTTTCGGCGCCCGATCGGGGCGGGCGCCTAAGGAGGCTAATGGCTCGGCTGGATTAGCTAAGCCCGGACTCTCCCAAGTCCACCAATTCACGACTTTAATGGTCTAAGTTTTTAACCTGTAAGTTAATTTTTAAAACGGAGTCGCCACTAATCAATTTGGGGTGGGTTGATTAGAAACCCATGCGAAATATTGGGAGAAATATTCGCTCATGCGCAACCAGAGAAATTAGGATCGGGGATTTGATTACACTAGTTAATCACTAATGCCCTTTCGGTACCTAACCTTGTTTAAACCCTGAGGTTTTTTGGATGTTTAAGGGATTTTCCACGCACTTTGGAAAAAAACATTTTTTGAACCTTTTTCCATTTTTTTTGGACATAAAAGGGATTCTTTTTGGATTTTTGGTATTTTTTTGGAAAAATACAAGTTTTTTGGCTTTTTCCGGATTTTTGGCATTTTTTTTTTTTGGGAAAATACAAGTTTTTTTGGCTTTTTCTAGATTTTTGGCATTTTTGGAAAATATGGAATATTTTTGATTTTTTGATTTTTGATTTTGATTTTTTTTGGAAATAAAATATTTTTTATATTTTCTGCTTTTTTTTTGGAAATTAAAAATATTTTTAAATATTTTTTGAAAATAAACTATTTTTTTGGATTTTTTTAAACGCCGAACGCACTCGGGCCCGCGTTGCGGGCCCGGCTCGGATTTTTCAGCATTTTTTTTTTTTTTTTTTTTATTGAAACGACGTCGTTTTGGGGGGGAACCGGCGAAACCCTACCCGGTTCCCCCGACCCGGGTCCGACCCAATGACCCGGGTCCCGCTTTTTTTTTTTTTTTTTTTTTAAAACAAGACTGTGTCGTTTTGGAAAAAGGGGGGGAAACCCTACCCGGTTCCCCCCGACCCGGGTCCGACCCAACGACCCGGGTCGCGACCCGAAAAAATCGGGAACCCTAGGGTTCCCGATTCGCGGCGCTGAGGAGGAGGACACGGCGACGGCGACGACGGCGGCGGTGGTGGCGACGGTGGCGACAGGGAGGGGGGGAGTGAGCGCGATGGCGGCGGCAACTACCTGGCGGTGGTGCGGCGACAGCGGCGACGGCGGCGACCCACGCGGACTCCCTTCTCCTTCGGCTTCGCCCTCTCTCTCTCTCTCTCTCTCTCTCTCTGCGGGCTTCAGATCCGCAGCCGTGAGACCTCGGACCCCCCTGATGTCTCTCAGTAGGGTACCCGAGGTCAGCGACTTCGAATCCTCTCCCTCTCTCTCTGCCTTCTCCCTTGCTGCTTCTCCCTCCGGCGAACCTCGGATCTGTGGCCGCTCGACCTCGGACCTCCCCTGAAGTCTCTCAGTGGGTTGTCCGAGGTTGGCAAGCCCCAGATCTGGCTCTCCCTCGCTCTGTGTGTGTTCTTGGCCTTCGTCGGGGGCCTATTTATAGGCGGAGGGTGTGCCGGTCGACGGAGGTTCGGCCGTCGTCCGGCGTGCGTCGACCGGCCCTAGGTGCGGCCGAACCGGCGTCCCATCCGCCACCTATCCGCCAGCTGCTCCCTATGCGCGTCGCCGTCCGCTCGTCCATCCGGCATCGCGCCCTCTGCGCGTGTGCTGCAGAGCCGGATGGAGGAGGAAGAAGGAGGGGGAAGGGTTTTGGTCGCGCGGGCCGGGCCGAGAGGGCCCGCGCGAGGGAGAGAGAGCCCAATGGGCTGCTCTTTCTTCTTTTTGTTTTAGTTTTGCTTTTGTTTTGTTTTTTTTGTTGTTTTGTTTGTTTATTTATTATCCGAAAGAGATGAACTAAAATAAAGTAAAACCTAATGAAAATTTAGGCGTCAACAATAAGAAACAAACCTCTAGGAATGGTGAGCTTGGTTCTCGGTTTAGGAATAAAATGAACAGTTCCACAAAAAGAAAAAGAAAAAAGAGAGGAAATAACAAATAACAAATAATGAAGAAAATGGGCTTTGAAGGTTTAGAACTAAAAGGGGCTTTGTATGAAAGCCCATCGTATTTTTTGGCCCAGATTTGTGAATACATGTTGGACCATATTCGGATTAGGCTCAACAGCCCAGCCCTATGTCCCAATTTTTAGTAATAAAAAAAATTTAAGAACCATACCCGAAAGCAACTCACAACACTGCATAATGTGGTAGATTATAAAATCTCCAAATGATCAACTATCCTCCTAAATTATTCAATAACAGATACTGAACTTCTAAAACTTTATCAAGTGGCTAAAGATTTTAATTACTGAGCAACATGGTGCATGCTTTGAGGTTTTAAAGTTTGCCAATCAATCGACCATAATCTATATAACTACCAAAATATACTCTCAAAAGAGGACCAGGGCCAATCATTTCATATACTGTTACAACAGGAATAGGTTATTCACATGGAATTTGTTACACAAGCTGAAACTGTATCAAGTAAGTTCGTGCAAGAGAATATGGACATCCCAAGGATAATAATGACCAATCTTAGGAGCTTTTTAATATTTAAAAACATCATAGTTACCATCTCTGCTGAGAGTATACCAATAGATTTCACCCCGCAAGAAGAAAGGCAAGAAGGTCCACCAAATTCCTTATAAAAGGATCTTTTAGTTCCAGTGAGTCAATGATTTTCTGAGAAGGGTCTAAGAAGCTTTGTCACACCAATAGCACCCTGAGGTCCCATTTGGACAAAAGATTTCAATGAGGAAGGAGCATATCTAGTGGCAGCGGTGGAAAGGACACCCAAATCACCACAAACAGATAGACGAGGTAGAGCCATCACAGCTGCAGACACGTTTATTTTTAAAAGCTATAACGGTTTGTTAGCTCATCATTTTCCTTATAAAACGGATTAATACATAGATATATTATTTGAAAATATCATTTGCATGAGTATCAAAAGAACTATTGACGAAATATGGCGTGTGGTGAGGCGATCTGAACTTTTGATAAATGGACTGCATTGAGATTGCTTGGTGGTGCTTTACTTGCACAAAAAGTGTGTCGACCGGAATTTGGATGAAGGTGATTTTCGAAATTTGAGTACGGTGGAAAGTAATTGCTTTAAAAGGAAAATCTAAATTGACTAGAAATGCGTGGAATTGAATAACATGATAAGGAAAGTACAGAGAAATGTAAATGGGCAAGAAATTGAGAAATGTAAGGAAAATATAAAATATAAAGCTCTTACAAAGTGTGTTCCCACGTGTGTTTTCTCTACTTCAAGTCTTGGGGTTTTTCTAAGTTATTCTCACCTAATCCTCTAAAAAAGAGAAATTCTCTAATTTAGGTATAATTTTCAATTTTTTATTGAATTGAATTTTTTTATCTAAAATTTTTTTCCAAAATTTCAATATAGTCCCAAATATGCCCACGAATTTTAAAAATCTCCACTAATTTCTTCAAAATTATTAATAGCATGACCAATTAAAAGTTTATTATCTAGCGTTTTGATCAATACCCCACCCCATATTCATATAGAACAAAAGTAGCCTCTTAATATTGGTAATCTTGAAGAAACTAGTGAAGGCATGAGCATATTTGAGACTAGTATAAAAGTTGGGGATTTTTTTAGTAAGAAAAGTCGTAATTGGAATTAAATCTAAAGTTGAGGGAGAAAGGATTGCACTAGCATGACCACATTGTTGCTTCCTATGAGTAATTGTGCAATTTGGGCCATCCATTTTGTTTTTGTATAATGGGCAACTGGATGTAAATTTGCTATGAAAAACCATCACACTGAGATTTCTTGATTGAAAATTCCCTTTTATTTCTTCTCAATTTCTCTTCACTTTTTCTCTAGATTAATTGTCACTGAGAATCATCTCCATCATTAGGAGTTGGCTCTGTTTCCGAATATAGCTACCGGAGATTCGAAGTTGCAGATGTCATTGTTTTTCTTGCTGATTTGAGTATATGTCGTCGTTTTAGATAATTTTAATTACCTTTCCAACCACCACCGTTTCTCCATTTTCCAAAGCCGTGCCTTCAAAGGTCTCTTCTCCCTTGTTTCACGACCAAGAGATTCACAGAAACTATTTCGTGTTCGATCCTTAACTAATGCTGCTGACCCTCGTTGGTGACATTTTAGGATATCCACACTATGATTTTCCTGCTAACTGGAGCTAGAAGTCTTGCTTTGTAAAGTTAAGAACTACATTGCTTGTTCTCAATCTCTTTTTGAGTGAAAAGCAGAGTCGACGTTGTGAGTATTATTGATTTGGAAATCTACTATCATTAAGACTGAGCTGATAATTCAAGTTCACTTTAATATTGTTGTGATAATTTGAAATGAATTGTTGCTTCAAAACTTGCTTGTAGATTCAATGACCGAACCACACACAACATGTTTAATGAAATGCAAAAATGAGGTTTGTATCAACTTGTCTCCAATTTTTTTATTACCCTGAGTGTGTTTCCACATGTATTATCTCTATTGTTCCTTTTTGCTCTATGTCCTTATATTTTTTGTGTGATGATCCCAAATAATGTCACTGAATGCTTGAATTTGCCTTGTTAGTTCTTTGCATCCTACCTATGTTATGTAATACTGAGGCATCACTGTGGGAAAGGCTGGTGGAGGGAGATGGTTGTCTTGTGATTGCTTAGTAGAATGCCAAGAAATAGCGGTGCTATTATAACAAAATAAATACCCAGTTTGAGAGCGAGCCTTATGTGAATTGGATCTATATCCAGCATCAACATATCCAACTAAACCAGAGTTAGTGGAATCCTTGGAATAATATAATCCCAAATCTATGACTCCTCGGAGATAACGGAAAATATGTTTAATTCCATTCCAATGTCTCCGAGTTGGCTCAGAACTAAATCGTGCCAATAAATTTACCACAAAAGCAATATATGGTCTCATACATTGTGCCAAATACATCAAAACCCCAATTGCATCGAGATATGGTACTTTAGGACCAAGTATCTCTTCATTTGATTCTCTAGGACGAAATGGGTCCTTTTGGGGATCTAGAGACCTTACAACCATAGGGGTGCTCAATGGGTGAGCTTTGTCCACGTTGAAGCGTTTAAGCAATCTTTCAACGTATGCTAATTGATGAACGATTATTCCATTTGCTTTATGCTCAAGCTCTAGACCAAGACAAAGTTTGGTTTTACCCAAGTCTTTAACTTCAAACTAACTTTTCAAATACTCAGCAGTTTTAGCTAACTCTTCTGGAGTTCCAATTAAATTTATTTCGTCGACATAAACTGCTACAATAGCAAATCCGGTTTCTGATTTCTTAATAAACACGCATGGGCAGATAGGATCATTCTTGTACCTTTCCTTAATTAGGTACTCACTTAAGCGTTTATACCATATGCGACCGGATTGCTTTAACCCGTATAAGGATCTTTGCAATTTTATTGAGAATAAATTGCGGGGAGTGCATGCTTCAGGCATTTTGAATTCCTCGGGAATTTTCATATAAATATCAAAATCTAATGAGCCATATAAATATGCCGTCACAACGTCCATAAGGCGCATTTCCAATCTTTCAAAGATTGCTAGGCTAATGAGAAAATGAAATGTAATCATATCCATCACAAGTGAATATGTCTCATTATAATCAATCCCAGGTCTCTGGGAGAATCCTTAGACAATGAGTCGGGCTTTAAACCTGACAATCTCATTTTTCTCATTTCGTTTTCAGATAAATACCCATTTATATCCAATGGGTTTTACATTATCGGGGATATGAGTTACAAGTCCAAAAACCTCTCGTTTAGTTAGGGAAGCTAATTCAGCCTTAATTGCTTCCTCCCATTTAGGCCAATCTTGCCTTTGACGACATTCAATAATAGATTGCGGCTCACAATCATCATCCATAATTTTATGGGCAACTGAGAATGCAAAAGCATCATTAATGATGATTTCATTTCGATCCCAAATTTCATTATAATATGTAATGGAATTCTCAGTATTCTCGGGATTGGTGTTCCTTTCATGGGTTTGCGCCTCTTCAGGGGCAATAAGCTCTTCAGGAGTAAGCACAACGCTAAGCTCTTCTAGAGCGGATTCCTAATTCTTTCCCCTTCGTTTTTGAGGAGCAGTATCTTTTGATCCTATCAGTCTACCACACTTCAAGTGCGGGGGATTTTAATCCATTTTAGCCTGTCCTTAGGGAACAGCTATCCTAGTTGGAGCATTTGCAGCTGGAATATGATAATAGTGCAAATAAATATGCAAATGTGATATTGCGCGTAAATAATAGGCAAACATGGGACCATCTACAGGATGCGTCCACTAGTACCATAAAATATCGAAATGGTCCACTTGGTGGTTGTATTGATCCACAAATATCACCCTGAATTCTTTGCAAGAATAAATAGGATTCAAGATTAACCTTTGTTATATAAGATTTGATAATGAGCTTTCCTTGTGAGCAAGCCTCACAATTATAATCCTTGGACAACAAAATCTTTATATCATTTAAAGGGTGCCATTTTGTATTTTGAATTATCATACGCATCATTAAAGTGCCAGGATGACCAAGGCAATCATGCCACAGTCCAAACTGATCAGCGATTACCAATCTCCAGGATGTGGTGGCGTAGGTTTCAACAGTCTTAATCATGACACAATACAAACCCATAGAAGAAGCTTCTAGCTTCTCATGGATGGTCTTCAGGCCCATCTTATAAGAGGAAATGTCAATATATTCCTTATCTTGCTCATAAATAGTCTCAATATGGTACCCATTACGGCGTACATCTTTGAAACCGAGCAAACCATAAATAATCGGAACATGACCAGATGTTGTATGGATTTGTGCCTTCCACAATGTCATACTCGAGAAAAAAAAAGTGTCTACTACGAAATATAGTATGTGTTGTTGCACTATCAAGCAAACAAACATCTCCACTTTTCTCGGTATTTTCCATTTGCATTTATATTGACAACTTCAGGTGTCAAGTATCATAAAATTTGCATATAGTCATTGCAAAAATAAATCCTTATTAATTTAAAGGATTTCCAAATATCCACCGCCACTTCAGGAGCAGAAGGATACTTTTAGATTTGAAATTTGGCTTCAGGCCAAGAAAAAATAAAAATGAAGAATTGATAGAAGAAGATGAAATATAAGTTGATTAATAAAATGAATACTCACCTTGCAAAAATTACTTACTCTCGGTATATATTCGTGTTTGTAGAAATTACTTACTCAGCGGTAAATCTCCGTGCTTATAAAAATTACTTACTCAGTGGGTAGATCCTCGTGCTTGCAGAATTTACTTACTCAGTCGATAGATCCTCGTGCTTGCAGAAATTACTTACTCAGTCGATAGATCCTCGTGCTTGCAAAAACTACTTACTCAGTCGGTAGATCCTCGTGCTGATAACATGTTGTAAAATATTGCATTGCGAATATATAATAGAGAGAATAGAGAGATTGAGTAGAGAACATTAGACACCAGAGATAGTAAAGAAAGCTAGAGGAGAGAGTTTTATTTCCAGTATATCAGTGTATTTCACTGTGTACTCACAGTTGTGATTATACATCAAAACTAAACTCCTATTTATAGGAGAACAAGAATGTACTTATCATTAATATCAATGTATCGAATGATACATGTACTGGATATGGGAGATGAACGTACATTGTATAGGGAGATGTACTTAGAATGTATGATACAAATGTACCATAATAAGTACATTAGATAAGATGAATATAATGAATATTCATTCATGTATTTCATCCATTCATATATTTTATAACAAGGGAAAGTGATAAAAAGATGTCTTTAGTCAAGATAATAGAAAATGGGCTTAGTGTAGGCTTGAGCCTATTCATATTTGTTTATTGTGCTTGTGAAGTTCACAATCTTATTCCACACGTGGATTAGGCCCAAAATCCTTACCTGCGTCCTTGTGAGTTCCATGTTTGACCACACCCGCAGACTAGGCCCAATGGCTTAGTCAGTGTCCCCTTTTATTATAATAAATAAAATTAATTAATAAAATAGCAAAAACAGAAATAAGGAGAAATTATAATTTGATCATGTCGACAGTGTCTGGGCAGGAGCAATAATAACAAATAACTAAATAATAACAAAAGGTAAAAAAAAATTGGAAAGATAGGTGGAAAAATAGGTCTTGATTAGATTGTTCGATCTTAATATTATATTTAGTTTATATTTATTTAATTCATAGACATATGGTTTAGGAAAGTTCATGTTTTTTTTTTCTCTAAGTTTTAGTTTAGGTTTATGAAAATTTGTAAAAACAGAGAGTGGGTTTAGAGATAATGGTAAAGTTGGGCCGACGGTTCCCACATGGATTGGGTTCTCTAAGCCTTACCTCTTGCGACGTGTGACATTAGAGTGTACATATGAAATTCAATTAATCCTAAAGGATTTTTATGTGAAGGAGCTATTACTAGCCTATTAGGGCTAACTAGGAGCCAAGTGAGATACGAGTGAATATCCCACTTACTATGCAATTAAAGGATGAGACTTGATTATGCTAATTGCTTAACTAGTGTCAGTTCAATACCTGATTGATTTATTTTCCTAAGATATTTAGGCAATCTTTAACTATGTTATCTTTCCTATGCATGAAATGATGTCCATTCATGAGTGCATAATCAAAGAAAAATAAATAATCACAATCAATACCATAAAGGAAAAGTGCAAGAATGGCTAATAAAAAAATGTTAAGTGTAAGAAAGTAAATTCAATAAAGTGGACGTGCGAACCTCTCAGGTGCCATAACTTGGCAGAAAGGGATACTTAAGTGCCATAACTTACGAAAGGTACATTTAAGTGCTAAAATCGAAGTAAAATGGATCATTTGAGTGCCAATCCGGCCAAAAGGCTGACGTGGCTTTTTCTCCGGTGAAGCGAGCCCAAAACGACGCCGTTTTGCATATTGACGTGGCCAAATAATGCAAAAACGATGTTGTTTTTGCTGACGTGGTTAAAAAAAATATAAAAAATATAAAATTAAATTTAAAATTAAATTTATTTAAAATATTTAAAAATAATAATTTTAAATTTTAAATTAAAAAAAATTAAAAATTAAAAAAAAATGGAAAGGTGGGGAGGCGGTTGAGGGATCAGCCCTTAGCTGTCGCCGCCGCCGCCACCCCGCCACCGCTGGGAAGGGCCGGCGACACTGGCCCTTCCCAGCCCTCAGCCGCCGACCCCACCTTTCCTTTCCTTTTTTTTTTTTTTTCAAATTTAAAATTATTATTTTTAAATATTTTAAATAAATTTAATTTTAAATTTAATTTTTTATTAAGGAAAATCTCAAATAAGGACCTGAAGTGAAGCCATTTTCTCAAAAAAGGACCCAAAGTGGACACTGTCTCAAATAAGGACCCGAAGTGGCTAACTTACTCTCAATTAAGGAGCTGAACTTCTAATTTTATTCACGGCCAAGGGTACTTTTGTCCAAGAACATTGTTGTTTATTTTTTGTCTCTCTCTTTCTTCTTTTTTCTTTCTTCATATTTCTCACTCTTTACATCACCTCCATTATCAGCCCCTCCATGGCTCTTTGTGTCATCTCATTGTATGACCAAGATTGGGTTTTCTTTAACACGAGCCATTACAATGTAGTCTAACTCATTGAAAATTTTAATTTTCACTCCTCAAAATGGTTTGTAGACAATTCCATGAAGCCGAAATGAGCTTTCAAAAAAAGTTCTTTTTATTCCAACATTCATTGCAAATTTTGATCTCAAAGCCATAATATGAATCTGTTTTTGTTGAGACTCAACTTCTTGTCCAACTCTTGAACTATGCAACTAATCCCTTTGGCGACGTATTTCTCTCACCTCAAGAATGCATCAAACTCCTCTTATTCCAGCAATTGCAATTTTTTGTGTTGTTTTCGATCCTGCTTGCCAACAACAGAGTAGCAATATCCAAGCATCGCCAGATTGTCTTGTTTGACTAAATTATGCCTCTATTCAATTAACACTTGGTGATCAACAATTTCACACCAAGAATAATTTTGTTGCAGTTGGTGACTATTTAAACCTCGACAAGAGTTTGCCTCATCAATTTCAAATTTGGGTTTACCTCTCTTGTGTAAATTCAATCTTTCAAAGATCCCCCTTCCCCTTTGCAATGCCAATGTTTCCTTTCAATAATCCCTAGTTTGGAGACACCCACTCACACTCTCGCCATTCTCATCGACACAGCTCTTCTCCTCAATTGATACCCAATCTTGAGATTGATCATTAGTTGTATTTGACATCATTAACTGTAGAAATTGTTGTACTCCGTTGCCCCATTGCCACCATTGACAAGTCCTATTTGAGCTCTCGACCTCATCGACCACTGCCCCTGATAGAAAATCCAGTGTCGTTGTCGTCAAATTGAGGTCAATTCGAGCTTTAGGTTGAGCACAAACGAGCCGAGATTTGATGCATCTTGAGAAACTAAGGATTTTAGCATCTGAGGAGGTGACCAGTAGCAAATAACTCCAATCCGACTTCTTGTCACTAGGACCAACTACGTGATGACATGAAGCTCACGAGGTCGTGGGTAGGGGCCTTGATTGTGGTGCTGAAGAAGGAGGCAATGTAGAGCGAAGGAGGAGGTGTGAGGAAGATGAAGAAAGAAAAAAAATAAAAGAAAAAATGTTCTTGGACAAAACTACCCATGCTGTAAATAAGATTGAAAGTTTGGGTCCTTATTTGAGACAAAATTAGCCACTTTGGGTCTTTATTTGATACAATGTCCACTTTGAGTTCCTTTTTGAGAAAATGAACCCATTTCAGGCCCTTATTTGAGATTTTCCCTATTTTTTATTTTTTATTTTTACCACGTCAGCCCAAAACGACGCCGTTTTTGCATTATTTGGCCACGTCAGCATGCAAAATGGCGTCGTTTTGGGCTCGCTTCGCTAGAAAAAAAGCCACGTCAGTCTTTTGGCCGGACTTTGGCCGGAGTGGTACTTAAGTGATCTGTTTTTCTTCGAATGTGGCACTTAAGTGTATTTTTCGTAAGTTATGTCACTTAAGTGTCCCTTTGTGCCAAGTTATGGCACTTGTAGCATTCTTATCCCCAATAAAGTGTCAAACGAATTATAAGCTAAATTCAAAGTGAATCAAATTTCTCATCCAAGGGATCAATCTACTAAAACTAAATTATATCAAAAGTTCTCACTAATATCTCTTATTTATATGTATGCTTTGAAACTAAGCTAAATCTATCACTAAAATTTAACAGCTTAATCAAGGTCTCTATTTCAAGCCATCTTTCGATTTTTTAATTTTAATTTTTCTTTTAATAAAAGGAGACACAACACGTGCTAGAAGTCTTCTAGCCCAAAATATTGAGTGGAAAATTCTCATTAATCTTTTGCTAAGTCTTCTAGAAAATGTGTTTGGAATGTAAACAGCACGTGCACAAAACATGTACAGTGCATGCATGGACGAAGTTGATGACGAAAACGATGGAGATGGAGCCGTCTCAAGTCATGGCGCATTGCCAATGGGGTGCTAGTTATGACTTAGAGCGATGGAGCATTCCCTTTCCATCTAAGCCTTAGGAGACAACGAGGTTTTTGGTGAAGCATGCACTCTTCACTCTCAAGCTGTGGGTGCAATTTCGAGTGCTTGGGACTTAGGAGAAATCGACGGAATCTCACGGAGGACGGAGACCCTCAAGCTCAGTTCGGGGAAGAGGAATTTGTTGGTTGTGGAGTTAGGAGTTGAGGGAGGGACGAATCGACGAAGACGATGGAGGTGGTAGGTGGCCTAGATGCATCATTGAGGACTTCGCCGGTGGAGACAGCAAAGGGAAGCGCGGAGCTTGGGGCTAGGCGGTGGGTGGATGAAGGAGGAAGAGATATAGAAAAGAGGATAGGCGTGATAAATATTAAATTGTTAGTGAATTTACTAAAAAATATACTCAATATTAGTTAGTGACGTGGCGTTTATAAACCGTCGAATCTTTTCTATATTATTTACCTCTAATTCTTAAAAGCTTTGTAGAGATTCGTTAGCTATTTTCTCAATAAGTATATCCTTTCCACCAGCACTCATAGATAGAGACATTCATTAGGAATTCATCCTTCCTCCACGGCTGAAGGGCAAAAACATTCATCACGTGCTAGTCCTTAAGCCGGCTCCTTGTACCGGTCCACGAAATCTAGAAGTAACTCCACAGTAAAGTTATTTGTTAGACTAGAAAGTTTATCATAATTGTTAAGTCAGGCGTAACTCCCATTATATTGCTAGACTGGAACTTCTAAAGAAATTAAACTTTTTCTGTTCTTTATTAACATTTTAAACTAGTTTACCGCAAAATCAATATGGGAAGTAATTGCAAGCGCCAACTAACATTGCTACGTAATTTCTCATTGTTGAAATACTAACACGGAAACAATATGATCTTGTAAAGAAGTGAATGTGAGAGAATTTGAAAATAAAAGAATAATAATAAAGGACATTAAAAACTAACGCAGTTCGCTATATACATCCATGGAAGAGCTAATAGCAAAAAATCCATTAATAATCAAAGAATCGGAGTTATAATTGCTCACATGATCGAGTATCTTTGACATCTAAAAATGTGTTTTCAAATAAATAACTCAGTTTGGTGTAAACTCATGGTATAGAAAATCTACAGTAACTCATAGTTTTCGTTGAAGAAACCCTGTTATATATATGCCATTTCAAAGATCAATAACTTTACACATCTATCAATGGATAATGCTATAGTAACAATTTTAAAAGAAGATTCAGTTAATAATCTCAATATTCAAATCCGGTTTGTTACGTGAGCTCAAATTCGAAATATAATTTAACACTCCTTATCGTAATTTCTCCCCTTTTTTCCCAAATGCTTGGGTTCGTCCGGAGCCCTTTTACTTGTAGCATTTATTTTTCAAATTTTGCAGTTATCACAAATCGATTTCAACAGTTTTCGAAAATATACAATTATTCGCATGTGCTTTGTCATAATTTATATACCTTAAACATTTTATTTTTTAATGTTTTCTAGGAAAAGCAAAACGCAGAAAGAAAAAAGAGGTACTTTCCTCAAATCTTTCTCAAATCCCTTTCTCTTCGCTAACCACCTTCAGGAGATCGTGGCTGAGATCGAAGAGGGAGTCTAGGGTTCCCACGCGGAGATTGGGTGTATTGAACTGGGAATCGGGCGAGATCATCAGTTTCAAAGGATTTCGACAAAGAAGGGACGGGAAGGGGAGGCGAAATGAGAACACGGTCTCGGAGTTGGATCTCGCAAAAAGAAGAAGGATATAGCCGGTAGAGATCTTATCCTGGAGGCGGTTCCACAGAGAAGTGGTGGACATGGAGCCCTGCACCCGAAGCGACACCACGCACAATCGGCTTGCCATTGTCTCTCGAACTCGCTGACGATGGAGAGAGAGAGAGAGAGGGCGGCGATCGGAGGTGGTGGAGTGCGCCCTAGGGTGGAGCGATGCGGTGGTGAAGCTCCTTCCTTCCCTTATCTGACGTCGCTCCAAAATCTCACACAGGCTTCGGGGGCAGTCGAATAGCTTCTGCACAGATAATATCGGAATTCGCAGTCGAATAGCTTCTGCACAGAAAATATTGGCATTCCGGGAACAAAATAACAGTAAAGAAGAAAATCAGGTTTCCGAAGAAGGCTTGTGTTGGAAATGGTGATCCATTTTCTAGAATTTCCTAGGTTCCTAAACTAGAATCTGGAATTCTCTAAACGAAGTTTCTGGAAGAAAGAGGAAAATGTCCAGCATGTAAGAGAAGTCTCTAGAAGAACTATAATCTAGAATTACCTAGATGAAGCCTACATGGACAACATTCTATAGAAATCTAGAATGTTGTACTAAGGTGCGACTCATGCCTATAAATAGGCTTATAGTTCATTCATTTGTGGGTGTGAGGTTTATACCTCCACCAGTGTGGAGGAGTAGAACTAAGATAGTTTCTATGAAATACTCCTCCATTATATCAAAATATCTTGTACAAACCTCACACCCAGTGTGGAGGAGTAGAACTAAGATAGTTTCTATGAAATACTCCTCAATTATACCAAAATATCTTGTACTATTCATTTCCATCCATTAGATAAATTATATTTCATGTTCTTTGTCCTTCAATTATCCTATCTCATCCCTTGTCCATCCTCTATAAAATATACCATACACTTGCACAACATCACTAATCAAAAACTATCATCAATACCAAAACCATACTTCCGCAATGCACACATCCAAATTTTTTAACAGATTTGCACAGGTTGAAAGAGGGTAACTCAGAAGATACTACCTATTTATGTGTTAGAAACTTGGCATACATTACTTCCTAGTTTTTCTTTCTCATTGTGTTGCTTTTGGTTTGAATTTTGAATTTGAGGTTTGTAATTCAGATGCTGAAAGGCCGACCTTGAATCCTCTCCCTCCACAGTCCGAAGCATATTTAGACTATAAGAATTGATTGACAATGTCAGCTCAACAAGTGTTAGAAAATTTTGCTTTCCAAGTGCCTAATTTTGGGACTGAGCAGGTAGCTTATTATGATGGTCATATGTCAAGTTATATTTTTCTAGATTGATTTGTTGAATTTTCTTTTAATGTTTTATTTTTGCTCATGGCAGGATGAAGCTCATTGTTCTTTCCATCTGAAGAATGGAGCTTGTCGGTTTGCTCGGCGATGCAGTAGAGTTCACTTCTATCCTGATAAATCATGGGCGCTGCTAATTAAGAACATGTATAATAGTCCTAGCGTTGCATGGGAGCAAGATGAAGGGCTTGAGGTCGGTCAATTATGCAATCATCCAGTTCATGTATCCTAAGCATTTTGGAGCACCAAAGCTGTTTTCAAAATGATGGGCAACCGGTAAGAATAATTGGTGCAATTAGCTTTCTATCATAAGATGGCTTCCATTCGCAAACATCTTTCACTAGTTTCATCTAAACTATGGATGCAATATTTTGATCACTGCCGAGACTTAGGGCTTTTTACTAGAGAAGCAAAAGAAAAATATGAAGTTATATTAATATGAAGGAAATTACATCCATAGTTATATCATATTAGATATCGGTTAATATTGCAAAAAAGGAAACATAATTGATCAGGACCAAGGCAAAATTGAATAAGTGATCCTTATGGCTCACTAATTGCATTGTTTGTCTCCAGAGGCTGATTAGCCTAATTACATAATGTAACTTAAAGAAGGGAGGGATGGAAGGGAGTTTTAGTTATGAAATTAGATACAGTTGCCTAAGCCCCATCCATGGCATTAGTTTCAAGGAAAGTCGATACATGAATAAGGCATTTCGCGGTGGCTGAGGACCGTCTCTCCCACTAGCCAGAGATAGGGTGATATAACCGAGGCCTCTATGCCTAAAGTTGTTGAAGGATAAAATGTGCTGGACAAAGCTGGAGCTGTTCTTTTTTAATGCTTTGGTTTGGGAAGCCAGTTATATTACTGACAATGAAATGATGCAAATTGGGAGTGTTGCCAGTGGAATAATGATTGAAATTTGGTCTATTTAGGATGGGGATTTGAGGTCTTTGCGCTTAGAATAGTGCATATTCTTGCCATTGACACTACTAGTTGTGGAGAAATTGAAGTTCCATACCCTTTTCTAGAGTCAAGTTTGGATCGGATTGAAAATGGCCCGACTCATATTGATCCATTTATTTTCTTTTGGCATATTTCCATGCAATGTAAATTTGAAGACCTTTACATCACATCAAATTAAAAAATATAAAAATTAGAAAATACATCAAAGAACATAAAAAACCTATAAATAAGGGGCTCATCTTCTAAATCTTCCTTAGGTGGAACTTCAAATAACCAATCTCTATAGCACAATTTCACATGAAAGAGAACTATGACATTAATTTAAAATGTGTCCTTCAATGCTAAAGGTCGACTCATAGGCAACAAAAGTGATAGGAGACTACTCAAGATATCGACGCGAATTAGCTTTCAAATAATCAAGAACACTAGGATCAGTAATATATATATAAAGCGATCATCTCTCGACATAGAGGTCACATTTTCATCAAAAGCATATAGAGACTTTCTTGAATAATCCATACAAATTTCACATGATCATTTATGTCCAACTTCAAATAGCAAAGCTCTAACAAATGCAGCTAATAGCGAGAATCTAATATAGACAAGACAACACTATAAGCCTTCTAATATTTTTCAAACTTTTTTTTGCATTGCCATAGGCATAGAACTAATAGCTATGTCCTCACCATCACTCTCCTTTATCAAACGAAATTGGATTGGCCATACTCAATAGAGATATAAATTTGCCATGAGATATCTAACTCTAGAGAAGAGAGTAAAAATATCATAAAAAGATTATAACAAGAATGCAATTTTCTTAACTATGACCCAATCTTGGGGTAACATTAAATGCACGAAGAATGGAAGTTCCATATTTTCTTTCGGAGGGACAACTAGGAAGCTAAACTATACTTGTATTCCACGAAATTGTCAATTATAATTCACATTCTTGCAATATGATTAGCAATTTACGTAAACAACATAAAGGCAAATAAGAGCATTTCTGCCCTTCCTAGTTTTAACTTTCCATAGGACAGCTTTTGATAGAATTTTAATCCGTCAATAGCAACTGTACACAAATCGAGCATGGACATAAGCCTTTCTTTGTCTATATTTGTGTTCAAGCAACTTCGGCACAAATGGCACTTCACTAAGAATTGTTCAAAGGGGGTATAAATGTGTGGTTTTATATCTCTAGCCCGCATGTGGACAGCAATTGTCTAGGAAGCTCCTTCAATAGAGCTTGAACCACTTATATACTACCATCTATCATGAGCAGTTTAATTTTGTGCAAGTTATTATCGAGAAAAGACAAATGAAAAAATTATTAGGATCTTGTAGACTATTTTGATAAACTTACACTTAATTGCAAAACCTTTCCTATAATCACCAAAAATGGGGAAAAAGTAAAACAAAGAAGCAGCCAAATAAAGCTTTCAAATTTGATACCGCCCTCTCCGATCCCAATTTAATCAGTTGAATCAAAATGTTGTATATTAATTGGCTTTAAGATTATATGCCAATATACAATAAAGTCAAGTTGGGTAAACAAATGAATAATACTATGCAAACAAAGGAAACTATAAATTCAAGATCGATTCCAACACTAACATCCTCCAACTACACCATGACAAGATTACCATGAATGCTAGGTTTACAACCTTTCTCGACTTGATTTATCGTTTGTATGCCTAACATGAAAATCTATGTCAATTAATTAAAATGAATGGATTCCTTCGAACAAAAAAATCATGAGAAAATCAACTTAAGATGAACTTCTTGCATTCCAATAAATTGTATAATGTCCCTAGAGGCTACATGACCGGTAGAGCTCCTTAATCTAATTCCATGGTTAGCATCAAGTTTCTAATAGGAGAAAAAAAATGGATTATTAAGTTTTGTTCATCCTCACTATTAGAAAATATTTCAATGTCACACAATAGGAAGTCTAACTTAAATTATAGAAAACAAACCTACCTCCATTTGTGTAAAATTGCACCTTCAACTCAAACTATTAGAATTGAGATCCTCACTAATGCATCTATGGTTTCTTGTTGATTGGTGAGAAATCCATTCAAAGAAAGGAGGGAAAACTACCATCAGGTGCATAAAGAAACATAAAAAAGCTAAGAAACATTAAATGCCTGTTTCTACTTTACATTATTATGAGCAAAACATAGAATTTTCTATGGTTATAAGAAAGTGATTGGCTTGCAATTTGAGCAGCCCCATTGATCACTAGACCAAATAAAGTGGATCCTACTAGGGGAATATTGTGTAAAGAACCGGCATAATAGCCATGATGCCTTTGATTTCTTCACTCTATCAATAAAGAGTTCTAACTGTGAATAATGGAATTGGATATGACATCCCAGGTTCTTCTATTATAGTCTCTACTCCATAAGTGAACACACCATTAAGGTTGTGCAAACTTAGTTCACCTATCTCGTGGCCATATGGATTTTCATTCAAGTTAAAATAGTGTGATACGATGCCACTATATGTCCTTCCTTCACATCCCCACGTAGTAAATCATTCATCCGAATCATAAAATTGTATCACTTGTCCCAATTCCACATATCGGATACACTTTTGATATCAATTTATTATAAAGACAGAAAAAGCATATCAACTAAAAAATGTTTAGGAGGCAAATTAAACATACCTACTGGTAAGAATTATATCTTCCCGAAGGATCAATGTGATGCAATAAATAATTTGTATTATATCCTCCTGAAGAATCAATGTAATGCAGGTAATAATTTCCTTCCTACTAGCATGTATGTTTAATATGCTTCCTATGGAGGATATAATGCAAACTATTTATTGCATCACATTGATCCTTTGGGAAGATATAATTCCTACCAGTAGGTACGTTTAATTTGCCTCCTAAACATTTCTCAGTTGATATGCTTTTTCTGTCTTTATAATAAATTGATATCAAAAGTGTATCCGATGTGTGGAAGTGGGACAAGTGATACAATTTTATGATTCAGATGAACAATTTTCTACGTGGGGATGTGAATGAAGGACATATGGTGGCATTGTATCACACTGTTTTAACTTGAATGAAAATTTCATATGGCCACGAGGTAGGTGAACTAAGTTTGCACAATCTTAATGGTGTGTTCACTTCTGGAGTAGAGACTATAATAGAAGAACCTGGGATGTCATATCCAATTCCATTATTCACAATTAGAACTCTTTGTTGATAGAGTGAAGAAGTCAAAGGCATCATGGCTATTATGCCGGTTCTTTGCACAATGTTCCCCTAGTAGGATCCACTTTATTTGGTCTAGTGATCAATAAGGCTGCTCAAATTGCAGGCCAATCATTTTCTTATAACCATAGAAAATTCTATGTTTTGCTCATAATAATGTAAAGTAGAAACAACCCTTTAATGTTTCTCAGCTTTTTTATGTTTCTTTATGCACCTAATAGTAGTTTTCCCTCCTTTCTTTGAATGATTTCTCACCAATCAACAAGAAACCATAGATGCATTAGTGAGGGTCTCAATTCTAATAGTTTGAGTTAGAGGTGCAATTTTACACAAATAGAGGTAGGTTTGTTTTCTATAATTTAAGTTAGACTTCCTATTGTGTGACATTGAAATATTTTCTAATAGTGAGGATGAACAAAACTTAATAATCCATTTTTTTCTCCTGTAAGAAACTTAATGCTAACCATGGAATTAGATTAACGAGCTCTACCGGTCATGTAGCCTCTAGGGACATTATACAATTTATTGGAATGCAAGAAATTCTTAAGTTGATTTTCTCATGATTTTTTTGTTCAAAGGAATCCATCATTTTAATTAATTGACATAGATTTTCATGTTAGGCATACAAACGGTAAATCAAGTCGAGAAAGGTTGTAAACCTAGCATTCATGGTAATCTTGTCATTGTGTAGTTGGAGGATGTTAGTGTTGGAATCGATCTTGAATTTATAGTTTCCTTTGTTTGCATAGTATTATTCATTTGTTTACCCAACTTGACTTTATTATATATTGGCATTGTCGACACCTAAATTTTTGCCCAAAAATCATTTCCAAAATAAAAATAAAAATTGGGAACTTGTTTTTCCACAAAAATATTTCAAGTTAAATTCTTGCATATATGTTATCTAGGCATTTAATATGGTGTTTTAAATGGAAGATGTTTTTACTTAAAATTTTTTTGAAAATATATATAAAAAAAAAAAGAAGAAAAAAGTTGGGGCCGATGATCTAAATGTGACTAGCCAAGCCCATGAGGTCAGATTGGAATTAAAATGGCAAATTGGGGCCAAATTGCAATTTCCAAAAGTTGAGGGACCAATTCGCAAATTTTGCAAAATTTTGCCCGAACCCTTAAATCATCATCTTGGTCACCAATTAAGTTGAAATTGAACTTGGGCCAACTCGAATCAATCAAATCGGGCGAAAATGACCAAATTTGCATTGAAATGGGTATTTTCGGCTAAGAAAATGGCCAACTTTGAGGGACTTTCTTGCAATATTGAGTGAGTAAAATTATGAAATCTAGCCAAGATCTTAAACTACTATACATGAGTTGCTGAGTAAGCAACTTGGTGGCCCCACCATATCCCACTCAGCTGCCCATACAGCCTGATCTTTGCACGTGATTGAAGACCATAATGAGTAGTGCCATTGGACGGAAATTGGCCAGGGATAAGCTGCTGAATGCACAGGAAAGTCGCAGCAAAACCCGCACACTCAACAGCTGCAAAATTTCAAAATTTTGGCTAAGTCAGAAAGTGGGTAGACTACTCAGTTGGTGGGCTTGGCAGGTGGACAAAAAGCCGACCAAGGGATTGATGATTTCGGTGGATAACATCTACGAAGCATGCTATTTTTAGGGAAGAGAGAGAGGAGACGAGGGAGAGAAGAGAGAGCTCGGGATCGTTCCCCAAAGACACCTTCAGAAGCAACTCCAGAAAGCCAAACCCAGAAATTCCAGACCGACCTTGAGAGAGAAAAACGAAATTTTCACCCACCTGCGGCCAAAATTAGCCAAAATCTTCAACTAGAGAGTTAAACTTCACTCACATATCTTTCCAACCATAGGTCGCACGTCCAAAATGGAGATCAGGAAGGCCTCCTAAAGCCCCCCGAAAAAACTACCCTCCTGGCGGGCCAAAGAAAGTCTGAATTTTTCTAAGTGTTGAGCCCGATCTTATTTTCCAGTTGAAGAAGCCAACTTCCACGGGCCCCCGAGGATAATTTCTTGGTTTCTTGAGCGAAGAACCACTTGAAAGGAAAACTAAGAAGCAAGGTAAGCATCCTAGATGTATTTTCTTTCGAGTTTGAGTACGTTTTGATCATGAAAATCAAGAGGAAAACTAGCCCGGAAAGCTGGTTTCTGAGGCTGAAATTTTTCTAAGTGTTTGGAATTTCTTCAAGAATTTTGCAAGTGTGCTTCCTTGAGAGGTGTTGATGTCTTTCGGTGGGCCATTCTCTATGATTTTTGTTGCATTTGAAAGCTCATGTTGCCTACTTTCACTCGGATTAAGTAGTGTTTCTCGTAGATCTTGCATGTGATAAGTGTCGGGACTTGAACATGGGCATGCAACCTGTTTGTTTGACTTGGGTTCAAACCCAGGTTTGTGAAATCAGATCAAACCCGCATATTTGAGGATGATTTTAGCTTAGTTATTTTGTGTTTTAAGCTATGATTTCTGTCTAATCTTGCTCCTTGCATGTGGTAGTATAATCTTGATACTTTATTTTCGTATGAGATTGCTTGTGAGTTGAGATCGAAGGCCACAAACATGGCCCGACGAAGCTGATTTGGGTAGATTGATGCACGCCAAGTGTTCGAAGAAATGCGCAAACCAAGTTTCGATCTTCAAACGATCGATTTGAGCTCAGTTCTTATTATTCATGTACTGGGCAGTCCCATATTAGTGTAAATTGGCATATATCGGTTTAAGGAATTATTTTTTAATAAAAATTAAAAAAAATGAAAAAAAAAATGAAAATTTCAAAAAAATTGTAAAAATGATGGATGGTATCAAGTTATGATAGAAATGACATCTAGGAAATTTTCCCAATTTTAAAAGGTCATTTTCTTAATTTAATGATATTTTGGTATTTTATAACCATTTTTGTAAATAATCTATTTTGCGTAGATTATAATTAATTAGAGTAACTTCATGCATTTAGAATAATTTCATGCATATTTAAATTCTCATTTTGCTCACGGGGGTCCTGTCCCGGGGCGTGATAACAAGGCCATGTAATATTATTTGCCCGACTTGTATCGGGTTTTCATTTTTCGCATTTATTTTCAAGTTATTTCAATTTCTTGGATGTTTACTTATGCACCGCTTTTCATTAATTTGAGTGTAAATTTCTCTTCTAAATTATGTTAGGATTAGTCTAGACATTAAAAAAAACTACAAAAACATTTGCATGGACACTTAACGGTTTCTTAAAGATTATAATTGGTAATCAAGATTGTGTGGCCATTTAGATTAAAACCTTCCAAGTTAGTGGTACCGCAAGGGCGCTAATAGAAACATTGGCGTAAACAAGTCCCCGTTCCTAGAAATCTCTGGTTGCGTAGGAATCGAGACAACACTCCCGTGCCTCGATTGGTTTCTAGCCGACCCCAATAGGCTAGTGGCGACTCCTAGAAATATTTAGGTTGTTAAGAACAAAAAAACAAAATCCAACGTCGCGCGAGGTATGGGCTTGGGAGAGCCCGCGCCTAATTTAGGGCCATTGGTCCGCCTCTTTAGGCAAATACCCCTAAACCATTCTTTCTTTTCCCCTAGGACGGAAAAAGAGAGGTTGTGACAGCTTGGCGACTCTACTGGGGACTTGGTTACAAACCTTAGAGGACTTAGGCCGTAATAATTTGGTTGGTTGTTCACTAACATGGTCTTCATTTGATAGCACGTGTCAAAGCCACGTGGAAGACAAGGTTAGTCCACTAACAACGTGTTAATTGTTTTTGTAGGTTTGGAGTAATAAGGGGTGGAGTGTATGTTAACCCATTTCTTTTGTAGGAAGGTGTAGGAATGTATGTCAATATGGATGAAATTGATGTGTTGTTTGGATATCAATTGTTGTGTGTGCCTTTATACTTACCTTAGCACTACACATTTACATACACAACCCGCGATCTAAAACCCCGATCGCACTAGGAAGCCCATAGGAGGTAGCAAAAGATGGAACCCGTGCGGGGAATGACCCATGGTTATCCACTTTTGGTCCCGCTCATTTTGATTAATGATAAAGAGAACTGTCCGACGTAAGTGCGGAGTGGGGAAAACTCTTTTGATCTAATTGAAATGGGAGCCTTTAGCCTTTAGAATCATACCTCTTAGTGAGCCTCACGAGTCGACATGCGATGTGTCTTTGTGGTTGCCGCATTTTCTTTTTTCTTTTTTTTCTCTCTCTCTATCGAAGGTACTAGTATTTTATTCCTCGATGTAAATATTGCTTTTTGTGCATATAATGTTTTATCATTAAGTTTAGCTTGTTTTGTGACATATGGTGATTGATCAAAATGCCTATTTAGGTTTAGATACTATGGGTTTCCCTGAGCTTCGTATCATCCCAATCCCAAAGAAGGCGTTGTTAGACATGTGGGATGCACTTGATGCGAGCAAGAAGACTTTTGTAGAGAAGAAACTTGGCTATCTTATTTTTCTCTTATACCGAGAGTCCCACGTGCCATTGGTGAAGGCCATGGCTCATTTTTGGAACCCCAAGACTTCAACGTTCGTGTTTGGTCATCATGAATTGACCCCAACTTTAGAGGAGTTAGAAATCATTGTTGGCAATGTCCCCGCATTCGGTCTTGTTGACCCTCCTTTAGGAGTAGATCCTATCCCGCTATTGAGTCAACTCCTAGGAGTTCCTCCTCTTGAAATTAAAGAACTTCTTAATAGGAATTCAAAAGGCCTCCCTTTGTCTTTCATCGAACAAAGATTCCATAGTCTTCTCCCAAGCCCCAATCCTCAAAATGCTAAAATTTTCCTTCTAGCATTCTTCGGATTCGTTCTTTTCCCGTTCACCCAAAAGACAATGGATCCTAGCCTTGCTCATGTTGTCTATAGAGTCCTTCACCTTAGGGGATTTACACATATGCTTCTTGCCGAAATGTTCCTCTCTCTCAACCGTTTCAAAAAGGACAAAGGTTCGATCCTTAGAGCACCTATAGGCATCCTTCAAGTTTGGATTCTCTCTCACTTAAAAGTATTTGGAGGGAATTTGGCTATTACCAACATTGATAAAGATAAAAACCCTCTCACCAAACTTAAGGATATAGAAAAATTCCTCCATGCTTGGACATTCCGTGGTTGGGTAGAACTTTTTGAAAATATCACCCCAAACCAAATTTTATGGCAAGCCCCTTGGATTCGTTTCCCTAAAGCACGACTTATGAGCGGTCACAATGACCCGATTCCACTCTTAGGTTTGACAAGATCTACGTCTTATTACCATTTAAGAGTAGTTCGGCAATATCGAGTACTTCAAGAAATCCCTCCTCCTCTAAAGTTAGAGTTGTTTCGTTTTGACTTTCGCGATAAGGTTGTCAAGGGGAACCAAATCGAAGACATGAAAAAAGAAGTGGAAAACATCGTCAACATCCTACATCATTGCCCACCAAGGGATATTGAGTGGGTTACTGAGTTGAAAGGAGAAATGAGGGAGCACCACGCATCAAGAGGATATATTGATCGCCGTATTGAACCTGATGTTGCCGTCGTCATTCCAAAGTTTCCTACGAAACCAACTCCGAAGGAAATCCAAATGGGGCGAATTATAAGGGAAAGGGATGAAGCCTTAGCTAAGGTGGAGCGTTTGACCGAAACAAACAAACGCATCCGCAAGTTGCTTTGAGGGGAAAATTAAAGGATTAGTCATATTCCATTAGAGTTGTGTTCTTAGAAAAGTTGTATAAGGTTTTCCTTATATGAAATATTAGTAGCAATGTTTAGGAGTTCCTTTACTTTAGCGGATGTATAGGGATTTTCCTTCACAATTTTTGATGTAATTAGTGATGTTTTTCCCTCTCTTATAATTGCTTTGATTCTAATGGAATATGAGATGGGCATTTTGATCAATCATCACGTGTTACCCCTTTAATTGTATAACTTCCTATGACAAAATATTGATAAGAAGCCACTTATGTGAGATTCGGCTTATGCAAGGGGTTTCTTATTTCTATTTTGTTATAAGAAAATATAAAATTGAAGGGTTTTAAGTTTTTTATTTTATTGTATTTCAATTTTCTTTCTCATCTTTTGTATGCTGATTTGTTTGTTCTTTTGTACTAAACATAGGTACTGATAACACGGCTTTAAGACGATCGCCCATTAGGACCCATTTTGTAGCCGCAAGGATGAATACAGAAGAACAAAACGCCCATTTTAACGCCTTGGATAATAGAATCACCGACTTGGCAACCCAATTTGCCCAATTCGCGAATGAGATTCGAGCTAGTCTAGTGGCTGCAGCCCCCAATAGAGACACGCTCGTGCCTACTCCTAAGGCTAGCAATGCCAACGTTAGGGAGAACGTTGTTGAAGAGATTCCCCATCAAGCACCTGTAGTGGCGGAACTGGACCCTATCTCAGAAGCCATCTCAGCTCGAATGGAGGAAAAGAACAACAAAAGATTTGCTAAGCTTGAGGAGAAGCTTAAAGCCATACAGGGATATGAAACTAACATGATCGAGGATTTGTCTCGATACGCCAAAATGGACTTTCCTGAGAAGTTTAAAGTCCCTGATTTCGCTAAGTATGATGGTACCGGCGATCCAAAAGTCCATTTGAAGTACTATTTGAACAGGATGGGGCGCTATGCGCAGAACACCCCATTATTGATTCAAACTTTTCAGGAGAGTCTATCCGGCCCGGCCTTGCAATGGTACATCATGCTGGAACCAGAAAAGATGGAAAAATGGGAGGAATTGGCGGAGGCATTTGTGCTACAATATAAATATAATACTGAGATTGCCCCGACGCGCAAAGTGTTAACGCGCATGGAGAAAAGGAGAAATGAGTCCTTCAGGTCGTTTGCGCAAAGGTGGCGCGCCTTGGCTGCTCAAGTTCGACCACCACTAGACGACGCTGAAATGGTGGAGTTGTTCCTTAATACCCTTCCTCCAGACTTTTACAACAAAATGATTAGCTCTGACTGTGGGGACTTTACCCGTTTGGTTGCCATTGGAGAGAGAATTGAAGAAGCCATGCATGAAGGTCGGATAACTGAAGGCACAAACAAGAAATTTACTAGTAAGAAGGAGAAAGAAGTGGAAGTAGCTTACGTGCAAGCCCCAGCTGAATCAAAACAATTTTCGAATCCTCAAAATCCTTCTGCATCACGAGGGAGATACCAGAATTACGAACCCAGGAAGTGGACGCCAAGGCAATTCACACCTTTGCCTAGGCCATTGTCCAAACTATTACCCATGTTGCTGCAGAAAGGGTTGGTAGCTAAGGAGATTCCTCGTGACAACCCTCCTAAATTCCCAGGGTTCGACCTAACAAAGTCTTGTGAGTACCATATGGGTGAGAAAGGCCATGATGTGGATAATTGCCGAACACTCCAGAACAAGGTCCAGAGCCTATTGGACAAAGATATCTTGTCATTTAAGGAGACGCAGCCTAATGTCAAGCAAAACCCTTTACCCGTTCATGTCGGGGATGTTAATATGATTGCTGAAGGAGAGGATAGGAACGTGCAAATGGTCAGGGTTGATGTCCACAAACTGTATGAAGATTTGATTTTAAGTGGCTATTACAAAAGGAGTGATGAAGTTGTCCCAGCTAAGAAGAAATTAGAGCGTATCACCAAGATGATCAACATGGGCATAATCCAAAATCAAGGAGGAGGCCAAGCAAATGAGAAGATGATAGCTGTAATTGATTTCTCTCCCAAGAATTCTTGTTGTGAATTTGGGACGGTCGTGGAGATGCCGGTCGAGGAGGTAGGCATTGTCGAAATACTGAATGATGTCAACATGACCAAGGAAACCAAACCCTTAATCATAAATGAAGAAGAAGCCTTAGATGTCGAATCCGAGCTAAAAGCTAAAAGAGTTTGCAGAGATCGTGAATTTTTGAAGATGGCACTAGAAAATGGCGAGGTGGTAGATACACTAGGCCAACCAAGTGGGAAGTATGACTATCTCGTCAAATACTCACCTCCTCCAAGTTTTTTCATGGATCCTAAAGAAACCGTCCCTGATGGGTGGGGAGGCATGGACGACTTAGCCGAGCTCAAGGAAGAAACCGTCGCCATGATGACACCAGTAATCATCGATTTATCTGTTGATGAAGAGCAATGGGACTCTAATGAGTACGAGCTTAAACACGTGGTTATTGATTTGGCAGTCGAGGAGTTCGCGAACATAGAGCTAGGAGAGGATGAGCCCAAACGGATGGTAATTGAGTTGCCGCCATACGATCAGGATGGGATCTCAAAAGGCCATGTCGCTAGTTTTGATCCTAAGGCAGTCCCATGGGATTATGGGACAAATGATGTCGATGATGTTACCCGATCAGGTCACTGTTATGCACCCGCAGAAGCTATGGAAAAGAAAGCTGTCACTGATGAGGAAGCGAAGCAATTTTTGGCAATGATCAAATCTAGTGAGTTTGACGTAGTAGAGCAGCTAAGGAAGATGCCCGCCCAGATTTCGCTCTTGGAGTTGTTCAAGACCTCCGAGAAACACAAAAATGCACTATTGAAGGTTTTAAATGAGATACATGTACCGGAGACCATTGGGGACAGGCAATTGGAGGAGTTCATTGGGTCCATTCTCTTGAAGGACCAAATCTCGTTTTCAGACGAGGATTTTCCGGAGGAGGGACACGATCATAACAAGGCCTTACTCATATCGGTCAAGTGTTGTGATATGATGGTAGCTCGGGTCTTAATTGATAACGGGTCTGCTCTGAATATTTGTCCATTAGCCACCCTTCGTCATCTCGGGGTTGGTAAAGAGCAAATTAAACCATCCAACTATACCGTTCGAGCTTTTGACGGTATAAAGAAGGAGACAATAGGGTAAGTTGAGCTCAACCTTTTGATTGGCCCTACCTCATTCCTGACAAAATTTCAAGTGTTGGATATCCCTAGCGCTTTTAATTTCCTGTTGGGTCGACCCTGGATCCATGCCGCTGAAGCTATACCTTCCTCTCTACATCAGATGGTTAAGTTCATTTCAGAGGGGAAAATCATAACCGTTCGTGCGGAAACTGATTTTAAGATCTTTCAAGACACAGCCATCCCGTACGTGGAGCCTGAGGAGAAGGAGGAATCTAGCTACCATACTTTCGAGCTAGTCTTAATGGTCCATGTTCCCATTGGGACCACTGTTAAGAGTCCGGAAATGTCTGGCCCGTCTATCATGTCAAGTAGAGTGCTACTGGAGTACGGTCATATTCCCGGACTAGGATTGGGAGCGTATGCACAAGGTATTGCCAAGCCCATTAAAGCCCCTAGGAATCATAAAAGAGTAGGTTTAGGCTACCAAAAAGATCTGGAAAGTCATGTGAAATGTGAAGAACTTGCTAGTCAAGGCGTACATGGAAGAGGTAGAGGCCGAGGTTACCATGGAGGCTGTATGGGCCGAGGCGATCATGGAGGCCGAAGTATGCGTGGTGGACACATGGGCCAAACTAGCCGTTGGGGACGAAATGAATATGGAAGTTGCACTAATGCAATACAGAATCAACAAGGCTTGCTCCTCCCATCACTAAAGGATCTTTATCCACCACTGGAGAAGACCTTTATCAAGTCATCCGAGCTGCTACAAGAAGAGGAGGGAGCAATCTTGGACATAGCAGACCTATTTGGTGCCAACTATATGTGTGCCACCTTTGATGATGACAAGGCAGAGCCTTCTGCGAGCTTCTTCCAGCTTTCGGAGTAGGGATGCTACTTACCTATCCTGTTTAGTTTTATGTCATTTCCTTTATGTATTCCCTTACATGGGAAGTGTTGTTTAGCTACTTTTGTTATTTTCGTATGTAATCAAGGTATTGGACTGTGAGCCGTGGTCCAAGATCATGAACCTTGTAAAACGGCCTTATCATGTTAATACCAATGCATCCATGTTTTATTAAGGGCGTAAGGAAGTATTCCACCAATCCTATGATGATGCTTTGAGGCTTGGACTTCCTCATGACTCTTGGTTTTCAAAGTTTTGGGAAAAGATGTCTGAGGATATGAGGGCAATCTCCTAACTCGTATTCTTTTCAAATAGTTATTCAAAAAGAGTTTTCGAATGTGCATCATGCATGGCATTCGTTAAGTGATTTTACTGACCCCCTCATTTGCATCTCAGGCATGTCATTCGGCATAATCATGATACATGTGTATGTGACTCGGAATTGCTTGATGAAAATCTCTTCGAATCTAACGAGGATAATGATATCCAGAAAGACATCGAAAGAGATTGGATTCGTCATGAAGAATCTAAACCCGTGACAGCCGAGCAAATGGTTACTGTAAATCTTGGCGACACAGAAAATGTTAAGGAAACCAAGATTGGGGCGAGCCTTTCAGAGGTCAAGGCAAAAAGAATGGTTGACTTCTTAAAGGAATATCAAGATATATTTTGCATGGTCCTACACAGATATGCTGGGACTAGACCCAGAAATCGTGGAGCACACTCTGCCAACTGACCCAAATATGCCACCAAAAAAGCAAAAACTTCGAAGAACGAACCCAGAACTTTCTAAGAAGATTTAGGAAGAAGTTATGAAGCTATTAAAAGTGGAATTCATCTAAGTATCCCATTATGCTGATTGGATTGCTAATATCGTTCCGGTCATGAAGAAGGATGGACGGGTCAGAGTTTGCATAGACTATCGGGATTTAAACCGGACAAGCCCAAAGGATGATTTCCCTCTACCGCATATTGATGTTTTGGTTGATAGCACCGCAGGATTTGAAGTATTCTCCTTCATGGATGGGTTCTCTGGATACAACCAGATTAGGATGAAAGAGGAAGATAAGAGTAAAACATCCTTTATTACACCATGGGGGACCTTTTGTTACAGGGTGATGCCGTTTGGCCTAAAGAATGCGGGAGCCACATATCAAAGAGCAATGGTCACCTTATTCCATGACATGATGCATGAGGAAATAGAGGTATATGTCGATGATATGATTGCCAAATCAAAGCATGGAGAAGATCATATTAGGGTCCTAAAGAAGTTATTTGACCGGCTCAGGAAATTTAAGCTGAGACTTAATCCCACCAATTGCATATTTGGGGCAAAGTCTGGAAAGCTATTAGGTTTTATGGTTAGTAGCCGAGGCATTGAAATTGATCCGTTGCAAGTTAAAGCCATTTGTGACCTCAAAGCTCCCTCTACTGTCAAGGAAGTTCGGAGTCTCCTGGGTAGATTGAACTATATCGCAAGATTCATTTCTCAATTGTCGGAGACAGCAAAACCATTCTTCAAACTCCTGAGGAAGAATACTAAGATTGAGTGGGACACTGAATGCCAAAAAGCCTTTGAAGATATAAAGCAATACCTTATTCAACCACCAGTGTTGGCACCACCAGTCCCAAGAATACCACTGGTCCTTTACTTAACCATCCATAAATAGTCACTAGGGGCCATGCTGGCCCAGAAGAGGCCAAGCGATCAAAAAGAATGCGCGATATATTATCTCAGCAAGAAATTCACTGTCTCTGAGATGAATTACTTGGAAGTGGAAAAAACATGTGTAGCATTGATTTGGGTATTGCATCGACTGCGCCAATACACTCTCCACCATCAGATTTTGCTTGTGACAGAGAATGACCCAATCAAGTATCTGCTAGAGAAGCCAGCTTTAGTTGGAAAGATGGCCAAATGGCAAGTCCTCATTTCCGAATTTGATATACAAAGCATAGCACAGAAATCAGTCAAAGGGAGAGCCATAACCGATATGTTGGCCGAAAATCCTAGAGAAGCAGAATTTTTTGACACAGCGGACTTCTTGGATGAACGTATTTTGGCAGTATCAAATGATAAATGGACCATGTACTTCGACGGGGCTGTAAATTTATCTGGCTCTGGGACTGGGGCAGTTTTGATCTCTCCAGCTGGCCAACATTATCCCGTAGCTGCAAAATTGATGTTCCCTTGCACTAATAATATATCAGAATACGAAGCGTGCATCATCGGCTTGCAATTAGCCATTGACATGAATGTTAAGAATTTACAGGTATATGGCGATTCTATACTTATTATTCGGCAAACAGAGGGTCTCTGGCGAACACGCGATCTTAAGTTGATCCCGTATCATGAATTCCTTGAAAAATTAACGAAGGAATTTGAGGAAATATCCTTTGAATATTTGCCAAGGTCCCAAAATCAATTTGCTGACACATTGGCCACATTGTCATCAATGTTGCATGTGATGGAGGGATTGGATATTGAGCCATTAAAGATCGAGATTCTCAAACACCCAGCTTACTGTATGTCAGTTGAAGGCGAGCTAGATGGAAGGCCATGGTACCATGACATCTTGAATTACCTCCAACTGGGAGAATTTCCTCAAGGATGTGAGGTAGCTGACAAGAAATATCTCAAGAAGTTAGCGCTGAAATTCTTTGTTTCTGGCGGTGTGCTCTACAAAAGATCATTTGATTCAGTCTTGTTGAAATGTGTCGATGCTAGAGAAGCCAACCAGCTGATGAAAGAAATACACGAAGGAGAATGTGGACCACACATGAATGGCCACCTTTTAGCAAAAAAGATCATGAGGCTCGGATATTTTTGGTTGAGCATGGAAACTGACTGTATCAAGCATGTTCGCTACTGTCATTGGTGTCAGATTTATGGAGACAACATCAATGCCCCACCTAACAAACTGCACTTGATGTCTTAGCCGTGGCCATTTTCCATGTGGGGAATCGATATAATCGGGCCAGTTAACCCCAAAGCTTCTAATGGGCATCATTTCATTTTGGTAGCTATTGATTATTTCACAAAATGGATCGAAGCGAGTTCATATGTCAACGTCACCGCAAAAAACGTAGCCAAATTCATTCGTCGTGACATCATTGCCCGTTATGGTGTACCAGAGGCCATTGTTACTGATAACGGCTTGAATCTGAATAACAAGATTGTGGACGAGTTGCTTCATGAATTCCAAATTCGCCATTTGAACTCGTCACCTTATCGCCTGCAAATGAATGGAGCAGTGGAGGCAGCTAACAAAAACATAAAGAAGATCTTGTCTAAGACAGCGGACAATTATCGTGATTGGCACGAACGATTGCCATATGCGTTGTTGGCATATCGAACCTCGATACGCACTTCGACGGGGGCAACGCCTTACTCACTTGTATATGGTGTGGAGGCAGTCTTACCTGTGGAGGTGGAAATTCCCTCGTTAAAAATTCTCTCGCAGATTAAACTCTCAGAACCTGAGTGGGTGCAGCAAAGATATGAACAGCTAAATATGATTGATGAGAAGAGACTTAGTGCACTATGCCATGGTCAATGCTACCAAAAGCGAGTTGCGAAGTCCTTTAATCGCAAAGTTCGACCGAGACATTTCCAAGTGGATGAACTTGTGTTGAGGAAGGTATTGCCTATCATACCAGACCCACGCGGAAAATTCACTCCAAATTATGAAGGCCCTTACGTCATTAAGAAGATACTACCCGGTGGGGCTTTAATTCTGGTAGAAATGGACGGCCGCGAGTTACCAAAGCCTGTAAACGCTGATGCAATCAAGAAATACTTTCCATGAATGAAATCAAGGCCGTAGAGCCATTTCCCGAGTCACTTAGCACTTGCATCATGCATTTCATGCATACATTCTATACATGCATATGTATTTGCGTTATGTGCATCTAGTTGCTTTGTTGGAAAGATTGTAAAACGAAGAAAATTAAAAAGGACAAAACAAAATGACGATGGTCCACGTTCGAGATATTCCCAGGAATTGTCGAACACAAACTCAGAAGAAGGGTAATTTGGTATCGTTTCCAATATACCCCCCTAAACTCTTTTTTGACGTAGTTCCCCTATTTGGCAGGAACATTAATATTCGAAGAACAAACCCGAGAAGTTGATTTGAACAAGATATCTATCAAGCAAGTATATGAGGGGTAACACATGTCGAATTCACCTAACTGGGTGTAAAAGATGTGTCGTTCTAGAGCCGATTCAATTAAATAAAAAAGGAAGCACCCCATGAACACTACTAGAGCTTCGGCTTGGTGGTATGGGGAATGAAGTGGTCCGGGAACGGCCGGGGTTCGATCCCTGGAAACGGCAACAAGGTTGCCATGTAAACAAAATAATAATTTAAAAAAAAAAAATTTGCATCTCTTATTTTTGCAAAAAAAAAAAAAGGAAAATGCCCGAACCAATGATACCAAAGACCTAAGATTCTCTTCAAGCTTTAAAGCAGTATGTTCATTCCGCTATTTGCCGCCAAATGGTGAAACTAACTAAGGGTAATGCTGTATCGTTTCCAGTTTTATGATCTCTGAGGATTCATGTACTAACACCTTCCCTTTTGCTCTTCGTAGGGTCGCCTGACTACTAAGGCACAAGTAAGTACCATTCTTCTCAAAATCAAATGGAGAATTTCCATCGCAAAAAAAGCATTTAGTGTTTTTCTAGAAACAAGCAAAAAAAAAAATGGATATTGAAGAAACAAGTTTTCCACGAAGTTTGCAAAAATCTTCTTTAAATTGTGCATCCACTCGATGGATCACTCATTTCGAATCAAAATTCTCTATGGAGATCAATCCACCCCGATGATCTCAACAAAAATGAAAGGTGATGTTACTTATGCCAAGCAAGAAACACTTAGAATGAGGAAAGGCAACCCATTTCCAAACATGTCCTTTAAGCACTCTGAGATTCGAGCGAAAAAGAAAACCCATGTCGTTTAAGGTCAATGAATTCATTCGCAAGTGGTACATAGATCAAGATGATAAGAGGCATTTCTTTCCTCTATCATACACACTACAGGTGACAATAGTTAGCCCATTTGAGCCTTTTAATGTGAAGAATTTTCTACAAAATACCCCTGTCAAGAACCACCCCACGATGGGGCAATTACGAAGGTTCGGGTTGATATTATTTGGAGAGGAAAGATGAGAAAGGTTTCTTTGCTCTCACTTGCATAAATCTTTTTGTGGTAACTTCAGGTGAATTCTTATGGAAGCTCGAAGCATCCCAAGGTGAAGAAGAGCATTCTTTTCTCTACCCAAACACCGTTACCCTTTGCTTAAACCATATTGAGCCTAACTATTCATTTCTAAAACCCGAGTGGTGATTATCTCCCCACATTGGGGGCAAGGCATATGATTTGCCAAGGCAAGTGATGTTTACGTGAAAATGTGGAAAGCATCTTGAAAGTCCTAAGAGTTTAAAAAGTTCAAAAGAGCAAAAGTCAAATGAAAATTATGGGGTATGAAAAAGCAGTATGCCTGGTAAAAGCAAGGCTAATACCCATCACAAAAAAAAAAAAAACAATTGCATCAAGAGGAATATCTCTGTGAAAGCAAAAATGGCAAAAAAAAAAATGCTTGCATTGAAAAGAAAATCATTGCAAACGCAAAAGCCATTATGTTAAGATGATTAGTCAAAGGACTGGTGAGACAATTTGAATTTTAAAAGTCGAGTGCTTTAAAAAAAAATGGATGATATGGTAATGATGCCATGATAATCACCAACTCTCAAATCCCCCATCGACAAAAAGATCTAAGCCTTTTGAGCTAAGCCTTTTGAGCCTTTCACCGAACCAACATTACAACCCATTCCCAAAGTCTCTTCAAATTGGGATGATTCAAAGTGGAAATAAGGACTTCCCAAAGAAGATGATGCTCGAAGAAGTGAGAGCAAGGTTGTCTTATCTCATCTTAAGGTTTCTTGACTTGTAAACCCGGCGAAGATGTTGATTGGTGATTAATTCATTTCATAGCCAATAATGCTCATCCATTGCTAAAACCATGACCAAACCTGCACTACGGTCCTTCTAAAAGACCTCTTAGATTGGTCAATGTGTACTTATTGCGAATGATTCAAAGCCTTGCACACTGGAAGAGTGAGATTGAGTGATCAGTTTATTTCCCACATGAATAGATGGGATCAAACAGCCCTTTTCTTGAGAATATGCAAGAAGCCCTTTCTAACTAGGTGTCCTCGCTCGGCATACTTAATAGACCTTTCTCATAAATCAAGGTCATTTCAACAAGGATTTTTCTCCCAAGAGAATTTGACGATTAATGATATCATCCGAACGTGATGACAGTTTTGTGAGTTTGTCAAGTGGTCGGAATTAATTTGATTTGTTTATGCAATTATTGCCTTCTCATTACCGATACACTTTTGATATTGTTTCTGATGACATGTGCTGAAATCAATCTCATCTAGTATGCTTTCACTACTAGAATACTTGTTATAATGAATTCTATTTGATGTGCAGTATCCATTTCAGAATATTCTCGAATGACAGGTTCCTCCAGTGAAACCTTGCAATTCTAAAGGGTTCATGGGTTAGCCTTAAACTATGTATTTTCAAGATGCCATTTCAAAGGGTTCATGTGTTAGCCTTAAACCATGCACTTTCAGGAGTTCTTGGTTATTCCTTAAACCTTGCAATTCACATGCGTTCGTGGGACTGCCTTAAACCACAAGGTTCGTGGGATTGCCTTAAACCACACGGTTAGTGGTACTGCCTTAAACCACAAGGTTAGTGGGACTACCTTAAACCATACGGTTAGTGGGACTGCCTTAAACCACAAGGTTAGTGGGACCGCCTTAAACCACAAGGTTAGTGGGACTGCCTTAAATCACACGGTTAGTGGGTTTGCCTTAAACCACATGCGTTCGTGGGACTGCCTTAAACCACAAGGTTTGTGGGTATATCCTTAAACCACACTTTTCAAAGTATTCATAGGTACATTCCTAAGCCACGTTATTTACATTAAGCTCACTTGCATTTTCATTTTACTAATTTAAAAAAAAAACAATAAAAACAAAAATTAGATGTCACATTATCTTTGAAGGAAATCTCTTTGAGCTTCCTTCCAAAGAGAGGCAGCTGTTGACACCTAAATTTTTGCCCAAAAATCATTTCCAAAAAAATAAAATAAAATTGGGAACTTGTTTTTCCACAAAAATATTTCAAGTTAAATTCTTGCATATATGTTATCTAGGCATTTAATATGGTGTTTTAAATGGAAGATGTTTTTACTTAAAAAAAATTTGAAAATATATATAAAAAAAAAAAAAAAAAAGTTGGGGCCAATGATCTAAATGTGACTAGCCAAGCCCAGGAGGTCAGATTAGAATTAAAATTGCAAATTGGGGCCAAATTGCAATTTCCAAAAGTTGAGGGACCAATTCGCAAATTTTGCAAAATTTTGCCCGAACCCTTAAATCATCATTTTGGTCACCAATTAAGTTGAAATTGAACTTGGGTCAACTCGAATCAATCAAATCGGGCGAAAAGGACCAAATTTGTATTGAAATGGGTATTTTCGGCTAAGAAAATGGCCAACTTTGAGGGACTTTCTTGCAATATTGAGTGAGTAAAATTATGAAATCTAGCCAAGATCTCAAACTAATATACATGAGCTTGCTAATTGATCAAAAATCGCAGCCAAATTGATGGATTAAAGCACTCAAACGAGCTACCAAAACCTAGTCCACGAATTGGTCTCATTTCGGAGTTGCTGAGTAAGCAACTTGGTGGCCCCACCATATCCCACTCAGCTGCCCATACAGCCTGATCTTTGCACGTGATTGAAGACCATAACGAGTAGTGCCATTGGACGGAAATTGGCCAGGGATAAGCTGCTGAATGCACGGGAAAATCGCAGCAAAACCCGCACACTCAACAGCTGCAAAATTTCAAAATTTTGGCTAAGTCAGAAAGTGGGTAGACTGCTCAGTTGGTGGGCTTGGCAGGTGGACAAAAAGCCGACCAAGGGATTGATGATTTTGGTGGATAACATCTACGAAGCATGCTCTTTTTAGGGAAGAGAGAGAGGAGACGAGGGAGAGAAGAGAGAGCTCGGGATCGTTCCCCAAAGACACCTTCAGAAGCAACTCCAGAAAGCCAAACCCAGAAATTCCAGACCGATCTTGAGAGAGAAAAACGAAATTTTCACCCACCTGTGGCCAAAATTAGCCAAAATCTTCAACTAGAGAGTTAAACTTCACTCAAATATCTTTCCAACCATAGGTCGCACGTCCAAAATGGAGATCGGGAAGTCCTCCTAAAGCCCCCCGAAAAATTACCCTCCTGGCGGGCCAAAGAAAGTCTGAATTTTTCTAAGTGTTGAGCCCGATCTTGTTTTCCAGTTGAAGAAGCCAACTTCCACGGGCCCCCGAGGATAATTTCTTGGTTTCTTGAGCGAAGAACCACTTGAAAGGAAAACTAAGAAGCAAGGTAAGCATCCTAGATGTATTTTCTTTCGCGTTTGAGTACGTTTTGATCATGAAAATCAAGAGGAAAACTAGCCCGGAAAGCTGGTTTCTGAGGCTGAAATTTTTCTAAGTGTTTGGAATTTCTTCAAGAATTTTGCAAGTGTGCTTCCTGGAGAGGTCGTTTTGATGTCTTTCGGTGGGCCATTCTCTATGATTTTTTTTGAATTTGAAAGCTCATGTTACCTACTTTCACTCGGATTAAGTAGTGTTTCTCGTAGATCTTGCATGTGATAAGTGTCGAGGCTTGAACATGGGCATGCAACCTGTTTGTTTGACTTGGGTTCAAACCCAGGTTTGTGAAATCAGATCAAACCCGCATATTTGAGGATGATTTTAGCTTAGTTATTTTGTGTTTTAAGCTATGATTTCTGTCTAATCTTGCTCCTTGCATGTGGTAGTATAATCTTGATACTTTATTTCCGCATGAGATTGCTTGTGAGTTGAGATTGAAGGCCACAAACATGGCCCGACGAAACTGATTTGGGTAGATTGATGCATGCCAAGTGTTCGAAGAAATGCGCAAACCAAGTTTCGATCTTCAAACGATCGATTTGAGCTCGGTTCTTATTATTCATGTACTGGGCAGTCCCATATTAGTGTAAATTGGCATATATCGGTTTAAGGAATTATTGTTTAATAAAAATTAAAAAAAATGAAAAAAATGAAAATTTCAAAAAAATTGTAAAAATGATGGATGGTATCAAGTTATGATAGAAATGACATCTAGGAAATTTGCCCAATTTTAAAAGGTCATTTTCTTAATTTAATGATATTTTGGTATTTTATAACCATTTTTGTAAATAATCTATTTTGCGTAGATTATAATTAATTAGAGTAACTTCATGCATTTAGAATAATTTCATGCATATTTAAATTCTCATTTTGCTCACGGGGGTCCTGTCCCGGGGCGTGATAACAAGGCCATGTAATATTATTTGCCCGACTTGTATCGGGTTTTCATTTTTCGCATTTATTTTCAAGTTATTTCAATTTCTTGGATGTTTACTTATGCACCGCTTTTCATTAATTTGAGTGTAAATTTCTCTTCTAAATTATGTTAGGTTAGTCTAGACATTAAAAAAAACTACAAAAACATTTGCATGGACACTTAACGGTTTCTTAAAGATTATAATTGGTAATCAAGATTGTGTGGCCATTTAGATTAAAACCTTCCAAGTTAGTGGTACCGCAAGGGCGCTAATAGAAACATTGGCGTAAACAAGTCCCCGTTCCTAGAAATCTCTGGTTGCGTAGGAATCGAGACAACACTCCCGTGCCTCGATTGGTTTCTAGCCGACCCCAATAGGCTAGTGGCGACTCCTAGAAATATTTAGGTTGTTAAGAACAAAAAAACAAAATCCAACGTCGCGCGAGGTATGGGCTTGGGAGAGCCCGCGCCTAATTTAGGGCCATTGGTCCGCCTCTTTAGGCAAATACCCATAAACCATTGTTTCTTTTCCCCCGGGACGGAAAAAGAGAGGTCGTGACAGGCATATAATCTTAAAGCCAATTAATATACAACATTTTGATTCAACTGATTAAATTGGGATCGGAGAGGGCGGTATCAAATTTGAAAGCTTTATTTGGCTGCTTCTTTGTTTTACTTTTTCCCCCTTTTTGGTGATTATAGGAAAGGTTTTGCAATTAAGCGTAAGTTTATCAAAATAGTCTAGAAGATGCTGATAATTTTTTCATTTGTCTTTTCTCGATAATAACTTGCACAAAATTAAACTGCTCATGACAGATGGTATTATATCAGTGGTTCAAGCTCAAATATTTTAAACCCATTTCCACCCCTTTGTAATATTTTAAGTGGCCCATTTGTAGCCTAGCCCCCTAAAAGTGAGTCGTAAATGTGTTCTTCTGGTCTCGATACCCTGTTTCTTCACCGATTCCCCGTTCCGCTGGTTGCATGTCAAATTTTCCTACACTATACCTATCTCAAGCCCTCGTACTCCCAAATTAATTAGCGAATGGCTCCAAGTATGCTTTCGATTGGTCTCACACTTTGATTCTCTCCACTGCTGGTATGGCCCAAGAAGACGAGGAGAATTCCACTCGCTTGGCTGCTCTTTGTCATCGTCTGGGACGTTTATGTTCCCCTCAGGAAATCGATGTATGGAATGAAGAGCCTTCCCCTGCAAAATTGGATGAGTGCCGATTAACCCTTGTGGGTAAGGTTTACTCAAATTCTGCAATCAACTTTCAAGCATTTCAAACCACATTGAAAAGGGTATGGAGAACTGATCAGGTCGACATATCACAGTGAGAAAACGGAGTCTATGTGGCAAAAACTACAGGCAGATAGGCAAAGGATTTTAGAAGGCGGACCATGGTTGTTTTCTGGGAAACTTGTAGTTTTTAAGGCTTGGATCCCCAATACACCGCTCCATTGCTATGACTTCTCCACCTGTGCATTTTGGGTACAAGTTTTTGGCCTGCCATTAGAATGATGCACAAAACAAACTATCTTAAGAGCTATACAGTCTATAGGAAAAGTTTTAGAGGTAAAGGCATATGCAACATATAATTTCACCTTAAGGTCTGGTCGCGTAAGGGTTGAACTTGATCTTCAGGAACCCCTGCAGCCAGGTCGCCTTATTAGAATCAACCACAAAACCTTTTGGCTCGACTTTAGGTACGAGAGACTCTCTCACTTCTGCTACTCTTGTGGCAGGTTGGGCCATTATGTCACATCGTGTAAAGATGTTCCATATGATGAAAACCAATTAGATGGCAAGGATAAACTGCCCTATGGACATTGGCTCCGTGAAGAAGTTAGGGAGCACAGTCCTTACTGGAAAACCTATTATGAACCGACTGACAAGAAGGAAAATTTGGAAGAAGTAGTGCTTGAAACACCTCCTACCACTGTGCAGCCTCTTCCTTTAATGCCTTTGATCGCTCCTGCAGTGGATAATCCCCCTGTTTCAGTATCCCAGAAGACTCCAAATGACAACCTTCTTTTCAACAGCTCTGCAGGCTTGTCCGGGAATTGTGCAAAGGCCAAATACAAACATCGCAGCTACTTCTGTTGTCACAGTACAGCAACTTCATCGGGACACTTTTACTTCAACAGGCGCGCTGCCCAAGCTCGATCTTGGACTTCCTACGCATAAAAATACAATCCACACTGCACAGATACCTGCAAAAGAGAAGATGAAAGGAATTCAGGGGCAGTCTAGTGTTTTACAACTTGGAAAAAAAATCAAGAACTCAAGACATACACCAAAACTTAGCCCTACCAAGAAGATAAAACGCTACAATCCTTATGACATGAGAAGTGCAGCTTCAGCAGCCTTTGATGAATCGTTTCTTTTGGACGCTTCGATCATGGAAATCCCTGCTAATGGGATTTGGGCGAAGGTGACTGGCCCTCAACAGTCACCTCGTTACAAATGAAACTCTTAAGTTGGAACTGTCAGGGGTTGGGCAATCCCTTGACAGTTCGAGCACTAAAAGCCCTTGTGGCTAAGGAGAAGCCCGATCTACTATTTCTCATGGAAACTAAGCAGAAAGAAGAGGTTTTATAGTGCATGAAACATCGTTTGCATTTTTGTTATCTACATGTTCACAACCCGGTTGGCTTAGCCAAAGGCCTAGCAGTTTTATGGAATGATACCATATCAATAGATTTTCTCAGCTCCAACTCGGACTTTTTTTTATATGACTTGCAAGGAAGGAAGGGACGGTCTTTCCTGGCGCCTTACTTGCCTTCATGCCCCTGCTGTACAACAACTTCATCAGCAGGTTTGGCATGATCTCATCCGGATAAGTCTTGCAAATGCTCTTCCTTGGGTATGTATCGGCGATTTCAATGAAATTCTCTATCACTGGGAGAAGCAAGGGGGACAACCAGCAGATTTTAATCGATTGGCATCTTTTCAAGCTATTGTGAATGACTGTGGGTTAATGCACATTGAAGCAAAGGGGTGTGCGTTTACTTGGACAAATAATCGTCATGGGGCTGCTTTTATTAAGGAATGTCTCGACCGAGTTTTGTGTTCTATGGAATGGCGCCTGCTTTTTCCTGGGGCTGAAGTTCATGCACTCCCAGGAATTGGTTCCGATCATAGTCCGCTTCTCTTAAATATTACGCCAGCTCTGAGGACCACACATCGCAACTTTATGTATGAAGCATACTGGAACCAAGATACAGAGTGTCGGGATATAATCAGATCCTCTTGGAATTCTGATCAGTTGAAGAATGTAGCGATTACAAGTAAGATCCAAGCAGTTTCTGGTGCTCTCGCTAGGTGGAGTCGCACTAAATTCTTACATAATCGTCTCCATGTGAACAATTTGCAACAGCAATTACAGCAACTCATCAATCAACCACATGGTTTGTATGACTACTCGGCAGCAAAAGCTTTAAAAGATGAGTTACAACTGTTGTGGAGTCGTGAAGAACAGTATTGGGCTATGAGATCCATACTAAATTGGCTGAAATGGGGAGATAAAAATACCAAGTTTTTTTCACGCAACTACTATTCAAAGGCGACAACAGAATAGAATTACTATGTTACAGGACGAGAATCAAAGTTGGGTGCGGGACTCTATCAGATTACAGGAGATGGCGACAGCCTTCTTTTCGAGATTATATACTACTGATGGCAGCCGCAACTATGAACCGATCTTAAAACAATGTCCTACCATGGTTACACAAGAGATGAACGAACGTTTAACTGCCACTGTGACCATTGAAGAGGTCCATCAGGCCACCTTTCAACTAGGGGCCACCAAAGCTTCAGGTCCGGATGGTCTTAATTGTTTATTATACCAGACGCACTGGGACATTATCAAAAATGATCTCTTCCGAGAGGTAAGCAACTTTTTAACTTTTGGTATCATGCCTCTATCAATAAACCGGACGCTGATTTCTTTGATTCCTAAAGTTCCCCACCCTGAATGCCTAAACCAATATCGCCCTATCAGCTTGTGCAATTATGTTTATAAAATTATCTCAAAAGTCATAGCCAATCGTTTGAAACCTCTCCTACCAACTCTAATCTCAGAAGAACAATCTCATTTGTTGGGGGTAGGTACAGGATAATATTTTACTAGTCCAAGAAGTTCTTCACCAGCTTAGGATAAAAAGAGGGAAGCGCACTTTTCAAGCTATTCTTAAAATGGATATGATGAAGGCTTATGACAGGGTTGAATGTGATTTCCTACAATACTATCTTCTTAAATTGGGATTTCACCCTATGTGGGTTCAGTCGGCTATGCAGTGTATCACGACCCAATCTTCCTATGTTAAATTTAATGGGCAGCATCTACAATATTTTCACCCTTCTAGAGGTCTTCGGCAGGGTGATCCCCTGTCCCCATATCTTTTTATCTTGATGGCCAATCTTTTATCAGTCTTAATCAACAAGGCCATCAGCATGGAAACCCTTAAAGGCATCAAACTTAACAGGTGGTGTCCCTCTTTATCCCACTTGTTTTTCGCAGACGACGCTATATTTTTTCTTGATGGTACCGTTCGGGAATGTCAGAATTTATCTAATATCTTACATCAGTACTGTGTAGATACAGGGCAAGCGATTAATCGCAATAAATCGGGCATTTTTTTCAGGAAAGCCTGCCCTGTTAGTTTACAACAAAATATGGCCAGCGAATTGCGAGTTCCTATATTGCAGCAGTCTGGGAAACACTTGGGGATACCTTCTGATTGGGGATGCTCAAAGAAAGATATGTTTTCTTGGGTAATGGGGAGAGTTAACAAGAAGTTGAAAGGGTGGAAAGAAACACTGCTATCGAAAGGGGGGAAGGAGATCCTTCTTAAAACTGTCGTACAAGCTGTTCCTTAGTACGCTATGTCCATTTTTAAGCTCCTTGTCTCTATTTGTAGATTGATTGAGAAACGAATTGCCAGGTTTTGGTGGCAGGCAGATAAGAGTAGATCAGGCATTCATTAGCGGAGTTGGGAAGTATTGAAAAAACGAAAGGAAGAGGGGGGTTTGGGCTTTAGAGATCTATTGAATTTTAATAAAGCCATGTTGGGTAAACAGGCTTGGCGGTTGTTCACTCACCCTTCCTCGCTATGGAGTAAGGTTTTCAAGGGCATCTACTTCCACTCAAGAATATTCTATAATGCCGAACGAGGATCTCGCCCATCTTGGGGTTGGCAAAGCCTCTTAACTGAACGAGATGCCATCCTACCCAACATACGGTGGTCGGTGGGTGATGGGCGATCAATCAGCATTCGTGGTGATCGGTGGCTCCCCATGGGCATACTAGGAGGACCAACGGTTCACGAGGAACCCCAATTAGTAGCTGATCTTATTGACCAGTATACTGGTACCTGGAATTTCGCTTTGTTGGACAATTTTTTCGACAAACAGGTAAGTGACCAGATCACTAACATACCTATAAGACCCCGTTGTGCTAAAGATAAACTTATTTGGACTGCTACCAAAGATGGCTCTTTCACGGTTAAAATAGCTTATCACACTATTACAGCAGCAACAACAACTCAAACACCTCAATTGACTTCAACATCATATCAGAATCCAAGTTGGCTGTGGAAGAAACTCTAGAAACTGAAATCCCCCCTAAAAGTTAGAACCTTCATGTGGTCCCTTTGTCAAACGCTCTAGCAACAAGAGCCAATCTATATCAGAGACACATTATTGCTACTCCAATTTGTCTACTTTGTAATCAGAATGCACCAGAGACTCTTGAACATCTTTTTCTACTATGTCCCTGGGTAACAGAGGTATGGTCTCATCCCCATTTGAACATACACATCTCTCCTATCGCAGTACATAGAATAGATAAATGGATCGCAGAGCAAGTCAAACGACAACGCAACTCACTTGGTTTGGAGATCCTCGCTTCTGTGTTGTGGCAGATTTGGCGTGCTCGCAATGGGTTTGTTTTCCACAACCAACAACTTCAACCTTCTTGAGTGGCTGAGGCGGCGCTCACTGGAGATCATGCTGCTCGCCTGGTAGCTCTTTCCTTGACCAGTAAAGGTCGATCGCTTCATCTCGGGGGTGCACTGTGGAAGCCGCCTGATCCGGGTACCTTGAAAGTAAACATAGATGGATCTCATCAACCAGGATCTACCGAAGGTAGTATGGCTTGCATCTATCGGGATTATAATGGCAGACTTACCGACGGCTTCTCATCGCACTTTGCAGCAACCTCGGCTTTATAGGCGGAGATCCAGGCTTTCACTTTGACCCTTCAGCATCTGCAACGCCAAGGGTTAACCCATGCTCGTCTTCTCCTCGAATCTGATAGTTTGATCTTCGTTGACACTCTCAATCGCAGGAGGAAGCCGCCATGGGAAGACCGGTCTCTATTCAACAAAGCTGCGATGGTGTCGTCTCATTTCCTTAACCTATCCATCGTTCACTGCAGTCGAGAGGCCGATGTGGCCGCTGACTAGGCTTCAAAAGCCCATAATCGGGCTTCTAGTTACAAAAGTTGGGCTGTTTTTCCCCCTTTTCATTTGATGGATATCATATGCGCCGATGCCTTAGTAGCCGGATGTAATGGACTCTAATTATTAATATAGCTTCTCCTTTCAGACCAAAAAACCCATATTGACGGCTCTACAATACCCTGAATTCGAAACGTTTCAGAGCTGTGCATTGTTAATTTGTGGGAGAAGTCAAAGACACGAGACTTCCTAACTATTTTGTGCATGTTATTTCAACTGATCGATTAGAAGTAATTTTTACCAATCTTCTCCTCTGATGGCGACGACTAAAAGCGTCAGTAAGTGAGGTTGATTTTTAATGGGTGGGGCAACGATTCAAAGAGTAGATTGTGGGGATGCTTCGATTAAAAGTAGTTCAGATTTGCAAGCAACCAAGAGAAGTTTTGCAATGACATTATTAATATCTACCCATTGCTCGTACACTATCATAATGAATTGAAAAATCTGATATCTTTTTAGCTAGATTAGGATCTTAAAAGATTTTTTGTGGTTGATCTTTTTACTTTGTTTTGGTGTCAGCTTTTAGTAATGAAATCTCAATGCTCTTACTAATGAAACGTCTGTCTTGATTCGTCAAGTATTCCTTGACATCACACATGAAAGTATACACTTTAGGTCTAGGAATATGAACAAATTGTAGTTTTCATCGGCTGTTCACTCGGCATATGTTACCACAAATTGGCTTAAAAAGGGGCAAGGTGTTTCCTACTTTGTGATCATTATGTATGCGCACTTTACCTCAAAAAGCAGAAATTATTTCATGCTCCATCACACTACTTTTCTCTGCATATTGTCTCAAAGTATCTGGTAATTCGCATCGTTTTAGATAGCCTGTTTAAATTGAGATGGCGATTTAAATCTCATTCATTTTTCAAAAACAAGGTTCTCAAAGTTACACCTTCGATTAGACAAGGAGAATCTTTGTCTATCATGACCCTCGTCATCCTCATTGTTTCCAGGAGTAAAACGTTCATCATCCGAATTATTATAGCCACTATCCCCTCTTGTGGCACTCACCGAAAATATCAACGAAATCAAGCTCCCTCATTCTTATTCTTTCCCAAAGTACCTTTGTATTTTGCTCAACCCCGTTACATGGAGAGTTTTCATCATGACATAAGCTACTATCAGACTCACTGTCACTTTGATTCACATTTTTTTTTTTTTGGGTCCATGGAGGTTGCTATAGTAATATTGGGATGCAAGTTTACTACTTACCCTTTGGCCCACTTCTCTAATCCTCCTCGTGAACAAATTTGTAATTGCATGTTTGTTTTGATCACAGTAATAGTTAAGGTTATAATGTAATAGCTATTATGATCATAACGTAACTAAGCTATAATGCCTCTTTCTTTAGGGTGATGCTAGGCCAGGCTTGCGCATTTGCAAAGAGCCCATGCGTCAACATTTATGCATTCCTTGCCTTTTAGCCAATCAACATTATGTTTGTATTGTTTTATGGCTAAATGACCAAAAAAAAAAAAATTGGAGAAAGTTGCATTAATAAATGCTTGATTGTATTACATCTCTAGTTCAAAATAATTTGAAATTGAAGGCCACGCTGATCACTCTTATAAAGCCGTATTTGATCTACATTTTTCTTTGGTTGATTTATTCGATCTACATAAATATATTGATTTATACGCATTTTGGCCTATTTGACATTATTGAGAAATTAGTGGTAAGAATTTAAAGAACTCATTCTTTAAGTGTACAAAAGGAAGAAAGAGTTGTTTGACAATCACTAGATATGCAATCATGATTGATAAGTCTTAACATTATAGTTGACAAGATTCTAATTATCATCAATTATTTTTTTTTCTACTAAATGAATTAAGTGGCCCCCTTTTTCCACATATTAGATAAGTCAATTTCTAGCTTAATAGCATAAATTGGTGAATCTTTAATTTTCAGCACAAGGGCTATCGGCCGGTTGACAAGTCATAAGTTTTTAACATCACGCATTCTTGAAAAAAGGATAAAAGGAAAATGCCACGAATTTGACATGCGGTTTCTTAATGGTGTCGTATTGATTGCTTAGGGAATAAGAAGTGCTGTTTTACGAGAAAATATTGGAAAGGCCTCCACGTCACCGTGGGGCCGGCCCATTAAGTTGCTGACACGTGGCGCCATGTGTCGTCAGCGTCCCACCACACTCTCTCCTCTTGTGATATCTCTCCTCCCGAGCCTACTTCTCTCTCCTCTGTGCTTGCGTTTCTTCTTTTTTCTTGGGGCCGCCATGGCCTCTCTCCTCTGTGTGCTTGATTTTCTTCATGCGGCCAGCATGGCCAGGCGCTCGAGCTCGAGCTACAGCAACCATGGTGGCGAGCTCGTGCTCAAGCGACCATGGCTGCTTTGACCTCGAGCTCTAGGCTCAAGCCTGTGGTCCACAACCATAGCAACTGCGACTGTAGATGAGGCCGAGCTCCGTCGCCATGGCGGCACAAGAAAAACAAAAGAAATGCAAGCACAGAAGAGAGAGAAGGAGGGCGGAGGGGGAGATCACAGAAAGAGGGAGTACGTGGGAGGTGGGACCCGGCCGATACGTGGCATGTCGGCATTGAATGGGCTGGCCCACTCAATATTTTCTTGTTACATAATCTTTGCCCTAAAAACGAGTTTCCGATCGATTTGTGCAATTTCTTTATCTCTTGGAAAGAAAATATGATAATATTTAAGGACACACCAAAACGGCATAGAGATCAACACTGAGGCCGCAAGGGGATCTTAAAAGATCTCCCCTAGTTTGGTCTTTTCGAGGCTCTCTACTCTAGTCAAATACTTAAAAAGATTTGTACTCTTCTTATCCAAATCCTAAGTTTATAAATCGACCCTTGTTTTCAGCAAATCTGCCACAACATCACCGAATTGTCCACACGCCTTAACATATGCACCTAAAAAAAAAAAAAAAGCCATGCATTATTAACATAATCCCATGATCAGACTATTCATATAGAAAAATTACACATGTTTCTCTGGCCACAACATACGATAATTGACGACATTATTTTTGCTGCCATATGGAAATAAACCAATAATTGATGCCAAGTTGATTATTGTTGGGAAAAAATGGGTCTGCCCGCAATTTTCACTTTTTGCTCAATCTAAAATTTACCAAATATGTATTTTTTATTTAAAAAATTGAATAGTTGACATTTCAAGTTTACGTTTCATGATTGGGTTTTGCTATTGCGCCATTAGGAAACACCATACTTTATTAACTATGATATGAAACCTATGTCAAGTTTGTGTCAATTCGTATCAATTTCAGATTTGCCATATAACCATTTATAAATGAGTTAAATTGTGTAGAAAATTGCCAGATCTTTCACCCTTCATTCTTTCTATATAATTATACTAGTTCTCATGGGCGTGCAATGTTGTTTTTGGGTACTTTAAAACTTATTGGATGGATGAATTCCGTGATAAATGCAAATAGCAATACTTGAGTGATGAAAAATATAAATGCTAACCTCTTATTCAACGCACATATTTATCGCGTCATAAGGAAGATTAGACACATCTCAGCATACACTTTTGAAGTCATTAAAAAATTAAGATATCATTAAAACGACCTAAAAAGAAATTGTTAATACTGGACAATTTTATCAAAACCTAATCCCTATCACAAGGTAGACAATTAAAAGCAAACATAGTCGCATCAAGGGAACAAAGGAAAAAAAGAGAGAAGGAGAAACTCCAATCATAAATTCACCCATGTGGGAGGGAAAGTAAAGATGAAGAAGAAAGAATAAGAACATGAGGACAAAAAAATGACGTAAGTATGCATGGCAATCAACCTCTATTTGTGCGTCCAAGAATGAACCTTGATATAGCAATTTCTTAAATCGAAACGATATAAATAAGTAGTCTCTAAATTTTAGTTTAAAATTTTAGTTGAATGTATATGTGGTCTCTAAAATTTGAATTTATTTAACATGGTCGTTGAACTTTAATCTAATGTACAATTTATTCTTGAACTTTATATTTTCAATGTGATCCTTAGTTTGTCGATTATATATTTAATTAAGTCCACAAATTATATGAAAATATTTAATATTGTGATCCTCACTTTTTCGAGAAGTCACCATCTTGTTGGAGTGTATAGTTTTGTTGTTAAGATGTGCAATAAGTATTTCAACAATGTTAAACTTCTCAAAACAGGAGTGATGTGTTTCAATTTCCTTTTATAATAGTTGAATATAGAAAAAATAATAATAAATGATATCTTTCTTGGTTAGTGTAAAGAATTATCGTCAAGTCAGGTTCTGCAGGTGTTGAATGCTGCCTATCGCCCCCTCAATCCTATATTAACTTTGATGCTGTACATAAGGCTTCCTGATCTGCCCTGATATATTGTTTGCAGGGAACTTAACCCTCTATATGACATCGTCAAGCACAAAGGATAAGACCTTTCAAGTTTGGTTATTTATCCCTCAAATTGACAAAATTGTTATCTCAGTCATTTGAAATTTTGCTTATTCTTGTAGCAAAAGGATAAGACATTGATATGTAAATATGGTGCAAGAGTTTGAAAATGCAGCTACATGTATTTAAATGCGCCTATCTTTCCTGTAAGCAACTTTCTATTGCCTGTTGATTTGAGTAGCAACCTGAGGCCTCATTTAATTCAGTGGTCATTGAGTATATGTGAAGTTTTCGTGTTGGTTACATGTGTGTTCCCATGAGAATGTTCCCACGGCATCAAGGTTTAGCCAGGAACTACGACCGTCAGTTTTGGCTTAGCCGGATCAGGCGGATTTCTCGTACTTCAGAATAGTCTTTTACGTAATTCCCAGAAGTAGATGAATTTTTGGCTATGGTACCATCACGGGCTAATCTCTAGCGTACCATTCCACCTTCTTCTTCAGTTAGAGCTAGCATTATAATTGTAGAAGCAGGCATTGTTCATCGTACTATCTAGATTAATGTCTCTTTTTGTGCAAGCCATAAATTAAGTTATATGAATGAGATCTCCGAGTGAAAAAATGATTGATGAGCGGTTTGGAAACATGAACACCGCATCCATGAACTGAGATCTCGAGAGCTTCTGCGCTCTTATTTTCTTTGGTTCTCGCCACATTTGATTGGGTTATGTTTCGAGCCATCACTGATTGGAGGAACAAATCTGAAAATCATAATTATTTATTTTTAATTAAGTTGGTATATAAGTTATATCCATAATTTGTAACTTGCGAGTAAGTGATGCGATAAGATATATTCTTATTCCATAATCTATATATAAACTAAGCACTGAGTAAGCCGTATTTAAAACTATATATATCTTCTTAGTTTTTCATTATCAGTTTTATCATGATCTTTCATTTGAGCGAATTTAATTTATAAAAGCAACCCCACTGAGTGAAACGATGTTATGGTGAAGTCATAGAAAATAATTTATTAAGAAGGTGGTCTACTACTATTAGTTGTTCAACTTGAGGAGGATACAAATTGTGCATGGTTATCCAACAATTGTTTTTGTAATCTCCGGAGAGAGTGGGGGATGAAAAAATCCATCACCATGGTTAAGATGGTGTGAAAACTAGGCAAACTTAAGAGCCGATATGGTAATATTGGTAAATAATTTCGGGAGAGATAATATCATGAAAATTTATATTACAAAGATGCACATATATTTAGGGGACAAGAAGTCCATAAGATTACACGAACAACTAAGGATTTAATTTACCAAAAGAATAGAAAAGGAAAGAAATCGAACTCGGCCGTCGCTTTGCTTGGGCCAAGTCACTGAAATACAAATCGAATTCCCATTAGTCACACAGGGGGTCTTTCCTTGAACTTGGGCTAGGTACCTCAAAACGTGGTCGGTTCGATCGCGGTCAACTGCGCTCTCGGGTCGGATTCAAAAGTCCAAGACCAGAAAAGGAAATACCTTGCATTAACGTAATGCACGAGTTTCCAACCAGAGCTAACCTCCGCATGTCTCCTAATCCTAACAGGGTTCGGATTGGGTGAGGTATTTCAAAAAAATTAATTCCGCTCGGTACTCAGCATTACAACCCAGTATCTCCTATTTAAAACTATATATATCTTCTTAGTTTTTCATTATCGATTTTATCCTGATCTTTCATGAATTTAATTTATAAAGCAACCCCACTTATCGAAACAATGTTATGTTGAATTCATAGAAAATAATTTATTAAGAAGGTGGTATACTACTATTAGTTGTTCAACTTGAGGATGATACAAATTGTGCATGGTTATCCAACAATTGTTTTTGTAATTTCTGGAGAGAGAGTGGGGGATAAAAAAAATCCATCACCATGGTTAAGATGGGGTGAAAACTAGGCAAACTTAAAATCCCCATTCTTCCTCTGCACGTACACAAAATAGCCTCTTGAAGAGCCAAGGAGGAGTGGAAGAGCTGTCATCGGCCCGTAAAAGTTGCCGCGCCATAGGGACGAGGATCATCTGTTCATCGATTCGTAACGCGTTCTTGGTTTGATTGAAGAGAAAGGGGAAAGCAACCCCGTTGAAGGTAATTTGGCTTACCCATCATCAATGGTTTATTGTTCCTGTAAAGTCAGCCTCCAGAAGAAGTTGATTGATCTTGTTATCTGAAATCTTTTCGGCGTTTTGTATAATGGACGTGCTGTGTTTTGCAATCTCGATAAATTGTTTTGTATTTCGTTGATTTCCGATAAATTTAGCGCTCTTCCCGGACATCGCACGATTGTTATTGAATATATGACCAAGGTGTCGTTAGTATTTTTTATTTTTTTTGGCCTATTCTTGCTACGCTTCAAGTTTTTACCGTGTATGGTTTTGCTATCACATAAATCCAACATTTACAGGAACAGGAGTCGCAATCCGCCATGTTTGTATTTTGATTTTCGAAGCATCGTTTCGCTTTCGAGTTTGACTTTGAAAAGCTAGAAAATTATGTAACGACGGGAAAAAAATTAAGTAAAAAGTAAATGGAGCCAAGTTCAAGTTCAACCCCGGGCTGTCTCCTTCAACGATAATGCTTCCAGTCGCATGGGCTTGTACACGCCTTCTAAGTCAAGAACCTTCAACAATCCAAAGCCTCCTTTGTTAATAACATTCTTGAGTTCTTGTTCTTTCTTGGATTGCAGGAAGTATTGCTGCAGGAAGTTTTGTTAGAACGACGAGATGACGGAGATCTCCAAAGGCCGTGTTGATACATCGGATTCCGTTCATGGCACTTTTTACTGGCCTCAACCGATAATTCAAAAAATCATGTCACGTTTGCCTTTAAAGATGGCAACGCAAATCAGCATCCTCTCCAAGGATTGGAACCACGCCTTTAACAGTCTCCCGGCTCTAGAATTTGATGAAGAAATCTTTGGGAGCAAAGGTGTTGGCGGGCACGAGACCAACATCGACACTTTCTTGGAGTATGTCGATGGTTATATCACACGGCGTTGTAAGAACGACCTCAGCATCGACTCGATGAGTTTGCTAGTCTTTTCAAGAGGCAACAAGTTGAACTCCGTGGTGCCCAAGTGGATAGATATAGCCTCAAGGCTCAATCTCCGAGACCTTACGCTCGGCCGCATCATCGACTATCCCGATAGAAGCCGGTATAATCAAAAATGCCCCGACTTGGTCTCTAACACCATCTCTGTCCTCCACGTGAGCCATCTCTCAATGCGGGGCATCAAGATGAAGCTGTCTCGCTTAGAAGAATTGGTCCTACACAAAGCCCACGGGAGTGATTACATCTTGAACGAGCTAATGCTAAGTTGCCCCACACTCCGACTTGTGGAGCTGATTGGCTGCTCCCGCTCTAGGAACCTCCTCATCTGCGGATCGAAGCTTGAGACTTTTGAGGCGTCAGCCATGCTTCACAGTGACAGCTTTTCGATTTCGATTTCAGCCCCGAACCTCGTATCCTTCAGCTACACATCGATATTCATCACGGCCTTCTTGTATGGGCAGTTGTCAAATCTCCAAGTACATGATGCTCGAAACCTGAGGGAGCTTGCGCTGGATTTGTGCGTGCTCGCAATCAAGACAATCAGAGAAGTCATCTCACGGCTTCATCTCCTAGAGACCTTGAGGCTCAAGGGGAGCCGGTACACCAAGCGCATCAGGATAACTCACAAGAATCTCAAGCACCTCGCCTTGACTGAATTCGACTCCCTGATAAGAGTAAAGACCCAAACTCCTAATTTGGTGTCGTTCCAATACAATGGCCCCAACATCATAGTCATAGGTCCACGAGATTCAACAAGATTGGCCAATGCCAGACTGGAGGTGGATTTCAGAGTCCACAACAAGAGGAGGAGTTATCTCAAGGCGGCTAGGTTCTTGAGATATTTTGGCCGTTGTGACTCGCTAACACTAGTCTGTAACGAAGTTGAGGTAAGTAAAATTTTTCCAAATCGGTATTTTGTATTGAGTATTTGCATGCTAATGTGAATTGAGCATTGAATTTGCTATTCTTCTTTCTTATATACGTAGGCATTGGTTCTTCCAAAAGAAATCAGAAGTGAAGTACTTCCTCCGTTGTGGAATGTCAAACATCTGAGACTTCAGATCCTATTCAACACTTTTGGAGATATTGATACTAGTTCTCAACTAGCGGAAAGCTTGAGGTGGATGTGTCCTAATTTAGAGATGTTGGTTGTTAGCTCCAAACCCTCCCACAAGAAGATGCTGCCGGCCATCAGTTCCGGACCCCACAGAGACAAATACTCAAGAGCGATTAGGAAAAAGGGTGGCTTGGAACATTAGAAACGTGAATATATGAAGAGAATATAGAGAAGAAAACAATCGAGATTTTTTTTACGTGCAAAGCCTTGATTAGGTCTCAATTAAATAGTTAGATCTTAATAATAGATTTAGTTTAGGGTCTCTTAATTGATATTTATGTAGTTTGGAGATGTTAGTGAGTACTTGATTATAGTTTAGTTTTGGTAGATTGCTATTTTAGACAAGAACTGGATTCAATTTGATTGTAGCTCATGGGGTTGCTACCTCGGGGCTTGATTTTATTTTCTGTCTAATTTTCTTGTTCATCTTTCATTTCATTTTTTTTTTCATTTTCATTATTCTTTTTCTCTTTCTTTCATGCATCTTTTATTACTATTACTTTATTTATTTTTTATTATTTTATCTTTTTATGATTCATATTTTTTTTTATCTTTTTATAAAAGTTTATACTTTTGCAAATTGTGCAAATACCTAAAAGGTCGACAAAATTCGAGTGTCAGTAATGACCAATTGCGCGTTCTGTTTCAGTAGGTATATCTTACTTTACCTGGATGTGTAAAAAAATATTACTAACAAAACAGTATGTGCAATACGATAGGAGTAAAAGCCCTAACCGTCATGGGTATCATTCTGTTGTCTATCTAGTTGCTCGGATCTAACCATCTTTACTTACTCCGACCATCTTATCTTTTCAATTTTAGAAGACTCAATACTGTACTCTCTTCATCCTTGTCTTTTAATTGTAGTTTCTCATTCGTTGCCGCTCCTGCGAGAGTTGATGCATTCAAAGAAATCGCTAGAGCGGCGACCCACACCATACTGGCCACGTGTGGCTTGGAGTGGCCCAAGTCTGTCATCTCCAGCTCCGTGTGTCGTCGCACCGATGACGTTCGAAGGCTCCATGAGTCTTATCTCATGCCTAATTCCTGCAGAGAGTGCTTCAATCCCTACGTAAAGACCGTCGTCGAAACCCTTCTACTCAAGAGGCCGTGTAGGAGCTAATTAAAGTACATTCTTTTTTCCATTACCTCTGCGGCATCCGCATTCAAAGAAATAGCTATGGTTTTTGAAGGGAGTCGCCAAGTTGCTGCCACTGTTGGTGGAGGGGCGCGTGTTGGGACATCGAGGGTGCTGCGATCTGAGCTTTTGGACAGGGCGGATTAGTCCGCCGAGTGAGGCACGTTAAAGGAATTATATAGTTGTTTTAAGCAAAAGATTAAACGGTCGATGTGGCGTGTGTGACCAATTAAGATTTGCTCGTGACATGCATTTGGATCAATTTCGTTGCTAAATTTTGAGAGTATCTTCTGCTTTAAAATGGACCTGTTTCTTTATATGGTGTTATTATCACGGGAGCTAATGCGATTAATAAAATGACCCAAGACCTAATCTGGCCCGCACATGGCCCCCATGAAGTATTTCCCTTTTTTGCTTCTTTCCTTGTAGGTCTCCTCTTACCCTTCCACATGAAACTGTCACACGGTCGTGACGCGCCACCTAGTTTCAAGCAATCACGGGCGTGTCTAACTTCTTGGGGCGCTTGAAAAGTTGCCACAAAGATCGAAGGATCAACGAGATTGGAAGAACATTTTAGGACACAAACCCAACAATTGGAAGATCACGTTCTGATGTCAACCGTTTACCCGAAACAGATAATTAGCAACACTCGAACTTGACCCCCTGGTACTTGCAAATAAGTCGGAACGTATCGGGCTACCCCAAAACAATACCTTCGACTTCAACCAAGAGGTGATCGTACGCAATACACATTAATCAATCAATGGTGTGACAAATTAGGTGATCTGATAATAGATTATCCGGCCCAAGCAGCGAATAGTGATGGCTATAAGTTATTTGCTAATATAAACAATTGAGGTTCCTTTTGCTTGTCCATAGACAATCACTTTTTGGGCATTAAATAAAGATTAATATCACGAAAAACTCCAAACCGCTACACATATAATAAATTTACCCCGAATTAATTTTTTGACCATAAAAAATCCTAAATTTGTACATTTTTGACAATTTTACCCTAAATTAGTATATCTAAGACAAATTTTACTTCTGATTGTTTCCGTTAAGTTTTAATATCAAATTGTTGAGTTAGATGACACGAGATAATTGACTAATGTAGTAATTTGAGATTTTACTTTCCATTTATCAAAGTTATACCAATTTTGTGATTTTTGTAGTATTAATCTAATTTAATGGATGACATATTTATCACAAATATACCCGTTTGGAATTTTTATGGGTGAAAAAATTATTTTGGAATAAATTTATCATAAGTATATCACTTTTGGGTTTTTTATAGTTATTTGAAGTAAATTTATCATATGTGTATTAGTTTAGAATTTTTATGATCAAAATAATAGTTTTAGATAAATTTATTATAGATATATCAATTTAAGGTTTTTTTTTTATTAATCCTTATGAAAAAGATCATCCTTCTGTTTTCTAGCGCTAACTTCAAGACATATGGATTATATCCCTGCGACGAGGATCAAGTGATTGGCCACGATTGTGTAACTATCCAAATTTGGCTCATTTCTCCAACAAGGGCTCAACTGCTTAGCGTGGGTTTAATGTTATTTTTTATCTTTCAATTATTCTGCACTTTATTTTTTATTCGATCTTGAACATGCTTGATTGAAATTTGGCCTAATAACACCTAAAATCCCAAACTGGTACAATTATTCTACACTTACTCCAAACAAAATTTATAGAACATTCTAGGTTGTGCCACATAATACCCTTGATATTTTTGTGTCCTATTTACCTCAAATTGTGGCAAATCTTTGATATTTGTAGTCACAAATGTAACACGAGCACACCGGTTTGTTATAAATGCAGTACGTATATACTAATTTGGGATTCTTTTGTGACATAAAAATTAGTTTGAGGTAAATGTGGCACAAATATATTGATTTGAGATTTTTTGTGATATTAATTTTGTAGTTTCTATTTGATGGGAAAGCCGTGACTATTTTTTCTTATAAGTGCAACCAAATCATTAAACCCATGAAATTCTTGTTTGATCAAATTTGTGCTTAGATGTATATAAGCAGGGGAATAAGCATAACAAAGTCGTAATCAAAGCTTTAAGTCTAAGCTCTATCTATAATGGTTGAGGACTAAATGAGAATCACGTGCTACTTACTGCTGATGCAGATATGAGACAAGTACAAAAAAGCACAGAAGAAATGCTTTGGTGCACGAAATTCATAAAACCAATCAATATACAACTACCTTCGTGTCTCGTATTCCCTGATTAGTGGGGAAAAAAAATTTAACCACTAACGAGGGTAATGAAATGTGCGGATGTCAGCACGTAAAAAAAAAGAAATACAACCTAATTGCAAGCTAACCTTGTTATTAAAATCGACCAACAAAAAGAAAACTTGTTACAAGTACTTTATTAAGCACTTGTTAAGTGTGATTTTAGCCCGTGTTCGACCTGATCAAGATACTCCATGCATCGGGATTGTACTTGATTCGAAAGTGCTTTTCTTGGCATACAAAAAGATATCGACCAATTATTATATTCACATGAGTAAGTGGATGGTCGAAAAAAAAACATGTAGTTCTTCCAAGTGGTCCGAACGTGATGGGGTGCGATTGGACGCACCGTTTCAAGTTGAAACGTTACGATGGAAGGTCACCAATGGAGGGGTACGAAGGGAGACGTATAAAATCTCCCGAACACAACCGTTGGACGAGTTGTCAATTCATTCGCACCAAAAACTCTCTCGAAATTCCATCTTCAAGATAGGCAAGATTCAATCATCAATTTGAAGAACGGTTTGCATTTACGCCGTGGAAATCGGGTGTTTTACTTGTGATTGCATCCAGACCAACGTGAAGCATTGTTGTTCGTGATTGGCTCGCAATTCAACGTTCGATTCGGGACTATTTGCTGTTTGCGCATTGGAATCAAGTAAGTCGTCTTCCGCCGACATGAATTCCTTCATTGGTATCAGAGCCAGGTCATGATTTCTGCCTTGTTTTTTCATTGAATCAAAACGTGTTTATGCCTCTGATTTGGGGCTCATTTCTACTTCATTTTTGCCGAAATTTGAACCCATGTGGTCGTGCCGGCATGCTCTTCAAAACCCATTAATTATTTGTGTCTGGGATGGGCTGCCGGAGAAGAAACGGCGGCGAATCGTGGCTGAAAACAACGAAAATGACGAAAAATGGCTTCGGTCGCGCGAGGAAGAAGGCGCGTGGGGTCCACGCGCGTGCTGCAGTCGCAGGCGCGTGGAACCCACGCGCCACGCGCCTTCGCGCGCACACAACTGCTGCGCGCGTGGGATCCACGCGCGCGCCAACCGCTGGCGCGTGGGGACCACGCGCGCGCAACTGCACGGCAGTTGCAGGCGCGTGCGGACCATGCACTTGACGCCGGTTCGCCGAACCGGCGTGTGACGTCACGCTCGCGTCGGCGAACCGACGCGAGCTGACATCATCGATGACGTCACGGATGACGTCATCCCACGGTCATTAACCGTCGGGATGACGTCATCAATGACGTCACCGCCGGCAGTTGTTGGCCCGACCTGTTGACCCGACCTGTTGACCCGACCCGTTGACCCGACCCGTTGACCGTTGACCGGTCAACGGTCGGACCAGCCAGGAGCCTTTTGGCTCGCTGGCGCGTGCACCACACGCGCCGCACACTCAGGCGGCGCGTGGGGGCGCGTGCGGGCTCCGATTGGAGCGTGGTTGGTGGCGTTGGGTTCGTATGGGTGTCCTCTACACTGTGAAATAATTATTTTTATTTTTTGGATTTTATAAATGTATGAAAATGTGTAGAGAACCTTATGTACGCGTATTTTTTTTTTTGAGGTTTAATGCATAGTTTATTCATTTGTAACTTGTATTTTCTTGTAGTTTAGGAAATACAGTAGCTAGCTTATGTGCAAGTGTTATTACATATGATGTGTAAAGTTTAGTTCAATGATATGAAGTATATAGTTTTAATATACTTGGAATTTTCTAGTTCCTAGAAAATTAGAACAATGGTAGGAAATCCATTACATGTTGAATTATTTTTTTAATTATAGTTGAAGCATGATTGTTGTTTATACGTTGGTTATTATCATGCTATGGTTTTGTGTTAAGGAAAGATGTAGAAATTACATGAAGTCATGTAATTATTTTTCCTAGTGGGAGTTCGTAGGTTGGTAGAATTCGAAGGAATCCTCACCTAGAACTCAAAATTTTGTGCAAATTAAAATAATAAATGATAATTGAACAATCGTACATAGAAATTGATTGGGAACATAGTGAACTTTTTTTTCTATGTCTTTTGTTGAATTATTATTATTTTATTTTTATTTTTGCTGAAAATTAAATATGTGTGTTACTCTGAAAAATGTGCTAGTATTGATTCTGCGTCTATTATGTTAATGTGTTATAGAAATTGATTATGGCATCGGCATCCAAGACCATTGTGGCTGACCTCAATAAGGGTGAGAAGCTGAACGGTGACAATTATGATATTTGGCACCGAAAGGTTCAGTACATCCTTGAGGAACAAGAGGTTTTGGAAACCCTCAACCACACCATGGATGAACCTGAGCATGGAACTTCAGCTCAACACAGGAGAGATCTAGAAGCTTATCAAGCTTGGAAAAAGAAGAATAGCATTGCTCGCATCACGTTGCTGAGCTGTATGCAAGATGATCTCATGTGTGGGTTTGAAAGTTATGATAAAGCTCAAGATATGTGGGTTGCCTTGAAGGATAAGTTTGGGGGTACATCTGCCACTAAGCTGAGGAGACTCACCATCAAGTTTGACACTTTCCAAAAGCGCCCAAATGTAACAATGAGGCAACATCTTCGGGAGATGTCAAACATGATCCGTGAGCTGAAATCGGCAGGTCACTCCCTTACTGATGAACAGCAAGTTCAGGCTATTATTAGGTCTCTTCCTGATAATTGGGAACATATGAAGATCAATATGACGCATAGTGAGAACATCGTCACTTTTGATGATATTGCGCGTCATTTGGAATTAGAGGATGAGCGCCTAGAGGCTGCAAGATCCTCTAGCCATGCTTATGTTGCTGAAACGAGTTCGCGCAAAGCTTCGGGCTTCAAGCGCAAAAGGAACCTTCAGTTCAACAACAAAGGGAAGATGACTGATCAGGGACCCAAGAGGGCTAAGACCTTCCGACGCAAGAAGCGTGGTGGGAAGAAGGACAAGGCCAAGATGGAGTGCCACAATTGTGGCAAGCTGGGTCATTTTGCTCGTGAATGCACTGAGCCGAAAAAGGTACCCTATTACTCCATTACTATGAGTAATGCTTTTGTTTCTAGTACTGTAATGCTTGCTGAATCTCATCCAATGTGGACTGTAGACTCAGGAGCAACGGACCATGTAGCTAGAGACCGAGAAGCATTTGTGGAGTATCGTCGGATACCGCCTGGAAGAAGATGGATATATGTTGGGAATAACTCAAGAGTTGAAGTGAAGGGTGTCGGTACATGCAAATTAATCTTGCGTGGTGGTCGAAATCTATTCCTGCACGATGTCCTTTATGCTCCAGATATTCGACAAAACTTGGTCTCTGTAGTTGTTCTTCTTAGCTTAGGTTATGTATTGAATTTCCATGGTGATTGTGTTGATATTTTGTATGGAACAGTTTATTATGGTTCAGGTCATGTATTGAATGGTTTTGTGGTGTTAAACATTGACTATGATCAGTACAATGTTAATGTTGATGGTTGTTTTTCTTTAATTGCGTCTTCTGATAACATTGGGACTGATGCAAATACTTGGCATGCTAGATTAGGTCACATTGGGTTGCAAAGAATGCAAAGATTAGCTAGAGAAGGCCTTTTAGGGTCACTCACTAATGTTGATCTACCCGTATGTGAACATTGTCTAGCGGGAAAAGCAACTAGAAAACCATTCGGTAAAGGGACTAGAGCTGAATTTCCATTGCAACTCATACATTCTGACATTTGTGGTCCTTTGAATGTGAGGGCGAGGCATGGAGCCTCATATTTCATTACTTTCATAGATGACTTCACGCGTTTCGGTTATGTCTTTCTGATCTCCCATAAGTCCGAAGCATTAGAATGCTTTAGACGATATATAACGATGGTAGAGAATCAGTTAAACAAAACAATAAAGGCATTGAGAACCGATCGTGGACGTGAGTATCTATCGGAGCAATTCAAAGCTCTTTGTGATGAAAAGGGAATTGTAAGACAATTGACTATTCCTTATACTCCACAACAAAATGGGGTAGCTGAGAGAAGGAATAGAACCCTATTGGAAATGGTTAGGTCTATGATGGCGCAAGCAAATTTACCTATCTCCTTTTGGGGAGATGCATTATTGACTGCTGCCTATGTACTTAACCGAGTGCCCTCAAAATTGGTCACTTCCACCCCTTATGAATTATGGACTGGAAGAAAACCAGACTTAAGTAGTCTACGTCCATGGGGATGTGCAGCTTATGTTCATGAATCTTCCCATAAATATGGCAAATTAGGCCCTAGAGGGAAGAAATGTATCTTTATAAGATATTCTGAACACTCCAAAGGGTATGTGTTCATAGGTGAACAAGCTGATGGAAGTGTGACCGAAAAGGAGTCACGAGATGTCACGTTCTTGGAGAACGATTTTCCTAGTAGAGGTGAGATTGATAAGGATTTCCAATTATATGAGATTGAAGATCCTAATAATACACCCACTAATGTTATGGAGGGGAATGAAGATTTACCTCAACATGAAAGACCTAGTGGGAGTGTAGCATCGTCTGGCGAATTGAATTCAAGAGAAATTCAGTTGCGTAAAAGTGATCGTAAAAGTATTCCCCGTCGTCGTTTTGAGATTGAAGGGGAAGCATTTATGATTGCTCATAAAGATGATGCCGAGCCTAAGACTGTTCAAGAGGCTCTCTCATCCTCTGATAAGGAAGAATGGAGAAAAGCTTTGGAAGACGAGATGGAGTCAATGAGGACAAATCATGTCTGGGACTTGGTTGATCTACCACCCAATCGTAAGGCCATTGGAAACAAATGGGTTTTTAAGATTAAGCAAAGGGCGGATGGATCCATTGAAAAGTATAAGGCTTGTCTTGTGGCGAAAGGTTATACTCAACAAGAGAGTATAGACTACGAGGAAACTTTTTCACCAGTTGTAAGGTTTGCCTCAATACGTCTTATTCTAGCCATCGTTGCACATTTGGACCTTGAATTACATCAAATGGATGTAAAGACGGCATTTCTCAATGGAGAACTAGATGAGGAAATTTATATGAAACAACCATTAGGTTTCATAGCTAAAGGTCAAGAGCATAAAGTTTGCAAACTTCATCGCTCAATATATGGCCTTAAGCAATCATCTAGACAGTGGTATCTTCGTTTTCATCGAGCCATAACAACTTATGGTTTTACGATGATCGAAGAGGATCACTGTATATATGTCAAACGGTTTGAAGATAAATTTGTGATTTTATCACTTTATGTGGACGATATTCTGTTGGCTGGAAATGACAAGGTTATGGTAATCACCATAAAAGAATGGTTGTCCTCCAATTTTGAAATGAAGGACATGGGAGAAGCTGCTTATATATTAGGAGTTAAGATCGAAAGAGATCGATCAAGGAAACTCCTTACTTTATCACAAGAATCTTATATTATGAAGATTCTTGAACGTTTCAATATGCAGCATTGTAATCCCATTGATACCTCTGTCATGCAAGGCGAAGGCCTAAGTACTGAGATGTGTCCTAAGACTCCAGAAGAAATTAAAATAATGGAAACTGTTCCTTACGCTAGTGCGATCGGAAGTTTGATGTATGCTATGATGTGTACTCGACCCGACATATGTTATGCCGTGGGTGAGCCGATTTCAATCAAGTCCCGGTCCAGCACACTGGAAAGCAGTAAAGAGGATCCTGAGATACTTGAAGGGCACTATGGACTATCGACTTTGTTACCAAGGGAATGATTTACGCCTATTAGGTTATTCAGATGCTGATTGGGGTGGAGACCTGGATGAGCGTAAATCGACTTCTGGATATGCATTCTTGCTCAATGGATGTGCAATTTCTTGGAATAGCAAGAAACAAACATGCACAGCCTTGTCAACTATGGAGGCTGAATTTATTGCGTGTTCTGCCGCAGTGCAAGAAGCAGTATGGCTAAAACGTTTCTTTGAAAATTTGACCACTGTCACTGAGATTCCAAGACCAGTGACAGTTTATTGCGATAGTCAAGCAGCCATTGCCTATGTGAAAGATCCCAAGTATCATGGAAGGACGAAGCACATTGACATAAAGAATAACTTCATCAGAGATATTATAGCGCAGAAAGAAGTGATTCTACAATACATTTCAACCAATAGAATGGTTGCTGATCCATTTACGAAGGCTATTCCTAGAGACGTATTTTTGACCCACAGGATGTCACTAGGTTTGCGTAGAATGTGATATGTGTTATTGTAGAGGATCATTGTTTTATGTATTTATGGACATATGTATTGTACTTGTTTGTTTATTAATGACTTGATGTTTTATCAAAAAGTACAAATTCATTATGAGACTAGCACAAGCACACATATATTATTGGAAAGTATGTCAGCAGGTAATGATTGGCTTACTCACACGAGCAATCGCCTCAAGTGCTATAGTTAGCACGTTGAGATGAGACGTTATGTACAAATAAATGCTGAAGAGCAAGTCTAGTACATAAAATATGTCATCTTGATTGGAGTCAAGATGAGGTCTGTGATTCATTTAAGACCGAACATGATATTCCCACAATCATGTATGCCTGTAAGATGCCGGATGCGAGTACTTAATTTGACGCTATAGAGAGCGAGCTAATATAGCACTCGAGTTAAACATGAGTACGTGAGAGGCACGTGATTATGTTTAGGCTAAGATCCGTATAGTGGATATATTTAAGAAATGACATACGCTCTTATAGAAAGAGAAATCCACTATAGCATGTAATTCATACTACATGTGCATTGTTCGACCAAAAATGGAAGGTGAGTAAAATTATCCCTATTTACTCATTGCGTGAGCCCTTAAGGTAATTTATAATTTACCTCAATTCGTGCCCTATGTTACTTCTGACTATGTTCTCGAAATGAAAGATCAGTGTTGCTACTTTAGCATGTTACGAGCGGTCATGAATAGATATGGCCTATGGGACGTGTCTAGGAAAGCAGTTGTTCTAAAATTAAGAGAGACATGAGTGCGAAGGAAGACTATTGTTGTTTTACATTTGTCACATGTATTTACTGGTCGACCAATTATATCGCCTTATGTGGTTGCGGATATAATTGTAAATACATGATGTTTTGAGGATAATCAAGTATAGCCTTTAAGGGATAGGTATACTTGAATTGATGTAACAAGATATGTCTGGGGCACTGTGAGACATCAGTTGTTTATTTTTTCTTTTCGGGTTGTAGCCATTATGTCATCCCTAACAGGTGCATAATTTGAGTTCCCAAATGCAGGTGTACTCACTGGTCGCACGGCTTACTTGCCAGTATGAATTGTTCTGTAAAGTTGATGAATGTTGAATGCATTGATAGAACGCTATCAGGCCCATCATGTCCGAGTGGGAGATGTAGTTCTTCCAAGTGGTCCGAACGTGATGGGGTGCGATTGGACGCACCGTTTCAAGTTGAAACGTTACGATGGAAGGTCACCAATGGAGGGGTACGAAGGGAGACGTATAAAATCTCCCGAACACAACCGTTGGACGAGTTGTCAATTCATTCGCACCAAAAACTCTCTCGAAATTCCATCTTCAAGATAGGCAAGATTCAATCATCAATTTGAAGAACGGTTTGCATTTACGCCGTGGAAATCGGGTGTTTTCCTTGTGATTGCATCCAGACCAACATGAAGCATTGTTGTTCGTGATTGGCTCGCAATTCAACGTTCGATTCGGGACTATTTGCTGTTTGCGCATTGGAATCAAGTAAGTCGTCTTCCGCCGACATGAATTCCTTCAAAACGTAAACAAAGATAGATGAACCGATGAAGCTAGCGAGTAGGAAAAAATATCCCTTGGCCCGCCGTTTATGGAACATAGGCAACAACCCGTTAACACGAGAAGGAGGGTTGAGAAAGGCTTGTACGAAATTTCCTGGACGGTGATACGAGAGGCTTTCTATAGCAGTCACTATTGAGGAACAAGATCACCAGAAGGTGTATAATCCAACAAGTTGCCACAATAAAGATAGAGTCGGTCACCTTTGTCACATCCTTTTACCGACCTAATTTACGAATTTAGCGACCAACGACCGGCTGAAACAGTAACTAAATCAAACCCAAGAGTCTGCGGTTTGGACGCCGTTGAATTGGGCACGAACAAATGTAGATCGGTACGAAATATTGATGCTGGACGGGATGTTAACTCTGGAGTTGATGCCGTTGTAGAGGGAATAGAACGAGGATCAGATTCTACAGCGAACCCAAAAAAAAAAAAAGTAATTAAGTTTCGTCTCCACAAAAAAAATTAATAATAATAATAATAATAAATTAAAAAAAAAACTCAATAATAATAATAATGACACGATTACTCCACACTAAAAAATTCCAAACCGCCGCCCAAATCCCAACCGTTTTGGTTCGATCGTGTCTTCTTCTTAACCGTTTTGGCTCGATCGTGTCTTCTTCTTAACCGTTTTGGCGACCGCACGATGAGAATAACGTCGTGAGACTTCTTCCCCCCTTTTTTCTTTTTCTTTGGTTCTTTTGGGCGAAACATAACCAACAGCTTTTCCGTCTTGGAATTCCTGGAATACGTGGGACGAAGATGAAAAGGAATAGCCAAAGAAAAATGAGGAATTCAAGGAATAAACACAGACTCTATTTCATTCTTATGTTGTCGTGGTTGAAATCGAAATCTGAACATTTCATTTTTTTCCCCTTTCTCAGGCTTCTAGGCTTCTGCTATTCCCGCTGCGCTGGATGGTTCCTTGGTGATTGCCTGTGACAAACGGTGTGGAGGTGAGCCTATTTTTAGGACATTCATCCATCAAGGTGTGTCATTCAACTATATCCTCGATTTGTCGCTATGAATGCAAACAGCTAGTAATAAAAACAACTAACACAAATGCAAAAAATTTAAGCCTAAATTAGCAACAACAAAAAAAAGATTGAATTAACACAATTATAGTACAGATAATACTTTTTTGATAATTTTCCCATCATACTTACCCCTTATTTTCTTCCCTGTTCTCTGTTAACTTACCCAAAAGTAGTAACACTCTGCATGAATATCTAAATCTTATGCATCATTTATAACAAAAAACAAAAATAATATGAAGAACCTGTACCATCTGCACCCTATATACTTTTCTTGTGCAATGAACAACTCCATCGTGCCATACGTGATTGATATCATTTCAAACAATATAGAGTGTATTCAAATTTCTTCTATCATTGAATTCCTTTCATTGATTCTTTGTTTGACATCGTTAAATGTACAATGCTGTGTTTTATGTGAAATGCAACAAGGAGGGTTAAGGATATGCCTGAATTTAGATATAGACGAGTTTTGCTGATTGCTTAAGCTTTGAACAAAACAATCTTAGAGATTTGTTCAATGACTGGAGCTGTTCAGTAAAAGTGAATGACGATGGTGCACAGTAGAGATTGATGGAGGAGAAGCAGGGATGGCATCTATTGGTGGTTGATGTTGATAGGCGAATGCAACGCTTGATAATGGAGATCCCGTGATAGACAATAGGTGATTGATGGTGAAGTAACGTGCTGATATTTTGGTGAAGGGAAGTTTGATTGTTGGTGTTCTGATCTGGCTATGGTTTTATTCTCAGTCTATTAAGAGGGAGACGGTGAGTATAGATAATAGATATAAGAAGGAGAATAAAAAAAATAGGAATAGTGGATTCCAAATGTTTAGGATTGTTTCAATAGTGGAGTTCGGTTCAATTTTCGAACTTGAACAGCTTTCGGAGGGTTCCATTTTGCTGATAATTTGAAAGCTTTAGTTTGTGGGCTTGATAAGAAACAAACCTCTAGGAATGGTGAGCTTGGTTCTCGGTTTAGGAATAAAATGAATGGTTCCAAAAAAAAAAAAAAAAAGATGAAATAAGAAATAATGAAGAAAATGGGCTTTGAAGGTTTAAAACTAAAAGGGGCTTTGTATGAAAGCCTAATCATATTTTTTGGCCCAGATTTGTGAAAACATGTTGGACCATATTCGGATTGGACTCAACAGCCCAGCCCAATGTCCCAAATTTTAGTAATAAAAAAATAAAAAAAAATCGGAAAATTAAAACATAGAAAATGTTTAGAAAATAGGCCTCGATTGGATAATTAGATCTCAGTATTATATTTAACTTACTATCTCTTAATTGACATTTATATAATTTGGAGATGTTAGTGAGCACTTGATTATAGTTTAGTTTTGGTAGATTACTTACTTAGACAATAATTGGATTCAATTTGATTATAGCTCATGGGGTTGCTATCTCAGAGTTCGATAATAGAGCCATGTCATACTCTTTATCCAACTCGTATCATATTACATTACCGTACTATACTTTTCTACTCATTCTTCATTACTTTCTTGGATCAACTAATTGTGATTCTTTTATATTGTTTTCCTAAGTTCTGATTTGATTGCTTTTGTTTAATAGTTAGGTTGCGTTTTGGGGTCTTAATCTAAAAAAAAAAAAATCCTTGGGTTTTTCTTGTCAACAACTTCTTCATCATTTTGAATCCCGAAACCATCATTAGGCATTGAGATGTGGACATCAAGCATGAGGCATTTGTGAGGTACTCACCATCCTATAAGGCTATCAAAGGCTATAAATAATTTATAATTTTTCATATTTCCTCCTTTTCTTTTCATCTAGGCTTGGCCCTACTTCCTATATTTTCCTTCTTCCCCTGGCCTAGTCTCCTTCCTTTCCCCTTTCTTCCTCTCTCCCCTCACGCTTGCTAAAAGGAAGGACGCAAAGGACAGGTAGAGCAATAGAGACCATCGAGTAGGATGTCCGGCCAGGGGCAGGTTGGCACGACGAGCTTGCAATGGCAAGGCCATGCATGCTTGCTAGGCGAGCTTAAAAGTAGTGATTTTTGGGAGGTTGAGGGACTGGGGAGAGAAATCGAGAGAGTGAGAGGGAACGAACACTAGGAAGCGAGGTCGTGATTGAAAAGGCTTCCTTTAGTAGCCAACGTGCCTGGACCTCAATCGCCAACGCTCACCAAATATACATGCATTGGAGAATTTTGTTTAATATTTGTCCCACCGAAGTAAATTGCATCGAAGAATTCCCCAACTACTTCTTCCTCATATAATGTTGGTCTTTAAATATACGTGCACCATCACACCATCCAAAGACAAAAACCCTTCGATATGAGAAAAGTCATCTTCCTCCCGATTTGATCAAGAAGACAATCTCTGTGATTTCGATGGCAGGGATCAAGTTCATGCTCGCCCTTTCCCTCTCAATCCTCCTGTTGTTGTCTTCATCTCTTGAGAGCTCAGCTAGTTGAACCTATAGATGAGACCTTTAGCCAGGAAATGAGAAAGCGAGACATCCACGTGAAGAAGGGTGGCAGTGGGGGTGGCGATGGCGATGGCAGTGGTGGTGGCGCTAGTTACACAGGTGGCGGTATCATCTATATAGTACTTGTGGGTGCCAGTGGATATAAGCCTAGTAATGGGACTCAAAGGTCCTCAACCATCAAACCTCGCCCATCGTCACTTGCCTCAGTTATATTTGTTCCTCTAATCCTCGATCTACCGTTTGCTTCAACCCTAGTTTGATTGCCATGAACCATAATCCTCGATTCATCATCTCCTTAGTTGTGTTTCATGCAAACTAGGGTTGAAGCAAACAGTAGACCGAGGATTAACGAGGAACAAAAACGATCGAAGAAAGCCACGATGAGTGAGGTTCGATAGTTGAGGACCTTTGAATCCCATTGCTAGGCTTATGCCCACTGGCGCCCGCAGGTATCAAATAGATGATACGCCACTAGTGTAACTAGTGACGCCACCACGGCCATCGGCACCCCCACCGCCAACCCCAGCACTGCCCTTCTCCACGTGGATGTCAAGCTTTCTCGTTTCCTGACTAAAGATCTCAGCAAGGGGCTCAACACGTCCACGAGCGCTAGCCAAGCTCTCTGGACATCGAGACAGCAACATGAGAATTGCGAGGGAAAGGGCGAGCGCGGATTTGATCCTAGCCATTGACATTGCGGAGATCGCTTTCTTGATCGAATCAGGGGAAAGGCGATTTTTTTTGTTGAATTGAAATCAATTGCATCGGAGAATTCCCCAACTGCTTCTTCTTCATCTAACATTGGTTTTTAAATATACGTGCAACATCACCATCCAAAGGCAAAAACTCTCCAAATTTTCTCCTACGAAATAAGTCGCCTTCCACTCGATTCAATCAACAAGGCGATCTGTGCCATCTCAACAGTGGGGATCAAGTACGTGCTCACCCTTTCCCTCACGATCCTCGTGTTGCTTTTAAACGAGAAAGCTCAGCGTCCACGTGAAGAAGGATGGCAAATGAAATTTATATATATTTCGATGTATACACTAATGGAGAATACAATATATTTATAGACTTTATTAGATAAATATTTTACGATAATATGTCAATTAAGATTATGCATAATCAAATGGCAATATATGTGCAATATACATGCAATCTTAAAAGACACGAATAATTTGTACGAAATATCATAATTATCTTTTAGTACATGAAAATATCTTATAGAAAGTGTTAAACATCCGTAACAAGTTAAAAATGATAATAATGGAAAAAAGAAATATGAAATTTATATATATTTTTTTATGTATATACACCATCTTATTTATAAGTTTTGTTAGATAACCATTTTAAGATAATATCTCAATCAAGATTTTGCACAATCAAACGGCAATTTACATACAATACACATTTAATATGTGTACAATCTCGAGAGATTTAGATAACCAAAAAGAAATATCATAATTATCTTTAACATAGGAAATAATGTATTATGTCCCTCACCTAGACCGGCTTGGACCACCTTAGGCCAATCTCATGACAGTAACCAAACTAACCGTAGGCTCAAAAAATAACCAAAATACTCTCAAGACTTAGAAATTGACTATTTACTCCCTTTAACCTTAAGTAATTATTGAAATGCCCTTAACTCAATTTTATGGATGAAGATATCACTCACATGTAGAAATTTCGAAAGTTTGAGATGAATAATTGAGATTTAAATCTTTTGGGATATGGTAAACTCAGTGGCATGCTTGCTTTTGTACATAACTAGATCTGTGAAGCAGGTCGAGTTAGGTTGGGTTTGGGTTGGTTACAAATGGTCCAATCCAAATTGATCTATTTAACATGTTTATGATTAATTTATCCTAATGTAAAATTTTTGACCCAACTCGTCCCTACCCAACCCAACCCATTTAACTAAACCTAAGAAAGATTATTTTTTATGATATTTCTTTTCTTTTTTTTAAGGTATTGCTAAAACACTTTCATGCAATACAAATTTAGTGGACAATTTTTTTATTAGAAAAAAGGTTGTTTCTTAAATATTTTCCAAGAAGTATATTTTAGGAAAATTACAATATTTTTTGGTTTTTGCCTGAAATTTGAAAATAAATTAGAAAATATTTTTTGTCATTTAATAAGAAAAATATGATAAATTTTCCTTGACTCCTTTTTAATATTTTTATTTTAAAAATAATAGAAATTTAAATTATTTTTATTTTTAAAAATCTAATTGTTTTTTTTTTTTGTGAAAATAAAAAAAAAATCGAATTTTTACTTATTTCTTATTTATTTGTCTTCATTTTGGCCGACCGCTAACAAATGACCAACAACTAGACATAAGTGAGCTCAAGGCTCAAGCCTTGCTCAAGCTTCACCAATTGTCGGTGAGGCCTCTGCCTCATGAGATTGGCAAGCTCGAGCTCACTTGATGCTAGGGAGCTTGAGTCTTGCTAAAACAGCGAGACTCAAGCCTCGCTAGTCATAGGCGACCTCAAGCTCATCTGAGGCCAACAAGCTCGAGCCTCTCCTAGCAGGTCACGAGTCGTCACTGTGCCAACCACCAACTAAGGAAGAACTAACGAGGAAGAAGAAAGAAAAAAAAAGGAAAGAAAAATGAAATATAAAAATATTATAATTTCAATTTTTATAAAAATATTTTTATAAAGTTAAAGAGGGAAAGAGAGAGTGCAAGGCTTGGACTGGAAATGGGTTCTAGCTTCTAAGTCCCACCGATTTAAGACCTGTTTATTTTAAATTTTCAAATTTTGAACCCATTTAACTAGTCTCATAAAAATATAAATGACCCATATATGATACATTTATGATTTAAATGGGTCATAATTAGTTTAAGACCCATTTTCACACCTCTATATATAATGCAAAACAAACAAATCACATGTGTAGCTACTAGTTATCATATTGTACACAATATTAATAGTTCATTTGTTTCGCAGAAAATGAATTATTTGAAAATTACTTTTTAAAAATAATCGTTTGTTGGCACATAAGTTTTAGCTATCGCTTTAGGGTTTAATTGCATAAAAAGTTCAGGGATTAATTTTTAATTCCTAAAACGATTCAAATCATTAAAATTGCATAGCACATAGGCATTTGGAGCATTTGCATTAATAAGACTAGAATTTATAGTAAATATAAAAAATAGATTAATTAAAAAAAAGGTCAGTTATAAAAATAAAAATAAAAATTAGAAAAGACAGAGCCGGATTCGGGCCTGGTCGACCCGGCCCCTTATTTCTTTTCTCGGCTAGACCCGGCCCACCCCTTTTTCTCTTTCTTTTCCCTCGCGCAGGCTAGCCCATCTCCTGTACCCTCCAGCTCGGCCCGTGCGTTGGTCTTCTTCTTCCCTCACGTCGCGCAGACCTCTGCAACACAGCGACATACAGAAGAAAATTAGTAGGAACAGAGGCAGAGCAGGCCGCGGCACAATCCTAGGTTCGGGGGATCAGCCATCCACGGCAAACTGGCGGTGGCAACAGCCATGCACGCCTACGATGTTCTTTAAAAGAGAGAGAGTGTTAGGACTAGGATTAGCACCTAGAGGGGGTGAATAGGTGATTAAAGAAATTTCAACAATTTAATCCGAATGAGAGATTAAAGAATTAAAACCAACAATCGCAACAAATGAAAGTAATGAAAGATAAAAGGATTAGGGATAGAGAATCAAGACTTTAGATTTATAGTGGTTCGGCTTAGACCAAGCCTACGTCCACTCTCCCGCATGGACAGCCATTCTGGTTGGATTTCACTAAGAATCAGAAAGAGTGATTACAGTCTCACGCTCTTGAGTCCACAGTGTAGAAGCTCTACTACACTTCCTCAAGGTCTCACCACAATATGATCTCTCTTTTGATTACATATAACGCTCGAAGAATAAGATCGCAAAATAGAAAATGAGATTCAGACTTTGGAATTCTTCTATCCGGCACCCTTCAACAACTGGAGCATCTCTCTTATACACTTCTTCATGCCTTCAATACCGTTGGCACCTTCCAAAGAAGTTCTTCCAATCAACCCGTTGGACAGAATCAATTAGAGAGATCTCAAGCTCTTTAAGGTAAGTGTTGATAGCCCATCAATCCTGCTCGCCCATACAATCAGGATCTTGGTTTCCATAAGCAGATCCTTCCAATTATAAGTTGCGAAATCTTTAGAGAATCTATACATATTAGAATACGAAAGTAAGATCTTCTAGTACTGAATCCAGTAGAAAGATATTCTCTAGCCGTTAGAGTCAAAACCATATAAGATCAGAATAGAAGTTGGTCTGGAGACTGTCCATGAGAGTAGACTTTGAAACATGAGTCTTGCTAGCTTCAGACTTTGATCTTCAGACTTTGCCAGTAGAGTCTGTAAGTCTTCAGACTAGATTGAGGAAAATGTTTTGTCAACTTCAAAATACCTGAAGAGAATTTATCCAACAGAGAGGACGTTTAGCCAAAGGGATTTCCACAAACCGGGAGAGGCCTTGTGAATAAGGATTGAGCCCCGCATTTCTAACTCACCGCGGGTGGAATATGACGTTGGAGGGGCTCAGAATTGAGATGGTTATGCCGATGTGGCCGAAGGGCGCAGAGCAGTTCGTCAAAGCTAAACTGCTAGTGGACGAATAGGGCATGGGAATCGGAGTAGGCGCAGGGTCAGAGAAGACACCGGAGGCAGCGGAGTTGACTCGGGTTTTGGCCGAGTCATTGAGCAGGGATCTGACCCAAGAAGGTCGAGACAAGGAGATGAGAAGTGCGGCTCAGAACGCAATCAAAGGAGGGAGCTCGGATTTAGATTTAAGTGACTTTGTGAGGTGGGTACGCAAAAAACTTCAAATTGGTACATAAATACATTTCATTAAATTGGATTAATACAAAAAAAAATCATAAAATCGATACAACTATAACAAATAGAGAGTAATATCCAAACTTGATATACCGGTTAATCACTGATAGGAGATATATTACTCCGTAGTTGTGTTGGACCTCGCTAAGAAGTGATTTCATACCACAAGGCCTCAAGCCATCCTAGAGCACATTTCTTTTTTCACCTGTAAACGCGAGCAAAGGAGGGGCAAATTCTGTAGTTAGCGTGTTCACGTTCCATGTAGCGAAGCCAAGGACAGTGTTGAGAGAAAACGAAATGATGATTATTTATGTGTGAATTCTTAGGAACAATAATTGACTCGGACTCCACGAAATATAACATATTTCATGTGAATTGCTCCAAACTAATCCAGTTTTTATTGACTCGCTTTTAGATTTGATTAAAATAAATATACTAAAAGTTCTAAAACTTATTACGAATTTATAATTAAGTTTAAAACCTACAAAGAGAGAAATCAAGTCTTTAAATTTGTCAAATTGATGCAATGTAATCTCATTAACTCCGTCTATTTTTTGGTGTTGGGAAAAACTAACATGGTTTTTTGTTTTTTGTTTTTTTCATTTTTATGTGGTGATGATGTGACTGAAGAAGCATAAGCCCAAAATAACACCGTTTTGGTCATAATATGATTTTTGTAGTCCAAATTTTACATAAATTAAACTAAAAATTAGCTCAATTAAAAAAAAGTTGAGAAACCCATTTTTCCTTTTTCTACTTAAAAGTGAGCTTATTTTTTTTAATTTTTTAAAATTAAATTTGTATTAAAAATTAAATTTGAATCAACATCATTTTTGCCACACAATCACCATGTAGAAGAGAGAAAATAATATAAAAAAATCCGTGTTAGTATTTTCCATTAACAAAGTTGAAGGGAGTTAACGAAAGTACTTTTTTTTTTTGGTCGAAATAGCAAAAGTATTTGATTGTACTAATTTGACAAGTTTTAAAAGTTGATTGCATTTCTTTCTAATTTTTTGAATGTAATAGCACTTTCGTAACAAATTTAAAGGCTTCTAATATACTTATCCTATAGTGAGTACTTTTGCTTATAACCCGTTGTAAAATCTTCTTTTGCTGTTCGAATCTACAAAGCCATCTTGTTCTTTCTTTACAAATGAGACAGAATAGAACAGGAGATACCATGAACTTTTCCATTCTTGCACGGCATTTTGACTTGCATGCTTCTCAAGGTCCTGGATTAAGATTTAATTAAAAGCATAAGCAGAAACATACTATAAAATTTAAAACATCATGGGCACTGATTGAAGAACTACAGAGACAATATTACCAGGCTCACAAATTGCCATCAGTGGACCCACATAAATTGGTACAAGAACATATGAAGTAATAATCCTAGAAATATGTAAATGGTGTGGGTGTCCCCACTAATATGGAGAAGTTGCTTCAGCGTGCTACTGCATATTTCTTAGACCGCCATATGGACATCACTAAGCTATCTGATTTGGAATTGAGAACATGGAGCAACTAAAATGCTACATAATTGGGGAGTGTAATGAGATTAGGGTTATTCTTGACGGAATTGACATGTACAACGAAGTATATAGAAGTGAAACTGAATTGGAAACATGGGAGGATGATAGATGGTTTCCCAAATCACTTGAGTATCTCTACATATGTCGTATGAAGAGTTTGAGGCCCATTTATGGGAGGTCACTGCATCGAGAAAGTTTCTCTCATCTTAAACGTTTGTCTTTAGTCACGTGTCCTCAGTTGATTATCATATTCACACTTCGCCTACTAGAAAACCTCGATAGCTTAGAAGAGCTTGAAGTCGTTGACTAGTGAGGTGTGAAGACACTTCTATTTTCGAGAGTACCTGCTTCCTCCTCAAGTTGAGAAAGATATCCCTAGTCTCATTGCCTCGACTCATTAGCATTTCTAGACGTTGATGCCTGAAATTTTTGTCAACCATTTAGGCGTCCATTTTTTTTGCAAAAATACAAGAAATAAAAATGACAAAAATTATGTACTCGAATTCTTGGCCCGCTACAAGTCCAGCCCAGGCTTTAATTCCCTCCACCCAGCTTTTTATTTCTTTCGGACCCAATCATTTTCTTTCCATTCCCTTCATTTTATTTTTTTCTCATCATTGGCCCATCCGAGGCAGCAAGGACCTGGCCCCTTTGCTGTTTCTTCTCTCCCTTTTGCACGTTTCAGGCTGTGAGCGTAAGAAAGCCACCGGGACGCAATGAAGGGTAACCGAATGAGAAGGAATTGAGCCAATATGAGAGCTTCTAGAATCCCGTCGAAGGCGCTGGCTGGGCTAGAGGAGAAAAGGGGTGCGAGAGAGAGAGAGAGAGAGAGAGAGAGAGAGAAGCGAGAGACCGAGAGTGAATTTCTTTCCGTTCGCCGGTGGTTCGCCCGAATCACCCTCGACCATCTGCAGAAGCCAACTCGCCCATCCTCGTTCGTCGCAGCAAGCTCTCGAACCAGGTAGGCCTGAAGAACGCCCTGCTTCTTTCTAGCATAAAATTCATGTTTTGGGCGAATCGTGTGATGCTGAAGTCGATCTGTAGCGTATAATGATGATTTGGAGTGTGATAAATTATTGCCAAGTTGAGAATTGCTCTGGAACCTAGCGTAGAATTCATGTTTTAAGTCTCATGTCACATGTCCGATAAAATGCCTAATTGAGATTTCGAAATGGATATTGTTAAAAATAAATAAATAATATTTTTAAAAATAATAAATAAATAAATAATTGGAAAAATAAAAATTCATAAAAAATTTAGAAAATTCAAGAAATCCATAAATTTTCTTAGGAAATTCAAAAAATTCAAAAACATATAGAAATTTCAGGAATAACTTGCACAAAATTAAACTGCTCATGACAGATGGTAGTATATCAGTGGTTCAAGCTCTATTGAAGGAGCTTCCTAGACAATTGTTGTCCACATGGGGGCTAGAGATATAAAACCACGCATTTATACCCCCTTTGAGCAGTTCTTAGCGAAGTGCCATTTGTGCCGAAGTTGCTTGAACACAAATATAGACAAAGAAAGGCTTATGTCCATGCTCAATTTGTGTACAGTTGCTATTGATGGATTACAATTCTATCAAAAGTTGTCCTATGGAAAGTTAAAACTAGGAAGGGCAGAAATGCTCTTATTTGCCTTTATGTTGTTTACATAAATTGCTAATCATATTGCAAGAATGTGAATTATAATTGACAATTCCGTGGAATACAAGTATAGTTTAGCTTCCTTGTTGTCCCTCCGAAAGAAAATATGGAACTTCCATTCTAACAATTTAAGCTTTTAAAACAGTTGATAGTGGTCTCAAAAAATCTCATAGGTAGGTTTCTTTTTTGTCATTTAAGCAAGACTTTCCTATTGCCGACATCAAAATATTTATTGTAGAGTGGATGTAGAGAACTTAATAGACTAATTTTTTTCTCCTATCAAAAACGTGTTGCTGACTATGAAACTAGATTAGAAACCTCTACTGATCATGTAGACACGAGAGACATTGGACAATTTATTCAAATGCGAGAAATTCATCGTCAGTTGACTTCTCATGTTTTTTTTTTTTTTTTTTTGGTAAAATTTCTCATGTTTTTTTTTCTCCAATGAATCCAACAATTTTAATTAATTGATATTGATGTTTCATGTTAGGCATTATGTTAGTAAATCAAGCCTAGGAAGGTTGAAAACCTAGCATTCATGATATTTTGTCATGGTATAGTTAGAGGATGTTAGTGTCAGACTCAGTCGTGAATTTGTAGTTTCCTTGGTTTTCATCGACTTATTCATTTGTTTATCCATCTAGGTATATAATCTTATAAGCCAACCCATACTAACTTTATTGCATTGTGGCATATAATCTTGTAAGTCAATTAATGTACATCATTTTGTTTTAGGTAATTAAATTAACATTAAAAGGGCAGTATCAGATCTAGAAGTTTTATTTGGTTGGTTCTTTGTTATACTTTTCTTTTCTTTTCTTTTCTTTTCAATGATTATAGGAAAGGTTTTACAATCAAGTGTAAGTTTATGAAAATAGTTTAGGATATCCTTATAAATTTTCTGTTTGTTTTCTCTCGACAGTAACTTATACAAAATTAAAAGGTTCTTGATAGATGGGAGTATATTAGTGGTTCAAGCTCTTTTAGAGGAGCTTCCTGGACAATTCTTGGCCTACATGTAATCTATAGACATAAATCCATGTACTCATCTGTCATGCCCTGAATCTCGATTACGCGAATCCCTCAACAATCGACTAAATTTGCAACGTCCTAGGATGCGTCGCTAACCCATCATTATTGTATTTGGATTAAACGCAAGTGGAAGCATTTAATATGAACACCCAATCAACCAACAAACAATTGAGATAGTAAAAACACATCAATAAACTTTTTTCCAAAAATTCTACTTTTTTTTATATGCTTGTTAACCCCGGGGAGTGTAATATTGCAAGCCTTTATCACAGCAACTTCCTACCAACTATTCAAAAACCAAAAGGGTTAGGGTTAACTTAAATTTCACTAACGCTAGGTCAACCCCTTGTCTCCAAAGGGATCTCGAATCGAACACGATGGTTCTCAATACTATGGGCCTGACAATAGTAAACAACAATGAGAGAGATAAAATAACGACGAGTCAACAACTTAAGTCTCGATTAGGACGCTAATTCCTTTCAAATACAACCCTAAACATACAGCATCACAAATCCTTATCTCGTCTTAGCACAAACTTGCATGTTAGTAATTCATACATGTTAATATCAATGCATCAAGTATAACTAATAATCAGAACACATTCATAATATCTCATGCATAATGCCATCACACGTGTTCCAATTATTACAGCCCATCAGATCACGGCCAACACACAAATCAGCAGTCTTCTGGTATAATCAAGTATCGTCCTACCCCATCGGGTTCGGCATCATCCCGTATACTCATACGCATTAGCATGGCATTCCATTAAGAGCATCAGTTCGGCTTCTATCGCAACTCGGAATTCGAACCCCCGCCGAGCATCCGATAAAAATAAAGTATCGTCTTGCATATTCATATGCATCAAAATTTCGGCTTTAAAGATAAAAGAAAAATAAGAAGATATTTTTGGGTTAATATGCTAGATTACGAGGGTTTTGAGGGAAGAGGGTATGAGAAGTGATGGGTTTTAGGGAAAATATTGAGAAAATCATCTCTCTCTTTCACACCATTTCCTCAGCTGAGCAACCCCCTTTTCCTTTCTTTTCTCCCCCCCCCCCCCCCCCTCTCTCTTCTTTCCCTCACGCTACTTTCTCTTCCCCCTTTGCTGCGAAGCCGCCTATCCTCCTCTCTCTATCTTCTCCTCCCCATTTCCTTCCCCTACGTTTTCATTCCTCCCCTCATTCTGGCCAAAGCACCCCAGCCCCACATCTCCCCTTCTTTTGCTTCCATTTTTATCATTATCTTCTCAATATTTCTTCTCCTTGCCAACCCTTTAGCCGCCATTCTTCACCGCCATTGCCCGTGCCACCGCCTCCACGTTCCATCACCCGTCCATGCCACACTTGCCACCACTCGTAACCCTCAAACCGCAAGCCATAGCCACCATCACCATCTCCAACTTCACCTCAAATCGCCATTGCCACCACCACTACCGAACCACCACCAAACCCTCAAGCAAGCAACCTGTGAGCTTAAGGAGCCGTTGTTGAGTCTCCAATCAAGTCATGAGCATCACGTCCTAGTAGCTGTCATGTCGTCATCGCCAAAAAACCTGTGAGTTAACTCATAATCCTTGATTAAGTAGTTAATTACGTTTAAAGGTTAAGTTAGTTTAAGGTTAATAGCAATTAGTGTTAGTTAATTTTATCTTGGTCTTAATTGTGATCAAATTTAAGTGCGATTAGTTTAAATAATTACTATTAAATTAGTGGGTTAATACCCTAAAAAACTTTGAACCGGTACACCTGTGATAATATTACCCCAAACTAATTTTTTAATCACCAAAAATCCTAAACTTGTACACTTTTGAAAAATTTATACTCTATTAGTTTCCGTTAAATAAAACTATCAAATTATTAAGTTAAATGACATGTGACATTTGACTAGTATACCAATTTGGGATTTTACTCTTTGTTTGTCACGGTTTATAATTTTTGTGATTTTTTTGTAGTATTAATCCAATTTAACGGGAGTTATATTTGTCATAAATGTACCAATTTGGGGTTTTTAGCGGTCGAATAAATTAGTTTGGAATAAATTTATCATAAATATATCAATTTATGATTTTTTTATATTGGTCAGGGTAAATTTGTCACAAGTGTACTAGTTTTGGGTTTTTCATAGTCAAAAAATAGTTTGGGGTAAATTTGTCATACATGTATCAGTTTGAGGTTTTTCAGAGTATTAACCATATTGTGATTTATTTGATTAATTGTGCTTTATATTTATTTAATCATAATTTTTTTAATTAACGGGATTAGTTTTTAATTAATTATAGTTAGGTTAATTAATCAAGTTTATCCTAATTAATTGTAATTATCTTTAATTAATTATGCTTAGCCTAATTAATCGGGATTATCTTAATTAATTATGATTAGTGTAATTAATGATGCATTAACTGTTAAGTAAAAGTTTATACTTGTTTTTTTGGATGAGATTGTGCCTAATTCCGATTGTTCGAGCTTGTGATGCTATGTTATTGATTGCTTAGTTATAAGTTTTATTATTTCAAAAAAAAAGTTTTATGTGCAAAAAAATAGAGAATTTTGAGGTGTCAGATTTGGATGCCAAATTAAACCATGGGGTTTTAAAATGAAAGTGTGCAAAGTTTGACGGGTTGATTTCGAACACGTAATTAAATACGAATATTTTACTGGAATTTTAATTGTGAGAAATTGCCAAAGTTGATTATTTCAAAACGAACTATTTTGTTCTAGGCTAATTAATGATAACAAAAATTGGCTTGATTGATTGTATACTTGAGTGGTTATTTAATCGAACCGTCATCCAATGGGAGTTTGGGGACGATACCCGATGTTCATTGGATGCCCAGCAAGGGTCCGGATGCCGAGTCGCGGTTAAGGCCAAACCAATACTCCTTTCTAGAATGTCGTCTAGGAGGGGGTCTAGATGATGACGTGCTTGATGGGGCAGGGTGATGCATGGATATGTCGGAAGACCACCGACTTGTGTGTTGGCCATGGCCTAAAGGGTTGAAATAATTGGAACATGTATGTTTGACAGTGTGCCTGGTTATTGTAAATTGTGTTCTAATTATTATTTATGCTTGTTGTATTGAGATTGCCATATTTGATGTACTAATGTGTAGTAGTGTGCTAAAGCGAGGTAAGTTCGTATAACGTGCGTGTTTAGGTTGCCTCTGATACGAATTCGCGTCATAATCAAGGCTTAAGCTATTGACTCTTTGAGTTTTTATCTCATCCTGTTGTTGTTAGTTATTTTTAGTCCCGTAGTATGGAGAACCGTTGTGCTCAATTTGGGATTCCTTTGGAGTCGAGATTGGCCTGGCATTAGTGAAGTTTAGGTTGACCTTGAACCTGTTGATTTTTGAAATAGTTAGTAAGAAGTTGCTGTGGTAAAGGTTTGTAAAACTATACTTTCTGAGAATAACAAGTTTATAAATAAAAGGAATGCTTTTGAAAAAGTTGGTTGAAATGTTCTTATTATCCCGATTTGATGATTGATTGGTGTTTATAATACGTTATGCTTGCGTTTAATCTAAACAATAAAAAGAATGGGTCAACGACGCGTCCTAGGATGTCGTAATTAATTGACCACTATGAGATGTTCACAAACTTGGGATTCGGGGCGTGACATCCATTGCCTGTTATGCAAAATTGATGCTCCATTTTGTATGTGAAAAGAATCAATGGTGCTGGTTTTATGATATAGAACACAAGCTTGCGACATGATCCAAATATTATCTTCTGCTAGTCAACAACGCTAACTTTATTACAATTATTGTTTTTGGCAGTACTGCTAATTGGCCTAAAAACTAAGACAAAGAAAAGAAAGAGAAAAAACAAAGCATTGCTAATTTCATGCACAGATTGCTCCAAACTTGGGCAAAAGTATACCAGAAGCACCAAAAATTATGAACGGCGCTCACTTTAATGCTAAAAGTTTTTGCCGACTTACTTAAATTTAAATCGGAGAAAAAACAATCACTTGGGTCACCCTAGGCTTGGCCGAGTGAGGGCTCATAGGCCTTTGCCATCGGTCGGCCGAGGTCGCCAAGCCCTGCCTCCGGCCCCAAACTAGGGCTTAGCGACCCCAGCCGACCCTCCGCCCACCTTCCCGGCAACCCGCGGTGGGGGGGCGGCGATGGAAAGGGCTAAGCCCTCAGCCACCGCCTACTATTCATCTTCCCCCTCCCTTCCCTTTTATTTTTTATAAATATGGTTTTAAATTTAATTTAATTAATTTTTATAGTAAAATTCGAATTGTACAAAAACGATGTCATTTTTATGTTTATTTGCTAAGCCAGCCTTCCAACAAGCCACATAAGTCAGAAAAATTAATAAAAATTGCCACGTAGAATTTCCAGCAGAGTTTGTTGGATATGGCACTCAAGTGTCCTACTTTTCAAAAAAAGTTGCACTTAAGTGCCACTTTCTTAACTTTTGGCACTTAAGTGTCTATCCCATTTGCCAAGTTTTGGCACTTGAGATGTTCTTTTGCCCCATAATAAATTATCACAAAATAATTTTTTGATCACCAAAAAACTCTAAATTGATATATATGTAACAAATTTACTCTTTGTTGGTTTCTATTAAATGAAAAATCACAAACTAATACACATATAACAAACAGAGGTTGTGGTACGTCCATCAATTATGACATATCATCCAACTCAACAATTTAACTATAAAATTTAACGGAAACTAACGGATGGTAAATTTGTTAGAGGTGTATCAATTTTGGATTTTTAGTAGTCAAAAAATTAATTTGAGATAAATTTGTACGAGTGTACGGATTTGGAGTTTTTCGTGGTAACTCTATTTAAAAATATTTCCGAGTTTTCCTAGTCTTAACAAATAGTGAAGTAATTCAAGAATAACGTCAAGGTTGGTGGTTAGCTATAATTAGCAGATTAGAAGATAGATTATATAGATAATTATGAAGTACAAATCAAAACTAATCATATAAATGACCAATTAATAAAAGGCACAAGGAATAAATGGTGTACGCAAAAAACAAGAAGTGGAAATTTTCTTCTTCTACATTCATTCATTTAGTTGCTGTAATTAATAATGAAGAGAGAGAGAGAGAGAGAGAGAGAGAGAGAGAGAGAGAGAGAGAGAGAGTTGGTATTCATCTTCCTCAACACTCGAGAGAAGTACAGCCCAAGTGCCAAAACTTTGCACGGAGGGACACTTAAGTGCCAAAAGTTAGAAAAGTGACACCTAAGTGTCAAAATCGGAGCAAAATGGATCATTTAAGTGTCAATCCAGCGAAAATCCGACCAAAATGCTGACATAGCGATTTTCTGGCGAAATAAGTGCAAAATGGCATCGTTTTGCATGCTGACGTGGCTAGACAATATAAAAATGATGTCGTTTTGGTGCTGACATGGTAAAAAATAATATAAAAATTAATTAAATTAAATTTAAAACGAAATTTATTTAAAACATTTAAAAATACAAATACAAATAAAAATATTTTTTTCTTTTTTAAAAGAAGGGGGCGGCTGAGGGTTGAGCCCTCATCGCCACCGTCGAGAAAGGCCTGCGACGGAAGAGGAAGGGTCAGCTGGGGTCGCTGGGCCCTGGCCAAGGGCTGCCAACCCTCGCCTGCCGACCCTCACCGGATCTAGGCGAGGGCCGCGACCCTTACCTAGATTGGGGGTGAGGCTCACGGGGTCTCGTCGCTGGTCGGCCAGGGTCGCCCTCGCCCCTCCATCGCGACCCTTCCCGGCAGCGGTGAGGAGGCGGCGGCGGCGAGGGCTCAGCCCTCAGCCACCCCTTCCCTTTATTTATTTTTTTATTTTTATTTTTATTTTTATTTTTATTTTTATTTTTTAAAATTTTTATTTTTTTAATATTAATATTTTAATTTTTAAATGTTTTAAATAAATTTAATTTTATTAATTTTTTATTATGTTGTTGACACCTAATTTTGGAAAAATAAAATTGTATTTTGAACAAATAAAAGGAAAAAATGAAAGAAAATGGGGGCAATTGATTTGATTGATTATGCATGGAAATTTGAAATTCTGATGGGTATTCGGATTTTGTTAAATGCGGAAGCAATTGAATAAGGGGCAAGAATTTTTGTAAAATGGAATGAATCAAGTAAAATCGAGCTGATTGCGAAATCACGTTCCGATTTGCAGGCTTGATTTAATGCAACAAGAAATGGCAACTCGGGAAATGCCATGTAAAGAGACTGTTTCGAATCACTATAAAAGAGAGGCTCACTTTTCATGACAGGAGGAGGAGAGTGGAGCTCACAAGGGGAAAAAATGGTGAGAAAATGTAAAGAAGTTTGATAGACAATCTCTCAGAGCAAAGGGGGATTTTCGAAAAAATTCAGAGCAAAAGTGAGGAAGGTTTTCTCCTTCATTTCTTTCGAGTTCAATTTTCTTTAGGGGAGAGGCACACACCCTCAGGGATCTCGGACGATGGTGTAGTCTTCCTGATGATGCCCCATGTTCATCATGCTTCATGGATATTGACGACAAGCATAAAGCTAAGTCGAGCTTCTTCTTTTTTTTAAGTTTGATTGTGTGCAATTCCAATTTGCTATTCGCACTAAGGTGATTTTATTTTTGTTTCTTGCCTAGATTAAACTCCTACATCTCCGACGATAATTCCAGCAGTGAGACATCGAAGTGGCCAACGTACCTAAGCGTTGATTGCCATCCAGTGATTTCACTATGATAAAACCAGGTTGTTTCTCTCCCTATTAAAGTTGTTCATTCCATATTTTCGGTATTTACTTTGTTTTGTTCTGATGTTGTGGTCACAGGCAATTCAATGCCGAACAAAAGGCCACACAATTCCATATTCCACCATAATTGACAAGAGAGAGACGACAAGAGAAGGGGGGCGTCCACTCAAAAAGTTCTCGGATGAGACTAGCAAATGATCAAATCAAGAACTAGCCATATGCCCACCAACATTGTTGCAATTCCCCTCCTTTAGTTTTATTTTTATTTCTTTCTTTTGCTTATTTTATGTTATATTATTGTGTTTTAAATTTTGTTATTATTGTTTAAGTTAGAATATGGTTTGTCAATGTTAATATTTGTGCATTTTGTATGCATTATCCTTAGGGATTTTGTCCGAAATTAATGTAATTATTAATTTGATCCGAGAGACATCGGATCATTTTTTTTATTATATTAATTTTTGGGTTTTTTGGTGAAATTTTAATTGTTAAATCACAATAATTATTTAATTTGGTCCGTAAGACTTCGGATCAGATTTGTAATTGTTTTGATCTCCTTGTTGTGATAATTAGGGTTAGAATAACCATTAATTTAACCTGTGAGACAATATGTTATTTTTTCGATTATTTTAATCATTTCTTGCTTTATTTTGTTGATAGTTTAGATTTAATATTTATTTAATAATTAATTATTTAAAAAAAATCAAAATTCTGCCTGAGCATATAGGTTTAGTAAATCAGACATATAGGATTAGGTTTATGAAATTTTTGTCATCTAATGATTGTTGCTAAGTTCATTGCTCGTCATTAGAACTAGGTCATTTGATTAAATTGCATATTTAATTGTTGCATTTCTTTAATTTCGAATTTCATGGAAAATACAAAAAATTAGAATAAATTCTTTTCATGCTTTAAGATGGATTGCATGCTTATTCATGTTATATAGTTTAGGTCATATTGCCACGTCATATCATTTCATGTTAAATTAGTAGCATGCATTGCACGACTTTCATTAAATAAAGTGAAAACAAAAAATTGAGTGATTGCTTATTAATTAGAAATCATATCTAGGATTATTGATATGAATTTTGACCTAACATCGCAGTTGCTTTCGTTGCTTTGAGGTAAGTCCTGCATTATTTTATTCGCTTTCTCGGGTGTTAAATTGGTGGTTTGTGCACTCGCATGATCGCCTCACACGTTAGGAAAATGAATTAAAATCAAATCAAGCTGCCTGCAAAACATTTTTGAAAATTAAAAAGAAATGGTACCGAAAGGGCACTAGGATAGTCTAGTATAACCAAGTCCCGGTACCCTTAGTCTCTGGTTCGTAGGAGTATAATAATTCTCTCATTATTTTGCTTAGGTGTCTAATCGACCTACCAAAAACAGATTAGTGGCGACTCCTAGATAGTATTTGCATGTTTAAAAAGTTTAGACTCAAGTCGCGATTTGGTATGGGCTTGGGAGAGCCCGAGCTAAGTTTAAAAAACTTAGTAGTCCATTAACCTAGTTTTAGGCTGTGAACCCGAAAAAAATTAGATCGCGACATATGTCAGCATTAAAATGATGCTGTTTTGCACTTATTTCGCTGAAAAATCATCACGTTAGCATTTTGGCCGGATTTTTGCCGGATTAGCACTTAAGTGATCCATTTTGCTCCAATTTTGTCACTTAAGTATCACTTTCCTAACTTTTGGCACTTAAGTATCTCTTCATGTCAAGTTTTAGCACTTCAGATATTCAGATTCAAGTTAAGTCGAGTCGAGGCAAGGATTCAATTTTCCACAAACCATTTAAACACTTTTATCCTCGTTAACTTCTCATTGGTATAAAAAAAAAAAAAAATCGTTTCTTTTTTACTCTGCCATAGGAATATATAAAAGAAAAATTTGTCTTTTCGTTACCCTTTTTACTTTTCACGGTCTTATACGGAATCTCTATTTTTACTTTTGAATATGGCTTTCCTTAGCGAGCATGGCAAATCATCCGTATTTATGTTTTATGCTTTGAAAAAACTTGACGTTGTAGCATTTTTGTCCGTCACACATATAAATTGTGATATCCTTCTTCTACAAATTTCATATTTTATCTTTCATAATTTTTTTAATATGGATGACCTTCTAAGTTTCGACAACTTTTACAGTAATTGGGCTTCTTATTCTCATTGCTAGTTTTGTGCATCCCCAATAATGAAATTAGCTGTAGGAATAAGAGTACCAAATAAATTGAAGCCAAGATCCCTAATTGTACGTTGACTTTCCAATCGAACAACATGCATGTCCATTTTCGTTAATGAAGGATTTAATCATGGGCCTAAGTCGGCCCGGCCACGATGAGCCTAAGGGCCTGGCCCACGGGAATTAGGCCCGTGGAAAAGGGAACCTATAAAAGGGATGAGAAAGAGAATGAACGTACATTTTCGCATTTAGTACGTTCTTATTTCTCTCCCAAAAGGCTCTCTCTCTCTCCAAGACGAAGAAGCGACTCCGTCTTCCCTTGAACGACGAATCTTCGACATCGGATCGAACGGGACTGAAATCTCTTCCTCAATACGGCATCGGTGTCTAATCTGTGGCCAACAAGGTACGCTCGAATCCGTGGTGTGCTTTTGATCGGTGATACGTGACAATCTCGGGCTCATCTTCCGCATTTGATTTAGGGGTTCGGTTTCGGTGCCGAATCCGGTTTTCGGGGATCATACCATCCCAACATTGGTATCAGAGCCTTAGTTCACGTTTTTCCTGATCAATTTACTGTTTATGTTTGATTTTCGCAAAAAGCATTTTGGCCGTACGGATCGGGGCGAGAAATCCCGACACCCGAGCATGTTCGCCCATTTTTCCGATTTTTCGTAAGTCGAAATAAAAATATGAAGGCATAGGGAGGAAGACGACGTCGAGACGAGTCCGGCGACATGTCGCACGTCGCCGGACGACGCCGCACGCGCCCCCACGCGCGGCCAGAAGGCGCTGCGCGTGGGCGCGACGCGCCCAGACGCGCTGGTTCGTCCAGCGCGTGCGGGACACGCGCCGGTGACGAACCGGCGCATGCGCGCCGCCGGCCGGCGAACCGGCACGCGCCGGTCCACGGACCGACGCGTGGTGACGTCAGCATGACGTCACCCAACGGTCGGTAACCGCCGGGGTGACGTCATCCCCAACGTCGGTTGGCCGGGCGGTAGCCGGCCGGCGACCCGACCCGACCCGACTCGCGGACGTCTGCACGTGCCGGCTAACGTCTGCGTGACGTCAGCCCGCGCACGCACGCGGCACGAGCGGTCGGCTCGTCCAAGCGGCCCGACCGGGTGACCGGCCCGACCGGGCGACCGGCCCGACCGGCCCGACCGACTCACCGTTGACGACCGTTGACCGTGACCGTTGACCGTTGACGACCGTTGACCGTTGACTTCCGTTGACTGTTGACCGACGACCGTTGACCGTTGACAAAAAAAAAAGGAATTTGTTCCTTTTTTCAATTATGTCTATGTGGATTATATGTAATCCATTTTTTGTTCTGCATTTGTTGCAGGAACAATGCCTCCCCGTAAGCCGCGCGCATCTGTGCCCACAATGTTAGATGAACAGAAGGAAAGGCTTACGAGGTTAATAGCCGATCTGAATGGTTATCGATGGGAGAGTAACGACATAATTGATCATGTCATAGAGGTCAACAACAAAATTCAAGAAGTCATTTGGAACGGTTATCCCATGCGAGATATTCAGATGATGCGATTCTTTATGAACACTCTCCCACAAGGATGGCAAGGAGTGTTGAATCGCTTACGGGAGGTCAAAGGATTTACTAGCTATAAGGCGCTAGTAATGGAATTCGTAGATGAATACCATCGGGTTGGAGCCACAAAGACTGCGACCCAAGGAATGACTTCAATTGGGCCAGGACTGAATGTGCGTAGGAGAAATCCTAAGGGATATCCGTCTGTTTTTCCATGGCTGTCAAGAATGCCCGAGAATTTTACAGAGAAAAAGAAAAAGAAATTGGACCATGTAGCTGCTTTCCCTATTAGTTGTATGATGCCTCGTTTATAGATGTTATGGCTTTTTTTTTTATTATTTAATGTTCTTGGTGGACATCTTATGTAATGTTAACTACCTGATTGTTATTGATATAGCAACCTATTTGTTAGCCATATTATGTGAAAGCATTTTTTTTATTATATTGTATGTCAATTATCATTGCTTTCTGTGATTGCTGGTTGCTGTGGGTAGTAATAGAAGTTTTTGTAGCTTCATAGAATTGATTTTGCATAAGACAATCATATTAATGATAGTTTTAAGTTAGGATTTTTTGGAGGATGATTGGAAACATAGTGACCTTTTGATTCTGAAACCTTACTTAAAATTATTAATTAATATGATGGGTTTGTGCAAAATAGATGCATAAGTGATAGGCATTAATAACTCGTGCATGTATGTCTGATGTGTTCAGATCAATGGCTTCAGCCACAAAGAGCATAGTTGTCGAGCTGAACAAAGGTGAAAAGCTCAAAGGTGACAACTATGAAATTTGGCTAATGAAAATTCAATGTGTGCTGGAAAAGCAAAAAGCACTAAAAGCTCTTGACCATGTTATGGAAGATCTAGAGGATGCTGTGCGCCACCTTGAGTTAGCTGATCATCGCCTCAAGGCATTAGAGCAGGAAACAGATATTTTCTGTGTTGCTTTAAGCTCAGAAGGGGCTTCATGCTCTAAGCGCAAGCGCATTGATTCGTTCAATATGTGGAAATGCAAGGGATCAAGTCATTCTTGCAAGAAACCAAGAATTAACCAACAAAAGAGAGGAAAACGTCCTCATGTGAAGAATATCTCAAGGGTGAAATGTTACAACTGTGACCAGAAGGGTCACTATGCCCGCGATTGTCGCGAGCCAAAGAAGGTACACACCCTTGGTACAATTGGGGTACACACCCTTGGTACAATTGGGAACTTTGCATATGTGTCAAGTTCTGTATTCTTGACTGAATCTAATCCTCTGTGGACTGTGGATTCAGGAGCGACAGACCATGTAGCGAAGGATAGAGGATTCTTCGTGGAATTCCGACGAGTACCTACTGGAACTAAGTGGATCTATGTGGGAAACAACTCCAGAGCTGAAGTGAAAGGAATTGGCACATGCCAATTGAATATGCGTGATGGACGCACTTTGTTCCTTCATGATGTGTTGTATGCTCCGGAGATTCGTCGGAATTTAGTGTCTGTTTTAGTGTTGGTTAAATTAGGTTTTAATGTGAACTTCCATAATAGAGATGTAGATTTGTATTTGGGTACAAACTACTATGGTCATGGTTACTTTCTGGATGGTTTCATTGTATTAGATATTGACTATGTTAATGCAAATATTTGTTATTCCCTTCTCACATCTCCTAATTCATATGATAATGATGTGAATGTGTGGCATGCTAGACTTGGTCATATTGACCAACAGCGTATGAATAGACTAGCCAAAGAGGGCTTGTTGGGCAATATTGAAAAAGTCGATTTGTCCATCTGTAAGCATTGCCTAGAAGGGAAAAACAATAAGGAAACCATTTGGAAAAGGTAAAAGAGCTGAATTTCCTTTGCATTTAATCCATTCTGATGTCTGTGGTCCAATGAATGTGAGAGGAAGGCAAGGGGCTGTTTATTTCATCACTTTTATAGATGATTATACTCGATTCGGATATGTCTATTTGATTTCTCACAAATCTGAAGCAATAAGTTGTTTCAAAAGGTTTATGAACCTGGTAGAGAATCAATTAGACAAGAAAATAAAAGCATTGAGATCCGATCGAGGTCGAGAATATTTATCTGATGAGTTCAGAAAATTAAGTGATGAAAAAGAAATAGAAAGACAATTGTCTATTCCAAATACTCCTCAACAAAATGGTGTTGCAGAGAGAAGAAACAGAACCCTATTGGAAATGGTTAGGTCCATGATGGCACAAGCTAACTTACCTATCACTTTTTGGAGTGATGCGTTGTTAACTGCTGCCTGTATACTTAACCGAGTGCCTTCCAAATCAGTTACTTCCACTCCATATGAGTTATGGATAGGTAGAAAACCGGACTTAAGTTTTTCTTAAGCCATGGGGTTGTGCTGCCTATACACATGAGTCCTCTCACAAGTTTGGGAAATTAGGTACCAAAGGAAAGATGAGGATTTTCATAAGATACTCGGAATACTCAAAAGGGTATGTGTTCATAGGTGAGCAGGAAAGTGGGAGTATAACTAAATTTGAATCACGGGATGTCACATTCTTAGAGGATGAATTTCCTAAGAAGGGCGAAATAGGGGAAGACAACTCCCTATTTGAAACCTCGGATCAAGATAATGATCTTAGTGGAGTTCGTCCAAGTGGGAGTAATATGAGAAGTGATGAATTGAATTCAACTCATTCTCAATTGCAAGCACATAATGAGACGACATCATCATTATCTAATCCAAGTGGGAGCATAATGGGAAATGATGTGCATAGTGTACAAACTCCCATACGGCGAGTAACTCGCCAAAGTATTCCCCGTCGACGTTTTGACATTGAAGGGGAAACTTTTATGATTGCTCCACAAGATGAGGATGAGCCTAGAAATATTAATGAGGCTCTGAATTGCCATAGTAAAGAAAAATGGATTCATGCAATGGAAGAGGAAATGGAGTCAATGAAATCAAACCAAGTCTGGGAACTGGTTGATCTTCCAAAAGGACGCAGAGCTATTGGGAACAAATGGGTTCTCAAAGTAAAGCGAAAGGCTGATGGCTCGATAGAAATGCATAAGTCTCGCCTTGTGGCGAAGGGGTGTAATCAACAGGAATGAATTGATTATGAAGATACGTTTTCTCCTGTAGTGACATTTACCTCGATTCGCATTATTCTGGCAATAGTATCTAGTATGGATCTTGAGTTACATCAGATGGATGTAAAGACTGCTTTCCTCAATGGAGAATTAGAGGAAGAAATATACATGGAACAACCAACTGGTTTCATGGTAAAAGGCCAAGAAGAAAATGTGTGTCGACTTTTGAGGTCGATATACCGCCTTAAGTAGTCATCGAGACAATGGTATATACGTTTTCATAATGCCATAATGGCATATGATTTTACAATGATTGATGAGGATCATTGTGTATATATCAAAAGATCCGAGGATCATTTTGTGATCATATCATTATATGTTGATGATATACTGATTGCCGGAAGCAATATGGAGTTTGTTCATACTGTCAAGAGTTGGTTGTCTTCCAACTTTGAGATGAAGGATATGGGTGAGGATGCATACATTCTTGGAGTTAAGATTTCAAGAGATCGTTCGAAAAGATCGTTGTCTCTTTTCGCAAGAAACATATATAAATAAAGTTCTTGAACGATTTCGTATGCAAGATAGTAAACCCATAGACACTCCTATTGCGAAAGGTGAAGGATTGAGTCATAGACTATGTCCGAGGACTCCACAAGAAAAGGAACAAATGAAACATGTTCCTTATGCTAGTGCGGTTGGGAGCTTGATGTACGCTATGATGTGTACAAGATCCGACATATGTTTTGCAGTTGGAATGGTGAGTAGATACCAATCCAATCCAGGTCCAGCACATTGGAAAGTCGTAAAGAGAATACTGAGGTATCTAAAGGGAACTGCTGATTATACGATGAGTTATCAAGGAAAGGATCTGCGACTCAAAGGCTATCCTGAAACTATTTAGGGAGGAGGTTTAGACGAAAGGAAATCTACCTCTAGGTTTGTTTACTTATTGAATAATGGCACCATATGTTGGAGCAGTAAGAAACAAACGTGTATAGCCTTGTCCACGATGGAAGATGAGTTCGTGGCATTATCAGCAGTAATATAAGAAGTAGTTTGGCTTAAGAGATTTTTTGGATCATTTAGGTGTTATTGAGAAAGCTGCAAATCCATTATTAGTTAATTGAGATAGCCAAGCAGCTATAGCGTACACCAAAGATCCAAAATATCATGGCAAGACCAAACATATAGATACCAAGTATAACTTTGTCAAAAGATATGGTTGCACGAAAGGATGTGAACTTGCAGTACATATCTACGCATAGAATGGTAGCAGATCCTATGACAAAGCCAATACCTAGAGATGTGTTTTTGTGGTCATGTAAAATCTCTAGGATTGCGTAGAGTCTGATGTACTGGATTGTATTTTCCCTGAGTTGTTCACATGTATGAACTAGTGTTGTTTTATTATTAATGCCTATGAATCTTTTGTTTGATCTTTATGCATCTTAATGCTTAGTGCATTATATTATGTTGAGAAAGTATGTCGGACAGATAAGAGATTAGCCCACTCACACGGATAATCGCCTCTATTTACTATGTGATAGATAGAGATGAGACTGTTTTTAAGCTTATTATCTGAGTGATAATCGAGAGCTCAAGCTTAAAATAAATATGTCGCATTAACTGAGTGTTAAGATGAGGACATAATACTTACGATGTCCAAAAGTAAAATAACCCACACATTTTACTTTATCTGTCTAAGATGCCAGATATGAGTTCTGATGAATTTTGTGAATGAGTAAATACGTGAACTCAAGTTAGACATTGGGTATGTCTGAACTATCATCTGTACGGTATTGATTGTGTAGACATATGCTCCATGGGAAAGGAGTTAATACCGTAATACGTATTTCATACTACGTATGCATGAGACGACCTATAAGAGTGGCAAAAGTTATGATCTCAACTTTTATGACGTGTGAGACTCTTGAGGAATAGAGTTCCTCATTTTTTAGTGCCCTCATAACTCTTACTTATTCTCAAGATTTCTATTTAGTGTTTGCTATCTTAGAATGTTGCCAATGATCATGAGATGATTCGATCTAATGGGACATTTCTAGAAAAGCAAGTTGAACTGAAATTGAGAGTTTGAAGGAAAGAGGAAGATCGGATTTGTAGAATCACATTGTGGTTTTGTATTCACAGGTCGACCAATTATGACTGTCTTTGGGATAATCATAATTGTGAATACAATATATATATATATATATATATATATATATATATATATATATCATTGTTTAAATGAGATTAAGAGAGATATAAATGTGATCGATCGATCTAGGGTACTGCATACTATTTTTACTCGGAAAATGATGCCCATTATGAGCTGCTATATATTCCTAACAGATGTATAGCAACGAGCTCTCAAAGTATGCTGGTCGCACGGATTATTCACCGGTATGAATGTTGAAAGAGGAAAAGAGAGATTTTCAGTAGATGGGCCTAAGTTGGGCCTATCCGCCCATGCTGGTTTTTTGAACCACCATGTGCGAGTGGGAGATGAATGATTTAATCATGGGCCTAAGTCGGCCCGGCCACGATGGGCCTAAGGGCCCGGCCCACGGGAATTAGGCCCGTGGAAAAGGGAACCTATAAAAGGGATGAGAAAGAGAATGATCGTACATTTTCGCATTTAGTACGTTCTTATTTCTCTCCCAAAAGGCTCTCTCTCTCTCCAAGACGAAGAAGCGACTCCGTCTTCCCTTGAACGACGAATCTTCGACATCGGATCGAACGGGACTGAAATCTCTTCCTCAATACGGCATCGGTGTCTAATCTGTAGCCAACAAGGTACGCTCGAATCCGTGGTGTGCTTTTGATCGGTGATACGTGACAATCCCGGGCTCATCTTCCGCATTTGATTTAGGGGTTCGGTTTCGGTGCCGAATCCGGTTTTCGGGGATCATACGATCCCAACAGTTAATAATAAAATATTTTTTGTAAATTTATTTCACGGACGATACAAGTCATTATTATCAGAGAATTGATTTTTCATGAAATCAACACACGCCAGATGATTCGTTGAGATTTGTGGTTTGGTGAAAAATGGTGGGGGTAGAGAGGAGATGATGAAGACAAACCCGAGTCAAAAAGCCTTTTTATACATATTTATATTCCGCCATCTTCATGCATGCACGTACAGTTAAAATTTGCTTTACTTGTTTTGAAATGAGCAGAACGTGAATGAAGATTCGGTTTTGATTGGAGGATTCCAATATGGTCTTGTACTTGAAAAATAAGGGAATTTACTAAACGGGTCCTCGTAATAATGTCTAAATACAATTTCGACCCGTGTATTGTGTTTCATGCATATTTAGCCCCCCCACCTATCCCCGGTGGAAATATACTTTTGGTCCTCGTACATCCAAGAACATTCACTAGCAGTTGTCGTGCATTATTTTAGGAACACAAGTTTCTAACAAAAACTCAATATCTTTCATCACATCTCCATTGAAGGTCTTATGAAGATGTTAATTAGATCAACTAGTAAGTCGTATTATAATCCTTTAACATGGTATTAGAGTTAGGCGATCCCAATCAAATTGTGAGTGCATTAGGTGCACGTTGCTCCCTTTTCTTTTTAAGTTTTTCTGTCTGATGAATACAAAATTAAATGCCTTAAAGGCTATGTGAACTCATGATCTATGTGTGAATAAATTTGACCTTATCTAATATGCATTAGTAGATTAGTAGAAGTTCTTGACTTAAATAACGACACGCATGCTATGCAATAACTAATTATAATCAAAATTCTTGATTACATGCTGCCTCTGGAAATCATGAATTTGTCTTGAACTTGGATCAAGTCCTTGCCAGAGTCTCTATTCAGGTCAACCCACCTAATAAGACTATTCTCAACTTATTGTGATCTCTGGAGGGTGTTATCCCTATAAATTGGAAAACTTCAGCAACTTGAGGTTCTTGATCCCGAAGGGACTATGATCATGGATCTGCTGGAGGAGGTCACAAAGCTAACGAAGCTCACTTGCTTAGAGTTATCTTTTGCCAACACATAGATTGTGGCCCAAAATATGCGAAAGTGAATGCATTGATTCTTCAGGGCACTATTTCCACGCTCACTCGATTAGAAGAGCCTAGTATCGAGGTAAGCCCGGAGGATGAGAGGTGGCGGAGTGTTGTCGAAGCTGTTGTTGACGATGTTTGTGGCTTGATGAGGCTAGGTACTCTTCAAATTTCGTGGCGGAAGATTTCCATTGTCATTGGACGTGTAGATGAAGTTTTTTTATCTCGTGCTTTAAAGTTGAAACCGCCAAAAAAAAAAAATTATAAGTCAAAGGGAAAGAAATTAGTAGCATTGTCTTTTGTTATCGGGAACGTGTTAACTAGAGTGTATTTATATCAAATATACTTAATTTTAAATAATTCAACATGAGAACACTAAAGCTAGCACATTGAAAGCTTGACACTCTCTCTCCTGAATCGATTGTTTGTTTTTGGTCGGTCCCTGAATCGATTGTTTAACATGAGTATTCTGCAATGATTGATAGATTTTCATTGGAAATATTTCTTTTTCCTATGATTAAATATAATACTGGGGATGGAAAGAAATGCTCAGCCCCTTTTAAAATTGGTCGATTTTCAGGATTAAAAATTCAAAATTACATTCTATACGGGCACTACCGACGAAAATTATTAAATTGGAAACTCCCCATTTTCCTTGCGAACTTGTCTCTAACTCTAATACTATGTGAAGCAATATGAATATAATAATTTTTATTCTGGAAATCAAGATCAACCATTCTTTTTTAGCCAAATATTATAAAAATGAAAAAAAAGAAAAAAAAATAAGCAAACTTTATCTAGTTTATGTTAAAAAGAAAAACACGAACATTAAAATGGACCATGCAGACACACAAAAATGAATTTTTGGTTTAAAATCAAAAAGCGTTATTCTGTCCGCAGAAACGACTGTTAAATAGCATATCTGTCGACTGACATTTCATCTTAAATACTCAGCAGCTAGGTAGGTAAAAGAAAAACATGTTTCGTGTGCATCCAAAAGCAATCAATTAGAAATTTCTTTTACAGTATTATAGAAAACTTCTCGTATAAAGAGAGGAAGCGCGATCAAGTGCAGGAGGGGACTTGAGGAAAGTCGGAGCGTTTCGATCAGACATTTTTTTTTTTTTTTGACCAATTGGACTTTTGATCTAGGTCTTGTTTTCGACTGGCAATGCCTTAAGGCTGTCAAATGAATGGGTCACATTGGGTTTGGGTCAGATCAGGTTTGGATTGGATCGAAAATAGTCCGATCTATATTTACCCATTTTCATGTAACGTAAAATTAATGACCTATACCCGACTTAATCTGTACTTGACACATACCCAACTCTACCATATTATCAAAACAAATTAATATAATAGGAAAACCTATACCTACTTATTTAACCCTCTTCAAGCTCTTCATATATATATATATATTATAGATAAAAACTTCATGTAAAATGAAAAAAAATTAATTAAATAAAAATTTAGTAAATAAAATATAAAAAAATTAAAACTTATGAATTGAAATACTTATAAAGACTTAGGGCTGGAAAAATGGGTTCTATACCCATTTTGTGACTCGGATTCAATGAGGTCAATCTCATATGAGCAACTCGTTTGCTTTTTAAATGAGTTATAAATGGCGTGAGAAAAAAAAGAAAGATATTGACAAATTTGAAAACTTATTTTGTAATTTTCCTCCAACTTTTTTTTATAACTATTTAGACTCTAAGGGCAATGACTTTAAAGTTGTTTTTTGGTTTTGTCAATCAATGACTTTGAAATTGATCGATTCATATATAAACAAAAATAATGTATATATAATTAACAAATCAAGCTAAAAAATAATGGAGTTAGATATTTCTGCTACTCAAATATGTTTCAATGTAGGGATATCTCATACTTTTCCAAAAAAATAATATGAAAAGTAAAATTAAAAATTGAAAATTGAAAAAGAAATAAAAAGTAAAAAATCTAATTTCTTGAAAAATGAAATTAAAAAATAAATTATCTTCTTCCCCATTGAGAAAGTAAGCCACTGTCCCTCTCTTAAAAAAATCCACTTTCTCTCTCTACTGCAACAGAAAAATGGCAAAGAGTCAGAGACCACCAGAAGAAGGACCTAGCCCGGGCCGACTAGGCTGGTGGTCCGGGCTTCATGCGCAGCCGTCCTCCGCTGCCTCCTCCTTCACCTCCTCCTCCTCCTCCTCCTCCACCTTTGCATACCGCGCCTCCACTGCCGTGGCCCTCACCTCCTTCCACGGATCTTCCTCCCCGACGCACAGCACTCTCCTTCCATCCGCTTCTCCCTCAATTGCCCAACGCCGCGGAGGACTTGCAGTGCTCACGACGATGCATCCCTGCTTGTTCCAATGCAGCTCGCCCGAGAGCTGCGGATCCCTGAGCGTGAGTGTTGGCTACGCGCTGCCGTCGAGCAGATTTTTTTTTTTTTTCCTTTCTTTCCTTCCTAAGCGAGTCAAGCGAGCAAAATGAAGACATCTATATGGGTTGGGCTAGTAAACTAAACGGGTCGAGTAAATGTCATGGGCAAACCCATATAAAGTCAGGCTCAAATATTTTAAACCCATTTCCACCCCTTTGTAATATTTTAAGTGGCCCATTTGTAGCCTAGCCCCCTAAAAGTGAGTCGTAAAATGTGTTTTTAACCCATATTGACGGCTCTACAATACCCTGAATTCGAAACGTTTCAGAGCTGTGCATTGTTAATTTGTGGGAGAAGTCAAAGACACGAGACTTCCTAACTATTTTGTGCATGTTATTTCAACTGATCGATTAGAAGTAATTTTTACCAATCTTCTCCTCTGATGGCGACGACTAAAAGCTTCAGTAAGTGAGGTTGATTTTTAATGGGTGGGGCAACGATTCAAAGAGTGGATTGTGGGGATGCTTCGATTAAAAGTAGTTCAGATTTGCAAGCAACCGAGAGAAGTTTTGCAATCACATTATTAATATCTACCCATTGCTCGTACACTATCATAATGAATTGAAAAATCTGATATCTTTTTAGCTAGATTAGGATCTTAAAAGATTTTTTGTGGTTGATCTTCTTACTTTGTTTTGGTGTCAGCTTTTAGTAATGAAATCTCAATGCTCTTACTAATGAAACGTCTGTCTTGATTCGTCAAGTATTCCTTGACATCACACATGAAAGTATACACTTTAGGTCTAGGAATATGAACAAATTGGAGTTTTCATCGGCTGTTCACTCGGCATGTGTTACCACAAGTTGGCTTAAAAAGGGGCAAGGTGTTTCCTACTTTGTGACCATTATGTATGCACACTTTACCTCAAAAAGCAGAAATTATTTCATGCTCCATCACACTACTTTTCTCTGCATATTGTGTCAAAGTATCCGGTAATTCGCATCGTTTTAGATAGCCTATTTAAATTGAGATGGCGATTTAAATCTCATTCATTTTTCAAAAACAAGGTTCTCATAGTTACACCTTCAATTAGACAAGGAGAATCTTTGTCTATCATGACCCTCGTCATCCTCATTGTTTCCGGGAGTAAAATGTTCATCATCCGAATTATTATAGCCACTATCCCCTCTTGTGGCACTCACCGAAAATATCAACGAAATCAAGCTCCATCATTCTTATTCTTTCCCAAAGTACCTTTGTATTTTGCTCAACCCCGTTACATGGAGAGTTTTCATCATGACATAAGCTACTATCGGACTCACTGTCACTTTGATTCACATTTTTTTTTTTTTTTGGTCCATGGAGGTTGCTATAGTAATATTGGGATGCAAGTTTACTACTTACCCTTTGGCCCACTTCTCTAATCCTCCTCGTGAACAAATTTGTAATTGCATGTTTGTTTTGATCACAGTAATAGTTAAGGTTATAATGTAATAGCTATTATGATCATAACGTAACTAAGCTATAATGCCTCTTTCTTTAGGGTGATGCTAGGCCAGGCTTGCGCATTTGTAGAGGTGGCAATATGGGTCATAAACCCATATCATGACCCATTTTTAGTTAAATGGGTCATATATGGGTCAAGTGAAAGTTAAATATGGGTCAAAAATGGGTTTGAGAAAATAAAGCACAAAAATAAATTGGTCTAAATGGGTTATTACTAATAACCCATTTAGACTTACTTTCAACCCATGGCCTTCTTTAAATTTATAAAATGTTTTTTTTTATAAAAAATTCAAATCATAATTATTTTTTTATATTTCAATTTTTTTCTTTTCCTTTTCCTTTTTCTTTTTTTCTATTTTTTTTCTTCCTTCCTTAGCCAATCGCCAGTAGCGCGACGGCCGGCGACAGGCCAGGCGAGGCTCGAGCCCCGCCAGATCCGGCGAGTCTCGGCCTCGCCCGACGTCGGCAAGCTCGATCTCGCTGACAACTGGTGAGACTCGAGCTCGCTGGCGTCGGGCGGCACCTCGGCCTCGCCGGTTCGGCGAGATCGAGCCCCGCCCCACGCCGGCGAGCTCAATCTCGCCTGTGGCTAGTCGCCGGCCGTCGTCATGGCCAACGGCCGGTCGAAGAAAAAGAAAAAAAAATAATAAGAGAAAAAAATAATTATTAAAAAATAAAAATTATATTTAAAATAAATAAAAAAATAAAAAATAAAACAATAATAAAAAACGAAAATATTTATAAAAAATAAAAATTCGATTTTAAAAAAAATATTTTAAAAAGAATATAAAAAATTTTCATTAAATTTGTATTGCATAAAAATGAGCTTTTCTAGGCGTAGTTAAAAAATTTTCATGTTACCGTTTTTAATTATTCAATGGTATGTTCACTTCAAATAAGAGAAGCATGTGCATAGTCTAATTCTTTATAAATATTTCAATTTATAGGTTTTTTTTTAACTTTTTTTTATTTTATTTACTATTTTGAATTTAATTTGAAGTTTTAATCCAATTAGCATATAGTAAAAGTGGGTTTTCCTAGAATATTAATAGGTTTTAGCAATACGGATCGGGTCGGATATGGGTCGGGTACGGGTCGGGTCAGGTATGGTTCATTAGATTTACACTACAAGAATATGAGTCAAAACGGGTTAAATGGGTCAAATATAAGTCGACCCATTTTAGACACGACCCATACCCGACCCGACCCACCCATTTGCCACCTCTACGCATTTGCCAAGAGCCCATGCATCAACATTTATGCATTCCTTGCCTTTTAGCCAATCAACATTATGTTTGTATTGTTTTATGGCTAAATGACCAAAAAAAGAAAAAAGAAAATTGGAGAAAGTTGCATTAATAAATGCTTGATTGTATTACATCTCTAGTTCAAAATAATTTGAAATTGAAGGCCACGCTGATCACTCATTTAAAGCCTTATTCGATCTACATTTTTCTTTGGTTCATTTATTCGATCTACATAAATATATTGATTTATACGCATTTTGGCTTATTTGACATTATTGAGAAATTAGTGGTAAGAATTTAAAGAACTCATTCTTTAAGTGTACAAAAGGAAGAAAGAGTTGTTCAACAATCACTAGATATGCAATCATGATTGATAAGTCTTAACATTATAGTTGACAAGATTCTAATTATCATCAATTATTTTTTTTCTACTAAATGAATTAAGTGGCCCCCTTTTTCCACATATTAGATAAGTCAATTTCTAGCTTAATAGCATGAATTGGTGAATCTTTAATTTTCAGCACAAGGGCTATCGGCCGGTTGACAAGTCATAAGTTTTTAACATCACGCATTCTTGAAAAAAGGATAAAAAGAAAATGCCACGAATTTGACATGCGATTTCTTAATGGCGTTGTATTGATTGCTTAGGGAATAAGAAGTGCTGTTTTACGAGAAAATATTGGAAAGGCCTCCACGTCACCGTGGGGCCGGCCCATTAAGTTGCTGACACGTGGCGCCATGTGTCGTCAGCGTCCCACCACACTCTCTCCTCTTGTGATATCTCTCCTCCCGAGCCTACTTCTCTCTCCTCTGTGCTTGCGTTTATTCTTTTTTCTTGGGGCCGCCATGGCCTCTCTCCTCTGTGTGCTTGATTTTCTTCATGCGGCCAGCATGGCCAAGCGCTCGAGCTCGAGCTACAGCAACCATGGTGGCGAGCTCGTGCTCAAGCGACCATGGCTGCTTTGACCTCGAGCTCTAGGCTCAAGCCTGTGGTCCACAACCATAGCAACTGCGACTGTAGATGAGGCCGAGCTCCGTCGCCATGGCGGCACAAGAAAAACAAAAGAAATGCAAGCACAGAAGAGAGAGAAGGAGGGCGGAGGGGGAGATCACAGAAAGAGGGAGTACGTGGGAGGTGGGACCCGGCCGATACGTGGCATGTCGGCATTGAATGGGCTGGCCCACTCAATATTTTCTTGTTACATAATCTTTGCCCTAAAAAAGAGTTTCCGATCGATTTGTGCAATTTCTTTATCTCTTGGAAAGAAAATATGATACTATTTAAGGACACACCAAAACGGCATAGAGATCAACACTGAGGCCGCAAGGGGATCTTAAAAGATCTCCCCTAGTTTGGTCTTTTCGAGGCTCTCTACTCTAGTCAAATACTTAAAAAGATTTGTACTCTTCTTATCCAAATCCTAAGTTTATAAATCGACCCTTGTTTTCAGCAAATCTGCCACAACATCACCGAATTGTCCACACGCCTTAACATATGCACCTAAAAAAAAAAAGCCATGCATTATTAACATAATCCCATGATCAAACTATTCATATAGAAAAATTACACATGTTTCTCTGGCCACAACATACGATAATTGACGACATTATTTTTGCTGCCATATGGAAATAAACCAATAATTGATGCCAAGTTGATTATTGTTGGGAAAAAATGGGTCTGCCCGCAATTTTCACTCAATCTAAAATTTACCAAATATGTATTTTTTATTTAAAAAATTGAATAGTTGACATTTCAAGTTTACGTTTCATGATTGGGTTTTGCTATTGCGCCATTAGGAAACACCATACTTTATTAACTATGATATGAAACCTATGTCAAGTTTGTGTCAATTCGTATCACTTTCGGATTTGCCATATAACCATTTATAAATGAGTTAAATTGTGTAGAAAACTGCAAGATGTTTCACCCTTCATTTTTTCTATATAATTATACTAGTTCTCATGGGCGTGCAATGTTGTTTTTGGGTACTTTAAAACTTATTGGATGGATGAATTTCGTGATAAATGCAAATAGCAATACTTGAGTGATAAAAAATATAAATGCTAACCTCTTATTCAACGCACATAATTATTGCGTCATAAGGAAGATTAGACACGTCTCAGCATACACTTTTGAAGTCATTAAAAAATTAAGATATCATTAAAACGACCTAAAAAGAAATTGTTAATACTGGACAGTTTTATCAAAACCTAATCCCTATCACAAGGTAGACAATTAAAAGCAAACATGGTCGCATCAAGGGATCAAAGGAAAAAAAAGAGAGAAGGAGAAACTCCAATCATAAATTCACCCATGTGGGAGGGAAAGTAAAGATGAAGAAGAAAGAATAAGAACATGAGGACAAAAAAATGACGTAAGTATGCATGGCAATCAGCCTCTATTTGTGGGTCCAAGAATGAGCCTTGATATAGCAATTTTTTAAATCGAAACGATACAAATAAGTAGTCTCTAAATTTTAGTTTAAAATTTTAGTTGAATGTATGATGTGGTCTCTAAAATTTGAATTTATTTAACATGGTCGTTGAACTTTAATCTAATGTACAATTTATTCTTGAACTTTATATTTTCAATGTGATCCTTAGTCTGTCGATTATATATTTAATTAAGTCCACAAATTATATGAAAATATTTAATATTGTGATCCTCACTTTTTCGAGAAGTTAGCATATTGTTGGAGTGTATAGTTTTGTTGTTAAGATGTGCAATAAGTATTAACAATGTTAAACTTCTCAAAACAGGAGTGATGCGTTTCAATTTTCTTTTATAATAGTTGAATATATAAAAAAAAAAAAATAAATGATATCCTTCTTGGTTAGTAAAGAATTATTGTCAAGTCAGGGTCTGCAGGTGCTGAATGCTGCCTATCGCCCCCTCAATCCTATATTAACTTTGATGCTGTACATAAGGCTTCCTGATCTGCCCTGATATATTGTTTGCAGGGACCTTAACCCTCTATATGACATCGTCAAGCACAAAGGATAAGACCTTTCAGGTTTGGTTATTTATCCCTCAAATTGACAAAATTGTTATCTCAGTCATTTGAAGTTTTGCTTATTCTTGTAGCAAAAGGATAAGACCTTGATATGTAAATATGGTGCAAGAGTTTGAAAATGCAGCTACATGTATTTAAATGCGCCTATCTTTCCTGTAAGCAACTTTCTATTGCCTGTTGATTTGAGTAGCAACCTGAGGCCTCATTTAATTCAGTGGTCATTGAGTATATGTGAAGTTTTCGTGTTGGTTACATGTGTGTTCCCATGAGAATGTTCCCACGGCATCAAGGTTTAGCCAGGAACTACGACCGTCAGTTTTGGCTTAGCCGGATCAGGCGGATTTCTCGTACTTCAGAATAGTCTTTTACGTAATTCCCAGAAGTAGATGAATTTTTGGCTATGGTACCATCACGGGCTAATCTCTAGCGTACCATTCCACCTTCTTCTTCAGTTAGAGCTAGCATTATAATTGTAGAAGCAGGCATTGTTCATCGTACTATCTAGATTAATGTCTCTTTTTGTGCAAGCCATAAATTCAGTTATATGAATGAGATCTCCGAGTGAAAAAATGATTGATGAGCGGTTTGGAAACATGAACACCGCATCCATGAACTGAGATCTCGAGAGCTTCTGCGCTCTTATTTTCTTTGGTTCTCGCCACATTTGATTGGGTTATGTTTCGAGCCATCACTGATTGGAGGAAGAAATCTGAAAATCTTAATTATTTATTTTTAATTAAGTTGGTATATAAGTTATATCCATAATTTGTAACTTGCGAGTAAGTGATGCGATAAGATATATTCTTATTCCATAATCTATATATAAACTAAGCACTGAGTAAGCCGTATTTAAAACTATATATATCTTCTTAGTTTTTCATTATCAGTTTTATCATGATCTTTCATTTGAGCGAATTTAATTTATAAAAGCAACCCCACTGATTGAAACGATGTTATGGTGAAGTCATAGAAAATAATTTATTAAGAAGGTGGTCTACTACTATTAGTTGTTCAACTTGAGGAGGATACAAATTGTGCATGGTTATCCAACAATTGTTTTTGTAATCTCCGGAGAGAGTGGGGGATGAAAAAATCCATCACCATGGTTAAGATGGTGTGAAAACTAGGCAAACTTAAAAGCCGATATGGTAATATTGGTAAATAATTTCGGGAGAGATAATATCATGAAAATTTATATTACAAAGATGCACATATATTTAGGGGACAAGAAGTCCATAAGATTACACGAACAACTAAGGATTTAATTTACCAAAAGAATAGAAAAGGAAAGAAATCGAACTCGGCCGTCGCTTTGCTTGGGCCAAGTCACTGAAATACAAATCGAATTCCCATTAGTCGCACAGGGGGTCTTTCCTTGAACTTGGGCTAGGTACCTCAAAACGTGGTCGGTTCGATCGCGGTCAACTGCGCTCTCGGGTCGGATTCAAAAGTCCAAGACCAGAAAAGGAAATACCTTGCATTAACGTAATGCACGAGTTTCCAACCAGAGCTAACCTCCGCATGTCTCCTAATCCTAACAGGGTTCGGATTGGGTGAGGTATTTCAAAAAAATTAATTCCGCTCGGTACTCAGCATTACAACCCAGTATCTCCTATTTAAAACTATATATATCTTCTTAGTTTTTCATTATCGATTTTATCCTGATCTTTCATGAATTTAATTTATAAAGCAACCCCACTTATCGAAACAATGTTATGGTGAATTCATAGAAAATAATTTATTAAGAAGGTGGTATACTACTATTAGCTGTTCAACTTGAGGAGCATACAAATTGTGCATGCTTATCCAACAATTGTTTTTGTAATTTCTGGAGAGAGAGTGGGGCATAAAAAAATCCATCACCATGGTTAAGATGGGGTGAAAACTAGGCAAACTTAAAATCCCCATTCTTCCTCTGCACATACACAAAATAGCCTCTTGAAGAGCCAAGGAGGAGTGGAAGAGCTGTCATCGGCCCGTAAAAGTTGCCGCGCCATAGGGACGAGGATCATCTGTTCATCGATTCGTAACGCGTTCTTGGTTTGATTGAAGAGAAAGGGGAAAGCAACCCCGTTGAAGGTAATTTGGCTTACCCATCATCAATGGTTTATTGTTCCTGTAAAGTCAGCCTCCAAAAGAAGTTGATTGATCTTGTTATCTAAAATCTTTTCGGCGTTTTGTATAATGGACGTGCTGTGTTTTGCAATCTCGATAAATTGTTTTGTATTTCGTTGATTTCCGATAAATTTAGCGCTCTTCCCGGACATCGCACGATTGTTATTGAATATACGACCAAGGTGTCGTTAGTATTTTTTTTTTTTTTTTGGCCTATTCTTTCTACGCTTCAAGTTTTTACCGTGTATGGTTTTGCTATCACATAAATCCAACATTTACAGGAACAGGAGTCGCAATCCGCCATGTTTGTATTTTGATTTTCGAAGCATCGTTTCGCTTTCGAGTTTGACTTTGAAAAGCTAGAAAATTATGTAACGACGGGAAAAAAATTAAGTAAAAAGTAAATGGAGCCAAGTTCAAGTTCAACCCCGGGCTGTCTCCTTCAACGATAATGCTTCCAGTCGCATGGGCTTGTACACGCCTTCTAAGTCAAGAACCTTCAACAATCCAAAGCCTCCTTTGTTAATAACATTCTTGAGTTCTTGTTCTTTCTTGGATTGCAGGAAGTATTGCTGCAGGAAGTTTTGTTAGAACGACGAGATGACGGAGATCTCCAAAGGCCGTGTTGATACATCGGATTCTGTTCATGGCACTTTTTACTGGCCTCAACCGATAATTCAAAAAATCATGTCACGTTTGCCTTTAAAGATGGCAACGCAAATCAGCATCCTCTCCAAGGATTGGAACCACGCCTTTAACAGTCTCCCGGCTCTAGAATTTGATGAAGAAATCTTTGGGAGCAAAGGTGTTGGCGGGCACGAGACCAACATCGACACTTTCTTGGAGTATGTCGATAGTTATATCACACGGCGTTGTAAGAACGACCTCAGCATCGACTCGATGAGTTTGCTAGTCTTTTCAAGAGGCAACAAGTTGAACTCCGTGGTGCCCAAGTGGATAGATATAGCCTCAAGGCTCAATCTCCGAGACCTTACGCTCGGCCGCATCATCGACTATCCCGATAGAAGCCGGTACAATCAAAAATGCCCCGACTTGGTCTCTAACACCATCTCTGTCCTCCACGTGAGCCATCTCTCAATGCGGGGCATCAAGATGAAGCTGTCTCGTTAGAAGAATTGGTCCTACACAAAGCCCACGGGAGTGATTACATCTTGAACGAGCTAATGCTAAGTTGCCCCACACTCCGACTTGTGGAGCTGATTGGCTGCTCCCGCTCTAGGAACCTCCTCATCTGCGGATCGAAGCTTGAGACTTTTGAGGCGTCAGCCATGCTTCACAATGACAGCTTTTCGATTTCGATTTCAGCCCCGAACCTCGTATCCTTCAGCTACACATCGATATTCATCACGGCCTTCTTGTATGGGCAGTTGTCAAATCTCCAAGTACATGATGCTCGAAACCTGAGGGAGCTTGCGCTGGATTTGTGCGTGCTCGCAATCAAGACAATCAGAGAAGTCATCTCACGGCTTCATCTCCTAGAGACCTTGAGGCTCAAGGGGAGCCGGTACACCAAGCGCATCAGGATAACTCACAAGAATCTCAAGCACCTCGCCTTGACTGAATTCGACTCCCTGATAAGAGTAAAGACCCAAACTCCTAATTTGGTGTCGTTCCAATACAATGGCCCCAACATCATAGTCATAGGTCCACGAGATTCAACAAGATTGGCCAATGCCAGACTGGAGGTGGATTTCAGAGTCCACAACAAGAGGAGGAGTTATCTCAAGGCGGCTAGGTTCTTGAGATATTTTGGCCGTTGTGACTCGCTAACACTAGTCTGTAACGAAGTTGAGGTAAGTAAAATTTTTCCAAATCGGTATTTTGTATTGAGTATTTGCATGCTAATGTGAATTGAGCATTGAATTTGCTATTCTTCTTTCTTATATACGTAGGCATTGGTTCTTCCAAAAGAAATCAGAAGTGAAGTGCTTCCTCCATTGTGGAATGTCAAACATCTGAGACTTCAGATCCTATTCAACACTTTTGGAGATATTGATACTAGTTCTCAACTAGCGGAAAGCTTGAGGTGGATGTGTCCTAATTTAGAGATGTTGGTTGTTAGCTCCAAACCCTCCCACAAGAAGATGCTGCCGGCCATCAGTTCCGGACCCCACAGAGACAAATACTCAAGAGCGATTAGGAAAAAGGGTGGCTTGGAACATTAGAAACGTGAATATATGAAGAGAATATAGAGAAGAAAACAATCGAGATTTTTTTTTACGTGCAAAGCCTTGATTAGGTCTCAATTAAATAGTTAGATCTTAATAATAGATTTAGTTTAGGGTCTCTTAATTGATATTTATGTAGTTTGGAGATGTTAGTGAGTACTTGATTATAGTTTAGTTTTGGTAGATTGCTATTTTAGACAAGAACTGGATTCAATTTGATTGTAGCTCATGGGGTTGCTACCTCGGGGCTTGATTATATTTTCTGTCTAATTTTCTTGTTCATCTTTCATTTCATTTTTTTTTTTCATTTTCATTATTCTTTTTCTCTTTCTTTCATGCATCTTTTATTACTATTACTTTATTTATTGTTTTTATTTTATCTTTTTATGATTCATATTTTTTTTTTATCTTTTTATAAAAGTTTATATTTTTGCAAATTGTGCAAATACCTAAAAGGTCCACAAAATTCGAGTGTCACTAATGACCAATTGCGCATTCTGTTTCAGTAGGTATATCTTACTTTACCTGGATGTGTAAGAAAATATTACTAACAAAACAGTATGTGCAATACGATAGGAGTAAAACCCCTAACCGTCATGGGTATCATTATGTTGTCATCTAATCGCTCGGATCTAACCATCTTTACTTACTCCGACCATCTTATCTTTTCAATTTTAGAAGACTCAATACTGTACTCTCTTCATCCTTGTCTTTTAATTGTAGTTTCTCATTGGTTGCCGCTCCTGCGAGAGTTGATGCATTCAAAGAAATCGCTAGAGCGGCGACCCACACCATACTGGCCACGTGTGGCTTGGAGCGGCCCAAGTCTGTCATCTCCAGCTCCGTGTGTCGTCGCACCGATGACGTTCCTGCAGAGAGTGCTTCAATGCCTACGTAAAGACCGTCGTCGAAACCCTTCTACTCAAGAGGCCGTGTAGGAGCTAATTAAAGTACATTCTTTTTTCCATTACCTCTGCGGCATCCGCATTCAAAGAAATAGCTATGGTTTTTGAAGGGAGTCGCCAAGTTGCTGCCACTGTTGGTGGAGGGGCGCGTGTTGGGACATCGAGGGTGCTGCGATCTGAGCTTTTGGACAGGGCGGATTAGTCCGCCGAGTGAGGCACGTTAAAGGAATTATATAGTTGTTTTAAGCAAAAGATTAACCGGTCGATGTGGCGTGTGTGACCAATTAAGATTTGCTCGTGACATGCATCTGGATCAATTTCGTTGCTAAATTTTGAGAGTATCTTCTGCTTTAAAATGGACCTGTTTCTTTATGTGGTGTTATTATCACGGGAGCTAATGCGATTAATAAAATGACCCAAGACCTAATCTGGCCCGCACATGGCCCCCATGAAGTATTTCCCTTTTTTGCTTCTTTCCTTGTAGGTCTTCCTTGTAGGTCTCCTCTTACCCTTCCACATGAAACTGTCACACGGTCGTGACGCGCCACCTAGTTTCAAGCAATCACGGGCGTGTCTAACTTCTTGGGGCGCTTGAAAAGTTGCCACAAAGATCGAAGGATCAACGAGATTGGAAGAACGTTTTAAGACACAAACCCAACAATTGGAAGATCACGTTCTGATGTCAACCGTTTACCCGAAACAGATAGTTAGCAACCCTCGAACTTGACCCCCTGGTACTTGCAAAGAAGTCGGAACGTATCGGGCTACCCCAAAACAATACCTTCGACTTCAAGCAAGAGGTGATCGTACGCAATACACATTAATCAATCAATGGTGTGACAAATTAGGTGATCTGATAATAGATTATCCGGCCCAAGCAGCGAATAGTGATGGCTATAAGTTATTTGCTAATATAAACAATTGAGGTTCCTTTTGCTTGTCCATAGACAATCACTTTTTGGGCATTAAATAAAGATTAACATCACGAAAAACTCCAAACCGCTACACATATAATAAATTTACCCCGAATTAATTTTTTGACCATAAAAAATCCTAAATTTGTACATTTTTGACAATTTTACCCTAAATTAGTATATCTAAGACAAATTTAACTTCTGATTGTTTCCGTTAAGTTTTAATATCAAATTGTTGAGTTAGATGACACGAGATAATTGACTAATGTAGTAATTTGAGATTTTACTTTCCATTTGTCAAAGTTATACCAATTTTGTGATTTTTGTAGTATTAATCCAATTTAATGGATGACATATTTATCACAAATATACCCGTTTGGAATTTTTATGGGTGAAAAAATTATTTTGGAATAAATTTATCATAAGTATATCACTTTTGGGTTTTTTTATAGTTATTTGAAGTAAATTTATCATATGTGTTTCAGTTTAGAATTTTTATGATCAAAATAATAGTTTTAGATAAATTTATTATAGATATATCAATTTAAGGTTTTTTTTTTTTATTAATCCTTGTGAAAAAGATCATCCGTCTGTTTTCTAGCGCTAACTTCAAGACATATGGATTATATCCCTGCGACGAGGATCAAGTGATTGGCCACGATTGTGTAACTATCCAAATTTGGCTCATTTCTCCAACAAGGGCTCAACTGCTTAGCGTGGGTTTAATGTGATTTTTTATCTTTCAATTATTCTGCACTTTATTTTTTATTCGATCTTGAACATGCTTGATTGAAATTTGGCCTAATAACACCTAAAATCCCAAACTGGTACAATTATTCTACACTTACTCCAAACAAAATTTATAGAACATTCCAGGTTGTGCCACATAATACCCTTGATATTTTTGTGTCCTATTTACCTCAAATTGTGGCAAATCTTTGATATTTGTAGTCACAAATGTAACACGAGCACACCGGTTTGTTATAAATGCAGTACGTATATACTAATTTGGGATTCTTTTGTGACATAAAAATTAGTTTGAGGTAAATGTGGCATAAATATATCGATTTGAGATTTTTTGTGATATTAATTTTGTAGTTTCTATTTGATGGGAAAGCCGTGACTATTTTTTCTTATAAGTGCAACCAAATCATTAAACCCATGAAATTCTTGTTTGATCAAATTTGTGCTTAGATGTATATAAGCAGGGGAATAAGCATAACAAAGTCGTAATCAAAGCTTTAAGTCTAAGCTCTATCTATAATGGTTGAGGACTAAATGAGAATCACGTGCTACTTACTGCTGATGCAGATATGAGACAAGTACAAAAAAGCACAGAAGAAATGCTTTGGTGCACGAAATTCATAAAACCAATCAATATACAACTACCTTCGTGTCTCGTATTCCCTGATTAGTGGGGAAAAAAATTTAACCACTAACGAGGGTAATGAAATGTGCGGATGTCAGCACGTAAAAAAAAAGAAATACAACCTAATTGCAAGCTAACCTTGTTATTAAAATCGACCAACAAAAAGAAAACTTGTTACAAGTACTTTATTAAGCACTTGTTAAGTGTGATTTTAGCCCGTGTTCGACCTGATCAAGATACTCCATGCATCGGGATTGTACTTGATTCGAAAGTGCTTTTCTTGGCATACAAAAAGATATCGACCAATTATTATATTCACATGAGTAAGTGGATGGTCGAAAAAAAAACGTAAACAAAGATAGATGAACCGATGAAGCTAGCGAGTAGGAAAAAATATCCCTTGGCCCGCCGTTTATGGAACATAGGCAACAACCCGTTAACACGAGAAGGAGGGTTGAGAAAGGCTTGTACGAAATTTCCTGGACGGTGATACGAGAGGCTTTCTATAGCAGTCACTATTGAGGAACAAGATCACCAGAAGGTGTATAATCCAACAAGTTGCCACAATAAAGATAGAGTCGGTCACCTTTGTCACATCCTTTTACCGACCTAATTTACGAATTTAGCGACCAACGACCGGCTGAAACAGTAACTAAATCAAACCCAAGAGTCTGCGGTTTGGACGCCGTTGAATTGGGCACGAACAAATGTAGATGGGTACGAAATATTGATGCTGGACGGGATGTTAAGTCTGGAGTTGATGCCGTTGTAGAGGGAATAGAACGAGGATCAGATTCTACAGCGAACCCAAAAAAAAACAGTAATTAAGTTTCGTCTCCACCAAAAAAAAAAAAAAAACTCAAAATGGTGGCCAATAATGTCACGATTACTCCACACTAAAAAATTCCAAACCGCCGCCCAAATCCCAACCGTTTTGGCTCGATCGTGTCTTCTTCTTAACCGTTTTGGCGACCGCACGATGAGAATAACGTCGTGAGACTTCTTCCCCCCTTTTTCTTTTTCTTTGGTTGTTTTGGGCGAAACATAACCAACAGCTTTTCCGTCTTGGAATTCCTGGAATACGTGGGAAGAAGATGAAAAGGAATAGCCAAAGAAAAATGAGGAATTCAAGGAATAAACACAGACTCGATTTCATTCTTATGTTGTCGTGGTTGAAATCGAAATCTAAACATTTCATTTTTTTTCCCCTTTCTCAGGCTTCTAGGCTTCTGCTATTCCCGCTGCGCTGGATGGTTCCTTGGTGATTGCCCGTGACAAACGGTGTGGAGGTGAGCCTATTTTTAGGACATTCATCCATCAAGGTGTGTCATTCAACTATATCCTTGATTTGTCGCTATGAATGCAAACAACTAGTAATAAAAACAACTAACACAAATGCAAAAAATTTAAGCCTAAATTAGCAACAACAAAAAAATGATTGAATTAACACAATTGTAGTACAGATAATACTTTTTTGATAATTTTCCCATTCTCATACCTACCCCTTATTTTCTTCCCTGTTCTCTGTTAACTTACCCAAAAGTAGTAACACTCTGCATGAATATCTAAATCTTATGCATCATTTATAACAAAAAACAAAAATAATATGAAGAACCTGTACCATCTGCACCCTATATACTTTTCTTGTGCAATGAACAACTCCATCGTGCCATACGTGATTGATATCATTTCAAACAATATAGAGTGCATTCAAATTTCTTCTATCATTGAATTCCTTTCGTTGATTCTTTGCTTGACATCGTTAAATGTACAATGCTGTGTTTTATGTGAAATGCAACGAGGGTTAAGGATATGCCTGAATTTAGATATAGACGAGTTTTGCTGATTGCTTAAGCTTTGAACAAAACAATCTTAGAGATTTGTTCAATGACTGGAGCTGTTCAGTAAAAGTGAACGACGCTCATATATTCATAGATGCGCTAAAGCTAAGTCCAAGGGATGATGCTATAGATATACAAAACCACAGGGAAAAGAAGGATCCACCTTGAAAAACTCTGTCGGACCAATACGTGACAAAATTTCACCTTCTGGTATGTAAACCATCCAGGAGTCATAGTTATGGTGAAGTGATAGAAAATAATTTGAGTGAGAATTTAATTTATAAAAGCAACTGCTGAATGAAACAATGTTATGGTGAAGTGATAGAAAATAATTTATTAAGGAGGTGGTATACTTGTATTAGTTGTTCAACTTGAGGAGGATATAGTTTTCCAACAATTGTTTCCAACGAGAACATAATTCGGATTTGCTAATCTCTGTGTTTCCTAATCCTGAGACCTGTTAGGATTGGGTGAGAGATCTAGGAAACTGACGAGTTTGCTCTCGGCATTACAACAGCTATACAGTCCCCGCTCTTCCCCTGTGCTTACACAAAGATAGCCGCTCGAAGCGCCAAGGAGGAGTAGAAGAGCCATTGTCTTGGCGCGCCTCAGAGACGAGGATCATCTGTTCATTGATTCGTGACGCGTTCTCGGTTCAACTGAAGAGAAAAAGGAAAGCAACCCCGTTGAAGGTGACTTGGCTTACCCCATCCTCCATGGTTTATTGTTCCTATAAAGTTAGCCTCCGGAAGAAGTTGACTGATCTTGTCATTGGAAATCTTTTCGGCGTTTTGTATAAGAGGCGTGCGGTGCTCTGTAGTATCGATAAATCAGTTCGTAATTCGTTGGTTTTCAATAAATTTAATGGCTCTTCCCGGGCATCGTGTCACTGTTATTGGTGTACGATCAAGGGTGACGCTAGCGTTTCTTTTGGCCTATTCTTGTTGCGCTTTAAGATTTCACTGTGTACGGTTTTGCTGTCACATAAATCCAACATTTACAGGAACTTTGAACAACGATTCTCGTTCTTTGTTTTATTGCAGAAAGTTTTGTTGACGATGATGGCAGAGATCTCCAAAGGCCACGCTTTTTATTTGCCTCGATCAATAATTCAAGAAATCATGTCAAGATTGTCTTCGAGGGACGCAACACAAATGTGCATCCTCTCCAAGGATTGGAATCACGCCTTTAACACTCTTCCCGCTCTAGAATTCGATGAAACAACCTTCGGAAGGAGCAAAGACGTTGGTGGGCACGATACTTTTCTAGAATATGTCGATCGTTACATCACCCAGCGCCATGAGCTCAACCTCAGCATCGACTCAATGAGCTTGATGGTCTTCTCAAGAGACTATAAGTCGATTCCCATAGTGGCCAAGTGGATAGATATCGCCTCGAGTCTCAATCTCCGACACCTTAGTCTTGGCCGCATCGTCAACTATCCTAGCAGAAGATGGTACATGCAAATATGCCCCGACTTGGTGTCTGACACCATCTCTGTCCTCCACGTGAGCGATCTCTCAATGCAGAGCGTCAAGACGAGGTTGCCTCGCTTGGAAGAACTGGTCCTACACAGAGTCGAAAAGGGCGATGAATTCTCGAACGAGCTGATGCTAAGTTGCCCGGCACTCCGGCACGTGGAGCTGATCGACTGCTCCCGCTCCAAGGACCTCCTCATCTGTGGACCGAAGCTCGAGACTTTTGAGGCATCGGTCAAGTCTAACAAGGAAAACCTTTCGATTTCAATATCAGCCCCAAACCTCATATCCTTCAGCTACACATCGAGGTACACCGTGGCCTTCCAGGATGAGGAGTTGTCAGCTCTCCCAGTACATGGCACTAGAAATCTGAGGGAGCTTGCTCTGGATCTATGCATGGTCGGAATCAGGACCATGAGAAAAGCGGTCTCTCAGCTTCACCTCCTAGAGACCTTGAGGCTCAAGGGGAGCCCGTCCGCCAAGCGCATCAGGATAACTCACAAGAATCTCAAGCACCTCGCCTTGACTGGATTCAAGCACCTTGCCTTGATTGGATTCAAGTCTCTAATAAGAGTAAAGACCCAAACTCCTAATCTCGTGTCGTTCCAATATGACGGCCCCAACATCCTGGTCATCGGTCCACGAGATTCAACAACATTGGCCAATGCGAAACTGGAGGTGGATTTCGGAGTCCGCAACAAGAGGAGGAGCTATCTCAAGGCGGCCAAGTTCCTGAGCTATTTCGGCCGTTGCGACTCATTAACACTTACTTGTAAGGAAGTCGAGGTAAGTAAAAGTTTTCCAAATCAGTATTTTGTATCGAGTATTTGTATGCTAATGTGAACTAAGCGTTGGAATCTTACTATTCTTCTTTTTATATACATAGGCATTGGTTCTTCCAGAAGAAATTAAAAGTGAAATGCTTCCTCCATTGCGGAATGTCAAGCATCTGAGACTTCAGATCCTGTGCAACACTTCTGGAGATGTTGATATCAATTCTCGACTAACGGAAAGCTTGAGGTGGATGTGCCCTAATTTAGAGACACTGGTCGTTAGCTCCTAATCTTGCCATCCAGACCCCGCAGCAACAAGTACTCAAGAGTGACCACAAAGAAGGGTGGTGGCGGCTGCCACTAGAGATGCGTTCTTGACAAAGAAAACTCCTCTAGCGACCACTATCAAACTATTTTTACTATTATCCTTTTCTTTCTTTTTTTATGTTAGGTTTGCCTTTATGAACTCATCTATAGGTTTGCCTTTTTGAACTCATCTAATGACCACTACCAACTGCTTTCACTATTTTCCTATTTTTTTCAATGTTAGGCTTGCCTTTCTTTTAGTTTACATATGGCAGGCATTGCATGACTAAGCAAGGAGAACCAGCAAAACAAATTATCTTATGAGTAGAAAAACTCATCATTCCGTCTGTTTAGTGAGGGCGCAAGTGCGAGAGAGAGGGAACTGGAGCGAATTGAGCGAGAGAAGGAGCTGAAGAGACGGGGAGCTGAAGAGAAGGGAGCAAACAAAGAGGGAGCTATAGTGAGCGATATAGGGATTGAAGCTGGAGGGGGACTATATAGTATAGCGTGCCTCATATTACCAGATTTCAGCCATACTATTTCGAATTATGTAGTAACATTTCCATAATCAGGGAACAATCAATGAAGAGATAGAGATGGGCCATCACTGTACAGAGAATGCTTCCAACAATCAGAGTAAACATTGACAATATACAGCCCTTTCCAATGTTGGAGCACCAAACAAGACCGCCACCTGATTTTTTACCAAATCCGATTGCTTCGGATTTGGTACGACACAAGGAGCATCATCAAGTGCTTTGAAAAAGTACTCGATGACATACAATCAGCTGACGCTCCTAGACAAAATGCTTGTGTGGATCATATCTTTTACCGCTTCTGGATAGGAATTCTGCTTCCTGTCGACATTGTTCCCATCTCATGGGCCTCCTTGCTTCAAGAGAGAAATGCACTTACTCCTTGTCATCCTTATAATCACCTCCCATTTGCCCAATACAGAAGTGACTATGTCTGCCCATGATCGGCATACTCTCTCTTTGTCTTGACCTTATCAAGGCGAGCTTTCCGGACGGCATTTTGTATTTGCCGCTCATGCTCCTTGAGCATTTCATCGAGGTTATCTCCCGAGGGAAGCAAAGGTCCAGAATAGTGGATTCGGCTCTTTTTGGGAGAATAACTCTGCAAACGCAAGCAAGAGAAGACGATCAGCTTTTCAGATCATAGCTCGCGAATCACCACACCGAAGGCAAGAGAAAAAATATGATCCTCATCTATACTTCACAATTAATTGATGTCATTCTTTGACATTTGACATGAAGCTACCACAAAAATTATTCTCCAAAGCAATTTTTTATGATTTTTCAGATACTTTCGATTGATCTCTCAATATTATATGAGCAAAGACATTCAGTACCAATTGTCATAGCAAGTCGTTCCAACGGAAGCCTTAAAAGTTACCAAATAATAAGTTTGTTTTAAAGTACAAAAAAATGCAGAGATAAAGATGCACTTAGCACAACTTAACTTCCAACGACCACATGGACATGATGACGTCCATTGCTTTTTTCGACTCCATATGCCACACCAATTTGTTCCAAGCATTTTATTCATGCTAGTAAATAAAGGAAAACAAATACAGAGAATGCCAAGAAAAACTAAACAGCATTACCAAAGCTATATATATAAAAGGAAAATGGTTGAGTCAGATTATTTCACCTTCAACTAAGTGGAAAGGGATCCGGAAAAAGGGAAAAAAAATCCCTAGCAAAGACAAAGTTAAATAGCTTGTTTAAGTTATAATGCAATTACCGCGTTGGACTCCCTCCGGGAGTGATCTCCCCCGTTCTTAAAAAAAGATATCGGCCTATGTAACAAATGATGTGACCAGTCATGCTTTCCTGCTAATTCACCACCATCTGGATGATTATGTTAGAACTAGTATTAGCACCTAGAGGGGGGTGAATAGGTGTTTATCGCAATTTTAACAATTCAAATCAAATGAGATATGAATAATTTAAAATCAACGATTGCAGCAAATGAAAGCAATTAACAATATAAAGGATTAGGGATAGAGAATCAAGACTCCAGATTTATAGTGGTTCGGCTTAGATCAAGCCTACGTCCACTCTCCCACACGGACAGCCTTTCTGGCTGGATTTCACTAAGAATCAATAAGAGTGATTACAATCTCACGCTCTTGAGTCCACAGTGTAGATTACTCTACTACACTTCCTCAAGGTCTACAATATGATCTCTCTTTTGATTACATGTAACGCTCAAAGAATGATATCGCAAAGTAGTAAAGGAGATTTCAGACTTTGGAATTCTTCTATCCGCACGCTTCAACAACTAGAGCATCTCTCTTATATACTTCTTCATGCCTTCAATACCGTTGGCACCTTCCAAAGAAGTTCTTCCAATCAACCCGTTGGACAGAATCAATTAGAGAGATCTCGAGCTCTTTAAGGTAAGTGTTGATAGCCCATCAATCCTGCTCGCCCATACAATCAGGATCTTGGTTTCCATAAGTAGATCCTTCCAAATATAAGTTGCGAAGTCGTCAAAGAATCTAAACATATTCCATATAAAACTTAGATCATTTAGTGCTGAATCCAGTAGAAAGATATCCATTAGTCGTTAGAATAAAGATCGTATAAGATCAGAATAAACGTCGTCCTGGAAACTGTCCATGTGAGTAGACTTTGAAATATAAGTCTTGAGTCTTGCTAGCTTCAGACTTTAGTCTTCAGACTTTGATCTTCAGACTTTGATCTTCCGACTTTGTCAGAAGAGTCTGTAAGTCTTCAGACTAGACTGATAAACCTGTTTTGTCAACTTCAAAATACCTTAAGGGATTTCATCCAACAGATTACACTTGGCAACAAAAGCCTCATCCCTCCATTGGGTGTTAGCACCCTTCTCCCTACTACAATCGAGATGTGAATCACCTCCCACTGCAACAGAATTAGAAAACCTGGATAACTGTGATGCTCTTCTTTGCATGAAAGATCTCTGCCTAGTCAACTCGGCACCACCCCTTGGAGAATCGAGTTCTCGGTCTGGCACAATCGAAGCCTCAACCTCATTTGCATTTCTAATTTGTGTTGATCCATTAAGACTGGGTTGTGCTGATCGTCCAGATAGAATGAAATTGTTCTGGGTCGTTCCTCCTGGTTTCTCACCGGTACTTCTGGGATTTGATTGCTCTTGTCGCTTCTAAAGAAGGTAATAAATATAATAATAAATGCAGTTAAGCTATGAAAAAATGGGTCCCTCTGCAATATATGTATGCCTACACTGAATTTGTGTTAAGGCACTCACATCCAACCCTTCAACTTAAATATATGTATGAGATATGATTAGAAGGTCGAGTTACCTGGATGGATGCCTTTAAATCAGCATTGGCACTTGACGTAGGCACAACTTTAGACTCTTTCAAACCCTTTCTAATCGATTCAAGACCACGAGCCTTACCAGCAGTAGCTTTACGCCTGGAATAAAAATCAACCAATTGTAGGGTTAGTAGCATGATGCGGAGTGTAGGAAACACTTCTCATGAAGCAAGTGGCTACATAAGCAAGTTTTTCCTTTCCCATAATACGTCAATCCAACTCCTCCGCCATTACACATTTTGGAAAAAGGGAAAAGTAACTGCATTAACAGTGGTCATATTTATTTTACAGTAGAAAAGTGGAAACTTGATGAAACGTTTTTGTTTGTACAAGGATGAACTAGTTGATAGTTCATTTGCAGCAAGTAATTAACAGAAAGTCCTTTTTTTCTATCGGTTTCTATATAGCTAGATTTTGACAAAACTTCAAACTTTCTGTAGAGGTGTTCTTTCATTTGGGATTTTTTTTTTTTTTTAATTCTATTTCGGCTAGCCATCTGTGATAAGATTTTAAATTAGTGCTAAAGACTGTTTCTCTAATCAGCACAAACCCACAGCCACATTAATGGCCGAAAGTGGAGATTTCTTTTAGTAAAACAACACAGAAGATGACTCACTTTCTGGCTTCCTCATCTCGAAGTCTGGCATCAAACTCCTTGCGTGATGGATACTTTGGCAAACTTGACGGATCACTTGGAAGAGGATTGGATGTGAAGAACTGGGATAGTAAATCAAAGTATAGGATCTTAGAAGTTGTAACTAAAAGGAAGATAAAAAGCAAAAGATCAGCTTGCAGCGTCATAGATAGAAAAAATTTCTTCCTAAAATTTGTTTACTGAGTAGTAAGTCAATATTAAAAACACGGGCCCCACTTGATTCAATATCCTATTAAAAGGTTATCACATTATTTCATGAAAAAGGATGTAGTTTGAAGGTTAGTATTTCTGGCAAAGCTATCATGTCATATCAAATTACATGATGGCACTCTTTAATGTCTTCAAAGAAATCTGCTGAATTATTCAAAGTTGCAATAACAATAAGAAAATTGGCACACAAAATGTAAAATATTTAAAAGTACACGCTAGGGAGGAACAAACCATACATGACATCAAGAAAGCTGAAAAGGAAAAACTTAGGACCTACCTCATTCCGAAGGGCTGAGGAAGCCGTTCCACGGCATTCTGGTTCAACTGCAAGAAGAACATCTAGCAGGCCCAATGCGGATGAAGGAAAAGCCTTAAATGTCTCCAGGAGACAGCGCTTGTAAGGTTGCTGAGGCTTGAAAATGGTTGCGTGTGGCAATTTTGACTTCTTCCAATATTCTTCTGAAGGAGACCCACAAAGTTCGAAAATTTTGTGCAATTGCTCCACCTACAAATTTTTCATGATCAGATAAGAATTGGTGAATCGCATAGACAATTATTTATTATAGACTCAGAAGTGCTTAAATATTTATTATAGACTCGGAAGTATTTAAGATTGCATTTCCACATTAGCTTTACACAACACTACATATTAAGGTAGATATGACACATCCACCCTCTTACGGAAAATACCTGCCAAAATAAATGAATAAACAAAACCCTGAAATAGAATCTTGTAAAATCAAATTCTCTTGCCATTTTCTATGAAATTGATGCTGATTATAATTTATGTCATGCATAAGTAGACTATGGAATGCTCTTCAAGACTCTTAGATTAGATTTTATGTAATCGAAAGTACAGACATTAAGCTGTTGTACACAAGGCAAAAATGCTCGAGTAAACATTGGGTATAGAATTTTCGAAACACTATACGACTGAAACAATGTTTTTCCCAATGTTCTAGTATTGTAAACAAATTAGGCACTACATAAGGAATGGCACCTCTGTTCTTCCAGGCATTATGGGCTTCCCAGCAAACAATTCAGCTAGGATGCAACCAGAACTCCACAAATCCACAGAAGCTCCATAATCTGAAGAACCAAGCAACAGCTCAAGAGGTCGGTACCAGAGAGTGACTACACGACTCGTTACAGGCTGCTTTTGATTGGTCCGTAAAAGAGTTGCCAATCCAAAATCTCCAATTTTGAGATTGCCATTGTTGTCGACTAACAAGTTAGGGCCTTTTATGTCATAGTGTAGAACACCATGGCTGTGGCAATATTCAAGTCCACGAAGTAGTTGTTGCATGTAACATTTGATCTAGAGGAAGAAATTAAAAAAGTAAGTCAGTCAAAGAAAGTCTATATCATCTTTATAGTTTAGTAAGAAACTACAGCAAGTAGAAAGTGGTGAATCACAATTACAGGCAATGCTTAAGAATGAAGACCTTATATTGAAGAAAGAGTTTTGATCTAAAATTAAATGTCCACATTCTCCCTTTTATATTCAAGACTATATAATGGTAAATGAGCAGATCTAAGGAATGAAGATAGAAACTCAAGCATCAATTGTGAGAAAACCTGGGAAGCTACATAAACCTACAAACTTTTGTTCTGCTGTCCAACTGTTGCAGTAGCCTCTTAGAACAACTCCACCTTATCCATACTCTACCCAACTTGTTGGTGACATGAATAACATTTAATTCAACCAAGGAAGTATTAAACACAACAAGTGTGTACCTGATATTCAGTGAACTTTATACTCGGAGTGGCAGCAAGGCCAGCAAGATCATGGTCCATATATTCAAACACAAGATACAGACTGTCAGAAACCCTTGAAGTTATCAAACCCTCCAGCTTCATGACATTTGGATGGTCAAGCTTTCGCAAGGTAATTATCTCCCTTGCCATGAATCGAACACTCTCGGAGTCCATATTATAATTTCAATTTTTATAAATATATTTTTATAAAGTTAAAGAGGGAAAGAGAGAGTGCAAAGCTTGGACTGGAAATGGGTTCTAGCTTCTAAGTCCCACCCATTTAAGATCTGTTTATCTGAAATATTTAAATTCTAAACCCATTTAACTAGTCTCATAATAATATAAATGACACATATATGATACATTTACGATTTAAATGGGTCATATATTAGTTTAAGACCCATTTTGATACCTCTATATATAATGCAAAACAAACAAATCACACGTGTAGCTACTAGTTATCATATTGTACACAACATTAATAGTTCATTTGTTTCGCAGAAAATGAATTATTTGAAAATTATTTTTTAAAAATAATCGTTTGTTGGCACATAAGTTTTAGCTATCATTTTAGGGTTTAATTGCATGAAAAGTTTAGGGATTAATTTTTAATTCCTAAAACGATTCAAATCATTAAAATTGCATAGCACATAGGCATTTGGAGCATTTGCATTAATAGGACTAGAATTTATAGTAAATATAAAAAATAGATTAATAAAAAAAAAGGTCAGTTATAAAAATAAAAATAAAAATTAGAAAAGACTGAGCCGGATTCGGGCCTGGTCGACCCGGCCCCTTATTTCTTTTCTCGGCTAGACCCGGCCCACCCCTTTTTCTCTTTCTTTTCCCTCGCGCAGGCTGGCCCATCTCCTGTACCCTCCAGCTCGGCCCGTGCGTTGGTCTTCTTCTTCCCTCACGTCGCGCAGACCTCTGCAACACAGCGACATACAGAAGAAAATTAGTAGGAACAGAGGCAGAGCAGGCCGCGGCACAATCCTAGGTTCGGGGGATCAGCCATCCACGGCAAACTGGCGGTGGCAACAGCCATGCACGCCTGCGGTGTTCTTTAAAAGAGAGAGAGGACGTTTAGCCAAAAGGATTGGGCCCACGTTCCTAACTCACCGCGGGTAGAATATGACGTTGGAGGGGCTCAGAATTGGGGTGGTTATGCCGACGTGGCCGAAGGGCGCAGAGCAGTTCGTCAAAGCTAAACTGCTGGTGGACGAATAGGGCATGGGAATCGGAGTAGGCGCAGGGTCGGAGAAGACACCGGAGGCAGCGGAGTTGACTCGTTGGCCGAGTCATTGAGCAGGGATCTGCCCCAAGAAGGTCGAGACAAGGAGATGAGAAGTGCGGCTCAGAACGCAATCAAAGGAGGGAGCTCGGATTTAGATTTCAGAGACTTTGTGAGGTGGGTACGCAAAACTTTCAAATTGGTACATAAATACATTTCATTAAATTGAATTAATACAAAAAAAATCATAAAACCGATACAAATATAACAAATAGAGAGTAATATTCCAACTTGATATACCAGTTAACCACTGATAGGAGATATATTACTCCGTAGTTGTGTCAGACCTCGCTAAGAAGTGATTTCATACCACAAGTCCTCAAGCCATCCTAGAGCACATTTCTTTTTTCACCTGTAAACGCCAGCAAAGGTGGGGCAAATTCTGTAGTTAGCGTGTTCACGTTCCATGTAGCGAAGCCAAGGACACTGTTGAGAGAAAACAAAATGATGATTATTTATGTGTGAATTCTTAGGAACAATAATTGACTCGGACTCCATGAAATATAACATATTTCATGTGAATTGCTCCAAACTAATCCAGTTTTTATTGACTCGCTTTTAGATTTGATTAAAATAAATATGCTAAAAGTTCTAAAACTTATTACAAATTTATAATTAAGTTTAAAACCTACAAAAAGAGAAATCAAGTCTTTAAATTTGTCAAATTAATGCAATGTAATCTCATTAACTCCGTCTATTTTTTGGTATTGGGAAAAACTAACGTGGTTTTTTGTTTTTTTATTTTTTCATTTTTATGTGGCGATGATGTGACTGAAGAAGCATAAGCCCAAAATAACACCGTTTTGGTCATAATATGATTTTGTAGTCCAAATTTTACATAAATTAAACTAAAAATTAGCTCAATTAAAAAAAAGGTTGAGAAACCCATTTTTCCTTTTTCTACTTAAAAGTGAGCTTATTTTTTTATTTTTTAAAATAAAATTTGTATTAAAAATTAAATTTGAATCAAACATCATTTTTGCCACACAATCACCATGTAGAAGAGAGAAAATAATATAAAAAAATCCGTGTTAGTATTTTCCATTAACAAAGTTGAAGGGAGTTAACGAAAGTACTTCTTTTTTTTTGGTCGAAATAGCCAAAGTATTTTATTATACTAATTTGACAAGTTTTAAAAGTTGATTGCATTTCTTTCTAATTTTCTGAATGTAATAGCACTTTCGTAACAAATTTAAAGGCTTCTAATATACTTATCCTATAGTGAGTACTTTTGCTTATAACCCGTTGTAAAATCTTCTTTTGCTATTCAAATCTACAAAGCCATCTTATTCTTTCTTTACAAATGAGACAGAATAGAACAGGAGATACCATGAACTTTTCCATTCTTGCACGGCATTTTGACTTGCATGCTTCTCAAGGTCCTGGATTAAGATTTAATTAAAAGCATAAGCAGAAACATACTATAAAATTTAAAACATCATGGGCACTGACTGAAGAACTACAGAGACAATATTACCAGGCTCACAAATTGCCATCGGTGGACCCACATAAATTGGTACAAGAACATATGAAGTAATAATCCTAGAAATATGTAAATGGTGTGGGTGTCCCCACTAATATGGAGAAGTTGCTTCAGCGTGCTACTGCATATTTCTTAGACCGCCATATGGACATCACTAAGCTATCTGATTTTGGAATTGAGAACATCGAGCAACTAAAATGCTACATAATTGGGGAGTGTAATGAGATTAGGGTTATTCTTGACGGAATTGACATGTACAACGAAGTATATAGAAGTGAAACTGAATTGGAAACATGGGAGGATGATAGACGGTTTCCCAAATCACTTGAGTATCTCTACATATGTCGTATGAAGAGTTTGAGGCCCATTTATGGGAGGTCACTGCATCGAGAAAGTTTCTCTCATCTTAAATGTTTGTCTTTAGTCACGTGTCCTCAGTTGATTATCATATTCACACTCTCACGCCCTGCAATGAGGCAGGACAAAAGTTTGAGAGTGAGTATTAGAGTAGAATTAGCGTAGGACCGACTAAAAAAAAAAAACACACACACATCAATAAACTTTTTTCCAAAAATTCCATTTTTTTTATATGCTTGTTAACCCCAGGGAGTGTGATATTGCAAGCCTTTATCACGGCAACTTCCTACCAACTATTCAAAAACCAAAAGGGTTAGGGTTAACTTAAATTTCACTAACGCTAGGTCAACCCCTTGTCTCCAAAGGGATCTCGAATCGAGCATGATGGTTCTCAATACTATGGGCCTGAAAATAGTAAACAACAATGAGAGAGATAAAATAACGACGAGTCAACAACTTAAGTCTAGGACGCTAATTCCTTTCAAATACAACCCTAAACATGCAGCATCACAAATCCTTATCTCGCCTTAGCACAAACTTGCATGTTAGTAATTCATACATGTTAATATCAATGCATCAAGTATAACCAATAATCAGAACACATTCATAATATCTCATGCATAATGTCATCACACGTGTTCCAATTATTACGGCCCATCAGATCACGGCCAACACACAAATCAGCAGTCTTCTAGTATAATCAAGTATCGTCCTACCCCATCGGGTTCAGCATCATCCCGTATACCCATACGCATTAGCATAGCATTCCATTAAGAGCATCAGTTCGGCTTCTATCGCAACTCAGAATTTGAACCCCCGCCAAGCATCCGATAAAAATCAGGTATCGTCTTGCATATTCATATGCATCAAAATTTCGGCTTTAAAGATAAAAGAAAAATAATAATATATTTTGGGGTTAATATGCTACATTACGAGGGTTTTGAGGGAAGAGGGTATGAGAAGTGATGGGTTTTAGGGAAAATCTTGAGAAAATCATCTCTCTCTCTCACACCATTTCCTCAGCTGAGCAACCCCCTTTTCCTTTCTTTTCTCCCCCTCTCTCTCTCTCTCTCTCTCTCTTCTTTCCCTCACGCTACTTTCTCTTCCCCCTTTGCTGCGAACCCGCCTATCCTCCTCTCTCTATCTTCTCCTCCCCATTTCCTTCCCCTACGTTTTCATTCCTCCCCTCATTTTGGCCAAAGCACCCCAGCCCCACATCTCCCCTTCTTTTGCTTCCATTTTTATCATTATCTTCTCAATATTTCTTCTCCTTGCCAACCCTTTAGCCGCCATTCTTCACCGCCTCCACGTTCCATCACCCGTCCATGCCACACTTGCCACCACTCGTAACCCTCAAACCGCAAGCCATAGCCACCATCACCATCTCCAACTTCACCTCAAACCGCCATTGCCACCACCACTATCGGACCACCACCAAACCCTCAAGCAAGCAACCTGTGAGCTTAAGGAGCCGCCGATGAGTCTCCAATCAAGTCATGAGCATCGCGTCCTCGTAGCTGTCACGTCATCATCGCCAAAAAACCCGTGAGTTAACTCCTAATCCTTGATTAAGTAGTTAATTACGTTTAAAGGTTAAGTTAGTTTAAGGTTAATAGCAATTAGTGTTAGTTAATTTTAGCTTGGTCTTAATTGTGATTAAATTTAAGTGCGATTAGTTTAAATAATTACTATTAGATTAGTGAGTTAATACCCTAAAAAAAACTTTGAACTGGTACACCTGTGATAATATTACCCCAAACTAATTTTTTAATCACCAAAAATCCCAAACCGGTACACTTTTGAAAAATTTACACTCTGTTAGTTTCCGTTAAATAAAACTATCAAATTATTAAGTTAAATGACATGTGACATTTGACTAGTATACTAATTTGGGATTTTACTCTTCGTTTGTCACAGTTTATAATTTTTGTGATTTTTTTTTCTAGTATTAATCCAATTTAACGGGAGTTATATTTGTCATAAATCTATCAATTTGGGGTTTTTAGCGGTCGAATAAATTAGTTTGGAATAAATTTATCATAAATATATCAGTTTATGATTTTTTTTTTTATGATTGGTCAGGGTAAATTTGTCACAAGTGTACTAATTTTGGGTTTTTCATAGTCAAAAAATAGTTTGGGGTAAATTTGTCATACATGTATCAGTTTGAGGTTTTTCAGAGTATTAACCATATTGTGATTTATTTGATTAATTGTGCTTTATATTTATTTAATCATAATTTTTTTAATTAACGGTGATTAGTTTTTAATTAATTATAGTCAGGTTAATTAATCAAGTTTATCCTAATTAATTGTAATTATCTTTAATTAATTACGATTAGCCTAATTAATCGGGATTTTCTTAATTAATTATGATTAGTGTAATTAACGATGGATTAACTGTTAAGTAAAATTTTATACTTGTTTTTTTGGATGAGATTGTGCCTAATTCCGATTGTTCGAGCTTGTGATGCTATGTTATTGATTGCTTAGTTATAAGTTTTATTATTTAAAAAAAAAAAGTTTTATGTGCAAGAAAATAGAGAATTTTGAGGTGTCAGGTTTGGATGCCAAATTAAACCGTGGGGGTTTTAAAATGAAAGTGTGCTAAGTTTGATGGGTTGATTTCGAACACGTAATTAAATACGAATATTTTACTGGAATTTTAATTGTGAGAAATTGCCAAAGTTGATTATTTCAAAACGGACTATTTTGTTCTAGGCTAATTAATGATAACAAAAATTGGCTTGATTGATTGTATACTTGATTGGTTATTTAATCGAACCGTCATCCAATGGGAGTTTGGGGACGATAGCCGATGTTCATTGGATGCCCAGCAATGGTCCGGATGCCGAGTCGCGGTTAAGGCCAAACCAATACTCCTTTCTATAATGTCGTCGAGGAGGGGGTCTAGATGATGACGTGCTTGATGGGGCAGGATGATGCATGGATATGTCGGAAGACCACCGACTTGTGTGTTGGCCATGGCCTAAAGGGTTGAAATAATTGGAACACGTATGTTTGACAGTGTGCCTGGTTATTGTAAATTGTGTTCTAATTATTATTTATGCTTGTTGTATTGAGATTGCCATATTTGATGTACTAATGTGTAGTAGTGTGCTAAAGCGAGGTAAGTTCATATAGCGTGCGTGTTTAGGTTGCCTCTGATACGAATTCGCGTCATAATCAAGGCTTAAGCTATTGACTCTTTGACTTTTTATCTCATCCTGTTTAGGTTGACCTTGACCCTGTTGATTTTTGAAATAGTTAGTAAGAAGTTGCTGTGGTAAAGGTTTGTAAAACTATACTTTATGAGATTAACAAGTTTATAAATAAAAGGAATGCTTTTGAAAAAGTTGGTTGAAATGTTCTTATTATCCCGATTTGATGATTGATTGGTGTTTATAATACGTTCTGCTTGCGTTTAATCTAAACAATAAAAAGAATGGGTCAACGACGCGTCCTAGGATGTCATAATTAATTGACCACTATGAGATGTTTGCGCACTTGGGATTCGGGGCATGACATCCATTGCCTGTTATGCACAATTGATGCTCCATTTTGTATGTGAAAAGCATCGATGGTGCTGGTTTTATGATATAGAACGCAAGCTTGCGACATGATCCAAATATTATCTTCTGCTAGTCAACAACGCTAACTTTATTACAATTATTGTTTTTGGCAATACTGCTAATTGGCTAAAAAACTAAGACAAAGAAAAGATAGAGAAAAAACAAAGCATTGCTAATTTCATGCACAGATTGCTCCAAACTTGGGCAAAAGTATACCAGAAGCGCCAAAAATTATGTACGGCGTTCACTTTAATGCTAAAAGTTTTTGCCGACTCACTTAAATTTAAATCGGAGAAAAAACAATCACTTGGGTCACCCTGGGCTTGGCCGAGTGAGGGCTCATAGGCCTTTGCCATCGGTCGGCCGAGGTCGCCAAGCCCTGCCTCTGGCCCCAAACTAGGGCTTAGCGACCCCGGCCGACCCTCCGCCCACCTTCCCGGCAACCGGGGGGGGGGGGGGGCCGATGACGACAAGCGCTAAGCCCTCAGCCACCGCCTACTATTCATCTTCCCCCTCCCTTCCCTTTTATTTTTTATAAATATGGTTTTAAATTTAATTTAATTAATTTTTATATTAAAATTCGAATGGTACAAAAACGATGTCATTTTTATGTTTATTTGCTAAGCCAGCCTTCCAACAAGCCACATAAGTCATAAAAATTAATAAAAAATTGCCACGTAGAATTTCCAGCGGGGTTTGTTGGATATGGCACTCAAGTGTCCTACTTTTCAAAAAAAGTTGTACTTAAGTACCACTTTCCTAACTATTGTAACTTAAGTGTCTATCCCATTGTGCCAAGTTTTGGCACTTGAGATGTTCTTTTGCCCCATAATAAATTATCACAAAATAATTTTTTGATCACCACAAAACTCTAAATTGATATATATGTAACAAATTTACTCTTTGTTGGTTTCTATTAAATTGAATTAATGTCATGAAAAATCACAAACTAATACACATATAACAAACAGAGGTTATGGTACGTCCATCAATTATGACATATCATCCGACTCAACAATTTAACTATAAAATTTAACGGAAACTAATGGATGGTAAATTTGTTAGAGGTGTATCAATTTTGGATTTTTAGTAGTCAAAAAATTAATTTGAGATAAATTTGTACGAGTGTACCGATTTGAAGTTTTTCATGGTATTAACTCTATTTAAAAATATTTCCGAGTTTTCCTAGTCTTAACAAATAGTGAAGTAATTCAAGAATAATGTCAAGGTTAGTGGTTAGCTATAATTAGCAGATTAGAAGATAGATTATATAGATAAATGTGAAGTACAAATCAAAACTAATCATATAAATGATCAATTAATAAAAGGCACAAGGAATAAATGGTGTAGGCAAAAAACAAGAAGTGGCCCAAATGCCAAAACTTGGCACAAAAGAACACTTAAGTGCCAAAAGTTAAAAAAAAGTGACACCTAAGTGTCAAAATCGGAGCAAAATGGATCATTTAAGTGTCTATCCAGCAAAAATCCGACCAAAATGCTGACATAGCGATTTTCTGGCAAAATCAGTGCAAAATGGCGTCGTTTTGCATGCTGACGTGGCTAGACGATATAAAAACGACGTCGTTTTGGTGCTACCGTGGTAAAAAATAAAAAAAAAAAATTAATTAAATTAAATTTAAAACGAAATTTATTTAAAACATTTAAAAATACAAATACAAATACAAATATATTTTTCTTTTTTAAAAGGAGGCGGCTGAGGGCTGAGCCCTCGCTACCACCGTCGAGAAAGGCCGGCGACGGAAGGGGAAGGGTCAGCTGGGGTCACTGGGCCCTGGCCAAGGGTTGCCGACCCCCGCTTGCCGACCCTCACCGGATCTAGGCGAGGGCCGCGACCCTCACCTAGATTGGGGGCGAGGCTCACGGGGTCTTGTCGCTGGTCGGCCAGGGTCGCCGACCCTTGGCCAGGGCCCGGCGACCCCGGTTAACCCTCGCCCCTCCATCACGGCCCTTCCCGACAGCGGTGAGGAGGAGGCGGCGGCAAGGGCTCAGCCCTCAGCCACCCATTCCCTTTATTTATTATTTTTTTTTAAAAAAAAAAATTAATTTTTTTAATATTAATATTTTAAATTTTAAAATTTTTAAATAAATTTAGTTTTAAATTTAATTTTATTAATTTTTTACTATGTCAGCATCAAAATGATGTTGTTTTGCACTTATTTTGCTGGAAATCATCACGTTAGCATTTTTGCCGGATTGGCACTTAAGTGATCCATTTTGCTCCAATTTTAGCACTTAAGTAGCACTTTCCTAACTTTTGGCACTTAAGTGTCTTTTCATGTCAAGTTTTAGCACTTCAAATATTTGGATTCGAGTTAAGTCAAGTCAAGGCAAGGATTCATTTTTCCACAAACCATTTAAACACTTTTATCCTCATTAACTTCTCATTGGTATAAAAAAAAAAATCGTTTCTTTTTTACTCTGCCATAGGAATATATAAAAGAAAATTTTGTCTTTTCGTTACCCTTTTTACTTTTCACGGTCTTATATGGAATCTCTATTTTTACTTTTGAATATGGCTTTCCTTAGCGAGCATGGCAAATCATCCGTATTTATGTTTTATGCTTTGAGAAAACTTGACGTTGTAGCATTTTTGTCCGTGACACATATAAATTTTGATATCCTTCTTCTACAAATTTCATATTTTATCTTTCATAAGTTTTTAAATATGGATGACCTTCTAAGTTTCGACAACTTTTACAGTAATCGGGCTTCTTATTCTCATTGCTAGTTTTGTGCATCTCCAATAATGAAATTAACTGTAGGAATAAGAGTACCAAATAAATTGAAGCCAAGATCCCTAATTGTACGCTGACTTTCCAATCGAACAACATACATGTCCATTTTCGTTAATAATAAAATATTTTTTGTAAATTTATTTCACGGACGATACAAGTCATTATTATCAGAGAATTGATTTTTCATGAAATCAACAGACGCCAGATGATTCGTTGAGATTTGTGGTTTGGTGAAAAATGGTGGGGGTAGAGAGGAGATGATGAAGACAAACCCGAGTCAAAAAGCCTTTTTATACATATTTATATTCCGCCATCTTCATGCATGTACGTACAGTTAAAATTTGCTTTACATGTTTTGAAATGAGCAGAACGTGAATGAAGATTCGGTTTTGATTGGAGGATTCCAAGATGGTCTTGTACTTGAAAAATAAGGGAATTTACTAAACGGGTCCTCGTAATAATGTCTAAATACAATTTCGACCTGTGTATTGTGTTTCATGCATATTTAGCCCCCCGACCTATCTCCGGTGGAAATATACTTTTGGTCCTCGTACATCCAAGAACATTCACTACAGTTGTCGTGCATTATTTTAGGAACACAAGTTTCTAACAAAAACTCAATATCTTTCATCACATCTCCATTGAAGGTCTCATGAAGATGTTAATTAGATCAACTAGTAAGTCGTATTATAAGCCTTTAACATGGTATTAGAGTTAGGCGATCCCAATCAAATTGTGAGTGCATTCGGTGCACGTTGCTCCCTTTTCTTTTCAAGTTTTTCTGTCTGATGAATACAAAATTAAATGCCTTAAAGGCTATGTGAACTCATGATCTATGTGTGATTAAATTTGACCTTATCTAATATAAATTAGTAGATTAGCAGAAGTTCTTGACTTAAATAAAAATCGAACTCCCATTAGTCGCACAGGGGGTCTTTCCCTGAACTTGGGCTAGGTACCTCAAAACGTGGTCGGTTCGATCGCGGTCAACTGCGCTCTCGGGTCGGATTAAAAAGTCCAATACCAGAAAGGGAAATACCTTGCATTAACGTAATGCACGAGTTTCCAACCAGAGCTAACCTCCGCATGTCTCCTAATCCTAACAGGGTTCAGATTGGGTGAGGTATTTCAAAAAATTAATTCCGCTCGGTACTCAGAATTAACAACCCAGTATCTCCTATTTAAAACTATATATATCTTCTTAGTTTTTCATTATCAATTTTATCCTGATCTTTCATTTGAATTTAATTTATAAAAGCAACCCCACTTATTGAAACAATGTTATGGTGAATTCATAGAAAATAATTTATTAAGAAGGTGGTATACTACTATTAGCTGTTCAACTTGAGGAGCATACAAATTGTGCATGCTTATCCAACAATTGTTTTTGTAATTTCTGGAGAGAGAGTGGGGGATAAAAAAAATCCATCACCATGGTTAAGATGGGGGTGAAAACTAGGCAAACTTAAAATCCCCATTCTTCCTCTGCACATACACAAAATAGCCTCTTGAAGAGCCAAGGAGGAGTGGAAGAGCTGTCATCGGCCCGTAAAAGTTGCCGCGCCATAGGGACGAGGATCATCAATTCATCGATCCGTAACGCGTTCTTGGTTTGATTGAAGAGAAAGGGGAAAGCAACCCTGTTGAAGGTAATTTGGCTTACCCATCATCAATGGTTTATTGTTCCTGTAAAGTCAGCCTCCAGAAGAAGTTGATTGATCTTGTTATCTGAAATCATTTCGGCGTTTTGTATAATGGACGTGCTGTGTTTTGCAATCTCGATAAATTGTTTTGTATTTCGTTGATTTCCGATAAATTTAGCGCTCTTCCCGGACATCGCACGATTGTTATTGAATATACGACCAAGGTGTCGTTAGTATTTTTTTTTTTTTTGGCCTATTCTTGCTACGCTTCAAGTTTTTGCCGTGTATAGTTTTGCTATCACATAAATCCAACATTTACAGGAACAGGAGTCGCAATCCGCCATGTTTGTATTTTGATTTTCGAAGCATCGTTTCGCTTTCGAGTTTGACTTTGAAAAGCTAGAAACTTATATAACGACGGGAAAAAAATTAAGTAAAAAGTAAATGGAGCCAAGTTCAAGTTCAACCCCGGGCTGTCTCCTTCAACGATAATGCTTCCAGTCGCATGGGCTTGTACACGCCTTCTAAGTCAAGAACCTTCAACAATCCAAAGCCTCATTTGTTAATAACATTCTTGAGTTCTTGTTCTTTCTTGGATTGCAGGAAGTATTGCTGCAGGAAGTTTTGTTAGAACGACGAGATGGCGGAGATCTCCAAAGGCCGTGTTGATACATCGGATTCCGTTCATGGCACTTTTTACTGGCCTCAACCGATAATTCAAAATATCATGTCACATTTGCCTTTAAAGATGGCAACGCAAATCAGCATCCTCTCCAAGGATTGGAACCACGCCTTTAACAGTCTCCCGGCTCTAGAATTTAATAAAGAAATCTTTGGGAGCAAAGGTGTTGGCGGGCACGAGACCAACATCGACACTTTCTTGGAGTATGTCGATGGTTATATCACACGGCGTTGTAAGAACGACCTCAGCATCGACTCGATGAGTTTGCTAGTCTTTTCAAGAGGCAACAAGTTGAACTACGTGGTGCCCAAGTGGATAGATATAGCCTCAAGGCTCAATCTCCGAGACCTTACGCTCGGCCGCATCATCGACTATCCCGATAGAAGCCGGTACAATCAAAAATGCCCCGACTTGGTCTCTAACACCATCTCTGTCCTCCACGTGAGCCATCTCTCAATGCAGGGCATCAAGATGAAGCTGTCTCGCTTAGAAGAATTGGTCCTACACAAAGCCCACGGGAATGATTACATCTTGAACGAGCTAATGCTAAGTTGCCCCACACTCCGACTTGTGGAACTGATTGGCTGCTCCCATTCTAGGGATCTCCTCATCTGCGGATCGAAGCCTGAGACTTTTGAGGCATCAGCCGTGCTTCACAATGACAGCTTTTCGATTTCGATTTCAACCCCGAACCTCGTATCCTTCAGCTACACATCGATATTCATCACGGCCTTCTTGTATGGGCAGTTGTCAAATCTCCAAGTACATGATGCTCGAAACCTGAGGGAGCTTGCGCTGGATTTGTGCGTGCTCGCAATCAAGACAATCAGAGAAGTCATCTCACGGCTTCATCTCCTAGAGACCTTGAGGCTCAAGGGGAGCCGGTACACCAAGCGCATCAGGATAACTCACAAGAATCTCAAGCACCTCGCCTTGACTGAATTCGACTCCCTGATAAGAGTAAAGACCCAAACTCCTAATTTGGTGTCGTTCCAATACAATGGCCCCAACATCATAGTCATAGGTCCACGAGATTCAACAAGATTGGCCAATGCCAGATTGGAGGTGGATTTCAGAGTCCACAACAAGAGGAGGAGTTATCTCAAGGCGGCTAGGTTCTTGAGATATTTTGGCCGTTGTGACTCGCTAACACTAGTCTGTAACGAAGTTGAGGTAAGTAAAATTTTTCCAAATCGGTATTTTGTATTGAGTATTTGCATGCTAATGTGAATTGAGCATTGAATTTGCTATTCTTCTTTCTTATATACGTAGGCATTGGTTCTTCCAAAAGAAATCAGAAGTGAAGTGCTTCCTCCATTGTGGAATGTCAAACATCTGAGACTTTAGATCCTATTCAACACTTCTGGATATATTGCTACTAGTTCTCAACTGGCGGAAAGCTTGAGGTGGATGTGTCCTAATTTAGATATGTTGGTTGTTAGCTCCAAACCCTCCCACAAGAAGATGCTGCTGGCCATCAGTTCCGGACCCCGCAGAGACAAATACTCAAGAGCGATTAGGAAAAAGGGTGGCTTGGAACATTAGAAACGTGAATATATGAAGAGAATATAGAGAAGAAAACAATCGAGATTTTTTTTACGTGCAAAGCCTTGATTAGGTCTCAATTAAATAGTTAGATCTTAATATTAGATTTAGTTTAGGGTCTCTTAATTGATATTTATGTAGTTTGGAGATGTTAGTGAGTACTTGATTATAGTTTAGTTTTGGTAGATTGCTATTTTAGACAAGAACTGGATTCAATTTGATTGTAGCTCATGGGGTTGCTATCTCGGGGCTTGATTATATTTTCTTGTTCATCTTTCATTTCATTTTTTTTTTCATTTTCATTATTCTTTTTCTCTTTCTTTCATGCATCTTTTATTACTATTACTTTATTTATTGTTTTTATTTTATCTTTTTATGATTCATATTTTTTTTTTATCTTTTTATAAAAGTTTATATTTTTGCAAATTGTGCAAATACCTAAAAGGCCAACAAAATTCGAGTGTCAATAATGACCAATTGCGCGTTCTGTTTCAGTAGGTATATCTTACTTTACCTAGATGTGTAAGAAAATATTACTAACAAAACAGTATGTGCAATACGATAGGAGTAAAAGCCCTAACCGTCATGGGTATCATTATGTTGTCTATCTAGTTGCTCGGATCTAACCATCTTTACTTACTCCGACCATCTTATCTTTTCAATTTTAAAATACCCAATACTGTAGTCTCTTCATTCTTGTCTTTTAATTGTAGTTTCTCATTCGTTGCCGCTCCTGCGAGAGTTGATGCACTCAAAGAAATCGCTAGAGTGGCGACCCACACCATACTGGCCACGTGTGGCTTGGAGCGGCCCAAGTCTATCATCTCCAGCTCCGTGTGTCGTCGCACCGATGACGTTCCTGCAGAGAGTGCTTCAATGCCTACGTAAAGACCGTCGTCGAAACCCTTCTACTCAAGAGGCCGTGTAGGAGCTAATTAAAGTACATTCTTTTTTCCATTACCTCTGCGGCATCCGCATTCAAAGAAATAGCTATGGTTTTTGAAGGGAGTCGCCAAGTTGCTGCCACTGTTGGTGGAGGGGCGCGTGTTGGGACATCGAGGGTGCTGCGATCTGAGCTTTTGGACAGGGCGGATTAGTCCGCCGAGTGAGGCACGTTAAAGGAATTATATAGTTGTTTTAAGCAAAAGATTAAACGGTCGATGTGGCGTGTGTGACCAATTAAGATTTGCTCGTGACATGCATCTGGATCAATTTCGTTGCTAAATTTTGAGAGTATCTTCTGCTTTAAAATGTGTTGGATGAAATCTCTTAAAGTATTTTGAAGTTGACAAAACATTTTTATCAGTCTAGTCTGAAGACTTACAGACTCTTTTGACAAAGTCTGAAGATCAAAGTCTGAAGCTAGCAAGACTCAAGACTTATATTTCAAAGTCTACTCACATGGACAGTTTCCAGGACGACGTTTATTCTGATCTTATATGATCTTTATTCTAAGGACTAGTGGATATCTTTCTACTGGATTCTGCACTAAACGATCTTAGTTTTATATGGAATTTGTTTAGATTCTTTGACGACTTCGCAACTTATATTTGGAAGGATCTACTTATGGAAACCGAGATCCTGATTGTATGGGCGAGCAGGATTGATGGGCTATCAACACTTACCTTAAAGAGCTCGAGATCTCTCTAATTGATTCTGTCCAATGGGTTGATTGGAAGAACTTCTTTGGAAGGTGCCAACGGTATTGAAGGCATGAAGAAGTATATAAGAGAGATGCTCTAGTTGTTGATGGGTGCAGATAGAAGAATTCCAAAGTCTGAATCTCCTTTTCTATTTTGCGATATCATTCTTTGAGCGTTACATGTAATCAAAAGAGAGATCATATTGTAGACCTTGAGGAAGTGTAGTAGAGTAATCTACACTGTGGACTCAAGAGCATGAGACTGTAATCACTCTTATTGATTCTTAGTGAAATCCAGCCAGAAGGGTTGTCCGTGCGGGAGAGTGGACGTAGGCTTGATCTAAGCCGAACCACTATAAATCTCGAGTCTTGATTCTCTATCCCTAATCCTTTATATTGTTAACTGTTTTCATTTGCTGCAATCGTTGATTTTAAATTACTTATATGTCATTCGGTTTAGATTGTTAAAATCGCTTTAAACACCTATTCACCCCCTCTATGTGCTAATTCTAGTTCTAACAATTGGTATCAGAGCTTGTGTACTTGTTTATAAGAAGTGTCTTTACTTCTAAGTAAAAGATCTATGGCTAGTATGCTGCCTACAGGGTTGGTTGAAGGTCAAAGCAATACCAGACCTCCATACTTTGATGGAAAAGATTACAGCATATGGAAAAATAAGATGAAGGCATTCCTAAGATCGAAAGATCCTTTGGAATGGGAAGTGGTTGATAAAGGAATCATTCCTACTACTGCATCAGACTCAGAGAGAGGAAAAGAACCTGTTGTTCCTACTCTTTTGACTCAAGACGAAATCACCAAGAGACAGACTCTCGACGCCAAAGCTATTTACTCTTTATATTGTGCTTTATCCCCTACTGAATATAATAGAATATCTTCTTGTGATACAGCAAAAGAAGTATGGGATAGGCTTCACATTACCTATGAAGGAACTGATCGTGTGAAAGAAACAATGATCAACATTCTCTTGGGACAATATGAAGTCTTTAAGATGAGATCAGGAGAATCAATTACTGACATGTTTAGTCGCTTTACTGAAATTGTGAATGGTCTTGAATATCAGGGACATCCAATCTCAAGATATATGAAGGTCAACAAACTTCTTCGAGGACTCTCAAAAGACTGGAATTATATATAAAACCTCAATAAGAGAGACACAGAGGATTGCTCCACTTTCTGTAGATGAATTGGTTGGGACTCTTCAATCCTATGAAGTAGAACAGACCAACGAAGAGGAAGACTCAAAAGGTAAGAAATCTATTGCCTTAAAGTCTAATGACTATTCTGATATTACAGACTCTGAAAAAGATCTAGATGATGAAGAACTGGCACTTATGATAAAGAGATTTAGAAAGTTGAACAGAAAATGAAGGAAATTCAATTGGAAGAAACAAAATTCTCAAAGGTTTCAAAACAGGTCAACAGAGGAAGATGATACGAATAAAGAAGTGACTTGCTTTGAATGCAAGAAAAAGGGACACATCAGACCTAACTGTCCTCTGTTAAAGAAAAGAAAAGGGAAGACTGAGAAAAACAGGAAGGCACTCAAAGCAGAGACTTGGAGTGATACTGAATGTGAAGATAGTGACAATGATTATGTCAATATTTGTTTAATGGCAAAATCAGACTCAGACTCAGACCTTGATTCAGACACAGACTCAGACAGCGAACTCGAGATTAGTAACTTGAAAATTCCTGTTAAAGTTTCTAAATACATTGATGAACTTTGTCTTAGTCTAAAAACCTCTCTTAAGAGGATCTCCGAATTGAAAAGGGAAAATTCTACATTGAAACAACAGGATAAACTTATGAAAGAAAAGTTTGAAAAACTGGAAAAAGATTTTGCTGTTGTGCAAGAAAACTCAGACAGTATTTCAAATGAAAATAATCTTTTGAAAAATGATATCACTAACATATCAAAGAGATTTTCAAATGGTTCTGAAAAGCTGGATAAGATTCTTTCGATACAAAGACCATATTTTGACAAGTTAGGTCTTGGTATGACTTCTGAAACTATTCCACTGATTGATTTTCCGAAGGTAAAAGAAAGAATTAAACAAAGACCAGCTAGAACTGTTTACAAGAATCATTTCCAGAAAGTCTTTGTAAAACCTGTTGGTAGAAATGCTCTGAGATGTTCCAAGTGTAATAGCTTAGAACACTTTGAGAAAGAATGTCCTTTGGTTTGGAGACCTGTTAAAAAGAGCGGGGCTAAGACTGTCTATTGTTCTAACACTTCTGGACCCAAGATGGTATGGGTACCAAAAAGAGCTTGATTTCTGTTAATTGCAGGTTACTATAAAAAAGAAGATAAAATGGTATCTTGATAGTGGCTGCTCAAGACATATGACAGGAGACTCAAGCTGCTTCATAAAACTTATCCAGATAGACAGAGGAAAAGTTTCTTTTAGTGGTAACAACAAAGGAAAGATTACTGATCGAGGAACAGTGAAGATTGGAAGTTTGTCTATCAATAATGTTTCATTAGTTGAAGGATTAAATTACAACCTGCTTAGCATAAGTCAGTTGTGTGATTCTGGTTTCAAGATCAACTTTCAGGAAGAAACGTGCTCTGGAATCAGTAAAGACCTTACTCAATCTTTAACTGGTCGAAGACATGGAAATATCTATCTTCTGGATGTGAATCAAGAAAGATCACAGTGCTTAATATCAGTACAAGATGAAGCAAATCTATGGCACAAAAAGCTAGGCCATATCAACATGAAGCAAATCAACAAGATCTCTACAAAGAAACTTGTTCGAGGATTGCCTATTCTGAATTATTCAAAGTCTGATCTATGTACACCATGCGTACTGGGTAAACAGGTTAGAAACTCTTACAAATCAATAAATAGAGTTTCCACTAATCATGTATTGCAGCTTTTGCATATGGATTTGTTTGGACCTACCAGAACGAAAAGCATTGGTGGTAAAAGGTTCTGTCTGGTAATAGTGGATGACTATTCATGATTCACTTGGGTCTACTTTCTTACAAATAAGTCAGAGACTTTCTCTCTCTTTTCAAAATTTGCTAAAAAGGTGCAGAATGAGAAAGGTCACACTATTACAAGCATTCGTACAGACCATGGAGGTGAGTTTGAAAATCAAGACTTTGCTAATTTATGTGATGAATTTGGTTTTCAACACAAATTCTCTTCTCCATGTACACCAGAACAGAATGGGGTTGTGGAAAGGAAGAATAGATCTTTACAAGAAATGGCAAGAACACTTTTAATTGGAAATCAAGTTTCTTCAAGGTTTTGGGCAGAAGCTGTTTCAACTGCTTGCTATATTATAAACCGAGTGTTTTTAAGACCAATTCTTGAGAAAACTCCTTATGAAATTTTTAAAGGGAAGAAACCAATAGTTTCTTATTTTCAAATATTTGGTTGCAAATGTTTTATTCTAAAGAATGCAAATGATCGTGTTGGTAAGTTTGAAGAAAAATCAGATGAAGGATTCTTTCTTGGATACTCTACTTCAAGCAAAGCTTTTAGAGTGTTCAACAAAAAGACTCAGACTGTGGAAGAATCAATGAATGTCAAATTTCAAGACTCTCCACAAGTTCAGCAGATACAGACTGAAGATTCAGAATCTGCTCCAGACATTGCTAGATCTAACTCCACTGAAGCAGTTGCTAAATCAAAATCAGTACAACAAGCTACTGATGAAGAACCTACTCAAGAAGAAGATCAACAATCTATCAGACTTAACAGTAACTGGAAGCACAAGTCTAGTCATCCTGAAGAACTCATTATTGGAAACATTAATGAGGGAATTCGAACAAGATCCAAAAGGCGAGAAGAGTCTAGTGTTATTGCTCTTATTTCTGAAATAGAACCCAAAAATATTGAAGAAGCTTTAGCTGATGAAAGCTGGATTGAAGCAATGCAAGAAGAGCTCAGACAATTCAGTATTAACGACGTATGGGAATTAACTCCCAAACCAAAAGGTAAATCAGTTATTGGAGCTAAATGGGTTTTCAGGAACAAAGTTGATGAAAAAGGCAAAGTAACGAGAAACAAAGCAAGACTCGTAGCTAAAGGATACACGCAAGAAGAAGGGATAGACTATGATGAGACTTACGCCCCAGTAGCAAGGTTAGAGGCAATTAGATTACTACTTGTTTTTGCTTGCTATAAGAATTTCAGGTTGTTTCAAATGGATGTCAAAAGTGCATTCCTGAATGGATTTATTCGAGAAGAAGTCTATGTAGAACAACCTCCTGGTTTTGAAGATTCAAAGAAACCAGACTCTGTATTCAGACTGAAGAAAGCTTTATATGGACTGAAACAAGCTCCTCGAGCTTGGTATGAAAGGCTAAGTAATTTCTTAATTCATAGTGGCTTTTCTAAAGGAAAGGTAGACACTACTTTGTTCATTAAAAAGGAATGTAAAAGCTTTCTACTTGTTCAGATTTATGTTGATGACATCATATTTGGATCATCTAATGAGACTTTGTGCAAGAAATTTTCTAAGTCTATGCAGGATGAATTCGAGATGAGCATGATGGGTGAACTATCCTTTTTCCTTGGTCTACAAGTCAAACAACTAAATGAGGGAATATTCATTCATCAAGAGAAATATGCAAAAGAACTTGTTAAAAAGTTCGGTCTGGAAAATTGCAAAAAGACTGACATACCAATGTCAAGTTCCTTGAAGATAGACAAAGATGAAGCAGGGAAGAAAATTGACCAAAAGTTATACAGGAGTATCATTGGCTCACTTCTTTATCTTACTGCATCCAGACCTGACATATTATTTAGTGTTTGCATATGTGCTAGGTTTCAATCTGACCCTAGAGAATCTCACTTAAGTGCTGTTAAATGTATTATTAAATATGTTGCTACTATTGGTAAGATCGGTCTTTGGTATCCCAAAGAAGGAGAGTTTACACTTCTTGGCTATTCAGACGCAGATCTTGCAGGTTGTAGAGTTGAAAGAAAAAGCACTTCAGGTACTTGTCAATTGCTTGGAAACAGGGCAGTATCCTGGTTTTCGAGGAAACAAAGTACTGTGGCTCTTTCAACAGCTGAAGCAGAATACGTTGCTCTTGGAAATTGCTGTTCTCAAATATTGTGGATAAAACAACAACTGCAAGACTTTGGCATTGAAGACTCTTGCACAGAAATTAGATGTGACAACACCAGTGCAATCAATCTTACAAAGAATCCTATCCTACATTCAAGAGCAAAACATATTGAGATTCAACATCACTTTATAAGAGATCATGTTCAGAACAAAGAAGTCTTGATACAATTCATAGACTCAAAGAATCAACTGGCAGACATCTTCACAAAGCCACTTGAGAAATGCTTGTTTGAGTCTATTCGCTCAATACTCAATATATTATCTCTTGAAGAATGCTGAAGCTTAGACTCAGTAACTAAAGTCTGACAGAGTATCAGACTCAAAGGTTAAAAGGCTGAGAATACGAATCGACACGACTGTAAGTTCATTTACTTAAACTGTCTTATTGATAAGGTAAGATTATATGTCTATTTTAAGTCGGTTATTTTTAAAGAGAGTGGTTATCGTTTTATTAAGACAGTTATTTTTTCAAAAAGGAAAATTCAAGATTTTCAAAAGATACGACGCTTGGTTTATCCCCCATACATGTTATCCTTATACACCTCTTCTCATTCGTTTTCACTTTACTCAAAAACCCTAGATCAAAAGCTTTTCACTGCTCTGTATTTTTCTCTCCAAAACTTCTTCGTTTCAAAGTTCTCAACTTTCTTGCGACACAAGTGAGAAAGTCTCTCCAAAGAAAAGCACAATGTCGTATCAGAGGAAGTCATCCAGAATAGCAAACAGGGGACCACAGGGATCTGGTGAGGGGCCTACGCACTTTGATCTCACTGAGGAAAGCGACATTCCTACTAAGCAAACTCCTCAACAATCTCAACAGCGGTCATCCCCAACTAGACCTCAAGAACAGGGCCCTCAAGATGCAGAAACGATTTATGAAGATATCGAACCAGTAAGAACTCTTAAGCCTGCCTTTGTTTAAAAGCTTTACTCTGCGTTAAAGGAAGGTGGTTCTACTATGTCTTTCGTGGATGAGTTTCTGAAAGAGAAGGGTTATAGAAACGAGACGCAATTTCTTACTGTTATGAAAAGGTTTGGAGTTGTGCCTGAGGGAACGGCTGCAAGAGCATTTGCAAATTTCCCTAGTGACCCTAGGTTTAGTAGTATGAATCAGCCTAAGGGAAAGGATGATGATGAAAAGATGTTCATACACTTTAAACCATGGATGGGTGTGGCTGCAAACCTTCGAGGGAAGAATGATGAATTGTTCTGCTCAGACGGACACAGGAAGAAGGATGAATTGTTCCGCTCAGACGGACATAGGAAGAAGTATGAAAAATTGCTGAAGCGTGGGGTGATGAACCCACGAACTGTGGATTTCGATTTTCTGGACTTGTTGAGCATAAATCTGCGAGAGAAATTCGAAAAACTCCAACTTTATCAGTTCTGCACAGACTGTGACACGGCACATTCTGAATTGACGGCTTATTTCTACTCCAATATCAGTTTCATTGATGCAAACAGCTTTACTTTTAGCGTGAGGGATAAAGAGTATGTCATTGATAAAGACATTTTGGCTGATGTGCTTGGTGTGGAAAGAGGGGCTTTCCAATCAATCGGCGTGTCTGTAAGCCATGCTACTCTTGAACTAGCAAGGGACAGAACTGCAGAAGGAAGACTCTCTTACTCCAGAATGAATGCAACAAATACTTTGCTGCACAAGATTGTAATCAACTGTCTAAGACCCAAATCGACATCCAAGACAGATGTATCAATTTCTGAAGCTAAGTTGATGTTTGCCATCAAGACTGGTGTAAACTTCTCTTTGCCGCATACCATCATATTTCACATGTATAGATGCATGGTAAAGGACAAAGGAAAGCTTCCTTATGCTGCTCTCATTACTCGTCTCTTCAGACATCTAAACATTCAACCTCCTCATATTCTCACAGTGAAGACTATTGATAAAATGGTCATCGGGCTGAGGATGATTACCAAGATGCGTCTGAAAGAGCTTAGCAAGAAGCTGGAGCAATTCAAGGAAAAGACTTCTATCAAGCTCAGACCAGACTCATCAGCAGCCAAAAGGAAAGGGAAAGAACCTGTGGTTAGTTCTACCAAGAAGAGGAGCGCAATCATCCTGGAAGATGAAGATGATGAGGATGCTATACCCATCTCTACTCTTATTTCTCAATTTGCTGCATCTATTCCAACTGTTCCAGAACATCAAGTTGTAGAGAAAGAGAAAGAGCAAGAGAAAGAAGAAGAGAAGACAGAGGAAGAAAGAGAGGAAGAGGAAGAAGGAAAAGAAGAACCAGCAGATGAACTAGAAAGAACAGATTCTCCAGCAGAAAAGGAGGATCTACAACAGCCTGTCGCTGAGGAAACTCCTCAGAAAGAAGAGTTCTGTTCTCCTCCAGAAGACATGGAAACAGGGGGAGATAAAGAAAGAGAACACACACCTTTTCTGCTGACTTTTAGAGAAGAGGATGCACAAACAGGTGTTAGTCGATCACCTCCTAATGCTGAGGATATTCATGCTGCACAATTTCCTGAAGGAGAGGCATCATCTCCACACACTGAACCTCCTGCTGACATTCATACTGGCTTGACTCCACCTTCAAACCGAGCTGAAACAAGCACTCAGACTCACAACTCTGGAGATTTTCAAAGGCTGCTTGAGATCATCTTGGAACTTAAAGGTCAAATTTATGCCATGGGATATGAATTTCAGACCTTGCAGAATGAAAATCATGCAATGTTCATCACTTTGCATGATCAGCTTAAAGATGTTCAGCGTCAGATTCAGGATACTGCAAAGGGCACTACTCTCACCCAAGTACAGGAAGATTTGAGGAAGTTGGAAGACACGGTCAAGTCTATGGAAGACTTTCAACTTGTTCGCATTCCTCGAGCTCCTTGATTTTTTATGTTGACAAAAAGGGGGAGAAGACTTTGCAGATTTTTTTGTTCTCTCAAAACCAATCCAAAACCAAATCCTATCTTTTTATCTTTTTATTGCTATCTTGACTTTGACTTGAGTTTTATTAAACGTGTGCAACTTTTGAATGTGTGCTCACTATGGCAATACTTTAAGCTTTGTAAATTAGATAGTACTGTCTGTTTATGACTAATGAGGTTTCGGTGAATGCAGATCTGTGTACAGGGAAAGTCTGTGTACAGGATATTTGTGTACAGGATAACTACTGTTTATGACTAATGAGGTTTCGGTGAATGCAGATCTGTGTACAGGGAAAGTCTGTGTACAGGCTATCTGTGTACAGGATAATTTCTACTATCTTATTTAATATTTTATGATGCTTGCTTAAAAGTTGTATTGCAGGACGATAATATTCAAATCTGCAGGAAAGTTTTGTCACCATAAAAAAGGGGGAGATTGTTGGATGAAATCTCTTAAAGTATTTTGAAGTTGACAAAACATTTTTATTAGTCTAGTCTGAAGACTTACAGACTCTTTTGACAAAGTCTGAAGATCAAAGTCTGAAGCTAGCAAGACTCAAGACTTATATTTCAAAGTCTACTCACATGGACAGTTTCCAGGATGACGTTTATTCTGATCTTATATGATCTTTATTCTAACGACTAGTGGATATCTTTCTACTGGATTCAGCACTAAACGATCTTAGTTTTATATGGAATTTGTTTAGATTCTTTGACGACTTCGCAACTTATATTTGGAAGGATCTACTTATGGAAACCGAGATCCTGATTGTATGGGCGAGCAGGATTGATGGGCTATCAACACTTACCTTAAAAAGCTCGAGATCTCTCTAATTGATTCTGTCAAATGGGTTGATTGGAAGAACTTCTTTGGAAGGTGCCAACGGTATTGAAGGCATGAAGAAGTATATAAGAGAGATGCTCTAGTTGTTGAAGGGTGCGGATAGAAGAATTCCAAAGTCTGAATCTCCTTTTCTATTTTGCGATATCATTCTTTGAGCGTTACATGTAATCAAAAGAGAGATTATATTGTAGACCTTGAGGAAGTGTAGTAGAGTAATCTACACTGTGGACTCAAGAGCGTGAGATTGTAATCACTCTTATTGATTCTTAGTGAAATCCAGCCAGAAGGGCTGTCCGTGCGGGAGAGTGGACGTAGGCTTGATCTAAGCCGAACCACTATAAATCTGGAGTCTTGATTCTCTATCCCTAATCCTTTATATTGTTAACGGTTTTCATTTGCTGCAATCGTTGATTTTAAATTACTTATATCTCATTCGGTTTAGATTGTTAAAATCGCTTTAAACACCTATTCACCCCCCTCTAGGTGCTAATTCTAGAATGGACCTGTTTCTTTATATGGTGTTATTATCACGGGAGCTAATGCGATTAATAAAATGACCCAAGACCTAATCTGGCCCGCACATGGCCCCCATGAAGTATTTCCCTTTTTTGCTTCTTTCCTTGTAGGTCTCCTCTTACCCTTCCACATGAAACTGTCACACGGTCGTGACGTGCCACCTAGTTTCAAGCAATCACGGGCGTGTCTAACTTCTTGGGGCGCTTGAAAAGTTGCCACAAAGATCGAAGGATCAACGAGATTGGAAGAACGTTTTAGGACACAAACCCAACAATTGGAAGATCACGTTCTGATGTCAACCGTTTACCCGAAACAAATAATTAGCAACACTCGAACTTGACCCCCTGGTACTTGCAAAGAAGTCGGAACGTATCGGGCTACCCCAAAACAATACCTTCGACTTCAAGCAAGAGGTGATTGTACGCAATACACATTAATCAATCAATGGTGTGACAAATTAGGTGATCTGATAATAGATTATCCGGCCCAAGCAGCGAATAGTGATGGCTATAAGTTATTTGCTAATATAAACAATTGAGGTTCCTTTTGCTTGTCCATAGACAATCACTTTTTGGGCATTAAATAAAGATTAATATCACGAAAAACTCCAAACCGCTACACATATAATAAATTTACCCCGAATTAATTTTTTGACCATAAAAAATCCTAAATTTGTACATTTTTTACAATTTTACCCTAAATTAGTATATCTAAGACAAATTTAACTTTTGATTGTTTCCGTTAAGTTTTAATATCAAATTGTTGAGTTAGATGACACGAGATAATTGACTAATGTAGTAATTTGAGATTTTACTTTCCATTTGTCAAAGTTATACCAATTTTGTGATTTTTGTAGTATTAATCCAATTTAATGGATGACATATTTATCACAAATATACCCGTTTGGAATTTTTATGGGTGAAAAAATTATTTTGGAATAAATTTATCATAAGTATATCACTTTTGGGTTTTTTTATAGTTATTTGAAGTAAATTTATCATATGTGTATTAGTTTAGAATTTTTATGATCAAAATAATAGTTTTAGATAAATTTATTATAGATATATCAATTTAAGGTTTTTTTTTTATTAATCCTTATGAAAAAGATCATCCTTCTGTTTTCTAGCGCTAACTTCAAGACATATGGATTATATCCCTGCGACGAGGATCAAGTGATTGGCCACGATTGTGTAACTATCCAAATTTGGCTCATTTCTCCAACAAGGGCTCAACTGCTTAGCGTGGGTTTAATGTGATTTTTTATCTTTCAATTATTCTGCACTTTATTTTTTATTCGATCTTGAACATGCTTGATTGAAATTTGGCCTAATAACACCTAAAATCCCAAACTGGTACAATTATTCTACACTTACTCCAAACAAAATTTATAGAACATTCCAGGTTGTGCCACATAATACCCTTGATATTTTTGTGTCCTATTTACCTCAAATTGTGGCAAATCTTTGATATTTGTAGTCACAAATGTAACACGAGCACACCGGTTTGTTATAAATGCAGTACGTATATACTAATTTGGGATTCTTTTGTGACATAAAAATTAGTTTGAGGTAAATGTGGCACAAATATATCGATTTGAGATTTTTTGTGATATTAATTTTGTAGTTTCTATTTGATGGGAAAGCCGTGACTATTTTTTCTTATAAGTGCAACCAAATCATTAAACCCATGAAATTCTTGTTTGATCAAATTTGTGCTTAGATGTATATAAGCAGGGGAATAAGCATAACAAAGTCGTAATCAAAGCTTTAAGTCTAAGCTCTATCTATAATGGTTGAGGACTAAATGAGAATCACGTGCTACTTACTGCTGATGCAGATATGAGACAAGTACAAAAAAAGCACAGAAGAAATGCTTTGGTGCACGAAATTCATAAAACCAATCAATATACAACTACCTTCGCGTCTCGTATTCCCTGATTAGTGGGGAAAAAGTATTTAACTACTAGCGAGGGTAATAAAATGTGTGGATGTCAGCACGTAAAAAAAGGAATACAACCTAATTGCAAGCTAACCTTGTTATTAAAACCGACCAACAAAAAGAAAACTTGTTACAAGTACTTTATTAAGCACTTGTTAAGTGTGATTTTAGCCCGTGTTCGACCTGATCAAGATACTCCATGCATCGGGATTGTACTTGATTCGAAAGTGCTTTTCTTGTCATACAAAAAGATATCGACCAATTATTATATTCACATGAGTAAGAGGATGGTCGAAAAAAAAACGTAAACAGTAATTAAGTTTCGTCTCCACCAAAAAAAAAAAAAAAAACTCAAAATGGTGGCCAATAATGACACGATTACTCCACACTAAAAAATTCCAAAACGCCGCCCAAATCCCTACCGTTTTGGTTCGATCGTGTCTTCTTCTTAACCGTTTTGGTGATCGCACGATGAGAATAACGTCGTGAGACTTCTTCCCCACCTTTTCTTTTTCTTTGGTTCTTTTGGGCGAAACATAACCAACAGCTTTTCCGTCTTGGAATTCCTGGAATACGTGGGAAGAAGATGAAAAGGAATAGCCAAAGAAAAATGAGGAATTCAAGGAATAAACACAGACTCGATTTCATTCTTATGTTGTCGTGGTTGAAATCGAAATCTGAACATTTCATTTTTTTCCCCTTTCTCAGGCTTCTAGGCTTCTGCTATTCCCGCTGCGCTGGATGGTTCCTTGGTGATTGCCCGTGACAAACGGTGTGGAGGTGAGCCTATTTTTAGGACATTCATCCATCAAGGTGTGTCATTCAACTATATCCTTGATTTGTCGCTATGAATGCAAACAACTAGTAATAAAAACAAGTAACACAAATGCAAAAAATTTAAGCCTAAATTAGCAACAACAAAAAAAAGATTGAATTAACACAATTGTAGTACAGATAATACTTTTTTGATAATTTTCCCATTCTCATACTTACCCCTTATTTTCTTCCCTGTTCTCTGTTAACTTACCCAAAAGTAGTAACACTCTGCATGAATATCTAAATCTTATGCATCATTTATAACAAAAAACAAAAAACAAAAATAATATGAAGAACCTGTACCATCTGCACCCTATATACTTTTCTTGTGCGATGAACAACTCCATCGTGCCATACGTGATTGATATCATTTCAAACAATATAGAGTGCATTCAAATTTCTTCTATCATTGAATTCCTTTCATTGATTCTTTGCTTGACATCGTTAAATGTACAATGCTGTGTTTTATGTGAAATGCAACAAGGAGGGTTAAGGATATGCCTGAATTTAGATATAGACGAGTTTTGCTGATTGCTTAAGCTTTGAACAAAACAATCTTAGAGATTTGTTCAATGACTGGAGCTGTTCAGTAAAAGTGAACGACGCTCATATATTCATAGATGCGCTAAAGCTAAGTCCAAGGGATGATGCTATAGATATACAAAACCACAGGGAAAAGAAGGATCCACCTTGAAAAACTCTGTCGGACCAATACGTGACAAAATTTCACCTTCTGGTATGTAAACCATCCAGGAGTCATAGTTATGGTGAAGTGATAGAAAATAATTTATTAAGGAGGTGGTATACTTGTATTAGTTGTTCAACTTGAGGAGGATATAGTTTTCCAACAATTGTTTCCAACGAGAACATAATTCGGATTTGCTAATCTCTGTGTTTCCTAATCCTGAGACCTGTTAGGATTGGGTGAGAGATCTAGGAAACTGACGAGTTTGCTCTCGGCATTACAACAGCTATACAGTCCCCGCTCTTCCCCTGTGCTTACACAAAGATAGCCGCTCGAAGCGCCAAGGAGGAGTAGAAGAGCCATTGTCTTGGCGCGCCTCAGAGACGAGGATCATCTGTTCATTGATTCGTGACGCGTTCTCGGTTCAATTGAAGAGAAAAAGGAAAGCAACCCCGTTGAAGGTGACTTGGCTTACCCCATCCTCCATGGTTTATTGTTCCTATAAAGTTAGCCTCCGGAAGAAGTTGACTGATCTTGTCATTGGAAATCTTTTCGGCGTTTTGTATAAGAGGCGTGCGGTGCTCTGTAGTATCGATAAATCAGTTCGTAATTCGTTGGTTTTCAATAAATTTAACGGCTCTTCCCGGGCATCGTGTCACTGTTATTGGTGTACGATCAAGGGTGACGCTAGTGTTTCTTTTGGCCTATTCTTGTTGCGCTTTAGGATTTCACTGTGTACGGTTTTGCTGTCACATAAATCCAACATTTACAGGAACTTTGAACAACGATTCTCGTTCTTTGTTTTATTGCAGAAAGTTTTGTTGACGATGATGGCAGTGATCTCCGAAGGCCGCGCTTTTTATTTGCCTCCATCAATAATTCAAGAAATCATGTCAAGATTGTCTCCGAGGGACGCAACACATATGTGCATCCTCTCCAAGGATTGGAATCACGCCTTTAACACTCTTCCCGCTTTAGAATTCGATGAAAAAACCTTCGGAAGGAGCAAAGACGTTGGTGGGCACGATACTTTTCTAGAATATATCGATCATTACATCACGCGGCGCCATGAGCTCAAGCTCAGCATCAACTCGATGAGCTTGCTGGTATTCTCAAGAGGCGACAAGTTGAATCCCATCGTGCCCAAGTGGATAAATATCGCCTCGAGTCTCAATCTCCGACACCTTAGTCTTGACCGCATCGTCAACTATCCCGACAGAAGATGGTACATGCAAATGTGTCCCAACTTGGCCTCTGACACCATCTCTGTCCTCCACGTGAGCCATCTCTCAATGGAGGGCGTCAAGACGAGGCTGCCTCGCTTGGAAGAACTGGTCCTACACAGAGTCCAAAACAGCGATGAATTCTCGAACGAGCTGATGCTAAGTTGCCCGGCACTCCGGCGCGTGGAGCTGATCGACTGCTCCCGCTCAAAGGACCTCCTCATCTGTGGACCGAAGCTCGAGACCTTTAAGGCATCGGGCATGTCTGATGAGGAAAACCTTTCAATTTCAATATTAGCCCCAAACCTCGTGTCCTTCAACTTCACATCGAGGCACACCATGTCCTACCCGGATGAGGAGTTGTCAGCTCTCCAAGTACATGGCACTAGAAATTTGAAGGAGCTTGCTCTAGATCTGTGCTTGCTCGGAATCAAGACCATTAGAAAAGCGGTCTCTCAGCTTCACCTCCTAGAGACCTTGAGGCTCAAGGGGAGCCCGTCGCCGTCCGCTGAGCGCATCAGGGTAACTCACAAGAATCTCAAGCATCTCACCTTGACTGGATTCATGTATCTGATAAGAGTAAAGACCCAAACTCCTAATCTCGTGTCGTTCCAATATGACGGCCCCAACATCCTAGTCATCGGTCCACGAGATTCAACAACATTGGCCAATGCGAGACTGGAGGTGGATTTCAGAGTCCGCAACAAGAGGAGGAGTTATCTCAAGGCGGCCAAGTTCCTGAGCTATTTCGGCCGTTGCGACTCGTTAACACTGATTTGTAAGGAAGTCAAGGTAAGTAAATGTTTTCCAAATATATATTTTGTATCGAATATTTGTATGCTAATGTAAACTGAGCATTGGAATCTTGCTATTCTTCTTTTAATATACATAGGCATTGGTTCTTCCAGAAGAAATCAGAAGTGAAATGCTTCCTCCATTGCGGAATGTCAAGCATCTGAAACTTCAAATCATGTGCAACACTTCTGGAGATGTTGATATCAATTCTCGACTAACAGAAAGCTTGAGGTGGATGTGCCCTAATTTAGAGACACTGGTCGTTAGCTCCTAATCTTGCCATCCAAACCCCGCAGCAACAAGTACTCAAGAGTGACTAGAAAGAAGGGCGGTGGCGGCTGCCACTAGAGATGCGTTCTTGACAAAGAAAACTCATCTAGCGACCACTATCAAACTGTTTTTACTATTATCCTTTTCTTTCTTTTTTTATGTTAGGTTTGCTTTCTGAACTCATCTATAGGTTTGCCTTTCTGAACTCATCTAATGACCACTACCAACTGCTTTCACTATTTTCCTATTTTTTTCAATGTTAGGCTTGCGTTTCTTTTAGTTTTCATATGGCAGGTATTGCATGACTAAGCAAGGAGAACCAGCAAAACAAATTATCTTATGAGTAGAAAAACTCATCATTCCGTCTGTTTAGTGAGGGCGCAAGTGCGAGAGAGAGGGAACTGGAGCATCATCCAGTGCTTTGAAAAAGTACTCGATGACATACAATCAGCTGACGCTCCTAGACAAAATGCTTGTGTGGATCATATCTTTTACCGCTTCTGGATAGGGAATTCTGCTTCCTGTCGACATTGTTCCCATCTCATGGGCCTCCTTGCTTCAAGAGAGAAATGCACTTACTCCTTGTCATCCTTATAATCACCTCCCATTTGCCCAATACAGAAGTGACTCTGTCTGCCCATGATCGGCATACTCTCTCTTTGTCTTGACCTTATCAAGGCGAGCTTTCCGGACGGCATTTTGTATTTGCCGCTCATGCTCCTTGAGCATCTCATCGAGGTTATCTCCTGAGGGAAGCAAAGGTCCAGAATAGTGGATTCGGCTCTTTTTGGGAGAATAACTCTGCAAACGCAAGCAAGAGAAGACGATCAGCTTTTCAGATCATAGCTCGCGAATCACCACACCGAAGGCAAGAGAAAAAATATGATCCTCATCTATACTTCACAATTAGTTGATGTCATTCTTTGACATTTGACATGAAGCTACCACAAAAATTATTCTCCAAAGCAAATTTTTATGATTTTTCAGATAATTTCGATTGATCTCTCAATATTATATGAGCAAAGACATTCAATACCAATTGTCATAGCAAGTCGTTCCAACGGAAGCCTTAAAAGTTACCAAATAATAAGTTTGTTTTAAAGTACAAAAAAATGCAGAGATAAAGATGCACTTAGCACAACCTAACTTCCAATGACCACATGGACATGATGATGTCCACTGCTTTTTTCGACTCCATATGCCACACCAATTTGTTCCAAGCATTTTATTCATGCTAGTAAATAAAGGAAAACAAATACAGAGAATGCCAAGAAAAACTAAACAGCATTACCAAAGCTATATATATAAAAGGAAAATGGTTGAGTCAGATTATTTCACCTTCAACTAAGTGGAAAGCGAACCGGAAAAAGGGAAAAAAAATCCCTAGCAAAGACAAAGTTAAATAGCTTGTTTAAGTTATAATGCAATTACCGCGATGGACTCCCTCCGGGAGTGGTCTCCCCCGTTCTTAAACAAAGATATCGGCCTATGTAACAAATGATGTGACCAGTCATGCTTTCCCGCTAATTCACCACCATCTGGATGATTACACCTGGCAACAAAAGCCTCATCCCTCCATTGGGTGTTAGCACCCTTCTCCCTACTACAATCGAGATGTGAATCACCTCCCACTGCAACAGAATTAGAAAACCTGGATAACTGTGATGCTCTTCTTTGCATGAAAGATCTCTGCCTAGTCAACTCGGCACCACCCCTTGGAGAATCGAGTTCTCGGTCTGGCACAATCGAAGCCTCAACCTCATTTGCATTTCCAATTTGTGTTGATCCATTAAGACTGGGTTGTGCTGATCGTCCAGATAGAATGAAATTGTTCTGGGTCGTTCCTCCTGGTTTCTCACCGGTACTTCTGGGATTCGATTGCTCTTGTCGCTTCTAAAGAAGGTAATAAATATAATAATAAATGCAGTTAAGCTATGAAAAAATGGGTCCCTCTGCAATATATGTATGCCTACACTGAATTTGTGTTAAGGCACTCACATCCAACCCTTCAACTTAAATATATGTATGAGATATGATTAGAAGGTCGAGTTACCTGGATGGATGCCTTTAAATCAGCATTGGCACTTGACGTAGGCACAACTTTAGACTCTTCCAAACCCTTTCTAATCGATTCGAGACCACGAGCCTTACCAGCAGTAGCTTTACGCCTGGAATAAAAATCAACCAATTGTAGGGTTAGTAGCATGATGCGGAGTGTAGGAAACACTTCTCATGAAGCAATTCTAATGGTGCGTTTGGTAACATTTCTGTTTAAAAATTGTTCCAGGGAAAAGAAATAGAAAAAAGTGTTTCTGTTCCGGGAAACAATTTTTGAACAAAAAGACGCGTTTGATAAACTTGTTATGGCAATAAAAAATGAACGGAAACACGTTTGGTAAATTTGTATAATTTTTTATTTCTTTTAATTTTTAATATTTTTATTTTATTATTTCCATTTTCTTTCTTATTTTTCCTTTTTCCTTTTTTTTTCTTCTTTTGGCCGGTCGCCGGCCTCAGCCATGGCCGGCGACCGGCCGACGAGGGCCGGCGACCTCGCCCAGCCACGGCGAGGCCGAGCCTTGCCATAGCTGGGCGAGGCTCGGCCTCACCATGGCTGGGCGAGCTCGAGCTCGCCCAGATCCGGCGAGGCCGAGCTTGCCCAGCAGCCGGCGAGGCTCGGCGTCGCCGGGCCACCGCCAGGCGACGCCGACCTGGCGGTGGCCCGACGACACGGAGCCTCGCCAGCCGCTGGGTGAGCTCGGCCTCGCCAAATCTGGGGGAGATCGAGCTCGCCCAGCCCGACGCGAGGCTCGGCCTCGCCAGATTTGGGCGAGATCAAGCTCGCCCAGCCCGGCGCGAGGCCGAGCCTCGCCGGGGGCCGGCGACGCTTCGCCGAGATCGCCGGCCCTCGACGGCCGGTCGCCGGCCATGGCCGAGGCCGGCGACCGGCCAAAGAAAAAAGAAGAAGAAAAGAGAAGAAGAAAAGAAGTGTTTCTATTCCAGATGTGTTTCTGGAAACAAAAAAACAATTTTGGAACAAAAATGCACACAAACGCGTTTCTGTTCCTTTTTTGTTCCCAGGAACAAAAAAACAGAAAAAATTGTTCAAAAACAGAAAAAAAAAAAAAAAAAAAAAAAAAACAAAAACAAACGCGCCCTAAGTGGCTACATGAGCAAGTTTTTCCTTTCCCATAATACGTCAATCCAACTCCTCTGCCATTACACATTTTGAAAAAAGGGAAAAGTAACTGCATTAACAGTGGTCATATTTATTTTACAGTAGAAAAGTGGAAACTTGATGAAACGTTTTGGTTTGTACAAGGATGAACTAGTTGATAGTTCATTTGCAGCAAGTAAGAGTGCGTTTGGTAACATTTATGTTTAAAAATTGTTCCAGGGAACAGAAATAGAAAAAAGTGTTTCTGTTCCGGGGAACAATTTTTGAACAAAAAAAGGGGTTTGGTAAACTTGTTCCGGGAATAAAAAATGAACAGAAACAAGTTTGGTAAATTTGTATTTTTTTATTTCTTTTAATTATTTAATATTTTTATTTTTATTTTCTTTCTTTTTTTCCTTTTTCTTTTTTCTTTTTTCTTTTTCTTCTTTTGGCCGGTCGCCGGCCTCGGCCATGGCCGGCGACCGGCCGACGAGGGCCAGCGAGGCTCGCTGTGGTTGGGCGAGGCTCGGCCTCGCCGGGGCACCGCCAGGCGACGCCGGCCTGGAGGTGGCCCGGCAAGGCCGAGCATCACCGGTGGCTGGGCGAGCTCCGGCTCGCCGGATCTGAGCGAGCGCCTTGCCTCGAGCTTGCCCAGCCAAGGCGAGGCCGAGCCTCGCCAGGGGCCGGCGACGCTCCGGCGAGTCGCCGGCCCTCGACGGCGTCGCCGACCCTCGACAGCCGGTCGCTGGCCATGGCCGAGGCCGGCGACCGGCCAAAGAAAAAAAAAAGAAAAAAAGAAGAAGAAAAGAAGAAGAAAAGAGAAGAAAAAAGAGAAGTGTTTCTGATTTTTGTTCCAGAAACGAGAAACAATTTTTTTTTGTTTCTTGTTTCTGTTCCAGATGTGTTTCTGGGAACAAAAAAACAATTTTGGAACAAAAACGCACCCAAACTCATTTCTGTTCTTTTTTTGTTCCCAGGAACAAAAAAACAGAAAAGTTGTTCAAAAACACAAAAAAGAAATGAAAACAAACGGGCCCTAATTAACAGAAAGTCCTTTTTTTTCTATCGCTTTCTATATAGCTAGATTTTGACAAGACTTCAAACTTTCTGTAGAGGTGTTCTTCCATGTGGGATTTTTTTTTTTTTTTTTCTATTTCAGCTAGCCATCTGTGATAAGATTTTAAATTAGTGCTAAAGACTATTTCTCTAATCAGCACAAACCCACAGCCACATTAATGGCCGAAAGTGGAGATTTCTTTTAGTAAAACAACAAAGAAGATGACTCACTTTCTGGCTTCCTCATCTCGAAGTCTGGCATCAAACTCCTTGCTTGATGGATACTTTGGCAAACTTGACGGATCACTTGGAAGAGGATTGGATGTGAAGAACTGGGATAGTAAATCAAAGTATAGGATATTAGCAGTTGTAACTAAAAGGAAGATAAAAAGCAAAAGATCAGCTTGCAGCATCATAGATAGAAAAAATTTCTTCCTAAAATTTGTTTACTGAGTAGTAAGTCAATATTAAAAACACAGGCCCCACTTGATTCAATATCCTATTAAAAAGTTATCACATTATTTCATGAAAAAGGATGTAGTTTGAAGGTTAGTATTTTTGGCAAAGCTATCATGTCAAATCAAATTACATGATTGCACTCTTTAATGTCTTGAAAGAAATCTGCTGAATTATTCAAAGTTGCAATAACAATAAGAAAATTGGCACACAAAATGTCAAATATTTAAAAGTAGACACGCTAGGGAGGAACAAACCATACATGACATCAAGAAAGCTGAAAAGGAAAAACTTAGGACCTACCTCATTCCGAAGGGCTGAGGAAGCCGTTCCACGGCATTCTGGTTCAACTGCAAGAAGAACATCTAGCAGGCCCAATGCGGATGAAGGAAAATCCTTAAATGTCTCCAGGAGACAGCGCTTGTAAGGTTGCTGAGGCTTGAAAATGGTTGCGTGTGGCAATTTTGACTTCTTCCAATATTCTTCTGAAGGAGACCCACAAAGTTTGAAAATTTTGTGCAATTGCTCCACCTACAAATTTTTCATGATCAGATAAGAATTGGTGAATCGCATAGACAATTATTTATTATAGACTCAGAAGTGCTTAAATATTTATTATAGACTCGGAAGTATTTAAGATTGCATTTCCACATTAGCTTTACACAACACTACATATTAAGGTAGATATGACACATCCACCCTCTTACGGAAAATACCTGCCAAAATAAATGAATAAACAAAACCCTGAATCTTGTAAAATCAAATTCTCTTGCCATTTTCTATGAAATTGATGCTGATTATAATTTATGTCATGCATAAGTAGACTATGGAATGCTCTTCAAGACTCTTAGATTAGATTTTATGTAATCGAAAGTACAGACATCAAGCTGTTGTACACAAGGCAAAAATGCTCGAGTACACATTGGGTATAGAATTTTCGAAACACTATACGACTGAAACAATGTTTTTCCCAATGTTCTAGTAATGTAAACAAATTAGGCACTACATAAGGAATGGCACCTCTGTTCTTCCAGGCATTATGGGCTTCCCAGCAAACAATTCAGCTAGGATGCAACCAGAACTCCACAAATCCACAGAAGCTCCATAATCTGAAGAACCAAGCAACAGCTCAGGAGGTCGGTACCAGAGAGTGACTACACGACTCGTTAGAGGCTGCTTTTGATTGGTCCGGAAAAGAGTTGCCAATCCAAAATCTCCAATTTTGAGATTGCCATTGTTGTCGACTAACAAGTTAGGGCCTTTTATGTCACGGTGTAGAACACCATGGCTGTGGCAATATTCAAGTCCACGAAGTAGTTGTTGCATGTAACATTTGATCTAGAGGAAGAAATTAAAAAAAAAAAAAGTCAGTCAAAGAAAGTCTATATCATCTTTATAGTTTAGTAAGAAACTACAGCAAGTAGAAAGTGGTGAATCACAATTACAGGCAATGCTTAAGAATGAAGACCTTATATTGAAGAAAGAGTTTTGATCTAAAATTAAATGTCCACATTCTCCCTTTTATATTCAAGACTATATAATGGTAAATGAGCAGATCTAAGGAATGAAGATAGAAACTCAAGCATCAATTGTGAGAAAACCTGGGAAGCTACATAAACCTACAAACTTTTGTTCTGCTGTCCAACTGATGCAGTAGCCTCTTAGAACAACTCCACCTTATCCATACTCTACCCAACTTGTTGGTCACATGAATAACATTTAATTCAACCAAGGAAGTATTAAACACAACAAGTGTGTACCTGAGATTCAGTGAACTTTATACTCGGAGTGGCAGCGAGGCCAGCAAGATCATGGTCCATATATTCAAACACAAGATACAAACTGTCAGAAACCCTTGAAGTTATCAAACCCTCCAGCTTCATGACATTTGGATGGTCAAGCTTCCGCAAGGTAATTATCTCCCTTGCCATGAATCGAACACTCTCGGAGTTCATATTATAATTTCAATTTTTATAAAAATATTTTTATAAAGTTAAAGAGGGAAAGAGAAAGTGCAAAGCTTGGACTGGAAATGGGTTCTAGCTTCTAAGTCCCACCCATTTAAGATCTGTTTATCTGAAATTTTTAAATTTTAAACCCATTTAACTAGTCTCATAATAATATAAATGACACATATATGATACATTTACGATTTAAATGGGTCATATATTAGTTTAAGACCCATTTTGATACCTCTATATATAATGCAAAACAAACAAATCACACGTGTAGCTACTAGTTATCATATTGTACACAACATTAATAGTTCATTTGTTTCGCAGAAAATGAATTATTTGAAAAATATTTTTTAAAAATAATCGTTTGTTGGCACATAAGTTTTAGCTATCATTTTAGGGTTTAATTGCATGAAAAGTTTAGGGATTAATTTTTAATTCCTAAAACAATTCAAATCATTAAAATTGCATAGCACATAGGCATTTGGAGCATTTGCATTAATAGAACTAGAATTTATAGTAAATATAAAAAAAAAAAAATAGATTACTTAAAAAAATTTAATAAAAAAGAGTCATAGTTATAAAAATTAAAATTAAAAAAATTTAGAAAAGACAGAGCCGGATTCGGGCCTGGTCGACCCAGCCCCTTATTTCTTTTCTCGGCTAGACCCGGCCCACCCCTTTTTCTCTTTCTTTTACCCCGCGCAGGCCGGCCCATCTCCTGCACCCTCCAGCCCGGCCTGTGCGTTGGTCTTCTTCTTCCTTCACGTCGCGCACACCTCTGCAACGCAGCGACGTACAGAAGCAAATTAGTAGGAACAGAGGCAGAGCAGGCCGCGGCACAATCCTAGGGTCGGGGGATCAGCCGGCCACAGCAAACTGGCGGTGGCAAAAGCCAAAGCGCGCCTGCGGTGGTCTTAAAAGGAGAGAGGGGACGTTCAGCCAAAGGGATTTCCACAAACTGGGAGAGGCCTCGTGAACAAGGGTTGGGCCCCGCGTTCCTAACTCACCGAGGGCGGAACATGACGTTGGAGGGGCTCAGAATCGGGATGGTTATGCTGACGCGGCCGATGGGCGCAGAGCAGTTCGTGAAAAGCTGAACTGCTGGTGGACGAATAGGGCATGGGAATCGGAGAAGACACCGGAGGCAGCGGAGTTGTCTCGGGTTTTGGCCGAGCCATCGAGCGGGGATCTGCCCCAAGAGGTTCGAGACAAGGAGATGAGAAGTGCGGCTGGGAACGCAATCAAAGGAAGGAGCTCGGATATAGATTTGAGCGACTTTGTGAGGTGGGTACACGAGCAAAGGAGGGGCAAATTCTGTACTTAGCATCTTCACGTTCTATGTGGCGAAGCCAAGGACAGTGTCGAGGGAAAACGAAACGATGATTATTTATGTGTGAATTCTTAGGAACAACAGCTGACTCAGACTCCACGAAGTATAACATATTTCTTGTGAATTGCTTTAGACTAATCAAGTTCTTATTGACTCGCTTTTAGATTAGATTGAAATCGATATGCTAAAAGTTTTAAAACTTATTACGAATTTATAATTAAGTTTAAAACCTACCAAAAGATAAATCAAGTCTTTAAATTTGTATTAAAAAATTAAATTTGAATCAAAACCACACAATCACCATGTAGAAGAGAGAAAATAGTATACAAAAATCCGTGTTAGTATTTTCCATAACAAAGTTGAAGGGAGTTAACGAAAGTACTTTTTTTTTTTTGGTCGAAATAACGAAAGTACTTGATTACACTAATTTGATCATTTTTAAAAATTGATTGCATTTTTTTTCTAATTTTTTGAACATAATAGCACTTTCGTAATAAATTTAAAGAATTCTAAAATACTTATCCTAACTAGATTTTGGCAACACTTGTGATTGTGTAAAATTAGCGAGAAAGCCCAAAAAAAAACCCAAAGGGAGAAAGATTATGGAGTGTGAAATCGGAAAACAAGATCTATTTGATCTCATGTTCTTGGGCCTCTAGTTTTGTCATTCACAATTATGTGATGAATTTCTAAATCCTTACACACCCTGAGAAGGAACAAATTTTCTAAAAAACTTCACAAACAAATTAAATGTTGAAACGACAAAGACAAAATAGCAACTAGCCTCTAATAAAAAAAAGAATCCAAACATTAAGCACGACAAGAAACTCATAATTAGACCCTAAGATAGCAAGGAACATGAGGTGTTGTTGCCAGAAACATCTCCAGTACGTTGCCTCTCTCTGTCTCTCTCACTGCGCACGTGCACATTAATTCCACTGTGCTTCAGTGTGTTAGAGTGAAGAAGCATAGCAAACCTAACGACAACAAAAACTCATAAAGTAAAGCCCTCGAGAGATTTGGATTGGAAACTTATGCATCATCAAGCAATTAAGTGGAAGCAGTATTAGAGTGTGACATCCCGATTTTCCAATTCTGTTTTCAATTGAATAAGTCGGGTATTTCATCTGTGCACCTATAGCTCTCTTCTCTGAGTTGGCCACTCACGAGATAACTAGTCTATCAGGTGAAGCCGTTAAGGAATCTAAACGCAATAGACTTGAGAATTCGACCAGAACCGACTGCTCGACCGTGCTAATCTGCAAGGGTCATTACGGCACAGATCGATTAGAGACCGGAGATAGGTTGATTCAACAGAACCATGTAATTCAGTGTGGGTGATTCCACCTAATTGCACAATTCTTGTTGGTCGGCACTAGACCGATTTCTCTGTCGTTTTGGTACCCTGTGTCCGTATTTGAAACCTCGAGATTCCTACGACAACCGAGAGTCGCCAATGTGTCGAAGATGTACTTTGTGTCTTGAAATTAATCAACCACAGGTCAATTGCACTAAAAATTCCTAAAAGCTACCCGATAGATTAGGACGCGCTCATATCGCGCTAGATTGAAATTAACCGAGAAATTGAACCCGATTACAGAAATTGGAAGTTCTGTTATGTCACAAATCATTTTAGGAACGTCGACTCATCCTCAGAAGATTTTTTCTACAAACCGAGATTTTTGGCAGAAAAGCAAAGTAAGGCCATTTTTGTTCGGGAAAGTCAGAGGGCCGGTTTTGATCGCATCTTTGGGATGCAAGTTGGATCACTTGATGGGGAAAAATCATAAGAAGGTCGAGGACACATGGACCGATTTGATTGAGCTTCAATTGAATGAAATTGATTAAATTTGATGTACAAATGTACCAAATTCGTATGCCATGGGGTGCATGACATTTGGACCATTTGGCAAGCTTCTTGAGGAAGCTAAGGTGAGGAAAATGGCTGAGGGTGAGGGCCAAGGCTGGTGGGGGCAAGAGAGAGGAGAGCAAGACAAGTGTTGAGCCTAGGGAGCTCTTGGGGTCCCCTCTCTTCAGCTGAGCCTTCTTCCTCCTTGAAGCATGGCTTTCTCCATTATTGAAGAAGCTTGAGAGCTCAGAAAAACCAGAGGAAACCAGCTGAGCCAGCCCCACCGTCGCACACCCACCGGACCAGCCAAGCCCGTCGTTTTTCTCTTCTGTTTTCCCCTCGTTCCAGTTTCTGCTCCAGCCGACCTTTCGCCAAAGATTCGACTTAAAAGTTATCTTTCCGTGAGAATCAACCAACGCTCCACCCACCACCATGACGAGCACTCCAAACCCGTACCGGAGCACTTCGCCGTTCGCCGGAACGATTCTCCGGTAGTCCCGAAATCCGGTGAGAAGCTGCCGCTCGCCGGACCGCCTGGTTCCGCCCTGCTCCTTCTGTTTCGCGTTTTCTTGCTGTTTCGCCCCTTTCCGACCCTTTCTTTGCCCATCCCAACCTCCAATAAGATTTCCTTGACCCCCGGGAGCCGCCGGTTGTTAACCACCCGCTCGCCGGAGCTCCGATCGGCCCGTTTCCTCGCTGTTTCAGCCACCGGTTCAGCCTCTGCAGTCCAAGAACAGAAGCAGAAAACCAGCAAGGGTTTTCAATCGTAGTGGCCCATTTTCAAGCCCTTCACGGCCTCCGTTGGTGTCGCCGCTTTGGGGTTTATCGATCCCCTTGGCGTCGTGGTCGCCGTGAACTCACCGGCGCGCAAAACCGGTGAGTTTATCCTCTAATCCTCGCTTAGTAAGTTAATCATGCTTAAGGGATGTTTAGATTAGTCTTACTAGGCTTAGGTGGTTAGATTAGTTTATTTTAATGTAAATTAGATTAGTTGCATGATTAGTTTAATGGATGTTTAATTAGGGCTAATTGTATGATTAAATTAGTGTAATATTGTTTAAGCCCTAATTAATTATTTTTAATTAATTAATTATTTCGAATTTATAAATATTATTTTATTAAATTATATTATTATAATATAATATTTAATTATTTAATTTTCGGAATTAAATTTAATTATTTAATAATTTCGAAAAATTTGCCGGGATGGCCGGTCGTTAGAATTTCGTGCTGATCGCAGTAGTGTGGTCAGTTTGTGCCAATTGTATGTTTAAATTGAGAAATTGAGTGATTGATGATTTTGGTTAATAATTCCAAAAGTGTGGAATTGAGTGATATTGATGAAGTTGTGGTATTTTACTTGAAAATACCCGGTGTTGGCTTTTAGCACCGTAATTGCTTTGTATGACTAGTTTGAATCGTTGGTTGTTATTGGATTGAATATCCAGTTCTATGGTTTATTATTGAATGATAGCTTTGGCGAGCATTGGTTTATATATATGTATCAGCTTGGGCGAGCAATTATTATATACATATATATACAGCTTTGGAGAGCTATTATATCAGTTACAGCTTTGGTGAGCTATTATATATGCTACAGCTTGTGTGAGCTAAGATCGTTTTATCAGCTTGTGCGAGCACGATCTATATATCAGCTTGTGCGAGCTATCATCTATGTATATATCAGCTTGTGCGAGCTATCATCTATGTATATATCAGCTTGTGCGAGCTATCATCTATGTATATATATCAGCTTGTGCGAGCTACCATCTATATCAGCTTGTGAGAGCATTGCATCCATTTTAGCTTGTGTGAGCCGTGATTGTATTGATGGATGAATAGATGGTATGGTTTAATAGATGGTATGAATTGATAGATGTGTGGATCGTATGATATCAATTGGATTGATTGAGTTGATAGACCGATGGGTGTGTCGGTAGTTTCAGCTTGTGCGAGCATTGTTTGAATATGAATTGTACTGACGTGCAGGAAGGGACTGAGGTGAGGTAAGTCCTCTATCCTATTTGTGTGGCTAGAGTGCCCTGAGGCTTATTTTCTTCCTAATCGAGTTTTAGGGGGTAGGACTCGCTGAGACATTGTCTCATCCCAGTTTGGGGAAAATATTTCAGGTCCCTAGATGGCGGTCGTGGAGGACTCGAAGCCATGGACATTTGTGGAGGTAGAGATCGAAGAATCGGCGAACGTGTCTGACTAGTGGTCATAGGACAGTTCCCTTTTTGTTGAGCCTGTCTATTTTGTAGACAATCCAGTGTTGTATATAAACCTATGTGTTTATAAGAAGGCTTGTTTGGTTGTAATTGATTGCCTGCTTTTCTATCCCAAGTTAAATGTTGTCAGGGGATTTGTTTCGCTTCCGCATGTGCAATAAAAATGAATGGGTCGGCGACGTATCCTGGGAAGTCGCATAATTTCTATCGACCAGAGTGGGATGTTCGCGTGCTCGAGGTTCGGGGCGTGACATAGAGTACTCGGTAAAGTGTGCAACATGTTGCGGCGTGGTTACCTACAGAGTATGAAGTGTAGGGAGGCAATATAATGTATGCCAAAACCTTTTTCCCTTTATTGTTTAATGCTTCAGCAAGTACAAAAAGAAAAAAAGACATCCAGCATCTTGCAAAATTATAAAGCAGACGATCGAGTGGAATTGAGAAAATTGTCCCCTAAAATATTTGCAATGCTCACCTCAGCATCAAAACCAAGATGAAGATGCATGAAAGATTCGCACTTTGGAGTCCTCATAACCCTATCTGAATATGACTTCGGGAAAACGTCCTCAGGTAACAAACCTATAGTGTCCCACATAGATGCATTGTTGACGACAGCTTTCTTAGCACGCACGAACTGCAATATCCAGAGATGCAGTTCTTTAATTTGTGTTGATCTTATGATAAAATCCAGTTAAAACAATTTTTAAGCCTTGAAGTTTCCCTAAGAAGTCCACTCATTTAACCACTTCTTAACTTGACTCCTGGTTCGACCGTTTTCAACAACAATCCTTTCCACGTGACTCCCGAGAGAAATCCGTGAGGGCATCAACAATAGCTCCACTTCCATGAAGAGGGTACTCAAGACTGCAACCAGGTCTGTACCACTCGGCAAACATGTATACCTGAAAAGTGCAGATAAAAGGTGTCACCTCCTCAGAAGGGTGATGTAAGGTAAAACAAAAGTTAGATACATATTTCAAGCATCCAAGTAATTTGTTGATAAACCACCAGCCAGCTAGCAACTGCAAATAGTAGAGGTCACATGCAAGAACTCATAAATTAATCAGTTAAGGACAGCAGGAATAACTGCATAGAAAGGAGAAAATCTCTCTTGTTAACATCAGGATTCAACATAACCATTTGATCACCACCCCATCGTTTACTTACTAAAGAAGTTGCTAGAGTTGTAGTTTCTGCAAGATATTAAACAAGACCTCAAAGCAACTCACAACATTGCATAATGTGGTAGAACATAAAATCTACAATAGATTAACTATCCTCCTAAATTATTCACTAACAGATATTGAACTTCTAAAATTTTATCAAGTGGCTAACGATTTAATTACTGAGCAACATGGTGCATGCTTTGAGGTTTTAAAGTTTTAAATCAATCGACCATAATCTATATAAATACCAGAAAATACTCTCAAAAGAGGACTAGGGCCAATCATTTCATATACTGTTACAACAGGAATCAGTCATTCACACTGAATTAGTTACGCAAGCTGAACCTGTATCAAATAAGTTCGTGAAAGAGAATATGGACATCCCAAGGATAACAATTACCAATCTTAGGAGCATTTCAATATTTAAAAACATCATAGTTACCATCTCTGCTGAAAGTATATCATTAGATTTCACCCCTGCAAGAAGAAAGGCAAGAAGGTCCGCCCAATTCCTTATAAAAGGATCTTTTAGTTCCAGTGAGTCAATGACTTCTGAGAAGGGTCTAAGAAGCTTTGTCGCACCAATAGAACCCTGAGGTCCCATATGGATAAAGATTTCAACAAGAAAGGAGCACATCTAGCAACAGTTGTGGAAAGGACACCCAAACCACCACAAGCAGATAAAGGAGGTAGAGCCATCACAGCTGCAGACATTGGAAGCACTGCATCCTGCAAATTCATATTATGTAAGAAAAGATGAAGTGCAGCAAACCAACAGAAAAAAGATGCCCATACTTCAAATTTAAACAAACACGTTCATTACAAATAAAATGTAGAGTAAGAGTACCGTTATACCATAATGGTCACTGATAAATTGTAAAACGAGCACTAAATTCAGAGGTTCCAATTTACTTTCACTTCTCATAGTGGGGTCAACGTCAATAATGAGTACTTTTGCTTATAAGCCATTGTAAAATCTTCTTTTGCTGTTTAAATCTACAAAGCCATCTTGTTCTTTCTTTACAAATGAGACAGAATAGAACAGGAGATACCATGAGCTTTTCCCTTCTTGCACGGCATTTTGACTTGCATACTTCTCGAGGTCCTCGATTAAGATTTCATTAAAAGCATAAGCAGAAACATACTATAAAATTTAAAACATCATGAGCATTGACTGAAGAACAACAGAGACAATATTACCAGCCTCACAAATTGCCATCAGTTGACCCACACAAATTCTTACAAGAACATATGAAGCAATAATACTGTTTTTCTCTTTAGAATAGTAGTCAATTCTATGTATACAACGGTCTCTTTTGAATGTTCCCTGAGTTTGTAATATATCCAATTCAGCCTAGGAGGAAGATTATGACCCTCCCTGAATTTGACTGGAGATCTGTCAAGACTTTCATGAGGTAATGTTCAATCCAGACAAGACTTCTCTACCTCAAACAAAAAGTTTTCCTACCACTACATGTATCTAAAAGTTCCTCCATAAGTTATCTAGGTTATGCATGTCCATTTCTTCGGTGTACCTAAAATAAATGACAATCTTCACATTCTCGGCCATGGCAATCTGCTCAATGAATGCTTTCGTCATAACAGCTTGGAAATCGTCTTTTGCCACAGCAACCATTTCCATTGTTTAAGTTAATTCTATTCAGCTGACGCCAAACACTTAGCGTCATCTGGGAAATTTATATAAAGCCATTCTTTCCCCTTGATATTCGCACCACAATGCCTCGCATCATAAATCATTTTGGCATTAAGGACTCTGTATTAAGCTGCCTTATTGTCTATCAAAAAGGGATGACCAGCTTTTTCCACGTTAGCATCCATATCCTCAACAACTGAGCACCATTAGATTTAAAGAAAAAATGGGCGCAGCTGTATGGCTATCGGCATATCTGTTTCGTATTAAGCAGAACATGATAAATGACCATTCCGTCCAATCTTCGATTGGACAGATGAGTTTGGCAATTGGTCCAGTAACATTTTTAAAACTGAACGACATTCATATATTCATAGATGCGCTAAAGCTAAGTCCAAGGGATGATGCTATAGATATACAAAACCACAGGGAAAAGAAGGATCCACCTTGAAAAACTCTGTCGGACCAATACGTGACAAAATTTCACCTTCTGGTATGTACACCATCCAGGAGTCATAGTTAGCACACGGAACGGGCTCTCCTAATGCATCTAACACCTGATACATAGAAAATGTCGTTATCTATTAATATCATCCAGAGGCGAAAACAACGCAGGAGTATACCAATGGAAAAGCGGCCATATAAACATAAACAATCTGCACTTGATTCATGCTAAAGACAAAATGGGGCAACTTAGAGTGATGGAAATCAGATTACCTGTGCAAGAGGATTCGCCTGAGGATCGTGAGATTGGAAGCCAGAAAACAGCGAAGGACCAGAGTCGAACTTGTACCCCTTAATGTCGAATGCGTGAGCGGCACCTCCTGGTTGCTCGTGGCTCTCCAGCACAAGCACGTCTTGGTTGTATCTGGCAAGAAGCCCAGCACAACAGAGACCAGCGATACCACTTCCGATGACCACGACATCGGCCTCACGCTTCCCCGATACCCAAATCCACAACTTCACGTTATCAAAGAAACCCAATTCAAGTACAAAAATTCCATCCAAACAATACTACACTCTCCAAATAGCTATTTCAACAGTGATAGCAAATGCAATCTGGATCAAAACCGAAAACCAACCCATAAGCATTTGAGAAGGGAACTAAAAAGGGTAATCACCAATTCCAAAAAAAGCCAACCCACAAGTGTTAATGCGTTGTGCCTGCTTAAAACTGACAGTAGCAAAGGATAAGTTCTTGATCTACAAATACGGTGCAAGAGTTTGAAAATACAGCTACATGCATTTAAATGTGCCTATATTTCCTGTAACCAACTCTCTATTGCCTGTTGATTTGAGTAGCAACGCAAGGCCTCGTTTAATTTGTCAGTCAACGACTATATGTGAAGTTTTCGTGTTGGCTACATGCATGATCCGGATAGAATGTCCCCGGGACATCGAGGTTTAGCCAGGAACTTTGACCATCAGTTTGGCTTAGCCAGATTAGGCGGATTTCTCGTACTTTGAGAATCGTCTTTCGAAATTCCCGGAAGCAGATGAAGTTTTGGCCGTGGCACCATCTCACGCTAGTCTCGCGTACCATTGTACCTTCTTCTTCAGTCAGAGCTAGCATTGTGTCCGTAGAAGCAGGCATTGTTCGTGACACTATTAATATCCAGATTAATGTCTCTTTTAGCGCAAGCTGTAAATTGAGTTGCGTAAGCGAGATCTCAGGAGGAAAAGTGATTGATGAGTGGTTTGGAAAGCATCCATAGAATGAGATGCCGAGGGTTTCTCGGTTCTTATGTTCTTCGGTTCTCGCCACATTTGATTTGATTGGGTTATGTTTTGGGTCATCCCTGATCAGAGGAACAAATCTGAAAATCATAAGTATTTATCTTTAACTAAGTTAATATGCAAGTAATATCCATAATTTGTAACTCACGAGTAAGTAATATGATGATAAGATATATTGTTAGATACCTTTTCCGTAAGCTATAATTAAACTAAGCACTGGATAAGCCATATTTAAAACTAGATATATCTTATTAGTTCTTTATTGTTGGTTTTATCCTGATCTTTAATTTGAGTGAGAATTTAATTTATAAAAGCAACTGCTGAATGAAACAATGTTATGGTGAAGTTATAGAAAATAATTTATTAAGGAGGTGGTATACTTGTATTAGTTGTTCAACTTGAGGAGGATATAGTTTTCCAACAATTGTTTCCAACGAGAACATAATTCGGATTTGCTAATCTCTGTGTTTCCTAATCCTGAGACCTGTTAGGATTGGGTGAGAGATCTAGGAAACTGACGAGTTTGCTCTCGGCATTACAACAGCTATACAGTCCCCGCTCTTCCCCTGTGCTTACACAAAGATAGCCGCTCGAAGCGCCAAGGAGGAGTAGAAGAGCCATTGTCTTGGCGCGCCTCAGAGACGAGGATCATCTGTTCATTGATTCGTGACGCGTTCTCGGTTCAACTGAAGAGAAAAAGGAAAGCAACCCCGTTGAAGGTGACTTGGCTTACCCCATCCTCCATGGTTTATTGTTCCTATAAAGTTAGCCTCCGGAAGAAGTTGACTGATCTTGTCATTGGAAATCTTTTCGGCGTTTTGTATAAGAGGCGTGCGGTGCTCTGTAGTATCGATAAATCAGTTCGTAATTCGTTGGTTTTCAATAAATTTAACGGCTCTTCCCGGGCATCGTGTCACTGTTATTGGTGTACGATCAAGGGTGACGCTAGCGTTTCTTTTGGCCTATTCTTGTTGCGCTTTAAGATTTCACTGTGTACGGTTTTGCTGTCACATAAATCCAACATTTACAGGAACTTTGAACAACGATTCTCGTTCTTTGTTTTATTGCAGAAAGTTTTGTTGACGATGATGGCAGAGATCTCCAAAGGCCACGCTTTTTATTTGGCTCGATCAATAATTCAAGAAATCATGTCAAGATTGTCTTCGAGGGACGCAACACAAATGTGCATCCTCTCCAAGGATTGGAATCAGGCCTTTAACACTCTTCCCGCTCTAGAATTCGATGAAACAACCTTCGGAAGGAGCAAAGACGTTGGTGGGCACGATACTTTTCTAGAATATGTCGATCGTTACATCACCCAGCGCCATGAGCTCAACCTCAGCATCGACTCAATGAGCTTGATGGTCTTCTCAAGAGACTATAAGTCGATTCCCATAGTGGCCAAGTGGATAGATATCGCCTCGAGTCTCAATCTCAGACACCTTAGTCTTGGCCGCATCGTCAACTATCCCAGCAGAAGATGGTACATGCAAATATGCCCCGACTTGGTGTCTGACACCATCTCTGTCCTCCACGTGAGCGATCTCTCAATGCAGAGCGTCAAGACGAGGTTGCCTCGCTTGGAAGAACTGGTCCTACACAGAGTCGAAAAGGGCGATGAATTCTCGAACGAGCTGATGCTAAGTTGCCCGGCACTCCGGCACGTGGAGCTGATCGACTGCTCCCGCTCCAAGGACCTCCTCATCTGTGGACCGAAGCTCGAGACTTTTGAGGCATCGGTCAAGTCTAACAAGGAAAACCTTTCGATTTCAATATCAGCCCCAAACCTCATATCCTTCAGCTACACATCGAGGTACACTGTGGCCTTCCAGGATGAGGAGTTGTCAGCTCTCCCAGTACATGGCACTAGAAATCTGAGGGAGCTTGCTCTGGATCTATGCGTGGTCGGAATCAGGACTATCAGAAAAGCGGTCTCTCAGCTTCACTTCCTAGAGACCTTGAGGCTCAAGGGGAGCCCGTCCGCCAAGCGCATCAGGATAACTCACAAGAATCTCAAGCACCTCGCCTTGACTGGATTCAAGCACCTTGCCTTGATTGGATTCAAGTCTCTAATAAGAGTAAAGACCCAAACTCCTAATCTCGTGTCGTTCCAATATGACGGCCCCAACATCCTGGTCATCGGTCCACGAGATTCAACAACATTGGCCAATGCGAAACTGGAGGTGGATTTCGGAGTCCGCAACAAGAGGAGGAGCTATCTCAAGGCGGCCAAGTTCCTGAGCTATTTCGGCCGTTGCGACTCATTAACACTTACTTGTAAGGAAGTCGAGGTAAGTAAAAGTTTTCCAAATCAGTAATTTGTATCGAGTATTTGTATGCTAATGTGAACTAATCGTTGGAATCTTACTATTCTTCTTTTTATATACATAGGCATTGGTTCTTCCAGAAGAAATTAAAAGTGAAATGCTTCCTCCATTGTGGAATGTCAAGCATCTGAGACTTCAGATCCTGTGCAACACTTCTAGAGATGTTGATATCAATTCTCGACTAACGGAAAGCTTGAGGTGGATGTGCCCTAATTTAGAGACACTGGTCGTTAGCTCCTAATCTTGCCATCCAGACCCCGCAGCAACAAGTACTCAAGAGTGACCACAAAGAAGGGTGGTGGCGGCTGCCACTAGAGATGCGTTCTTGACAAAGAAAACTCCTCTAGCGACCACTATCAAACTATTTTTACTATTATCCTTTTCTTTCTTTTTTTATGTTAGGTTTTCCTTTATGAACTCATCTATAGGTTTGCCTTTTTGAACTCATCTAATGACCACTACCAACTGCTTTCACTATTTTCCTATTTTTTTCAATGTTAGGCTTGCCTTTCTTTTAGTTTACATATGGCAGGCATTGCATGACTAAGCAAGGAGAACCAGCAAAACAAAATTATCTTATGAGTAGAAAAACTCATCATTCCGTCTGTTTAGTGAGGGCGCAAGTGCGAGAGAGAGGGAACTGGAGCGAATTGAGCGAGAGAAGGAGCTGAAGAGAGAGGGAGCTGAAGAGAAGGGAGCAAACAAAGAGGGAGCTATAGTGAGCGATATAGGGATTGAAGCTGGAGGGGGACTATATAGTATAGCGTGCCTCATATTACCAGATTTCAGCCATACTATTTCGAATTATGTAGTAACATTTCCATAATCAGGGAACAATCAATGAAGAGATAGAGATGGGCCATCACTGTACAGAGAATGCTTCCAACAATCAGAGTAAACATTGACAATATACAGCCCTTTCCAATGTTGGAGCACCAAACAAGACCGCCACCTGATTTTACCAAATCCGATTGCTTCGGATTTGGTACGACACAAGGAGCATCATCAAGTGCTTTGAAAAAGTACTCGATGACATACAATCAGCTGACGCTCCTAGACAAAATGCTTGTGTGGATCATATCTTTTACCGCTTCTGGATAGGAATTCTGCTTCCTGTCGACATTGTTCCCATCTCATGGGCCTCCTTGCTTCAAGAGAGAAATGCACTTACTCCTTGTCATCCTTATAATCACCTCCCATTTGCCCAATACAGAAGTGACTATGTCTGCCCATGATCGGCATACCCTCTCTTTGTCTTGACCTTATCAAGGCGAGCTTTCCGGACGGCATTTTGTATTTGCCGCTCATGCTCCTTGAGCATTTCATCGAGGTTATCTCCCGAGGGAAGCAAAGGTCCAGAATAGTGGATTCGGCTCTTTTTGGGAGAATAACTCTGCAAACGCAAGCAAGAGAAGACGATCAGCTTTTCAGATCATAGCTCGCGAATCACCACACCGAAGGCAAGAGAAAAAATATGATCCTCATCTATACTTCACAATTAATTGATGTCATTCTTTGACATTTGACATGAAGCTACCACAAAAATTATTCTCCAAAGCAATTTTTTATGATTTTTCAGATACTTTCGATTGATCTCTCAATATTATATGAGCAAAGACATTCAGTACCAATTGTCATAGCAAGTCGTCCAACGGAAGCCTTAAAAGTTACCAAATAATAAGTTTGTTTTAAAGTACAAAAAAATGCAGAGATAAAGATGCACTTAGCACAACTTAACTTCCAACGACCACATGGACATGATGACGTCCATTGCTTTTTTCGACTCCATATGCCACACCAATTTGTTCCAAGCATTTTATTCATGCTAGTAAATAAAGGAAAACAAATACAGAGAATGCCAAGAAAAACTAAACAGCATTACCAAAGCTATATATATAAAAGGAAAATGGTTGAGTCAGATTATTTCACCTTCAACTAAGTGGAAAGGGATCCGGAAAAAGGGAAAAAAAATCCCTAGCAAAGACAAAGTTAAATAGCTTGTTTAAGTTATAATGCAATTACCGCGTTGGACTCCCTCCGGGAGTGATCTCCCCCGTTCTTAAAAAAAGATATCGGCCTATGTAACAAATGATGTGACCAGTCATGCTTTCCCGCTAATTCACCACCATCTAGATGATTATGTTAGAACTAGTATTAGCACCTAGAGGGGGGTGAATAGGTGTTTATCGCAATTTTAACAATTCAAATCAAATGAGATATGAATAATTTAAAATCAACGATTGCAGCAAATGAAAGCAATTAACAATATAAAGGATTAGGGATAGAGAATCAAGACTCCAGATTTATAGTGGTTCGGCTTAGATCAAGCCTACGTCCACTCTCCCACACGGACAGCCTTTCTGGCTGGATTTCACTAAGAATCAATAAGAGTGATTACAATCTCACGCTCTTGAGTCCACAGTGTAGATTACTCTACTACACTTCCTCAAGGTCTACAATATGATCTCTCTTTTGATTACATGTAACGCTCAAAGAATGATATCGCAAAGTAGTAAAGGAGATTTCAGACTTTGGAATTCTTCTATCCGCACGCTTCAACAACTAGAGCATCTCTCTTATATACTTCTTCATGCCTTCAATACCGTTGGCACCTTCCAAAGAAGTTCTTCCAATCAACCCGTTGGACAGAATCAATTAGAGAGATCTCGAGCTCTTTAAGGTAAGTGTTGATAGCCCATCAATCCTGCTCGCCCATACAATCAGGATCTTGGTTTCCATAAGTAGATCCTTCCAAATATAAGTTGCGAAGTCGTCAAAGAATCTAAACATATTCCATATAAAACTTAGATCATTTAGTGCTGAATCCAGTAGAAAGATATCCATTAGTCGTTAGAATAAAGATCGTATAAGATCAGAATAAACGTCGTCCTGGAAACTGTCCATGTGAGTAGACTTTGAAATATAAGTCTTGAGTCTTGCTAGCTTCAGACTTTAGTCTTCAGACTTTGATCTTCAGACTTTGATCTTCAGACTTTGATCTTCCGACTTTGTCAGAAGAGTCTGTAAGTCTTCAAACTAGACTGATAAACCTGTTTTGTCAACTTCAAAATACCTTAAGGGATTTCATCCAACAGATTACACTTGGCAACAAAAGCCTCATCCCTCCATTGGGTGTTAGCACCCTTCTCCCTACTACAATCGAGATGTGAATCACCTCCCACTGCAACAGAATTAGAAAACCTGGATAACTGTGATGCTCTTCTTTGCATGAAAGATCTCTGCCTAGTCAACTCGGCACCACCCCTTGGAGAATCGAGTTCTCGGTCTGGCACAATCGAAGCCTCAACCTCATTTGCATTTCTAATTTGTGTTGATCCATTAAGACTGGGTTGTGCTGATCGTCCAGATAGAATGAAATTGTTCTGGGTCGTTCCTCCTGGTTTCTCATCGGTACTTCTGGGATTTGATTGCTCTTGTCGCTTCTAAAGAAGGTAATAAATATAATAATAAATGCAGTTAAGCTATGAAAAAATGGGTCCCTCTGCAATATATGTATGCCTACACTGAATTTGTGTTAAGGCACTCACATCCAACCCTTCAACTTAAATATATGTATGAGATATGATTAGAAGGTCGAGTTACCTGGATGGATGCCTTTAAATCAGCATTGGCACTTGACGTAGGCACAACTTTAGACTCTTTCAAACCCTTTCTAATCGATTCAAGACCACGAGCCTTACCAGCAGTAGCTTTACGCCTGGAATAAAAATCAACCAATTGTAGGGTTAGTAGCATGATGCGGAGTGTAGGAAACACTTCTCATGAAGCAAGTGGCTACATAAGCAAGTTTTTCCTTTCCCATAATACGTCAATCCAACTCCTCCGCCATTACACATTTTGGAAAAAGGGAAAAGTAACTGCATTAACAGTGGTCATATTTATTTCACAGTAGAAAAGTGGAAACTTGATGAAATGTTTTTGTTTGTACAAGGATGAACTAGTTGATAGTTCATTTGCAGCAAGTAATTAACAGAAAGTCCTTTTTTTCTATCGGTTTCTATATAACTAGATTTTGACAAAACTTCAAACTTTTTGTAGAGGTGTTCTTTCATTTGGGGTTTTTTTTTTTTAATTCTATTTCGGCTAGCCATCTGTGATAAGATTTTAAATTAGTGCTAAAGACTGTTTCTCTAATCAGCACAAACCCACAGCCACATTAATGGCCGAAAGTGGAGATTTCTTTTAGTAAAACAACACAGAAGATGACTCACTTTCTGGCTTCCTCATCTCGAAGTCTGGCATCAAACTCCTTGCTTGATGGATACTTTGGCAAACTTGACGGATCACTTGGAAGAGGATTGGATGTGAAGAACTGGGATAGTAAATCAAAGTATAGGATCTTAGCAGTTGTAACTAAAAGGAAGATAAAAAGCAAAAGATCAGCTTGCAGCGTCATAGATAGAAAAAATTTCTTCCTAAAATTTGTTTACTGAGTAGTAAGTCAATATTAAAAACACAGGCCCCACTTGATTCAATATCCTATTAAAAAGTTATCACATTATTTCATGAAAAAGGATGTAGTTTGAAGGTTAGTATTTCTGGCAAAGCTATCATGTCATATCAAATTACATGATGGCACTCTTTAATGTCTTCAAAGAAATCTGCTGAATTATTCAAAGTTGCAATAACAATAAGAAAATTGGCACACAAAATGTAAAATATTTAAAAGTACACGCTAGGGAGGAACAAACCATACATGACATCAAGAAAGCTGAAAAGGAAAAACTTAGGACCTACCTCATTCCGAAGGGCTGAGGAAGCCGTTCCACGGCATTCTGGTTCAACTGCAAGAAGAACATCTAGCAGGCCCAATGCGGATGAAGGAAAAGCCTTAAATGTCTCCAAGAGACAGCGCTTGTAAGGTTGCTGAGGCTTGAAAATGGTTGCGTGTGGCAATTTTTACTTCTTCCAATATTCTTCTGAAGGAGACCCACAAAGTTCGAAAATTTTGTGCAATTGCTCCACCTACAAATTTTTCATGATCAGATAAGAATTGGTGAATCGCATAGACAATTATTTATTATAGACTCAGAAGTGCTTAAATATTTATTATAGACTCGGAAGTATTTAAGATTGCATTTCCACATTAGCTTTACACAACACTACATATTAAGGTAGATATGACACATCCACCCTCTTACGGAAAATACCTGCCAATATAAATGAATAAACAAAAGCCCGAAATACAATCTTGTAAAATCAAATTCTCTTGCCATTTTCTATGAAATTGATGCTGATTATAATTTATGTCATGCATAAGTAGACTATGGAATGCTCTTCAAGACTCTTAGATTAGATTTTATGTAATCGAAAGTACAGACATTAAGCTGTTGTACACAAGGCAAAAATGCTCGAGTAAACATTGGGTATAGAATTTTCGAAACACTATACGACTGAAACAATGTTTTTCCCAATGTTCTAGTATTGTAAACAAATTAGGCACTACATAAGGAATGGCACCTCTGTTCTTCCAGGCATTATGGGCTTCCCAGCAAACAATTCAGCTAGGATGCAACCAGAACTCCACAAATCCACAGAAGCTCCATAATCTGAAGAACCAAGCAACAGCTCAAGAGGTCGGTACCAGAGAGTGACTACACGACTCGTTACAGGCTGCTTTTGATTGGTCCGGAAAAGAGTTGCCAATCCAAAATCTCCAATTTTGAGATTGCCATTGTTGTCGACTAACAAGTTAGGGCCTTTTATATCACGGTGTAGAACACCATGGCTGTGGCAATATTCAAGTCCACGAAGTAGTTGTTGCATGTAACATTTGATCTAGAGGAAGAAATTAAAAATGTAAGTCAGTCAAAGAAAGTCTATATCATCTTTATAGTTTAGTAAGAAACTACAGCAAGTAGAAAGTGGTGAATCACAATTACAGGCAATGCTTAAGAATGAAGACCTTATATTGAAGAAAGAGTTTTGATCTAAAATTAAATGTCCACATTCTCCCTTTTATATTCAAGACTATATAATGGTAAATGAGCAGATCTAAGGAATGAAGATAGAAACTCAAGCATCAATTGTGAGAAAACCTGGGAAGCTACATAAACCTACAAACTTTTGTTCTGCTGTCCAACTGATGCAGTAGCCTCTTAGAACAACTCCACCTTATCCATACTCTACCCAACTTGTTGGTCACATGAATAACATTTAATTCAACCAAGGAAGTATTAAACACAACAAGTGTGTACCTGAGATTCAGTGAACTTTATACTCGGAGTGGCAGCAAGGCCAGCAAGATCATGGTCCATATATTCAAACACAAGATACAGACTGTCAGAAACCCTTGAAGTTATCAAACCCTCCAGCTTCATGACATTTGGATGGTCAAGCTTTCGCAAGGTAATTATCTCCCTTGCCATGAATCGAACACTCTCGGAGTCCATATTATAATTTCAATTTTTATAAAAATATTTTTATAAAGTTAAAGAGGGAAAGAGAGAGTGCAAGGCTTGGACTGGAAATGGGTTCTAGCTTCTAAGTCCCACCGATTTAAGACCTGTTTATTTGAAATTTTCAAATTTTAAACCCATTTAACTAGTCTCATAAAAATATAAATGACCCATATATGATACATTTATGATTTAAATGGGTCATAATTAGTTTAAGACCCATTTTGACACCTCTATATATAATGCAAAACAAACAAATCACATGTGTAGCTACTAGTTATCATATTGTACACAATATTAATAGTTCATTTGTTTCGCAGAAAATGAATTATTTGAAAATTACTTTTTAAAAATAATCGTTTGTTGGCACATAAGTTTTAGCTATCACTTTAGGGTTTAATTGCATAAAAAGTTCAGGGATTAATTTTTAATTCCTAAAACGATTCAAATCATTAAAATTGCATAGCACATAGGCATTTGGAGCATTTGCATTAATAGGACTAGAATTTATAGTAAATATAAAAAATAGATTAATAAAAAAAAAAGGTCAGTTATAAAAATAAAAAAAATTTAGAAAAGACAGAGCCGGATTCGGGCCTGGTCGACCCGGCCCCTTATTTCTTTTCTCGGCTAGACCCGGCCCACCCCTTTTTCTCTTTCTTTTCCCTCGCGCAGGCTGGCCCATCTCCTGTACCCTCCAGCTCGGCCCGTGCGTTGGTCTTCTTCTTCCCTCACGTCGCGCAGACCTCTGCAACACAGCGACATACAGAAGAAAATTAGTAGGAACAGAGGCAGAGCAGGCCGCGGCACAATCCTAGGTTCGGGGGATCAGCCATCCACGGCAAACTGGCGGTGGCAACAGCCATGCACGCCTGCGGTGTTCTTTAAAAGAGAGAGAGGACGTTTAGCCAAAAGGATTGGGCCCACGTTCCTAACTCACCGCGGGTAGAATATGACGTTGGAGGGGCTCAGAATTGGGGTGGTTATGCCGACGTGGCCGAAGGGCGCAGAGCAGTTCGTCAAAGCTAAACTGCTGGTGGACGAATAGGGCATGGGAATCGGAGTAGGCGCAGGGTCGGAGAAGACACCGGAGGCAGCGGAGTTGACTCGTTGGCCGAGTCATTGAGCAGGGATCTGCCCCAAGAAGGTCGAGACAAGGAGATGAGAAGTGCGGCTCAGAACGCAATCAAAGGAGGGAGCTCGGATTTAGATTTCAGAGACTTTGTGAGGTGGGTACGCAAAACTTTCAAATTGGTACATAAATACATTTCATTAAATTGAATTAATACAAAAAAAATCATAAAACCGATACAAATATAACAAATAGAGAGTAATATTCCAACTTGATATACCAGTTAACCACTGATAGGAGATATATTACTCCGTAGTTGTGTCAGACCTCGCTAAGAAGTGATTTCATACCACAAGTCCTCAAGCCATCCTAGAGCACATTTCTTTTTTCACCTGTAAACGCCAGCAAAGGTGGGGCAAATTCTGTAGTTAGCGTGTTCACGTTCCATGTAGCGAAGCCAAGGACACTGTTGAGAGAAAACAAAATGATGATTATTTATGTGTGAATTCTTAGGAACAATAATTGACTCGGACTCCATGAAATATAACATATTTCATGTGAATTGCTCCAAACTAATCCAGTTTTTATTGACTCGCTTTTAGATTTGATTAAAATAAATATGCTAAAAGTTCTAAAACTTATTACAAATTTATAATTAAGTTTAAAACCTACAAAAAGAGAAATCAAGTCTTTAAATTTGTCAAATTAATGCAATGTAATCTCATTAACTCCGTCTATTTTTTGGTATTGGGAAAAACTAACGTGGTTTTTTGTTTTTTGTTTTTTCATTTTTATGTGGCGATGATGTGATTGAAGAAGCATAAGCCCAAAATAACACCGTTTTGGTCATAATATGATTTTGTAGTCGAAATTTTACATAAATTAAACTAAAAATTAGCTCAATTAAAAAAAAAGTTGAGAAACCCATTTTTCCTTTTTCTACTTAAAAGTGAGCTTATTTTTTTTTATTTTTTATAAATAAAATTTGTATTAAAAATTAAATTTGAATCAAACAACATCATTTTTGCCACACAATCACCATGTAGAAGAGAGAAAATAATATAAAAAAATCCGTGTTAGTATTTTCCATTAACAAAGTTGAAGGGAGTTAACGAAAGTACTTTTTTTTTTTTGGTCGAAATAGCCAAAGTATTTTATTATACTAATTTGACAAGTTTTAAAAGTTGATTGCATTTCTTTCTAATTTTATGAATGTAATAGCACTTTCGTAACAAATTTAAAGGCTTCTAATATACTTATCCTATAGTGAGTACTTTTGCTTATAACCCGTTGTAAAATCTTCTTTTGCTATTCAAATCTACAAAGCCATCTTGTTCTTTCTTTACAAATGAGACAGAATAGAACAGGAGATACCATGAACTTTTCCATTCTTGCACGGCATTTTGACTTGCATGCTTCTCAAGGTCCTGGATTAAGATTTAATTAAAAGCATAAGCAGAAACATACTATAAAATTTAAAACATCATGGGCACTGACTAAAGAACTACAGAGACAATATTACCAGGCTCACAAATTGCCATCGGTGGACCCACATAAATTGGTACAAGAACATATGAAGTAATAATCCTAGAAATATGTAAATGGTGTGGGTGTCCCCACTAATATGGAGAAGTTGCTTCAGCGTGCTACTGCATATTTCTTAGACCGCCATATGGACATCACTAAGCTATCTGATTTTGGAATTGAGAACATCGAGCAACTAAAATGCTACATAATTGGGGAGCGTAATGAGATTAGGGTTATTCTTGACGGAATTGACATGTACAACGAAGTATATAGAAGTGAAAATGAATTGGAAACATGGGAGGATGATAGACGGTTTCCCAAATCACTTGAGTATCTCTACATATGCCGTATGAAGAGTTTGAGGCCCATTTATGGGAGGTCACTGCATCGAGAAAGTTTCTGTCATCTTAAATGTTTGTCTTTAGTCACGTGTCCTCAGTTGATTATCATATTCACACTCTCACGCCCTGCAATGAGGCAGGGCAAAAGTTTGAGAATGAGTGTTAGAGTAGGATTAGCGTAGGACTGACTAAAAAAAAAAAAAAAAACACATCGATAATCTTTTTTCCAAAAATTCCATTTTTTTTGTATATGCTTGTTAACCCCAGGGAGTGTGATATTGCAAGCCTTTATCACAGCAACTTCCTACCAACTATTCAAAAACCAAAAGGGTTAGGGTTAACTTAAATTTCACTAACGCTAGGTCAACCCCTTGTCTCCAAAGGGATCTCGAATCGAGCATGATGGTTCTCAATACTATGGGCCTGAAAATAGTAAACAACAATGAGAGAGATAAAATAATGACGAGTCAACAACTTAAGTCTCGATTAGGACGCTAATTCCTTTCAAATACAGCCCTAAACATGCAGCATCACAAATCCTTATCTCGCCTTAGCACAAACTTGCATGTTAGTAATTCATACATGTTAATATCAATGCATCAAGTATAACCAATAATCAGAACACATTCATAATATCTCATGCATAATGTCATCACACGTGTTCCAATTATTACGGCCCATCAGATCACGGCCAACACACAAATCAGCAGTCTTCTGGTATAATCAAGTATCGTCCTACCCCATCGGGTTCGGCATCATCCCGTATACTCATACGCATTAGCATAGCATTCCATTAAGAGCATCAGTTCGGCTTCTATCGCAACTCAGAATTTGAACCCCCGCCAAGCATCCGATAAAAATCAGGTATCGTCTTGCATATTCATATGCATCAAAATTTCGGCTTTAAAGATAAAAGAAAAATAATAATATATTTTGGGGTTAATATGCTACATTACGAGGGTTTTGAGGGAAGAGGGTATGAGAAGTGATGGGTTTTAGGGAAAATCTTGAGAAAATCATCTCTCTCTCTCACACCATTTCCTCAGCTGAGCAACCCCCTTTTCCTTTCTTTTCTCCCCCTCTCTCTCTCTCTCTCTCTCTTCTTTCCCTCACGCTACTTTCTCTTCCCCCTTTGCTGCGAACCCGCCTATCCTCCTCTCTCTATCTTCTCCTCCCCATTTCCTTCCCCTACGTTTTCATTCCTCCCTCATTTTGGCCAAAGCACCCCAGCCCCACATCTCCCCTTCTTTTGCTTCCATTTTTATCATTATCTTCTCAATATTTCTTCTCCTTGCCAACCCTTTAGCCGCCATTCTTCACCGCCTCCACGTTCCATCACCCGTCCATGCCACACTTGCCACCACTCGTAACCCTCAAACCGCAAGCCATAGCCACCATCACCATCTCCAACTTCACCTCAAACCGCCATCGCCACCACCACTACCGGACCACCACCAAACCCTCAAGCAAGCAACCTGTGAGCTTAAGGAGCCGCCGTTGAGTCTCCAATCAAGTCATGAGCATCGCGTCCTCGTAGCTGTCACGTCGTCATCGCCAAAAAAACCCGTGAGTTAACTCCCAATCCTTGATTAAGTAGTTAATTACGTTTAAAGGTTAAGTTAGTTTAAGGTTAATAGCAATTAGTGTTAGTTAATTTTAGCTTGGTCTTAATTGTAATTAAATTTAAGTGCGATTAGTTTAAATAATTACTATTAGATTAGTGGGTTAATACCCTAAAAAAACTTTGAACTGGTACACCTGTGATAATATTACCCCAAACTAATTTTTTAATCACCAAAAATCCCAAACCGGTACACTTTTGAAAAATTTACACTCTGTTAGTTTCCGTTAAATAAAACTATCAAATTATTAAGTTAAATGACATGTGACATTTGACTAGTATACCAATTTGGGATTTTACTCTTCGTTTGTCACAGTTTATAATTTTTGTGATTTTTTTGTAGAATTAATCCAATTTAATGGGAGTTATATTTGTCATAAATGTACCAATTTGGGGTTTTTAGCGGTCGAATAAATTAGTTTGGAATAAATTTATCATAAATATATCAGTTTGTGATTTTTTTTTTATGATTGGTCAGGGTAAATTTGTCACAAGTGTACTAATTTTGGGTTTTTCATAGTCAAAAAATAGTTTGGGGTAAATTTGTCATACATGTATCAGTTTGAGGTTTTTCAGAGTATTAACCATATTGTGATTTATTTGATTAATTGTGCTTTATATTTATTTAATCATAATTTTTTTAATTAACGGTGATTAGTTTTAATTAATTATAGTTAGGTTAATTAATCAAGTTTATCCTAATTAATTGTAATTATTAATTACGCTTAGCCTAATTAATCGGGATTATCTTAATTAATTATGATTAGTGTAATTAACGATGGATTAACTGTTAAGTAAAATTTTATACTTGTTTTTTTGGATGAGATTGTGCCTAATTCCGATTGTTCGAGCTTGTGATGCTATGTTATTGATTGCTTAGTTATAAGTTTTATTATTTCAAAAAAAAAGTTTTATGTGCAAGAAAATAGAGAATTTTGAGGTGTCAGGTTTGGATGCCAAATTAACCGTGGGGTTTTAAAATGAAAGTGTGCTAAGTTTGATGGGTTGATTTCGAACACGTAATTAAATACAAATATTTTACTAGAATTTTAATTGTGAGAAATTGCCAAAGTTGATTATTTCAAAACGAACTATTTTGTTCTAGGCTAATTAATGATAACAAAAATTGGCTTGATTGATTGTATACTTGATTGGTTATTTAATCGAACCGTCATCCAATGGGAGTTTGGGGACGATACTCGATGTTCATTGGATGCCCAGCAAGGGTCCGGATGCCGAGTCGCGGTTAAGGCCAAACCAATACTCCTTTCTAGAATGTCGTCTAGGAGGGGGTCTAGATGATGACGTGCTTGATGGGGCAGGATGATGCATGGATATGTCGGAAGACCACCGACTTGTGTGTTGGCCGTGGCCTAAAGGGTTGATATAATTGGAACACGTATGTTTGACAGTGTGCCTGGTTATTGTAAATTGTGTTCTAATTATTATTTATGCTTGTTGTATTGAGATTGCCATATTTGATGTACTAATGTGTAGTAGTGTGCTAAAGCGAGGTAAGTTCGTATAGCGTGTGTGTTTAGGTTGCCTCTGATACAAATTCGCGTCATAATCAAGGCTTAAGCTGTTGACTCTTTGAGTTTTTATCTCATCCTGTTTAGGTTGACCTTGACCCTGTTGATTTTTGAAATAGTTAGTAAGAAGTTGTTGTGGTAAAGGTTTGTAAAACTATACTTTATGAGATTAACAAGTTTATAAATAAAAGGAATGCTTTTGAAAAAGTTGGTTGAAATGTTCTTATTATCCCGATTTGATGATTGATTGGTGTTTATAATACGTTCTGCTTGCATTTAATCTAAACAATAAAAAGAATGGGTCAACGACGCGTCCTAGGATGTCGTAATTAATTGACCACTATGAGATGTTTGCGCACTTGGGATTCGGGGCATGACATCCATTGCCTATTATGCACAATTGATGCTCCATTTTGTATGTGAAAAGCATCGATGGTGCTGGTTTTATGATATAGAACGCAAGCTTGCGACATGATCCAAATATTATCTTCTGCTAGTCAACAACGCTAACTTTATTACAATTATTGTTTTTGGCAATACTGCTAATTGGCTAAAAAACTAAGACAAAGAAAAGATAGAGAAAAAACAAAGCATTGCTAATTTCATGCACAGATTGCTCCAAACTTGGGCAAAAGTATACCAGAAGCGCCAAAAATTATGTACGACGCTCACTTTAATGCTAAAAGTTTTTGCCGACTCACTTAAATTTAAATCGGAGAAAAAACAATCACTTGGGTCACCCTGGGCTTGGCCGAGTGAGGGCTCATAGGCCTTTGCCATCGGTCGGCCGAGGTTGCCAAGCCCTGCCTCTGGCCCCAAACTAGGGCTTAGCGAACCCGGCCGACCCTCCGCCCACCTTCCCGGCAACCGGGGGGGGGGGGGGGGGGGGGGGGGGGGGGGGGCGGTGACGACAAGGGCTAAGCCCTCAGCCACCGCCTACTATTCATCTTCCCCCTCCCTTCCCTTTTATTTTTTATAAATATGGTTTTAAATTTAATTTAATTAATTTTTATATTAAAATTTGAATTGTACAAAAACGATGTCATTTTTATGTTTATTTGCTAAGCTAGCCTTCCAACAAGCCACATAAGTCAGAAAAATTAATAAAAAATTGCCACGTAGAATTTCCAGCGGGGTTTGTTGGATATGGCACTCAAGTGTCCTACTTTTCAAAAAAAGTTGTACTTAAGTACCACTTTCCTAACTTTTGTAACTTAAGTGTCTATCCCATTGTGCCAAGTTTTGGCACTTGAGATGTTCTTTTGCCCCATAATAAATTATCACAAAATAATTTTTTGATCACCAGAAAACTCTAAATTGATATATATGTAACAAATTTACTCTTTGTTGGTTTCTATTAAATTGAATTAATGTCATGAAAAATCACAAACTAATACACATATAACAAACAGAGGTTATGGTACGTCCATCAATTATGACATATCATCCGACTCAACAATTTAACTATAAAATTTAACGGAAACTAATGGATAGTAAATTTGTTAGAGGTGTATCAATTTTGGATTTTTAGTAGTCAAAAAATTAATTTGAGATAAATTTGTACGAGTGTACCGATTTGAAGTTTTTCATGGTATTAACTCTATTTAAAAATATTTCCGAGTTTTCCTAGTCTTAACAAATAGTGAAGTAATTCAAGAATAACGTCAAGGTTAGTGGTTAGCTATAATTAGCAGATTAGAAGATAGATTATATAGATAAATGTGAAGTACAAATCAAAACTAATCATATAAATGATCAATTAATAAAAGTCACAAGGAATAAATGGTGTAGGCAAAAAACAAGAAGTGGCCCAAATGCCAAAACTTGGCACGAAATGACACTTAAGTGCCAAAAGTTAAAAAAAAAAGTGACACCTAAGTGTCAAAATTGGAGAAAAATGGATCATTTAAGTGTCAATCCAGCAAAAATCCGACCAAAATGCTGACATAGTGATTTTCTGGCAAAATCAGTGCAAAATGGCGTCGTTTTGCATACTGACGTGGCTAGACGATATAAAAACGACGTCGTTTTGGTGCTACCGTGGTAAAAAATAATATAAAAATTAATTAAATTAAATTTAAAACGAAATTTATTTAAAACATTTAAAAATACAAATACAAATACAAATATATTTTTCTTTTTTAAAAGGAGGCGACTGAGGGCTGAGCCCTCGCTGCCACCGTCGAGAAAGGCCGGCGATGGAAAGGGAAGGGTCAGCTGGGGTCGCTAGGCCCTGGCCAAGGGCTGCCGACCCCCGCCTGCCGACCCTCACCGGATCTAGGCGAGGGCCGCGACCCTCACCTAGATTGTGGGCGAGGCTCACGGGGTCTTGTCTCTGGTCGGCCAGGGTCGCCGACCCTTGGCCAGGGCCCGGCGACCCCGGTTAACCCTCACCCCTCCATCACGGCCCTTCCCAACGGCGGTGAGGAGGAGGCGGCGGCAAGGGCTCAGCCCTCAACCACCCATTCCCTTTATTTATTTATTTATTTTTTTAAAAAAAATTAAATTTTTTAATATTAATATTTTAAATTTTAAATTTTTTAAATAAATTTAGTTTTAAATTTAAATTTATTAATTTTTTACTATGTCAGCATCAAAATGATGTTGTTTTGCACTTATTTCGCTGGAAATCATCACGTTAGCATTTTTGCCGGATTGGCACTTAAGTGATCCATTTTGCTCCAATTTTAGCACTTAAGTAGCACTTTCCTAACTTTTGGCACTTAAGTGTCTTTTCATATCAAGTTTTAGCACTTCAGATATTTGGATTCGAGTTAAGTCGAGTCGAGGCAAGGATTCATTTTTCCACAAACCATTTAAACACTTTTATCCTCATTAACTTCTCATTGGTATAAAAAAAAAATCGTTTCTTTTTTACTCTGCCATAGGAATATATAAAAGAAAAATTTGTCTTTTCGTTACCCTTTTTACTTTTCACGGTCTTATATGGAATCTCTATTTTTACTTTTGAATATGGCTTTCCTTAGCGAGCATGGCTTTCCTTAGCGAGCATGGCAAATCATCCGTATTTATGTTTTATGCTTTGAGAAAACTTGACGTTGTAGCATTTTTGTCCGTGACACATATAAATTGTGATATCCTTCTTCTACAAATTTCATATTTTATCTTTCATAAGTTTTTTTAAATATGGATGACCTTCTAAGTTTCGACAACTTTTACAGTAATCGGGCTTCTTATTCTCATTGCTAGTTTTGTGCATCTCCAATAATGAAATTAGCTGTAGGAATAAGAGTACCAAATAAATTGAAGCCAAGATCCCTAATTGTACGCTGACTTTCCAATCGAACAACATACATGTCCATTTTCGTTAATAATAAAATATTTTTTGTAAATTTATTTCACGGACGATACAAGTCATTATTATCAGAGAATTGATTTTTCATGAAATCAACACACGCCAGATGATTCGTTGAGATTTGTGGTTTGGTGAAAAATGGTGGGGGTAGAGAGGAGATGATGAAGACAAACCCGAGTCAAAAAGCCTTTTTATACATATTTATATTCCGCCATCTTCATGCATGTACGTACAGTTAAAATTTGCTTTACATGTTTTGAAATGAGCAGAACGTGAATGAAGATTCGGTTTTGATTGGAGGATTCCAAGATGGTCTTGTACTTGAAAAATAAGGGAATTTACTAAACGGGTCCTCGTAATAATGTCTAAATACAATTTCGACCTGTGTATTGTGTTTCATGCATATTTAGCCCCCCGACCTATCTCCGGTGGAAATATACTTTTGGTCCTCGTACATCCAAGAACATTCACTAGCAGTCGTCGTGCATTATTTTAGGAACACAAGTTTCTAACAAAAACTCAATATCTTTCATCACATCTCCATTGAAGGTCTCATGAAGATGTTAATTAGATCAACTAGTAAGTCGTATTATAAGCCTTTAACATGGTATTAGAGTTAGGAGATCCCAATCAAATTGTGAGTGCATTAGGTGCACGTTGCTCCCTTTTCTTTTCAAGTTTTTCTGTCTGATGAATACAAAATTAAATGCCTTAAAGGCTATGTGAACTCATGATCTATGTGTGATTAAATTTGAGTATGTCGATGGTTATATCACACGGCGTTGTAAGAACGACCTCAGCATCGACTCGATGAGTTTGCTAGTCTTTTCCAGAGGCAACAAGTTGAACTCCGTGGTGCCCAAGTGGATAGATATAGCCTCAAGGCTCAATCTCCGAGACCTTACGCTCGGCCGCATCATCGACTATCCCGATAGAAGCCGGTACAATCAAAAATGCCCCGACTTGGTCTCTAACACCATCTCTGTCCTCCACGTGAGCCATCTCTCAATGCAGGGCATCAAGATGAAGCTGTCTCACTTAGAAGAATTGGTCCTACACAAAGCCCACGGGAATGATTACATCTTGAACGAGCTAATGCTAAGTTGCCCCACACTCCGACTTGTGGAGCTGATTGGCTGCTCCCATTCTAGGGATCTCCTCATCTGCGGATCGAAGCCTGAGACTTTTGAGGCGTCAGCCGTGCTTCACAATGACAGCTTTTCGATTTCGATTTCAACCCCGAACCTCGTCTCCTTCAGCTACACATCGATATTCATCACGGCCTTCTTGTATGGGCAGTTGTCAAATCTCCAAGTACATGATGCTCGAAACCTGAGGGAGCTTGCGCTGGATTTGTGCGTGCTCGCAATCAAGACAATCAGAGAAGTCATCTCACGGCTTCATCTCCTAGAGACCTTGAGGCTCAAGGGGAGCCGGTACACCAAGCGCATCAGGATAACTCACAAGAATCTCAAGCACCTCGCCTTGACTAAATTCGACTCCCTGATAAGAGTAAAGACCCAAACTCCTAATTTGGTGTCGTTCCAATACAATGGCCCCAACATCATAGTCATAGGTCCACGAGATTCAACAAGATTGGCCAATGCCAGATTGGAGGTGGATTTCAGAGTCCACAACAAGAGGAGGAGTTATCTCAAGGCGGCTAGGTTCTTGAGATATTTTGGCCGTTGTGACTCGCTAACACTAGTCTGTAACGAAGTTGAGGTAAGTAAAATTTTTCCAAATCGGTATTTTGTATTGAGTATTTGCATGCTAATGTGAATTGAGCATTGAATTTGCTATTCTTCTTTCTTATATACGTAGGCATTGGTTCTTCCAAAAGAAATCAGAAGTGAAGTGCTTCCTCCATTGTGGAATGTCAAACATCTGAGACTTTAGATCCTATTCAACACTTATGGAGATATTGATACTAGTTCTCAACTGGCGGAAAGCTTGAGGTGGATGTGTCCTAATTTAGAGATGTTGGTTGTTAGCTCCAAACCCTCCCACAAGAAGATGCTGCCGGCCATCAGTTCCGGACCCCGCAGAGACAAATACTCAAGAGCGATTAGGAAAAAGGGTGGCTTGGAACATTAGAAACGTGAATATATGAAGAGAATATAGAGAAGAAAACAATGGAGATATTTTTTACGTGCAAAGCCTTGATTAGGTCTCAATTAAATAGTTAGATCTTAATATTAGATTTACTTTAGGGTCTCTTAATTGATATTTATGTAGTTTGGAGATGTTAGTGAGTACTTGATTATAGTTTAGTTTTGGTAGATTGCTATTTTAGACAAGAACTGGATTCAATTTGATTGTAGCTCATGGGGTTGCTACCTCGGGGCTTGATTATATTTTCTGTCTAATTTTCTTGTTCATCTTTCATTTCATTTTTTTTTCATTTTCATTATTCTTTTTCTCTTTCTTTCATGCATCTTTTATTACTATTACTTTATTTATTGTTTTTATTTTATCTTTTTATGATTCATATTTTTTTTTTATCTTTTTATAAAAGTTTATATTTTTGCAAATTGTGCAAATACCTAAAAGGCCAAAAAATTCGAGTGTCAATAATGACCAATTGCGCGTTCTGTTTCAGTAGGTATATCTTACTTTACCTAGATGTGTAAGAAAATATTACTAACAAAACAGTATGTGCAATACGATAGGAGTAAAAGCCCTAACCGTCATGGGTATCATTCTGTTGTCTATCTAGTTGCTCGGATCTAACCATCTTTACTTACTCCGACCATCTTATCTTTTCAATTTTAAAAGACCCAATACTGTACTCTCTTCATTCTTGTCTTTTAATTGTAGTTTCTCATTCGTTGCTGCTCCTGCGAGAGTTGATGCACTCAAAGAAATCGCTAGAGTGGCGACCCACACCATACTGGCCACGTGTGGCTTGGAGCGGCCCAAGTCTGTCATCTCCAGCTCCGTGTGTCGTCGCACCGATGACGTTCCTGCAGAGAGTGCTTCAATGCCTACGTAAAGACCGTCGTCGAAACCCTTCTACTCAAGAGGCCGTGTAGGAGCTAATTAAAGTACATTCTTTTTTCCATTACCTCTGCGGCATCCGCATTCAAAGAAATAGCTATGGTTTTTGAAGGGAGTCGCCAAGTTGCTGCCACTGTTGGTGGAGGGGCGCGTGTTGGGACATCGAGGGTGCTGCGATCTGAGCTTTTGGACAGGGCGGATTAGTCCGCCGAGTGAGGCACGTTAAAGGAATTATATAGTTGTTTTAAGCAAAAGATTAAACGGTCGATGTGGCGTGTGTGACCAATTAAGATTTGCTCGTGACATGCATCTGGATCAATTTCATTGCTAAATTTTGAGAGTATCTTCTGCTTTAAAATGTGTTGGATGAAATCTCTTAAAGTATTTTGAAGTTGACAAAACATTTTTATCAGTCTAGTCTGAAGATTTACAGACTCTTTTGACAAAGTCTGAAGATCAAAGTCTGAAGATCAAAGTCTGAAGCTAGCAAGACTCAAGACTTATATTTCAAAGTCTACTCACATGGACAGTTTCCAAGACGACGTTTATTTTGATCTTATATGATCTTTATTCTAACAACTAGTGGATATCTTTCTACTAGATTCTGCACTAAACGATCTTAGTTTTATATGGAATTTGTTTAGATTCTTTGACGACTTCGCAACTTATATTTGGAAGGATCTACTTATGGAAACCGAGATCCTGATTGTATGGGCGAGCAAGATTGATGGGCTATCAACACTTACCTTAAAGAGCTCGAGATCTCTCTAATTGATTCTGTCCAATGGGTTGATTGGAAGAACTTCTTTGGAAGGTGCCAACGGTATTGAAGGCATGAAGAAGTATATAAGAGAGATGCTCTAGTTGTTGAAGGGTGCGGATAGAAGAATTCCAAAGTCTGAATCTCCTTTTCTATTTTGCGATATCATTCTTTGAGCGTTACATGTAATCAAAAGAGAGATCATATTGTAGACCTTGAGGAAGTGTAGTAGAGTAATCTACACTGTGGACTCAAGAGCGTGAGACTGTAATCACTCTTATTGATTCTTAGTGAAATCCAGCCAAAAGGGCTGTCCGTGCGGGAGAGTGGACGTAGGCTTGATCTAAGCCGAACCACTATAAATCTCGAGTCTTGATTCTCTATCCCTAATCCTTTATATTGTTAATTGTTTTCATTTGCTGCAATCGTTGATTTTAAATTACTTATATCTCATTCGGTTTAGATTGTTAAAATCGCTTTAAACACCTATTCACCCCTCTATGTGCTAATTCTAGTTCTAACAATTGGTATCAGAGCTTGTGTACTTGTTTATAAGAAGTGTCTTTACTTCTAAGTAAAAGATCTATGGCTAGTATGCTGCCTACAGGGTTGGTTGAAGGTCAAAGCAATACCAGACCTCCATACTTTGATGGAAAAGATTACAGCATATGGAAAAATAAGATGAAGGCAAATGGGAAGTGGTTGATAAAAGGAATCATTCCTACTGCTGCATCAGACTCAGAGAGAGGAAAAGAACCTGTTGTTCCTACTCTTTTGAGTCAAGACGAAATCACCAAGAGACAGACTCTCGACGCCAAAGCTATTTACTCTTTATATTGTGCTTTATCCCCTACTGAATATAATAGAATATCTTCTTGTGATACAGCAAAAGAAGTATGGGATAGGCTTCACATTACCTATGAAGGAACTGATCGTGTGAAAGAAACAATGATCAACATTCTCTTGGGACAATATGAAGTCTTTAAGATGAGATCAGGAGAATCAATTACTGACATGTTTAGTCGCTTTACTGAAATTGTGAATGGTCTTGAATATCAGGGACATCCAATCTCAAGATATATGAAGGTCAACAAACTTCTTCGAGGACTCTCAAAAGACTGGAATTATATAAAAACCTCAATAAGAGAGACACAGAGGATTGCTCCACTTTCTGTAGATGAATTGGTTGGGACTCTTCAATCCTATGAAGTAGAACAGACCAACGAAGAGGAAGACTCAAAAGGTAAGAAATCTATTGCCTTAAAGTCTAATGACTATTCTGATATTACAGACTCTGAAGAAGATCTAGATGATGAAGAACTGGCACTTATGATAAAGAGATTTAGAAAGTTGAACATAAAATGAAGGAAATTCAATTGGAAGAAACAAAATTCTCAAAGGTTTCAAAACAGGTCAACAGAGGAAGATGATACGAATAAAGAAGTGACTTGCTTTGAATGCAAGAAAAAGGGACACATCAGACCTAACTGTCCTCTGTTAAAGAAAAGAAAAGGGAAGACTGAGAAAAACAGGAAGGCACTCAAAGCAGAGACTTGGAGTGATACTGAATGTGAAGATAGTGACAATGATTATGCCAATATTTGTTTAATGGCAAAATCAGACTCAGACTCAGACCTTGATTCAGACACAGACTCAGACAGCGAACTCGAGATTAGTAACTTGAAAATTCCTGTTAAAGTTTCTAAATACATTGATGAACTTTGTCTTAGTCTAAAAACCTCTCTTAAGAGGATCTACGAATTGAAAAGGAAAAATTCTACATTGAAACAACAGGATAAACTTATGAAAGAAAAGTTTGAAAAACTGGAAAAAGATTTTGCTGTTGTGAAAGAAAACTCAGACAGTATTTCAAATGAAAATAATATTTTGAAAAATGATATCACTAACATATCAAAGAGATTTTCAAATGGTTCTGAAAAGCTGGATAAGATTCTTTCGATACAAAGACCATATTTTGACAAGTTAGGTCTTGGTATGACTTCTGAAACTATTCCACTGATTGATTTTCCGAAGGTAAAAGAAAGAATTAAACAAAGACCAACTAGAACTGTTTACAAGAATCATTTCCAGAAAGTCTTTGTAAAACCTGTTGGTAGAAATGCTCTGAGATGTTCCAAGTGTAATAGCTTAGAACACTTTGAGAAAGAATGTCCTTTGGTTTGGAGACCTGTTTAAAAGAGCCGGGCTAAGACTGTCTATTGTTCTAACACTTCTGGACCCAAGATGGTATGGGTACCAAAAAGAGCTTGTTTTCTGCTAATTGCAGGTTACTATAAAAAAGAAGATAAAATGGTATCTTGATAGTGGCTGCTCAAGACATATGACAGGAGACTCAAGCTGCTTCATAAAACTTATCCAGATAGACGGAGGAAAAGTTTCTTTTAGTGGTAACAACAAAGGAAAGATTACTGGTCGAGGAACAGTGAAGATTGGAAGTTTGTCTATCAATAATGTTTCATTAGTTGAAGGATTAAATTACAACCTGCTTAGCATAAGTCAGTTGTGTGATTCTGGTTTCAAGATCAACTTTCAGAAAGAAACGTGCTCTGGAATCAGTAAAGACCTTACTCAATCTTTAACTGGTCGAAGACATGGAAATATCTATCTTCTGGATGTGAATCAAGAAAGATCACAGTGCTTAATATCAATACAAGATGAAGCAAATCTATGGCACAAAAAGCTAGGCCATATCAACATGAAGCAAATCAACAAGATCTCTACAAAGAAACTTGTTCGAGGATTGCCTATTCTGAATTATTCAAAGTCCGATCTATGTACACCATGCGTACTGGGTAAACAGGTTAGAAACTCTTACAAATCAATAAATAGAGTTTCCACTAATCATGTATTGCAGCTTTTGCATATGGATTTGTTTGGACCTACCAGAACGAAAAGCATTGGTGGTAAAAGGTTCTGTCTGGTAATAGTGGATGACTATTCACGATTCACTTGGGTCTACTTTCTTACAAGTAAGTCAGAGACTTTCTCTCTCTTTTCAAAATTTGCTAAAAAGGTGCAGAATGAGAAAGGTCACACTATTACAAGCATTCGTACAGACCATGGAGGTGAGTTTGAAAATCAAGACTTTGCTAATTTATGTGATGAATTTGGTTTTCAACACAAATTTTCTTCTCCATGTACACCAGAACAGAATGGGGTTGTGGAAAGGAAGAATAGATCTTTACAAGAAATGGCAAGAACACTTTTAATTGGAAATCAAGTTTCTTCAAGGTTTTGGGCAGAAGCTGTTTCAACTGCTTGCTATATTATAAACCGAGTGTTTTTAAGACCAATTCTTGAGAAAACTCCTTATGAAATTTTTAAAGGGAAGAAACCAATAGTTTCTTATTTTCAAATATTTGGTTGCAAATGTTTTATTCTAAAGAATGCAAATGATCGTGTTGGTAAGTTTGAAGAAAAATCAGATGAAGGATTCTTTCTTGGATACTCTACTTCAAGCAAAGCTTTTAGAGTGTTCAACAAAAAGACTCAGACTGTGGAAGAATCAATGAATGTCAAATTTCAAGACTCTCCACAAGTTCAGCAGATACAGACTGAAGATTCAGAATCTGCTCCAGACATTGCTAGATCTAACTCCACTGAAGCAGTTGCTAAATCAAAATCAGTACAACAAGCTACTGATGAAGAACCTACTCAAGAAGAAGATCAACAATCTATCAGACTGAACAGTAACTGGAAGCACAAGTCTAGTCATCCTGAAGAACTCATTATTGGAAACATTAATGAGGGAATTCGAACAAGATCCAAAAGGCGAGAAGAGTCTAGTGTTGTTGCTCTTATTTCTGAAATAGAACCCAAAAATATTGAAGAAGCTTTAGCTGATGAAAGCTGGATTGAAGCAATGCAAGAAGAGCTCAGACAATTCAGTATTAACGACGTATGGGAATTAACTCCCAAACCAAAAGGTAAATCAGTTATTGGAGCTAAATGGGTTTTCAGGAACAAAGTTGATGAAAAAGGCAAAGTAACGAGAAACAAAGCAAGACTCGTAGCTAAAGGATACACGCAAGAAGAAGGGATAGACTATGATGAGACTTACGCCCCAGTAGCAAGGTTAGAGGCAATTAGATTACTACTTGCTTTTGCTTGCTATAAGAATTTCAGGTTGTTTCAAATGGATGTCAAAAGTGCATTCCTGAATGGATTTATTCAAGAAGAAGTCTATGTAGAACAACCTCCTGGTTTTGAAGATTCAAAGAAACCAGACTCTGTATTCAGACTGAAGAAAGCTTTATATGGACTGAAACAAGCTCCTCGAGCTTGGTATGAAAGGCTAAGTAATTTCTTAATTCATAGTGGCTTTTCTAAAGGAAAGGTAGACACTACTTTGTTCATTAAAAAGGAAGGTAAAAGTTTTCTACTTGTTCAGATTTATGTTGATGACATCATATTTGGATCATCTAATGAGACTTTGTGCAAGAAATTTTCTAAGTCTATGCAGGATGAATTCGAGATGAGCATGATGGGTGAACTATCCTTTTTCCTTGGTCTACAAGTCAAACAACTAAATGAGGGAATATTCATTCATCAAGAGAAATATGCAAAAGAACTTGTTAAAAAGTTCGGTCTGGAAAATTGCAAAAAGACTGACATACCAATGTCAAGTTCCTTGAAGATAGACAAAGATGAAGCAGGGAAGAAAATTGACCAAAAGTTATACAGGAGTATCATTGGCTCACTTCTTTATCTTACTGCATCTAGACCTGACATATTATTTAGTGTTTGCATATGTGCTAGGTTTCAATCTGACCCTAGAGAATCTCACTTAAGTGTTGTTAAACGTATTATTAAATATATTGCTACTACTGCTAAGATCGGTCTTTGGTATCCCAAAGAAGGAGACTTTACACTTCTTGGCTATTCAGACGCAGATCTTGCAGGTTGTAGAGTTGAAAGAAAAAGCACTTCAGGTACTTGTCAATTGCTTGGAAACATGGCAGTATCCTGGTTTTCGAGGAAACAAAGTACTGTGGCTCTTTCAACAGCTGAAGCAGAATACGTTGCTCTTGGAAATTGCTGTTCTCAAATATTGTGGATAAAACAACAACTACAAGACTTTGGCATTGAAGACTCTTGCACAGAAATTAGATGTGACAACACCAGTGCAATCAATCTTACAAAGAATCCTATCCTACATTCAAGAGCAAAACATATTGAGATTCAACATCACTTTATAAGAGATCATGTTCAGAACAAAGAAGTCTTGATACAATTCATAGACTCAAAGAATCAACTGGCAGACATCTTCACAAAGCCACTTGAGAAAAGCTTGTTTGAGTCTATTCGCTCAATACTCAATATATTATCTCTTGAAGAATGCTGAAGCTCAGACTCAGTAACTAAAGTCTGACAGAGTATCAGACTCAAAGGTTAAAAGATTGAGAATACGAATCGACACGACTGTAAGTTCATTTACTTAAACTGTCTTATTGATAAGGTAAGATTATATGTCTATTTTAAGTCGGTTATTTTTAAAGAGAGTGGTTATCGTTTTATTAAGACAATTATTTTTTCAAAAAGGAAAATTCAAGATTTTCAAAAGATACGACGCTTGGTTTATCCCCCATACCTGTTATCCTTATACACCTCTTCTCCTTCGTTTTCACTTTACTCAAAAACCCTAGATCAAAAGCTTTTCACTGCTCTGTATTTTTCTCTCCAAAACTTCTTCGTTTCAAAGTTCTCAACTTTCTTGCGACACAAGTGAGAAAGTCTCTCCAATGAAAAGCACAATGTCGTATCAGAGGAAGTCATCCAGAATAGCAAACAGGGGACCACAGGGATCTGGTGAGGGGCCTACGCACTTTGATCTCACTGAGGAAAGCGACATTCCTACTAAGCAAACTCCTCAACAATCTCAACAGCGGTCATCCCCAACTAGACCTCAAGAACAAGGCCCTCAAGATGCAGAAACGATTTATGAAGATATCGAACCAGTAAGAACTCTTAAGCCTGCCTTTGTTTAAAAGCTTTACTCTGCGTTAAAGGAAGGTGGTTCTGCTATGTCTTTCGTGGATGAGTTTCTGAAAGAGAAGGGTTATAGAAACGAGACACACTTTCTTACTGTTATGGAAAGGTTTGGAGTTGTGCCTGAGGGAACGACTGCAAGAGCATTTGCAAATTTCCCTAGTGACCCTAGGTTTAGTAGTATGAATCAGCCTAAGGGAAAGGATGATGATGAAAAGATGTTCATACACTTTAAACCATGGATGGGTGTGGCTGCAAACCTTCGAGGGAAGAAGGATGAATTGTTCTGCTCAGACGGACACAGGAAGAAGGATGAATTGTTCCGCTCAGACGGACACAGGAAGAAGTATGAAAAATTGCTGAAGCGTGGGGTGATGAACCCACGAACTGTGGATTTCGATTTTCTGGACTTGTTGAGCATAAATCTGCAAGAGAAATTCGAAAAACTCCAACTTTATCAGTTCTACACAGACTGTGACACGGCACATTCTGAATTGACGGCTTATTTCTACTCCAATATCAGTTTCATTGATGCAAACAGCTTTACTTTTAGCGTGAGGGATAAAGAGTATGTCATTGATAAAGACATTTTGGCTGATGTGCTTGGTGTGGAAAGAGGGGCTTTCCAATCAATCGGCGTGTCTGTAAGCCATGCTACTCTTGAACTAGCAAGGGACAGAATTGCAGAAGGAAGACTCTCTTACTCCAGAATGAATGCAACAAATACTTTGCTGCACAAGATTGTAATCAACTGTCTAAGACCCAAATCGACATCCAAGACAGATGTATCAATTTCTGAAGCTAAGTTGATGTTTGCCATCAAGACTGGTGTAAACTTCTCTTTGCCGCATACCATCATATTTCACATGTATAGATGCATGGTAAAGGACAAAGGAAAGCTTCCTTATGCTGCTCTCATTACTCGTCTCTTCAGACATCTAAACATTCAACCTCCTCATATTCTCACAGTGAAGACTATTGATAAAATGGTCATCGGGCTGAGGATGATTACCAAGATGCGTTTGAAAGAGCTTAGCAAGAAGCTGGAGCAATTCAAGGAAAAGACTTCTATCAAGCTCAGACCAGACTCATCAGCAGCCAAAAGGAAAGGGAAAGAACCTGTGGTTAGTTCTACCAAGAAGAGGAGCGCAATCATCCTGGAAGATGAAGATGATGAGGATGCTATACCCATCTCTACCCTTATTTCTCAATTTAACATCAAGTTGCAGAGAAAGAGAAAGAAAAAGAGCAAGAGAAAGAGCAAGAGAAAGAAGAAGAGAAGACAGAGGAAGAAAGAGAGGAAGAGGAAGAAGGAAAAGAACAACCAGCAGATGAACCAGAAAGAACAGATTCTCCAGCAGAAAATGAGGATCTACAACAGCCTGTCGCTGAGGAAACTCCTCAGAAAGAAGAGTTCTTTTCTCCTCCAGAAGACATGGAAACAGGGGGAGATAAAGAAAGAGAACACACACCTCTTCTGCTGACTTTTAGAGAAGAGGATGCACAAACAGGTGTTAGTCAATCACCTCCTAATGCTGAGGATATTCATGCTGCACAATTTCCTGAAGGAGAGGCATCATCTCCACACACTGAACCTCCTGCTGACATTCATACTGGCTTGACTCCACCTTCAAACCGAGCTGAAACAAGCACTCAGACTGACAACTCTGGAGATTTTCAAAGGCTGCTTGAGATCATCTTGAAACTTAAAGGTCAAATTTATGCCATGGGATATGAATTTCAGACCTTGCAGAATGAAAATCATGCAATGTTCATCACTTTGCATGATCAGCTTAAAGATGTTCAGCGTCAGATTCAGGATACTGCAAAGGGCACTACTCTCACCCAAGTACAGGAAGATTTGAGGAAGTTGGAAGACACGGTCAAGTCTATGGAAGACTTTCAACTTGTTCGCATTCCTCGAGCTCCTTGATTTTTTATGGTGACAAAAAGGGGGAGAAGACTTTGCAGATTTTTTTGTTCTCTCAAAACCAATCCAAAACCAAATCCTATCTTTTTATCTTTTTATTGCTATCTTGACTTTGACTTGAGTTTTATTAAACGTGTGCAACTTTTGAATGTGTGCTCACTATGGCAATACTTTAAGCTTTGTAAATTAGATAGTACTGTATGTTTATGACTAATGAGGTTTCGGTGAATGCAGATCTGTGTACAGGGAAAGTCTGTGTACAGGATATCTGTGTACAGGATAACTACTGTTTATGACTAATGAGGTTTCGGTGAATGCAGATCTGTGTACAGGGAAAGTCTGTGTACAGGATAACTTCTACTATCTTATTTAATATTTTATGATGCTTGCTTAAAAGTTGTATTGCAGGACGATAATATTCAAATCTGCAGGAAAGTTTTGTCACCATAAAAAAGGGGGAGATTGTTGGATGAAATCTCTTAAAGTATTTTGAAGTTGACAAAACATTTTTATTAGTCTAGTCTGAAGACTTACAGACTCTTTTGACAAAGTCTGAAGATCAAAGTCTGAAGATCAAAGTCTGAAGCTAGCAAGACTCAAGACTTATATTTCAAAGTCTACTCACATTGACAGTTTCTAGGACGACGTTTATTCTGATCTTATATGATCTTTATTCTAACGACTAGTGGATATCTTTCTACTGGATTCAACACTAAACGATCTTAGTTTTATATGGAATTTGTTTAGATTCTTTGACGACTTCGCAACTTATATTTGGAAGGATCTACTTATGGAAACCGAGATCCTGATTGTATGGGCGAGCAGGATTGATGGGCTATCAATACTTACCTTAAAGAGCTCGAGATCTCTCTAATTGATTCTGTCCAATGGGTTGATTGGAAGAACTTCTTTGGAAGGTGCCAACGGTATTGAAGGCATGAAGAAGTATATAAGAGAGATGCTCTAGTTGTTGAAGGGTGCGGATAGAAGAAATTCCAAAGTCTGAATCTCCTTTTCTATTTTGCGATATCATTCTTTGAGCGTTACATGTAATCAAAAGAGAGATTATATTGTAGACCTTGAGGAAGTGTAGTAGAGTAATCTACACTGTGGACTCAAGAGCGTGAGATTGTAATCACTCTTATTGATTCTTAGTGAAATCCAGCCAGAAGGGCTGTCCGTGCGGGAGAGTGGACGAAGGCTTGATCTAATCCGAACCACTATAAATCTAGAGTCTTGATTCTCTATCCCTAATCCTTTATATTGTTAACTGTTTTCATTTGCTGCAATCGTTGATTTTAAATTACTTATATCTCATTCGGTTTAGATTGTTAAAATCGCTTTAAACACCTATTCACCCCCCTCTAGGTGCTAATTCTAGTTCTAACAAAATGGACCTGTTTCTTTATATGGTGTTATTATCACGGGAGCTAATGCGATTAATAAAATGACCCAATACCTAATCTGGCCCGCACATGGCCCCCATGAAGTATTTCCCTTTTTTGCTTCTTTCCTTGTAGGTCTCCTCTTACCCTTCCACATGAAACTATCACACGGTCGTGACGTGCCACCTAGTTTCAAGCAATCACGGGCGTGTCTAACTTCTTGGGGCGCTTGAAAAGTTGCCACAAAGATCGAAGGATCAACGAGATTGGAAGAACGTTTTAGGACATAAACCCAACAATTGGAAGATCACGTTCTGATGTCAACCATTTACCCGAAACAGATAATTAGCAACACTCGAACTTGACCCCCTGGTACTTGCAAAGAAGTCGGAACGTATCGGGCTACCCCAAAACAATACCTTCGACTTCAAGCAAGAGGTGATTGTACGCAATACACATTAATCAATCAATGGTGTGACAAATTAGGTGATCTGATAATAGATTATCCGGCCCAAGCAGCGAATAGTGATGGCTATAAGTTATTTGCTAATATAAACAATTGAGGTTCCTTTTGCTTGTCCATAGACAATCACTTTTTGGGCATTAAATAAAGATTAATATCACGAAAAACTCCAAACCGCTACACATATAATAAATTTACCCCGAATTAATTTTTTGACCATAAAAAATCCTAAATTTGTACATTTTTTACAATTTTACCCTAAATTAGTATATCTAAGACAAATTTAACTTCTGATTGTTTCCGTTAAGTTTTAATATCAAATTGTTGAGTTAGATGACACGAGATAATTGACTAATGTAGTAATTTGAGATTTTACTTTCCATTTGTCAAAGTTATACCAATTTTGTGATTTTTGTAGTATTAATCTAATTTAATGGATGACATATTTATCACAAATATACCCGTTTGGAATTTTTATGGGTGAAAAAATTATTTTGGAATAAATTTATCATAAGTATATCACTTTTGGGTTTTTTATAGTTATTTGAAGTAAATTTATCATATGTGTATTAGTTTAGAATTTTTATGATCAAAATAATAGTTTTAGATAAATTTATTATAGATATATCAATTTAAGGTTTTTTTTTTATTAATCCTTATGAAAAAGATCATCCTTCTGTTTTCTAGCGCTAACTTCAAGACATATGGATTATATCCCTGCGACGAGGATCAAGTGATTGGCCACGATTGTGTAACTATCCAAATTTGGCTCATTTCTCCAACAAGGGCTCAACTGCTTAGCGTGGGTTTAATGTGATTTTTTATCTTTCAATTATTCTGCACTTTATTTTTTATTCGATCTTGAACATGCTTGATTGAAATTTGGCCTAATAACACCTAAAATCCCAAACTGGTACAATTATTCTACACTTACTCCAAACAAAATTTATAGAACATTCCAGGTTGTGCCACATAATACCCTTGATATTTTTGTGTCCTATTTACCTCAAATTGTGGCAAATCTTTGATATTTGTAGTCACAAATGTAACACGAGCACACCGGTTTGTTATAAATGCAGTACGTATATACTAGTTTGGGATTCTTTTGTGACATAAAAATTAGTTTGAGGTAAATGTGGCACAAATATATCGATTTGAGATTTTTTGTGATATTAATTTTGTAGTTTCTATTTGATGGGAAAGCCGTGACTATTTTTTCTTATAAGTGCAACCAAATCATTAAACCCATGAAATTCTTGTTTGATCAAATTTGTGCTTAGATGTATATAAGCAGGGGAATAAGCATAACAAAGTCGTAATCAAAGCTTTAAGTCTAAGCTCTATCTATAATGGTTGAGGACTAAATGAGAATCACGTGCTACTTACTGCTGATGCAGATATGAGACAAGTACAAAAAAGCACAGAAGAAATGCTTTGGTGCACGAAATTCATAAAACCAATCAATATACAACTACCTTCGCGTCTCGTATTCCCTGATTAGTGGGGAAAAAGTACTTAACTACTAGCGAGGGTAATAAAATGTGTGGATGTCAGCACGTAAAAAAAGGAATACAACCTAATTGCAAGCTAACCTTGTTATTAAAACCGACCAACAAAAAGAAAACTTGTTACAAGTACTTTATTAAGCACTTGTTAAGTGTGATTTTAGCCCGTGTTCGACCTGATCAAGATACTCCATGCATCGGGATTGTACTTGATTCGAAAGTGCTTTTCTTGGCATACAAAAAGATATCGACCAATTATTATATTCACATGAGTAAGTGGATGGTCGAAAAAAAAACGTAAACAAAGATAGATGAACCGATGAAGCTAGCGAGTAGGAAAAAATATCCCTTGGCCCGCCGTTTATGGAACATAGGCAACAACCCGTTAACACGAGAAGGAGGGTTGAGAAAGGCTTGTACGAAATTTCCTGGACGGTGATACGAGAGGCTTTCTATAGCAGTCACTATTGAGGAACAAGATCACCAGAAGGTGTATAATCCAACAAGTTGCCACAATAAAGATAGAGTCGGTCACCTTTGTCACATCCTTTTACCGACCTAATTTACGAATTTAGCGACCAACGACCGGCTGAAACAGTAACTAAATCAAACCCAAGAGTCTGCGGTTTCGACGCCGTTGAATTGGGCACGAACAAATGTAGATCGGTACGAAATATTGATGCTGGACGGGATGTTAAGTCTGGAGTTGATGCCGTTGTAGAGGGAATAGAACGAGGATCAGATTCTACAGCGAACCCAAAAAAAAAAAAAAGTAATTAAGTTTCGTCTCCACCAAAAAAAAAAAAAAGTAATTAAAATGGTGGCCAATAATGACACGATTACTCCACACTAAAAAATTCCAAAACGCCGCCCAAATCCCTACCGTTTTTTTGGTTCGATCGTGTCTTCTTCTTAACCGTTTTGGTGATCGCACGATGAGAATAACGTCGTGAGACTTCTTCCCCACCTTTTCTTTTTCTTTGGTTCTTTTGGGCGAAACATAACCAACAGCTTTTCCGTCTTGGAATTCCTGGAATACGTGGGAAGAAGATGAAAAGGAATAGCCAAAGAAAAATGAGGAATTCAAGGAATAAACACAGACTCGATTTCATTCTTATGTTGTCGTGGTTGAAATCGAAATCTGAACATTTCATTTTTTTTCCCTTTCTCAGGCTTCTAGGCTTCTGCTATTCCCGCTGCGCTGGATGGTTCCTTGGTGATTGCCCGTGACAAACGGTGTGGAGGTGAGCCTATTTTTAGGACATTCATCCATCAAGGTGTGTCATTCAACTATATCCTTGATTTGTCGCTATGAATGCAAACAACTAGTAATAAAAACAACTAACACAAATGCAAAAAATTTAAGCCTAAATTAGCAACAACAAAAAAATGATTGAATTAACACAATTGTAGTACAGATAATACTTTTTTGATAATTTTCCCATTCTCATACTTACCCCTTATTTTCTTCCCTGTTCTCTGTTAACTTACCCAAAAGTAGTAACACTCTGCATGAATATCTAAATCTTATGCATCATTTATAACAAAAAACAAAAATAATATGAAGAACCTGTACCATCTGCACCCTATATACTTTTCTTGTGCAATGAACAACTCCATCGTGCCATACGTGATTGATATCATTTCAAACAATATAGAGTGCATTCAAATTTCTTCTATCATTGAATTCCTTTCATTGATTCTTTGCTTGACATCGTTAAATGTACAATGCTGTGTTTTATGTGAAATGCAACGAGGGTTAAGGATATGCCTGAATTTAGATATAGACGAGTTTTGCTGATTGCTTAAGCTTTGAACAAAACAATCTTAGAGATTTGTTCAATGACTGGAGCTGTTCAGTAAAAGTGAACGACGCTCATATATTCATAGATGCGCTAAAGCTAAGTCCAAGGGATGATGCTATAGATATACAAAACCACAGGGAAAAGAAGGATCCACCTTGAAAAACTCTGTCGGACCAATACGTGACAAAATTTCACCTTCTGGTATGTAAACCATCCAGGAGTCATAGTTAGCACACGGAACGGGCTCTCCTAATGCATCTAACACCTGATACATAGAAAATGTCGTTATCTATTAAATATCATCCAGAGGCGAAAACAACGCAGGAGTATACCAATGGAAAAGCGGCCATATAAACATAAACAATCTGCACTTGATTCATGCTAAAGACAAAATGGGGCAACTTAGAGTGATGGAAATCAGATTACCTGTGCAAGAGGATTCGCCTGAGGATCGTGAGATTGGAAGCCAGAAAACAGCGAAGGACCAGAGTCGAACTTGTACCCCTTAATGTCGAATGCGTGAGCGGCACCTCATGGTTGCTCGTGGCTCTCCAGCACAAGCACGTCTTGGTTGTATCTGGCAAGAAGCCCAGCACAACAGAGACCAGCGATACCACTTCTGATGACCACGACATCGGCCTCACGCTTCCCCGATACCCAAATCCACAACTTCACGTTATCAAAGAAACCCAATTCAAGTACAAAAATTCCATCCAAACAATACTACACTCTCCAAATAGCTATTTCAACAGTGATGGCAAATGCAATCTGGATCAAAACCGAAAACCAACCCATAAGCATTTGAGAAGGGAACTAAAAAGGGTAATCACCAATTCCAAAAAAAGCCAACCCACAAGTGTTAATGCGTTGTGCCTGCTTAAAACTGACAGTAGCAAAGGATAAGTTCTTGATCTACAAATACGGTGCAAGAGTTTGAAAATACAGCTACATGTATTTAAATGCGCCTATATTTCCTGTAAGCAAACTCTCTATTGCCTGTTGATTTGAGTAGCAACGCAAGGCTTCGTTTAATTTGTCAGTCATCGACTATATGTGAAGTTTTCGTGTTGGCTACATGCATGATCCGGATAGAATGTCCCCGCGACATCGAGGTTTAGCCAGGAACTTTGACCATCAGTTTGGCTTAGCCAGATTAGGCGGATTTCTCGTACTTTGAGAATCGTCTTCCGAAATTCCCGGAAGCAGATGAAGTTTTGGCCGTGGTACCATCTCACGCTAGTCTCGCGTACCATTCTACCTTCTTCTTCAGTCAGAGCTAGCATTGTGTCCGTAGAAGCAGGCATTGTTCGTGACACTATTAATATCCAGATTAATGTCTCTTTTAGCGCAAGCTGTAAATCGAGATACGTAAGCGAGATCTCAGGAGGAAAAGTGATTGATGAGTGGTTTGGAAAGCATCCATAGAATGAGATGCCGAGGGTTCTTATTTTCTTCGGTTCTATCCACACTTGATATGATTGGGTTATGTTTTGGGTCATCGGAACAAATCTGAAAATCATAAGTATTTATCTTTAACTAAGTTGATATGCAAGTAATATCCATAATTTGTAACTCACGAGTAAGTAATATGATGATAAGATATATTGTTAGATACCTTTTCCGTAAGCTATAATTAAACTAAGCACTGGATAAGCCATATTTAAAACTTGATATATCTTCTTAGTTTTTTATTGTTGGTTTTATCCTGATTTTTCATTTGAGTGAATTTAATTTATAAAAGCAACTACTGAATGAAACAATGTTATGGTGAAGTCATAGAAAATAATGTATTAAGGAGGTGGCATACTTGTATTAGTTGTTCAACTTGAGGAGGTTATAGTTTTCCAACAATTGTTTCCAACGAGAACATAATTCGGATTTGATAATCTCTGTGTTTCCTAATCATAAGTATTTATCTTTAACTAAGTTAATATGCAAGTAATATCCATAATTTGTAACTCACGGGTAAGTAATATGATGATAAGATATATTGTTAGATACCTTTTCCGTAAGCTATATTTAAACTAAGCACTGGATAAGCCATATTTAAAACTAGATATATCTTATTAGTTTTTTATTGTCGGTTTTATCCTGATCTTTAATTTGAGTGAGAATTTAATTTATAAAAGCAACTGCTGAATGAAACAATGTTATTGTCGGTTTTATCCTGAGACCTGTTAGGATTGGGTGAGAGATCTAGGAAACTGACGAGTTTGCTCTCGGCATTACAACAGCTATACAGTCCCCGCTCTTCCCCTGTGCTTACACAAAGATAGCCGCTCGAAGCGCCAAGGAGGAGTAGAAGAGCCATTGTCTTGGCGCGCCTCAGAGACGAGGATCATCTGTTCATTGATTCGTGACGCGTTCTCGGTTCAATTGAAGAGAAAAAGGAAAGCAACCCCGTTGAAGGTGACTTGGCTTACCCCATCCTCCATGGTTTATTGTTCCTATAAAGTTAGCCTCCGGAAGAAGTTGACTGATCTTGTCATTGGAAATCTTTTCGGCGTTTTGTATAAGAGGCGTGCGGTGCTCTGTAGTATCGATAAATCAGTTCGTAATTCGTTGGTTTTCAATAAATTTAACGGCTCTTCCCGGGCATCGTGTCACTGTTATTGGTGTACGATCAAGGGTGACGCTAGCGTTTCTTTTGGCCTATTCTTGTTGCGCTTTAAGATTTCACTGTGTACGGTTTTGCTGTCACATAAATCCAACATTTACAGGAACTTTGAACAACGATTCTCGTTCTTTGTTTTATTGCAGAAAGTTTTGTTGACGATGATGGCAGAGATCTCCAAAGGCCGCGCTTTTTATTTGCCTCCATCAATAATTCAAGAAATCATGTCAAGATTGTCTCCGAGGGACGCAACACATATGTGCATCCTCTCCAAGGATTGGAATCACGCCTTTAACACTCTTCCCGCTCTAGAATTCGATGAAAAAACCTTCGGAAGGAGCAAAGACGTTGGTGGGCACGATACTTTTCTAGAATATATCGATCATTACATCACGCGGCGCCATGAGCTCAAGCTCAGCATCAACTCGATGAGCTTGCTGGTATTCTCAAGAGGCGACAAGTTGAATCCCATCGTGCCCAAGTGGATAAATATCGCCTCGAGTCTCAATCTCCGACACCTTAGTCTTGGCCGCATCGTCAACTATCCCGACAGAAGATGGTACATGCAAATGTGTCCCAACTTGGCCTCTGACACCATCTCTATCCTCCACGTGAGCCATCTCTCAATGGAGGGCGTCAAGACGAGGCTGCCTCGCTTGGAAGAACTGGTCCTACACAGAGTCCAAAAGAGCGATGAATTCTCGAACGAGCTGATGCTAAGTTGCCCGGCACTCCGGCGCGTGGAGCTGATCGACTGCTCCCATCTGTGGACCGAAGCTCGAGACCTTTAAGGCATCGGGCATGTCTAATGAGGAAAACCTTTCAATTTCAATATTAGCCCCAAACCTCGTGTCCTTCAACTTCACATCGAGGCACACCATGTCCTACCTGGATGAGGAGTTGTCAGCTCTCCAAGTACATGGCACTAGAAATTTGAAGGAGCTTGCTCTAGATCTGTGCTTGCTCGGAATCAAGACCATTAGAAAAGCGGTCTCTCAGCTTCACCTCCTAGAGACCTTGAGGCTCAAGGGGAGCCCGTCGCCGTCCGCTGAGCGCATCAGGGTAACTCACAAGAATCTCAAGCATCTCACCTTGACTGGATTCATGTATCTGATAAGAGTAAAGACCCAAACTCCTAATCTCGTGTCGTTCCAATATGACGGCCCCAACATCCTAGTCATCGGTCCACGAGATTCAACAACATTGGCCAATGCGAGACTGGAGGTGGATTTCAGAGTCCGCAACAAGAGGAGGAGTTATCTCAAGGCGGCCAAGTTCCTAAGCTATTTCGGCCGTTGCGACTCGTTAACACTGATTTGTAAGGAAGTCAAGGTAAGTAAATGTTTTCCAAATATATATTTTGTATCGAATATTTGTATGCTAATGTGAACTGAGCATTGGAATCTTGCTATTCTTCTTTTAATATACATAGGCATTGGTTCTTCCAGAAGAAATCAGAAGTGAAATGCTTCCTCCATTGCGGAATGTCAAGCATCTGAGACTTCAAATCATGTGCAACACTTCTGGAGATGTTGATATCAATTCTCGACTAACAGAAAGCTTGAGGTGGATGTGCCCTAATTTAGAGACACTGGTCGTTAGCTCCTAATCTTGCCATCCACACCCCGCAGCAACAAGTACTCAAGAGTGACTAGAAAGAAGGGCGGTGGCGGCTGCCACTAGAGATGCGTTCTTGACAAAGAAAACTCATCTAGCGACCACTATCAAACTGTTTTTACTATTATCCTTTTCTTTCTTTTTTTTATGTTAGGTTTGCCTTTCTGAACTCATCTATAGGTTTGCCTTTCTGAACTCATCTAATGACCACTACCAACTGCTTTCACTATTTTCCTATTTTTTTCAATGTTAGGCTTGCGTTTCTTTTAGTTTTCATATGGCAGGCATTGCATGACTAAGCAAGGAGAACCAGCAAAACAAATTATCTTATGAGTAGAAAAACTCATCATTCCGTCTGTTTAGTGAGGGCGCAAGTGCGAGAGAGAGGGAACTGGAGCGAATTGAGCGAGAGAGGGAGCTGAAGAGAAGGGAGCAAACAAAGAGGGAGCTATAGTGAGCGATAGAGGGATTGAAGCTGGAGGGGGACTATATAGTATACCGTGCCTCATATTACCAGATTTCAGCCATACTATTTCGAATTATGTAGTAACATTTCCATAATCAGGGAACAATCAATGAAGAGATAGAGATGGGCCATCACTGTACAGAGAATGCTTCCAACAATCAGAGTAAACATTGACAATATACAGCCCTTTCCATTGTTGGAGCACCAAACAAGACCGCCACCTGATTTTACCAAATCCGATTGCTTCGGATTTGATACAACACAAGGAGCATCATCCAGTGCTTTGAAAAAGTACTCGATGACATACAATCAGCTGACGCTCCTAGACAAAATGCTTGTGTGGATCATATCTTTTACCGCTTCTGGATAGGAATTCTGCTTCCTGTCGACATTGTTCCCATCTCATGGGCCTCCTTGCTTCAAGAGAGAAATGCACTTACTCCTTGTCATCCTTATAATCACCTCCCATTTGCCCAATACAGAAGTGACTCTGTCTGCCCATGATCGGCATACTCTCTCTTTGTCTTGACCTTATCAAGGCGAGCTTTCCGGACGGCATTTTGTATTTGCCGCTCATGCTCCTTGAGCATTTCATCGAGGTTATCTCCTGAGGGAAGCAAAGGTCCAGAATAGTGGATTCGGCTCTTTTTGGGAGAATAACTCTGCAAACACAAGCAAGAGAAGACGATCAGCTTTTCAGATCATAGCTCGCGAATCACCACACCGAAGGCAAGAGAAAAAATATGATCCTCATCTATACTTCACAATTAGTTGATGTCATTCTTTGACATTTGACATGAAGCTACCACAAAAATTATTCTCCAAAGCAATTTTTTATGATTTTTCAGATACTTTCGATTGATCTCTCAATATTATATGAGCAAAGACATTCAATACCAATTGTCATAGCAAGTCGTTCCAACGGAAGCCTTAAAAGTTACCAAATAATAAGTTTGTTTTAAAGTACAAAAAAATGCAGAGATAAAGATGCACTTAGCACAACCTAACTTCCAATGACCACATGGACATGATGATGTCCACTGCTTTTTTCGACTCCATATGCCACACCAATTTGTTCCAAGCATTTTATTCATGCTAGTAAATAAAGGAAAACAAATACAGAGAATGCCAAGAAAAACTAAACAGCATTACCAAAGCTATATATATAAAAGGAAAATGGTTGAGTCAGATTATTTCACCTTCAACTAAGTGGAAAGCGAACCGGAAAAAGGGAAAAAAAATCCCTAGCAAAGACAGTTAAATAGCTTGTTTAAGTTATAATGCAATTACCGCGATGGACTCCCTCCGGGAGTGGTCTCCCCCGTTCTTAAACAAAGATATCGGCCTATGTAACAAATGATGTGACCAGTCATGCTTTCCCGCTAATTCACCACCATCTGGATGATTACACCTGGCAACAAAAGCCTCATCCCTCCATTGGGTGTTAGCACCCTTCTCCCTACTACAATCGAGATGTGAATCACCTCCCACTGCAACAGAATTAGAAAACCTGGATAACTGTGATGCTCTTCTTTGCATGAAAGATCTCTGCCTAGTCAACTCGGCACCACCCCTTGGAGAATCGAGTTCTCGGTCTGGCACAATCGAAGCCTCAACCTCATTTGCATTTCCAATTTGTGTTGATCCATTAAGACTGGGTTGTGCTGATCGTCCAGATAGAATGAAATTGTTCTGGGTCGTTCCTCCTGGTTTCTCACCGGTACTTCTGGGATTCGATTGCTCTTGTCGCTTCTAAAGAAGGTAATAAATATAATAATAAATGCAGTTAAGCTATGAAAAAATGGGTCCCTCTGCAATATATGTATCCCTACACTGAATTTGTGTTAAGGCACTCACATCCAACCCTTCAACTTAAATATATGTATGAGATATGATTAGAAGGTCGAGTTACCTGGATGGATGCCTTTAAATCAGCATTGGCACTTGACGTAGGCACAACTTTAGACTCTTTCAAACCCTTTCTAATCGATTCAAGACCACGAGCCTTACCAGCAGTAGCTTTACGCCTGGAATAAAAATCAACCAATTGTAGGGTTAGTAGCATGATGCGGAGTGTAGGAAACACTTCTCATGAAGCAAGTGGCTACATAAGCAAGTTTTTCCTTTCCCATAATACGTCAATCCAACTCCTCCGCCATTACACATTTTGGAAAAAGGGAAAAGTAACTGCATTAACAGTGGTCATATTTATTTTACAGTAGAAAAGTGGAAACTTGATGAAACGTTTTTGTTTGTACAAGGATGAACTAGTTGATAGTTCATTTGCAGCAAGTAATTAACAGAAAGTCCTTTTTTTCTATCGGTTTCTATATAGCTAGATTTTGACAAAACTTCAAACTTTCTGTAGAGGTGTTCTTTCATTTGGGATTTTTTTTTTTTTTAATTCTATTTCGGCTAGCCATCTGTGATAAGATTTTAAATTAGTGCTAAAGACTGTTTCTCTAATCAGCACAAACCCACAGCCACATTAATGGCCGAAAGTGGAGATTTCTTTTAGTAAAACAACACAGAAGATGACTCACTTTCTGGCTTCCTCATCTCGAAGTCTGGCATCAAACTCCTTGCTTGATGGATACTTTGGCAAACTTGACGGATCACTTGGAAGAGGATTGGATGTGAAGAACTGGGATAGTAAATCAAAGTATAGGATCTTAGCAGTTGTAACTAAAAGGAAGATAAAAAGCAAAAGATCAGCTTGCAGCGTCATAGATAGAAAAAATTTCTTCCTAAAATTTGTTTACTGAGTAGTAAGTCAATATTAAAAACACAGGCCCCACTTAATTCAATATCCTCTTAAAAAGTTATCACATTATTTCATGAAAAAGGATGTAGTTTGAAGGTTAGTATTTCTGGCAAAGCTATCATGTCATATCAAATTACATGATGGCACTCTTTAATGTCTTCAAAGAAATCTGCTGAATTATTCAAAGTTGCAATAACAATAAGAAAATTGGCACACAAAATGTCAAATATTTAAAAGTAGACACGCTAGGGAGGAACAAACCATACATGACATCAAGAAAGCTGAAAAGGAAAAACTTAGGACCTACCTCATTCTGAAGGGCTGAGGAAGCCGTTCCACGGCATTCTGGTTCAACTGCAAGAAGAACATCTAGCAGGCCCAATGCGGATGAAGGAAAATCCTTAAATGTCTCCAGGAGACAGCGCTTGTAAGGTTGCTGAGGCTTGAAAATGGTTGCATGTGGCAATTTTGACTTCTTCCAATATTCTTCTGAAGGAGACCCACAAAGTTTGAAAATTTTGTGCAATTGCTCCACCTATAAATATTTCATGATCAGATAAGAATTGGTGAATCGCATAGACAATTATTTATTATAGACTCAGAAGTGCTTAAATATTTATTATAGACTCGGAAGTATTTAAGATTGCATTTCCACATTAGCTTTACACAACACTACATATTAAGGTAGTTATGACACATCCACCCTCTTACAGAAAATACCTGCCAATATAAATGAATAAACAAAACCCTGAAATAGAAGCTTGTAAAATCAAATTCTGTTGCCATTGTCTATGAAATTGATGCTGATTATAATTTATGTCATGCTTAAGTAGACTATGGAATGCTCTTCAAGACTCTTAGATTAGATTTTATGTAACCAAAAGTATAGACATCAAGCTGTTGTACACAAGGCAAAAATGCTCGAGTAAACATTGGGTATAGAATTTTCGAAACACTATACGACTGATACCATGTTTTTCCCAATGTTCTAATATTGTAAACAAATTAGGCACTACATAAGGAATGGCACCTCTGTTCTTCCAGGCATTATGGGCTTCCCAGCAAACAATTCAGCTAGGATGCAACCAGAACTCCACAAATCCACAGAAGCTCCATAATCTGAAGAACCAAGCAACAGCTCAGGAGGTCGGTACCAGAGAGTGACTACACGACTCGTTAGAGGCTGCTTTTGATTGGTCTGGAAAAAAGTTGCCAATCCAAAATCTCCAATTTTGAGATTGCCATTGTTGTCGACTAACAAGTTAGGGCCTTTTATGTCACGGTGTAGAACACCATGGCTGTGGCAATATTCAAGTCCACGAAGTAGTTGTTGCATGTAACATTTGATCTAGAGGAAGAAATTAAAAAAAAAAAATGTCAGTCAAAGAAAGTCTATATCATCTTTATAGTTTAGTAAGAAACTACAGCAAGTAGAAAGTGGTGAATCACAATTACAGACAATGCTTAAGAATGAAGACCTTATATTGAAGAAAGAGTTTTGATCTAAAATTAAATGTCCACATTCTCCCTTTTATATTCAAGACTATATAGCAAACGGTAAATGTGAAGATGCAGCATCAAAAGGTAAATGAGAAGATCTAAGGAATGAAGATAGAAACTCAAGCATCAATTGTGAGAAAACCTGGGAAGCTACATAAACCTACAAACTTTTGTTCTGCTGTCCAATTGATGCAGTAGCCTCTTAGAACAACTCCACCTTATCCATACTCTAGCCAACTTGTTGGTCACATGAATAACATTAAATTCAACCAAGGAAGTATTAAACACAACAAGTGTGTACCTGAGATTCAGTGAACTTTATACTCGGAGTGGCAGCGAGGCCAGCAAGATCATGGTCCATATATTCAAACACAAGATATAGACTGCCAGAAACCCTTGAAGTTATCAAACCCTCCAGCTTCATGACATTTGGATGGTCAAGCTTTCGCAAGATAATTATCTCCCTTGCCATGAATCGAACACTCTCTGGGTCCATATTAGCAAACCGAACCTTTTTCAAGGCTACAATTGTATTCGTTTCCAGGTCACGTGCTCTATATACACTGCTGTAAGTACCTTGCCCAATCTGTATCATTGGGAAGGATTTTAGAATGTAGATTCTTTTCACAGGTAGACAACAAAAACATTAAGTGTCTATACTCATGAACTATCTCTTAGCTACAAATATCCCTGAGAGAGCTGAGAATAAATGCTCAAATGCACAAAAGGGAAAAATACTACAGTATCCAGAGTTAAACAAAATACATTTAAGATGTCTACTAACTCTGTCTCTATCAATTCATGGAAGGACTCTACCTTTTTACTGGAATGTCAAATCAACGAGTTATGTGCCTTAGAATTCTCTGAATGAGGATAGAACGTGTACATTCGAAATCAAGGCTCTCTTAATCCCAAAAATTCATGTAGTTATTCCATCACTAACATCTCGAGAAACTATCCAAATGGTAACAATGACCTTTCAATCATATGAGACGTTGACAATGTTTTATTGATCAACGGCTTATCAATGGAGTGGTGTCTAACTGAACTGACCAATTATCAACCAAAACCTCTCACTCTAACATTGTCCCGCATAGCATCCCAGCTTTTTGTTTGATGAATGTCAATGGTGTCCAGGCTACTTGAGCACCCAATTAGTCCCCATCAGATGTGACAGACCCTCTGTCACATGCACACCAAGTAATTGCCATAAACACATAAGTTTGTGCTCCTGGGGTGACTCCAAGAGAATGCACAAGCATGGTGATTTAAGCCCAAGCCTTAAGCGAGAATGACAACTATGCTCACCACTTGAGCAACCCCTTGGGGTTCACGTAGCATGCCGACTTAAAAAGGCTTAATATGGTTGAAAGTTTTCTCTAGGAAACATGCGGTGATTACAAGTTTAAGACCAGATACATCCATCATTCGACATAGTATGGTCCCTGCGTCCTATTTAACACTTGCGAGAATAAAAACTGTTTATGCCTCTCCAGAAATGAACATCACAAATTTTTCCATTCACCTGAAACTAGTCAAATAAAAAAAAAATGACTAGGGTGAGAGCTAAAATGCGAGCCAAGTAGTTCAAACGTGCTTTCAATTAATGTCTAGCTAACATGGATCTATGCAGCATCAAAAAATTTCGAGAAAGGTAGTAGTTTATGTCCACAACTTAGCAAATAGTAAACAAAAAGATTCAATACTAGCTAAAGAACATACACTTGGGTTAAAAGAAATGTGCATCTTTTTCCTCTTATAGGAGATTCACCATAAAAGATAAAGGCAGAGAAATGACCTTTTCTAGCTTCTCAAATGAATCGGCCCTTCGAGGCACCCATCCATTAATAGCTTCTCCGGCCACTGCTGTCAGCCAAGAAGGCCATCCAGCTACCATTTGTGCTCCTCTCTCACCAAGGGGAAAGCCACCTACTTTACCCACTTTCAACTGTACTTGTGTGTGTCCCCCACTTGCCACGTCCACCGTAGCTCGTCTTTGAAGGGGTTTTGACAGTTTCTCATTGAAATCAACGTTTTTCCTATCCTCCACTTCATTCTCAACCTCATGTGGGCTTGGTATCAGTCGATCTGCAGCATCGTTGCCTCCACCATTGGCTGAAACCGCCAGTTCATCTCTCCTTAAGGATGCAACAGACCTTTTTGAAGATTTGCTAAGCTTCAAACCCCCGTCTTTAATCCTGTAATGGGCGGGAAGAATTCCTTTGGTGCAAATGCAACCCATTATCCCACTTCAAATTTGCCCTCTTCGTCAAATCAAAGTACCGGTTCTGAGAGAAACCCCTCTTTTCTAAAATTGAGACTGTCATCGATCAGCATTCCCAAAAGAAACCAAAGGGTCTCAATTCTTATCAATTTCTACAACTTTCCCTTGGTGAATTGCTTCAATGTGAAAACCAAAAAATGCTTAATACTACGGCAAAAACGAATGAGGAAAAACCCTGATCCAGAAAATCAACCAAAGTTCTCCCTGTCCTTATTTGCAAGCCAAATCAACTGCGTGGTGGCAAATGACCGTCACTACTTCCCTCCTATGCTGAGAAACCCCCAATGCCTGAAAAGCTCACGAAGGAAGAAACCCCCGAATCAGACGCCGAATCACAAATGCCAACAAACACGAAAAACCCAGATCACGAAAGCGCACGGGCATTGCAATTACCTTGGAACAAGAACGAGGATGGCAACCAAACGTTCGAACTTCCGAGCTCCGGTTCGACGCCACGGCGGAAAATTCTAGATGGGAAATGTCTAAAAAACCATAACGTCTGCTCCAAGTTGGTTTTTGCTTCGAAATGTGAGGCGGGAGGGGCAAGAAAGGAGAGAGAGAGAGAGAGAGGGAGAGGCAAAGAGAGGGAGAGAATTGCGGATCAAGCTTTGGACCCTGAAAAGGCGAAGAGCCGATGGATGTGAGAGACAGAGGGTTGGGACAGAGTGTTGCGTCAACTCGCTAATCCAATGCCAAAAGATCTCTCTTTTTGGACCAACTTTTCCCTCCTGTACAAGCAAGAGAGATAGAGAGAGAAAGAGGAGTGAAGTTTTCCTTGCAGGAGAAGTAGCGCTTAGGGATATCACATCGTAGTCATTTTATGTAGCGCTTAATTTTCTATTTCACATTAGGTGTGCGTGTCTAATTCGTGCGTTTCATTTACCTCTTACAATATACGAGCTTATTACATATGAAAGGGGAATTATCTAAGCTAAGGGTATTTGTAAATTTATCAATTTTCAAGGAGATTGGGCCAAGCGAAATCTATTGAACTCGACGATTCGCCGCCGGATCACACATTTACCCGAAATTTGAAACGGTTTACATGGAAAATATCTTGATTTTTTTGTGGCAAAAGGAAATAACTGGATCAGTCCTCAAAATTATTGAATATTGTGTCCCATTTTGTTGGAACCAACCTGCATGTGTGCAAGGTAAAATAAAAATTAAAAGAATTCGATTAAAGATGTGAAGTGTTGTTATTTTCTCAAATGAGGGCCTAAGTTAAATCTTATTTCCAAAAATGTTCTAAAGTAGCTATAGGAGTTTTAAATAAGAGTATGACCTTACCAGCCAACTAAATATTCCAACCGATCAAAGCAATTTCATCCGAAGGCAATTTTAACCTAAATTTTATTCAAAATAGATTAAAAATTAATAAAGCTAAAAGTATTTGAAAAAGAAAGAAAATGTAGGTCCTCCCGCCCATGGCCGCCACCCATCGCCAGTAAGGCATTAGCAATGGCCAGTCGGGTCGCTAGCACCCCATCGGTGATGGGGCTGCAACCACATGCGGAGGCCCTGGTTTTTTCTTTTGTGTGCGTGTGTTTTTTATTTTAACCTTTTTTTTCTCTTCTGAGTTTGTCTTTTTTATGAAATAAAATTTGGATTTTTTAACCTAATTTAATTAAGATATTGTGTAAAAATTAGGATTTGGATCAAAACAACGTCGTCTTAGTATTTTAGTTAACCTTAACGCCACGTAAAACGCCACGTGGGAAAGATAAAATATAAATAAAAAAACCACATCAGTATTTTTCGCTAGTCATATTACACAATCTTAGCGAAACACAAAATCAAGTCCCACCTAGATTTAACGAGGGCACTTCTTGGCTCTGGTTGGCGAAGGCGGCCCTCACTTGTGGCTTTCGACAATGCCTTGCTCTCTCTAGATGTTGCTAATGGCCGGCCATCGCCTAAGTCTAGCCACTAGCAAAAAGGAAAGAAAAAAGAAAGAAAATAAATAAATAAGCAAATGACAAAATTGGCATTGATGAGCCGATAAGGCCAACCCTTCTTTTAGACTAACGTAGCAAAAATTCTTATTTGAAATAAGATTTATTTCAGGCATTTATTTGAAAAAAAAAATGAGGACATTTGAGACTCTTAATTGGAATTTTCCGCATGTAGTTGCAATTTAAAAATTAGGGATAAGCATAGCATAAATTCTAAAACTTGTCATGAAAGTCCAATTAAGTCCTAAAATTCATTAAATTCTAAAAATTGTCACATTGGTGCAATCGAGACTTTTCCATTAATTCTATTTAATTTAGTTAACGGAAAATGCTAATGTAGCTTTTGTTTAACATTTTCTCTCCCTTATGTGGCAATAATGTGGTTGTATAATGAAATATAGGATCAAAGCAACGTTTTTGTGATCCAAATCTTATTCTTATACCAATATCAAACTTAAAAATAAGCTCAAATAAATAAATAAAAGGATAAAAACTGGTGAGCCCTCACCGCCAACTATTCCCCCCCCCCCCACCCTCGCCATCCCTTCTCAGCGATGGTGGGGCTGCAATGATGAACTCTCATCAATAGTTTATCTTTTCTTTTTTTCTTTTTTTAATTTAGCTTTTTTTTATATTTTATTATTTAAATTTGTATTAAAAGTTAGATTTTGACCAAATAATGTCGATTTAACCACGCCATCACCTTGTAGAAGAGGAAAATACTAAAAAAAGCCATATCAGCATTTTCCATTAGCTAAATTGGAAAAAAATAATAAAAGAACTCAACTGAACCAATTCGATAGGTTTTTAGGATTTAATTGCACATTTTGCAAATTTTAGAACTTAATCGGACTTTCATGACAAGTTTTATGACTTTCTGTGTAATTATCATAAAAAAATAAGAAAAAAAAACTACCAAGAATCTCAAATTATACCCACCATGTCACATTTGCTTAATTTTTTTTTTTTTTGCGACACAAAAACAACAAACTAATACTCATATAACACAATTACTCTTTGTTAAGATTTTATTAGAAATCAGCATTAAAATTCTAACATGGCTTCGACGTGATTCTCGGTGCCAGGTCAAAAAATGAAATTAAATAAAAACTAGAAAAGAAAAAAAAATCGAAGTATGGTTATCACAAATAATGTCCATCATCTTCCATGAACTGTTCGTCTTCTTCAAGCACTCATCCGTGGACAACAACCTCGGTCAAGGTTGTTCATGCACTGTCAAACCATTTCCCTTCTTTTCTCGAAGCCGTAAGATTTCGTGATGTCATGAAATATGCCATGAAGAGTCACGGCGGGGCAAATAATATTGGCTACTATTTGCCAATCTTCCTATGGAGAGATTTCCAAGTTTTGGAGAAGCAGTGATCAAGGTGGCAAAGTCCATGGATTGATTTTGCTTGTATTTGACCGATGAAAGTATAGGAAAAATTGTAGAACCCAAAAGAAAAGAAAAAAAAAAAGAGTAGATGGAAAATGGAGAGTTCGCCCAAAAAGATGAACACTAAAGAAATAAGGAAAAATATTACAACGAAAGAGGGAAAAAAAAAAGCAAAAAAGGAAAAATAAGAGAGAGGAATTGTACACTGCTGGATGTCCAGGTGGCTCTGAGCAGGGCTAGACGCGCGCTAGAAGATATTGAACAGTAGCGGCCATGAAGCTTCGAGATTCCTGTTTAGTTTTTGTTTCATTTTGTTTTTTTTTTACATTTTAATAGTGTTTCCATAGGAGGATAAATATGTCACTCGGGATTTTTGGGTTAATATCCTCAAAAACCTCAAACTGGTACACTTGTAACAAATTTACCTAAAACTATTTTTTTAACCACCAAAACCCTAAATTGGTATACCTTTGATAAATTTACCCCAAACCGGTACACTTGTGACAAATTTACCATCTGTTAGTTTTCATTAAATTTTGTTGTCAAATTATTAAGTTAAATGACACGTAACAATTTACCAGTATACAAATTTGAAATTTTACGCTCTGTTTGTCATAATTTACAATTTTTGTGATTTTTTGTGTACTAATCTAATTTAGCGGAAAGTATATTTGTCACAAATTTACTAGTTTGAGGTTTTTTTGCGGTCGAATAAATTAGTTTGGGGTAAATTTGTCATAAATATACCAATTTATGGTTTTTTATGATCAATCGGGATAAAATTGTCACAAGTGTATCAGTTTTGAGTTTTTCATGATAAAAAAAAATAATTTTGAGTAAATTTGTCACAAGTGTATCAATTTGACGCTTTTCAGAATATTAATCCCTTTTTTTTTATCACAAAACAAATTTGAGGTAAATGAGTTACAGTGAAAATAATTTGGTGATGTACTTTAAGATTTTATGCACTCATCCAACATTGTCCATACCACTACTCTTAACGATTTCCAAATTATGGGTGATTGGTTCCACAGTGAGCTAAATCTTGGTTTCTGTGAAGAATTAAGAATCAAACCGATCGGGTTCTAGAATTGCCAATTCATAAATTGCCACAATCAAGAACATTTTATATTATGGTAAAAAATCATATTCTTATAATCAAATATGAAAATAGTACCATTTCACTACGAAAACATCTGTTATTCTTCATGTCAAAGACAATGATTAAATTCTTGATGATTGCAAAAGCGATTTAATTGGCTAATCGGATGATTCCTAGGTAGAACTAGCGGTCCAGCCTTGGAATGTAGACCGAATCAATCTTGGGCTGCTTCTAGGTTCGCCGATCGGGAACTCAACCTTTTCCTTAATTATGACCTTGAATCAATCAATTCAAGTTTGTTCTGAACTAATTCGTTTTTTGGATAGATGAGTAATTGATGGAATTACGAATGTTTTCGGTCTTACAAGTTTCTTTTTCGGAGAAGGTATCAAATATGTAGGGGGCGGTCGCATCTCTTCTTATCTCTTATTGTATTTATTGTTTGTATTAATTTTTTTATTAATTTATTCCTTTTTGTATTTTTTAAATTTGAATTTTTTATAAGTTCTATTTTTTTTTCAACAAAAAAAAATGAAATTCTTATTCGATTTAATAGTCTTATTCTATTTAATAGTTGGAATAATTAATTTCTTAAATAATTAATTTCTTATTTAATTTATTTTTTTCAAACCATAAGAAAAATGGATCTTCTTTAAATATTTCTAACTTCGAATTCTCTTTATTTTTATTCCTAGCCATATAAGAAGTTTTATAAACTTGGCTATCTTTATAGAATGTCTCTATTCTATTCGGTCCTCGGATTGAACTGGGTTGTTGCTCACCCTATCCCAAAATTGAGATGGAAAGAAGTTACTCCCTCGGATTATCGCTCTAAAGTGTCGATGTCAATTTGTAACATTGCGTGATCTAGGTGGTCCGACTGCACCCTAACTAGAGAGAGATATGGACAAGTCTTCCGATTCCGGTCCGGTCGGACTTTATTCGGACCGAACACAAGCTAAAATTAAGTGACCGTTGACGGAGTCTCAGCAAAATGAGGCGGGATTCCATGCCATGGCGGTCGGTCAAAGTTGTAACGAAGGAATGCAATGGCAAGAAAGAGCCACGTGTCCTCCATGCACCGCTCGTGCCACCGTGTGCCATCCTCCATGCATGGCCCCCCATCTTCACCCTGCTTATAGAAGCCGCCTTTCTTCTGATGCCCTCGTTCATCTTTAACCTCTTCCAGTCACAGTAAAAAAAGGAGCTTCAGAGCTGAAGGAGGAGTTCTCATGGCGGATCTGACCGGAACTCGCGTCGCCGTCGCCTGCAACAGCAGCTGCGGCTGCCCTTATCCTTGCCCCGGCGGAGCTCCGTGCAGGTGAGGTGGCGGAGTCGATCCGGGGATTCTACGGCGCCGGCTAGCTACTCGGTTTCTCGTGTTGTCTAAGCGATTTCGATGCTGGTTGTTTTGCGAAAGGCGCGCAGCCCTGGCGGCGGGAGGAGGGGCTGGCCACAAGGAGTGCTTGTCCGGGAACAACTGCGGCTGCAAACCCTGCGGTTGCGGGCCGCCGGCGGCTGCGGCTGCTGCCGAGGACGGGCGATTCTACTGCCGGTGCGGGCCGCGATGCACGTGCACCACTTGTGGTGCTTGAAGAAGTCGGGGTTTGAATTATGATAGGCGTTGCTTGCGGCAACATATAATTATGACCATATTTATAGTGTCTTGGACTATATAGTAAATAATATGTCGTCAAAATTATATAGTTAAGCTCTTTCAAATATTAATGTAATTTGAGTTTCAAAATTATAACAAACAAAGGTCTTTTAAATATTAACGTAATTTGGTTTTCAAAATTATATAAAAAAAAAAACTATGATGAATGTATGAAGATTCCTAAAACTTGTTATGAATCAGATACATTCGTGCCTGCTTTTCATTTATGAGATATTCAATTTGATTAATATAAGAATTTAATCGCATCAACCTTCCCCTCTGCGAAGTCTAATATTAATAACCTATTTTTCTCGATTGTTTGTTTTTTTACTCAGACATCAAAATTATGCGGTAATTTTTTAATAATGAATTACGAGAACAAATACTAAATTATATAACTAACAAAAAGCATCTCAAGATGGAGGTTTTTTTCTCCCTCGAGGGTCTAGTTGTAATTTTCAAGAAAAAATTGTTCCATATATTGTTTTTTCGAATTGTTGGGTTCAATTAATAGATTTGTTGTTGTCTATGTGATTGTAATGATAAATCGAAATGTTCAATTTATATAATAACGCAGGTAAATAGCTAAGGTGTCATCTGCAAATGGATTTTTTTTTATCTATTTATTTATATTATATAAATAAAACTTTTAAATTGGATATTCACTTATCATATAATCAAAATGCCCGTAATTAAAATTCGTATACGATCTCTTCTTTGAGAGTACGCAATTGGGTGCATAACTGGATGCAATTTGGAAGCTCGTTTTCAACCGGCCCACAAATCATTACTGAAAGCCCAGGCCCATGTAGTAAAGATAGCTATAAATCCCCCGCGAGAAAAAGGGAGATTGGGATTTATTTATATACCGATATTTAATTTTGACATAAACTCTCAGATATATAAATTATAATATGCTTAAGATCACATTAAATTTGGGAAAGATATAAATTGAAATTATCCCGGAAATTTCTTAAATCAAGGACCTAAGTGCCAATTTTGCTACTTGAAGTTGACAATGAAGCTTGGATGGGGACGTTTTATAGCCCTAGGTCACGTCAAGTTCTCTTGAACCAAAGAGTCGGACTACCATAAATTGACAAATGTATTTGCACATAAATAATTCAACATCGTAATCCCTGAAGAATTATTCTCCAAAGTTTGTAGAAGCCACTGTTGGTAAAACGTTATCTGGTAAATAAATTCAATGTGATTTTGTTATCTATGATAAAAGTCCGAACCGAGAGTGCTCGCTTTATTGTGTGCCACTTGACACTTCACTTTTGCCATGTGGATGTCATGCAACAAGACACGTAGTATAGTTGTTCCCCATGTGGGCCATACTCAAGTGATAAGCTTTTTAGCTTAATGATTTCTTATTTCTCAATTTCTATCTCTTATTATGTTTAAATTTTCAAAAAATTAGTAAGATAAAATTATTTATCTGAATATAAACTTGAAGTAAAGGGATAAATTAGAAAAAGTATGGACAAGGATAGAGTCCATGAGCTTTAATTTTTGAAACACAATTACCAAGCAAAAATACTTTTGTAACGTAACTTGTCTTTTTTAATCTACAATTTAAATAGATAAAGAAATAATAATCTTTAGTTTATTTATAGATGATATGGTTCACCTTTGAAAATATCACAATAGTGAACATACTGATAACCTGTCAATATAAATCTAAAGAAAATTAGCACAAATTACGGACATGTGTTCTTGACAAATAAAGTATCGTTAATTTAAATCATTACTCGTTTTGTTCAAATAATTATATTCTGTACATCAAAATAAATATTATTGTGCTAGCGAATTTCATTTTGTTTAATTTTTTCAAAAATTTTGGATAAGGACAAATTTCACGAGCTTCAGTTTTTGTAATTCAGCTGTTTTGTCTTTTTTTCAACAATTCAAGTATTTGAGTTTAAATTTGAGAAATAAATAAATAGAAAGTATTTTCAAGTATATTTTACAATGGTATAACTTATTCTGAAAACAATGAAATTGTGAATTTAAGGAAGTCCATTTAATTTACAATTGTGTGCCCTCATTTAAAATACAGGATTTTAGGTATCACCTGTTTTATTGCATAATAAGTTTCACTTAGTTAAAAATATATCGTTTAGACCTTACTATTTATAATTTGAAGTATTTACTATTTCATCACGTGAACAATTTCACTTTATTTTAATAGAATGAGTCAAATTAGTTTACAAAATTTTAAAATATATATCATAATGGAATAGAGATAATTACATTTATTAATAGATTATTAATAGCTCAAAGCATTAATTGAATAAGTTCCACTTTTAAGGTATATGTTATTCTTTTTTACCCATTATTTTAATTCTATTAATCTTGCAAGTTTTGCCTGCTAGTCATTGAGTATATATTTCCTTGGTTGCATTTGGCATTGTTAGTTTTCCGTAATATCATAATCTTAATTCTTGTCGGTGCAATTCACAATCAACATAAATTATCTTCTTCAATATCTTACATTCAATTTAATTAAAATTTCAATTCTTCTATGTTATTTATTGCTGTAATTTCATAAATTTACTATCAAGTACTAATTTTTATCTTATTCTTCATTGAGAATCAATACAAAAATTAAAAATTCTATGCAATGTTAAAAGACAATTCCTTATCATCTTATAGTCTAATTAGCGATTTTATTTAAATGACATATACACAATAAGATCTTAAAGTGGGTTAATTTGGTAAATACATATTATCATAAGTTGGATTAAATATAAAATACGTAAGTAAATAAGTTGAGTCAGGTTGTGCCATTAATGAGTCATTAAATTTGTATAACATACCAATGAATCAATTTGGATTGAATCCTTTTCGACCCGATCCAGCTCGCCCATTTGGTAACCCTACCTTCCACTTCCCCTCTTCTCAACATCTTATCTTCACTTCCATCTTCATCTCCTTCCATAACCCTGTTCCAATCTCTTTGCTAGCTTGGCAATGTCAATAGACCTGTAGCCTGCATAACTTTGCATGCATCGAGGCTAGTGTTGGCCATAAATCATATTTACTAACTGAAGAAGCCCGTTTGCCGCACGAGCCTTCCAATTAGGAATAACTAAAGATAGTTACGAAGCCCGTAACAATGGTGCAAAGATGTAAATCGACGACAGAAGAAGGTCCCTAGAGCAAAATTTGCTTTTCGAAGTTGACGATGGAGCTTGAATAGGGACGTTTCACAGCTAAATTAGAACAATGTTTTTGTGACCCAAATCTGATTTTTATACAAATATAAAATCTAAAAATAAGCTAAATTAATAAATAAATAAGAAAGAAAAAAAAATGACAAACTAGTGAGCCCTTAACACTGGTCATCCCCCACCCTCGACAGCCCTTCTCAGCGATAGTGAGGCTGCGGTATTGAACTCTCACTGCTAACTTGTCCTTTTAAAAAAAAAAAAAAAAAGTTGGCTTATTTTTTATATTTTATTATTTAAATTTGTATTAAAAGTCAGACTTGGATCAAAATAATGTCGATTTAACCACGCCATCACTTTATAGGAGAGATAAAATACTAAAAAAAAAACGTTAGCATTTTTCATTAGCTAAATTGGACGAAATCAACGGAAGAATTCGATTGAACCAATTTGATAAATTTTAAAATTTGATTGCACTTTTTTGTAAGTTTTAGAATTTAATAAGATTTTCATGACAAATTTTAGAACTTTAGATACAATTATCCTAAAAAAGAAGAAGGAAAAACCACCAAGAACCCCAAATTATGCCCACCATGTCACATTTGCTTCAATTTTTTTTTTTTGTGACACAAAAACCACTAACTAATACCCAAATGACCAATTATCCTTCGTTAAGATTATATTTAGAAATCACCATTAAAAATCTAATGTGGCTTCGACATGCCACTTGGTGCCATGTTAGAAAAAATAAAGTTAAAAACTAGAAAAGAAAAAAATCGAAGCACGGTTATCACAAATGATGTTCATCATCTTCCATGCATCGTTCATCTTCTTCAAGCGCTCATATGTGGACAACGACCTCAGTCAAGGTTGTCCATGCACTGTTGAACCTTTTCTCTTTTTTTTTTTTTTTCTCTCGAAGCCGTAGGATTTCGTGATATTATGAAATACGCCTGAGTCATGGTAGGGCAAATATCAACTACGATATGCCAATCTTCCTATAGAGAGATTTCCAAGGTTTGGAGAAGCAGTGATCAAGGTGGCAAAGTCCATGGATTGATTTTGCTAGTATTTGACTGATGAAAGTAGAGGAAAAATGTAGGACCAAAAAAAAAAAGGAGACGGAAATGGAGGAGTTCTCTTAGAAAGATGAACACTAAAGGAACAATAAAGAATATTTCAACAAAAATAAATAAATAAATAAATAAGGGAAAGAAAAGAAAGAGGGATTGCACACAGCCGGATGTCCAGGCAGCTCTAAGGCACTGTTTGGTAACTATCCAAACAGTGCTTGATTTTGATTTTTTGTTCCCAGAATTAGTTTGGAAATAGATCGCGTTTGGAAAAATTTTGTCCAAAACTGATTCCGAGAACAAATTTGTTCCCGGAATCAGTTTTGGACAATAATTAAGAATATAATATATATGATTCTCGGTCTGAGAATCAAAAAAAGAATCAAGTCTTATTCTTCCCTTCCGCCATCCCGCGACCGCCGTCCACCACCGCCCGCTGCCACCCGCCGCTTGACGTCGTTTGCTGCCGCCCGCCACCGTCCGCCGCTGCCCGCCACCGCCAGTCGCCGTCCGCTGGTCCGGCGAGCTTGCCGGAGGCTCGCTAAGCTAGGGCAAGGTTCGGCAAGCTCGCTAGGGCTAGGCAAGCCTAGCAACACCCAGCCCCGCCGGTGGCCAGGCGGGCCTCACCCAGCCCTGACGAGGCCGAGCCTTGCCCAGTTGGCGGCGAGGCTCGGCCGACAAGAGCTGACCTCGCTGAGGGCTGGCGATGCTCCGGTGAGGTCGCCGGCCCTCGCCTGGCCGGTCGCCGGACTGGCGACTAGCCACAAGAAGAAGAAGAAGAAGAAGAAGAAGAAGAATAGGAGAAAAAGGAAAAAAAGAAAAGGAAAAAGGAAAAAAGAAAAGAATAAAAAGGAAAAAAGTAAAAAAATTATTTAAAAATTAAAAAAATTGATTTGGAACATAATCAATGAGTATGGTACCAAACGCAATTCTATTCCAGAATCAGAAATTTTGGACAGTTACCAAACACGTTCTTTTACTCAAAATCAGTTATCGGGAACAGAATTAAAAAAAATCATTTCTGATCAGAATCTACTCCCGGGAACAGAATCGTTACCAAACACACCCTAAGTAGGCCAGACGTGCACTTGAATATGTTGAATAGTAACAGCCATGAAGCTTCTAGATTCTTTTTTAGTTTTTGTTTCATCTTAATTTTTTTCTAACATTTTTATGGTGTTTTCATAGGAGGGTAAATATGTCGATCATGAGTCTTTTCTATCCCAAAGAGAGTTTGAGGTAAATGAGTTACAATGAGAATAATTTGGTAATGTACTATAAGATTTTATTCGCTTATCCATCACCGTCCCTACCGTTGTTCTTAAAAATTCCAAATTATGGGTGATTGGTTACATGATGAGCCAAACTCCAGTTTGTGTGAAGAATCGAGAATCAAACCGATCTATTTTGGAATCGCATTCCTAAATCGTCATAACCAAGAACCACACCATTTTATATTATGGTAAAAAATCATATTCTTATAATCAAATGTGAAAGTAGTACCATTTCACTATAAAAATATTTGTTTGGCCAAGTAGCTATGCAATTGTTTTGCCATCGCCGTCACCTGCAACAGCAACTGCGGCTGCCCTTACCCTTGCCCCGGCGGAGCCTCGTGCAGGTGAGGCGGCGGAGTTGATCCGAGGATTCTATGGCGCCGGCTAGCTCCTCGAGTTTCTCACGTTGTCTGAGCAATTTTGATGCTGGTTTGTTTTGCAACAGGTGCGCGGCCCTGGCGGCCGGAGGAGGGGCGGGCCACAAGGAGTGCTTGTCCGGGAACAACTGCGGCTACAGACCTTGCAGTTGTAGGCCACCGGCAGCTACGGCTGCGGCTGCTACTGAGAACGAGCGGTTCTACTGCCGGTGCGGGCCGCAATGCACCTGCACCACTTGTGGTGCTTGAAGAAGTGGTGTTGCTTGTGGCAACATATAATTATGACCATATATATAGTGTCTTGGACTATATAGTAAAAGATTCAAGTATATGTCGTCGAAATTAATATTAATGTAATTTGAGTTTCAAAATAATTAAAAAAAAAGGTCTTTTAAATATTGATGTAATTTGGGTTTCAAGATTATATATAAAAAAAATTAGAATGAAAGTATGGAAAGTCGTTAACTTTGCTAATTATTTTCGCGTTCTTACTTCTTCAGTGCCCAAGGATGTGGAGTAACTTAGCTAACGAATTAAATACATCCGTGCATGTTTTTCATTTATACGATATACAATTTGATTAATACAAGGATTTAGGGGAAGTCTAATATTAATAACAATTTTTCTCGACTATTTGTTTTTTTACTCGGACAATCAAAATTATGCGGAAATCTTTTAATATTGACTCACGACAACAAATACTAAATTATATAATTAATAAAAAGCAGCTCAAGCTGGAGGATATTTTTTCTCCCTCAAGGGTATAGTTGTAATTTTAATATAAATAGTGGCATTTTAAACCAGAGAAAAATGACAAGCGTCAAACCTCGCACTTGATCTATCCTGGTAACATATGAAATCCATTCTGATAAAAAGAAATTCGAAAGAAAATACCAATAATGAGCTGAAAAATTAAAAGCATGGTTTGAATTAAAAAAATAAATATTTCCGTATATTTTTTTCCAATTTTTGGGTGCAATTAATCAAAATTTCCAATTTATATAATAATGCAGGTAAATAGCTAAGGTGTCATCTTCAAATGGAGTTTTTATCTATTTATTTATATTATATAAAGAGAGATTTTAAATTGGATATCCGCTTATCATATAATCAAAATACCCTTAAATCATATGTCATCAATAATTAAAATTCGATATCCGATCTTTTTTTTCTTTTTAGGTCAGATATCCGATCTCTTCTTTGACAGCACGCAAATGGGTGCCTAACTGGATGCAACTTGGGAGCTCGTTTTCAACCGGCCCACAAATCGTTACCGATTGGAGAAAGCCCAGGCCCATGTACAAAGATAGCTATAAATCCCCCTCGAAAAAAAGAAGGGAGACCGGGATTTATTTATATACTGATCTTTGATTTTGACATAAGCTCTCACACATATAAATTATAATATGCTTAAGATCACATTAAATTGGGCAAAGATGTAAATTGAAATTATCCCACAAATTTCTTAAATCAAGGACCTAAGTGCCAATTTTGCTAATTGAAATTGACAATGGAGCTTGAATAGGGACGTTTTATGGCCCAAGGTCACGTCAAGTTCAATGAAGGCTCTTGAACCAAAGAGTCGGACCACCATAAATTGACATATGTGTTTGCATGTAGATAATTGTCCATCGCAATCCCCGAAGAATTAATTATTCTCCAAAGATTTGTAGAAGTCACTGTTGATAAAACACTATCTAGTAAATAAATTCTATGAGATTTTGTTATCTATAATAAAAGTCCGAATCGCGAGTGCTCGTTTCTGTGTACGCCAATTGACATATGTGTTTGCATGTAGATAATTGTCCATCGCAATCCCCGAAGAATTAATTATTCTCCAAAGATTTGTAGAAGTCACTGTTGATAAAACACTATCTAGTAAATAAATTCTATGAGATTTTGTTATCTATAATAAATTTCCGAATCACGAGTGCTCGTTTCTGTGTACGCCACTTGGCACTTCACTTTTGCCCTTGCTGATGTTGTGTAGCAAGACATGTGGTATGGTTCCCCACGTGGGGCATATTCAAGGAATAAGCTTTTTAGCTTAATGATTTCTTATTGCTCAATTTCTATCTCTTATTATGTTTAAATTTCAAAAAATTAGTAAAAATGAAAGTATATCAATATTTTTTTTTGTATTACCTGAATATAAACTTGAAATAAAGGGATAAATTAGAAAAAGTATGGGCAAGGATAGAGTCCATGAGCTTTAATTTTTGAAACACAATTACCAAGCAAAAATACTTTTGTAACGTAACTCTTGTCTTTTTTAATCTATAATTTAAATAGATAAAGAAATAATAATCTTTAGTTTATTCATAGATGATATGGTTCACCTTTGAAAATATCACAATAGCGAACATATAGATAACCTGTCAATATAAATCTAAAAAAAACTATCACAAATTACGGACATGTGTTCTTGACGAATAAAGTATCGTTGATTTAAATCATTACTCGTTTTCTTCAAATGATTAGATTCCGTACATCAAAATAAATATTATTGTGCTAGCAAAATTCATTTTGTTTAATTTTTTAAAAATTTTGGATAAGGGCAAATTTTACGAGCTTCAGTTTTTGTAATTCAGCTTTTTTGTCTTTTCTTCAACAATTAAAGTATTTGAGTTTAATTTTGAGAAACAAATAAATAGAAAGTATTTTCAAGTATATTTTACAATGGTATAGCTTATTCTGAAAACAATGAAATTGTGAATTTAAGGAAGTCCATATAATTTACAATTTTGTGCCCTCATTTAAAATACAGGATTTTAGGGATCGCCTGTTTTATTGCATAATAAGTTTCACTTAGTTAAAAATATATTGTTTAGACATTACTGTTTATAATTTGGAGTATTTATTATTTCATCACGTGAACAATTTCACTTTATTTTAATATAATGAGTCAATTTAGTTTGCAAAATGTTAGAATACATATTTATCATAATGGAATAGAGATAATTACATTTATTAATAGATTATTTATAGTTGAAAGGAATAATTGATAAAGTTCCACTACCCATTATTTTAATTCTATTAATCTTGCAAGTTTTGCTTGCTAGTTATTGAGTATATATTTCCTTGGTTGCATTTGGCATTGTTATTTTTCCATTATATTCTTATCTTAATTCTTGTCGGTGCAATTCATAGTCAACATAAATGATCTTCTTCAATATCTTACATTCAATTTAATTAAAATTTCAATTCTTCCACGTTATTTATAGCTGTAATGTTATAAATTCACTATCAGGTACTAACTTTCTCTTATTTTTTCATTGAGAATCAATACAAAAATTGAAAATTCTATGCATTGTTGAAAGACAATTCTTTATCATCTTATCGTCTAAATAGCAATTTTATTTAAATGACATATACACAAGAAGAGCTTAAAGTGGATTAACTTGGTAAATACAGAATTTCATGGGTTGGATTAAATATAAAATACTTAAGTAAATAAGTCGAGTCAGTTTGTGCCGTTAATGAGTCATTAAATTTGTATAACATATGAACAGGTTAATTTAGATCGAATCATTTTTTACTCAACCTGGCCCGACCCAACCCACCCATTTGGCGACCCTACCTCCCACCTCTTCTCGACATGCTCTCTTCCACTTCCATCTTCATCTTCCTTCATAACTTTGTTCCAATTTCTTTGCTTGCTTCGCAATGTCGAGGGACCTGTAGCCTCCATAACTTTGCATGCATCAAGGCTAGCGTTGGCCATAGATCATATTTACTAACCGAAGAAGCCCATTTGCTGCACGAGCCTTCCAATTAGGAATGTCTAAAGAGAGTTGCAAAGCCCGTAACAATGGGGCAAGGATGTAAACTGACGATAAAAAAAGGTCCCGAGGGCAAAATTTGGTTTTCGAAGTTGACGATGGAGCTTGAATAGGGACGTTTCACAGCTCGAGGTTGACGTCAAGTTCAGTGAATGCTCTCGGGGGCATGACATCCGAGCTTCAATTACGCATATTTTATTGCAACGTTGTACTTAAAAGACATGATGAGCCCCGGGAGCGTGCCACCCAACAGGAGCATTCAGAAGCGTGCTCAAAACTTTGTGTCCTTAGCCCTTCCTATGGACGTGGTCCGCAATCTCGATATCACTTGAAGAGTTAAGTAAACATGGGACGGGAGAGCTGGACCACTATGAATTGACATTTCGACTGTGGTCCTCGAACAGTCAATCCTCGGAGGTTTATAGAAAACCCTTTGCGGCGTGGTTCTACAATTACAATCCATTAAAATTTATATGGCAAAACTCCGATGTGATTTTATTATAATTCAAGTTAGAAATGATAGATTAGTCGCTCTTGTGGCTCTTGTGGACATTGTGTGGCACTTCACCGATAAATGTCATGGTTTTACAACATGGGTCACATTCGACCAATGAACTTTCAACTTAATGATTTCTCATCTCCTTATTTCTCTCTTATTATGTTTGAATATTAGAAAGTGGATAAAATGAAAATATATTAAGATTTTATTTCATGCTTCGAAAAAAAGAAAAAACAGAAAAAGTATGGGCAAGGACAGAGTCCGTGAGCTTTAATTTTTGAAACGCAACAACAACGCAAATTTTTTTTTGTAATATAAATTTTCATCTTTCTTTTCTACATTTCAAATTGTTGATTTAAGTTTTGAAAAAATAGATAAAGAGAGAACAATATCTAATCTATTCATTAATGATATCATTTCCTTTAAAAAAATATTACAATAGTAAACATCTGATTGGAAATCTAAAGATTAGAACAAGCTGTTGGACTTACGTTCTTGATAAATAAAGTATTGTTAATTTAATGCATACTTTTTTTTTATTCGAGCGATTAGATTGAGTACCTCCATATAAAATTATTGTGCTAAAGAAATTCATTTCTTTAATATCTTGAAAATTTTTAGTAAGGACAAATTTAGTGAGTTTTAATTTTTGTAATACAACTTTTATCTTTTTTCTAAACAATTAAGACATTTGAGTTTAATTTAGAAAAAAAAAATTATAGAAATATCCTTAAATATGTTTTGACATGATATAATTTATTTTGAAAGAATAAAACTGCGGATTCAAGAAATCATAAAAGTTGCAATGTCGTGCCCTCATTTATACACGTAGGATTTCGAGTATAGCCTAATTTATTACATAATAAGTGTCACTTAACTAAAAAATACGTTTAGTTTAAACATTACAATTTACAATTTTTATAGTATATATTATTTCACTACATGAAAAAATTTCACTTCATTTACTAAATTTGAATTAAATCAGTTATAGAATAAGTTACAAGTTACAATATACATTTATTACTGTAAATAGGAAAAAAATTACATTTATAGTAATTTTAGTATAGCTTATAGCATCAATTGAACAGGTTCCACTTTAAGATACATATTATATACGTGATATCTTATTCCTGATTAAAGCATAAATAATTTATTTAGAGTAATTTGATTTAATTCAGTAAAAATTACAATGACCTAATAGGGCGCACTCTTTTGCAATATGCTTTTTATACAAGTTCAATCTTTGTGAGAGTTTAGATCGTAAGTTTTGAGTATGTACCACTCTCGAATTTCTTAAGGCAATTGGCAACCTTATGTATAGAAAGACAATCTCAACTAGCCGTTAGCCACCGTTACAAATGTTAGAAATTCGATAGTTATAGGAATTTCGGGTGTCCAACAATTGCTTGTCCGTTTGCCAGTACTTGGCTCCGTACCCAGCCTTTTGTTCTTCAAGGCTAGGACAGTCTTTTTAGTCTTTCCAAATCCTTATATATATATATATAAAGACATTCAATTCAACTATGTAATTTCCAAATAATCAGTGGCATATTTGAGTGAGTTTTGTAAATCAAAATTAAATTGGGTTCAACTTTTTCTGCTACTTGTTAAGTTCAGCCCTCCACGATTTTTTCTAAAAAAACTATATAAATATGTAAATATTAGATGAATCTCATTATTTTGGAAAAATTACAAAAACAATCCTAAACCTATTGTAATTTTTTCAATTTAATTCAAAAAAAAAAAAAATATATATTTTTTTTTTGCGAATTCAATTCATCTGGACATCTAGCTGATGTTGACATGTCAATTTTTTAGATTTTATTTATTATTTATCTTTTTTTTTTCACTCTCCTTCTTCTCTTGGCCGGTCGTCGGCTAGAGGCTAGGCTAGCAAGGCAAGCCTCCACAGTGGCTAGCGAGTCTTTGGGGGAAGAAGAAAAGAAAAAAATAAAAAGAAAAAAGTATTAAAATATCATAACTCAGCGTTGGTCAACCAAAATTGATCGGACGAACTAAATTGGTATAAATATAAAATGTTTGAAATTGAATTTCCTAAAAAAACTTATGATTGAATTGAAAAAATTACAATAGATTTCACTGTGCTTTGGTAATTTTTCCATTATTTTTCTTACATGGCTATTAAACTCTGTGCAAAATAAACATGCCCGCTGAAAGTGCAAGCTAAGGAATTTATTATCTCTGATTTGGCTATCTTCTTTTTCTGTCATATTCATGCCGTTATATTACTTATATTAATTGTTCTTGCTCCGCTTCCGTTTCCATTCACAATCCAAAATCACCAAATTAATAAATATATCTACATTTACATATATATATATATATATATATATATATATATATATATATATATATATATACACTTGCAAATTAATGGAGCGGTTATATAATCGGGGCAATTAATCGCCCATTAATGAAAATATGCATTTTCGGGTAATAAATACGAGGGGGGGAGAAAGAAAAAGAAAATGGTGGCTCCCCTCTCAAGCCTGTCTGTCAATGAGGATGCGATGACTCGATCTTCCAAGGACATCCCGCCTCCTCGCTCTCGTGTCTCCACTCAACGCAGACGCCGCCACCGCAGCGCCACGTAGGATCGGGCCGCGGGCCCCGCCCCCCCGAAGCACCCGAGCCACGCCCCGAGCCTGCAGGCTCGGGTTCTCAGAAACAGCTGGAGACAGCCTGTCTCCAACAAAGTCCCACTCACCTATTCCCCTCTCCCCCTCTAACTCCCTTCTCTCTCTCTCTCTCTCTCTCTCTTGTTTCATTCTCTCTCTGGAGCTCTTCTTCCTTCGCCCTTCGCTTCCCTTCCATTCCATCGCCTTTGCTCTCTCTCTCTCTCTCTCTCTCTCTACCTCTCTTCCCCTGCGCACCGGCGATTAGGGTTTTGGCAGCGCCGCTTGCTCGCGATTCGGAGCCCCTCGCCGGCCGGAGCCCGCCAGATCGAGGCCCTCTGCATTGTGAGCTCTCGATCGATCCGCCTTTCTCCGCTTTCCGTCGCTCGTTGCGTGCGTTCGTTCGTTCGTTCGTTCGTTCGTTTTTTGCGGTGTGAAGTCGCTCTCGTGGTTTTTTGTTGTCTTTTTCTTTTTTAAAGATTTTTTTCGGATTTTTTTGAGATTTTTTTCGATTTTTTTTTTTTGGATTTTTTTGGGGCTTTTGTTCGGTTGTTGTGGCGTTCCTTCGTGGTTAGGTGCGGATTAGGGGCGGGAATGTGATGGAGCTGCAGGTTGTGTGATCTTTTTGTGCCGTATGCGTCTGGATTTTGATTTGGGTTCTGGTTTTGTGATGTACTGTTGTTGCGCGATTACGAGGTTATATCACCGGACATTGTCGTTGGAAGCCTGTAGTTGTGATGTACTGATGTTGCGCGAATTTTGATTTGGGTTAAGGTTCTGTGATGTACTGATGTTAAACGAATAGGAGGGAGGTTATATCGCTGGACATTGTCGTTAGAAGCCTGTAGTTGTTATCGTCGTGTTTTGCTCTGCTGGCTTGCCTCTCGATTGCGTTGTGACTGGCGACGCATGGATGATGGATTTGGGCTGATGAATTTTGCTGTGTGCGTGCAGATCTGGAACCCGAACGTGAACACTGTTCCTCTTGGGATAATGTTTTTGTGGCGAACTGGGGTTTGAATAGATTAATGGCGTGATTCGGGCCGTGTTTGTGTATGGTGGCTTCGACCAATTGTACATGGTGGAATCAGGGTCTGTGGTGTGGTCCAGCATTGTGTCGGGGGCTGCTTCTTTTGTCGTTTAATCGTGGAAGGAAGTGTAGTCCGATCAGAGAAGTTTCGTGCATCCATGCTGGCAGAGAGCATGCGTGGAATCTTTGCTTCGGGTGATGCACCTGACAAGATTTGTTGCCGAAGCATTCGGTGTGGTGACCATTTGTCTGGTTGCTCTCTTGGTTCTCCTGGGCTTGCTATGCACCATCTACTCGTTTTACTTCAGGTCTCGCACTCGTAGCCAGGACTTCATCCAACTCAGTTACTTTACGGGTCCTTGGGTCATACGGATCATATTCATTGTGTTCACGATCGTGTGGGGTTTTGGTGAGATTGTCCGTTTAAGCTTGCTCAGACAGAACGGGAAAGTGTTGAGCTCCGTTAGTTACAAATGGCAAGAAACTTTTTGCGAAGGTTATGTCGTCTCAAATCTTGGTTTTGCAGAACCTTGCTTGTTCCTCACTCTTGTGTTTCTCCTTCGGGCACCTTTGCAGAAGATGGACTCAGGAATCTTAAGCAGAAACTGGAATGGAAAAACAATTGGTTATATTCTTCTCTACTGCTTCCCAGTTTTTGTTCTTCAGCTCATCATCATTCTAGTTGGACCAAGGTTAAGCAAGGTTAAAAGCACAGGACGGACATTGCCGCATTACTTCACGAGTGCTATGAAGAAGAGCACTGAAGGTGCTGCACTTTGCACTTACCCTTTAATGAGTACCATTATTCTTGGGGTTCTTGCTTTACTCCTAACTGCCTACTTATTTTGGCTTGGAAGGCAGATCCTAAAATTAGTCATTAATAAGGGTCTGCAGAAAAGAGTATACGCGCTGATATTCTCAGTTTCGGGTTTCCTTCCATTAAGGATCCTATTACTTGGTTTATCGGTTTTGTCTAAGCCAGAACATGTTCTTTTTGAAGCTCTTGTGTTCATGGCATTTCTTTCCCTTTTCTGTTGTGCTGGGGTGTGTATTTTCTTGCTGGTGTACTGCCCAGTGGCGGATTCTCTAGCGTTGGGGAAGATTAATGACTTGGATATGAGAAGAAGATTTAGTGATGATCAGAACGAGACTGTTTCACTCATTGCTAATCTGAGCCATCTTGAGGAAAGTGGTAGAATGAGCCCTTGCAGAAATTCTGACTCTTCGACCAAGCGTGGATCAATTTCTTTTCGGACTTATGGAAAGGATGGCCCATCAACGGCAACTTTTGTAGAGCTAAGTCTCTTCTCTCCTAGTCGAGATGCAACCCCCCCTGCTTCACCTCCGCTACTTGGCTGGCCAATGCGTGCATCTCCACAGGTTCAGGGACCTTCAAGCACTCGTGAAAATCAATTTTGTGGTGATGACAACTGATTGTAAAGGGTTTAGCTTTTAATAAGGTTTTTATTTGTTCTCCGTTTGTTTTCTGTTTTAGATATAATGGTTTTGCCTCATGGAAGTATATCTTCATTTTCCTTTTTGTACCATTTTGTAACCAAATTTTATCTGCATTCTCTGAACTTATAAGGGAGCATTTCTTTGGCTGAATTCGATAGGACATTAATGAAAGTTGCTAAAGGTATTCGGATTGGTTGCCAACTTTTTCCTTAGTGAACTTTTTTCCCAATGCATTGGGAAAGTCTTGCTGTTCAATCGGTATATTAGTTATGTGTCAACTTTCCAAAGTTTTGTGATGCACATTGATCAAGCAAGACATGAGAGGATTGTGAAATATCGATTGGGGATTGAATATGGAATGGGGATGATTTACAAAAGTTTATTCTTTTTGTCAGAACATGCTTTTTGTAAAGAAATTGCTGCTATGTCTTTCTGAACTAGCTAAGTCGTCATGAGTTGGTGGAAGGCTGTTTATCTTCATTTAATCCAGTTAATGTTCTTCTCTATAGATGGAATTAATCCTAGTACATGCATGTGTTCACAGCTTGGAAGGTCAGAGAATAGCAATACTGTGACGTATTGCTATTCGAATGGATTCATTTGCTGTTATCTTTTACTTAGTGTCTTCATCTTTTCCTAAAGCTTAGTTATTTTAGCATGATATTATTCTGTTTTTATTTACTCCAATAATGTTGCTGTCCATTGTCTTGTTTAAATGGAATAGCTATTTTAAATGGTCTGATCCGAGCAAGGGTACAATATTTACTTGCACAGTTCACATGGGGATAGCTTATTTCATCTAGCTGGGCACCATAGTATCCATGAATCACATGAAGACGTTACGAAATTAATGGCAGGAGAAATAGCTATCGTAGTTGATCTTGGCACTATACTCTCCATGAATCATGCTAGACGTTATGAAAATACTGCAGAAAGAATGTTGTGGCAATAAATTCTCTTTAGACAGCGATAAGCACATAATTGTATTAAAATTTCCACTTACTATAGATATCTCTTTTTATTCGTCGCTAATGCCAATGTCAGGCACACTCCTTTTTTGGCACTGCCTTGGATTTCTTGCATAGTATCATTGTGGAATTTAACCGAGACCCCCAATACCAATCTCGTTATGGGTCTCCTGAGAACTCCAGGAACAATATTAATGGCCCTGACATGCGGTAATGGACATAATGGTCTCCATAATTTCATACTATTTCGCGAGCTGGGGAGATAAGAGACATTCTATGGTTCTCTGTTCAATCTGGGCTGTTACTGGTACTTCTGTCTTATGGAATGGTCACTTTCATGAACAGGCAATATCGTTTTTTCGGTCGAGTTTCCTGCCTCTAGCTAGTTCACAGATAAGAATGTCTGATGCCATCGAAATGACTTGTTGACCATGCCGAGTTTCCTGCCTCTAGCTAGTTCACGGTTGTAATCTTACTGGTACTTTTGTCTTATGGAATGGTCACTTTCATGAAAAAATGGTTCGCCCATGCCGTACGGTGGCAAAACATTGATCAACCCGTGTAGTCCAGCCACTGCTTGCGTTGCATAATAGGAGTACGGAGATTTTCCAAGCTGCAATGAAGCATATGAGTATAAATGAACACCCCTTGCAAGATAAGACATTAAATGCCTGCCGTACATATTCATCAAATGAGGTGGAATCGGCATGAACCTTGCACAAATTTCAGAAAAAGCTCACATGAGCATGGTATTGAATGATCATTGTACATAAGGCTCGCCTGATGGAAGATGAAAATATAGGTGAAAGTTTTTCCGAAATGGGCCTTGGAACGACATCACTTGTTCCATCGCTCCCTAGACTTTGAATATGCAATTCAATCCAATCCGAACTCATCATCGCATGAACTTCTCATTACAATCTTCGTCAAACACAGTTTCGATGGATTTCGCAACCATACCTGTTGGGTGTTGTGCCAATGGATCGCAACATTCTGGCTCAACCTGTTGGTAACTCTGACGAAAACTCTGTTTCCCTGATGAGCCTGGATGGTGTGGCCGGGGTGCCTTCCATTAATGGTGACAACCTGCTCCTTGTAGGAGCCCATCATCTCTTGCTTCACTTCCCAGTTGTAGAAAAGCCCTCGAGCTCCTCCTGATGCCATCATCATGAGAAGGCAGAGAAACAATGCCGTCATCGAGCTACCCATCTCTCGCGCTCACCGGGAACCAAGCTGCGCACGAAAGATGGGAACTTTAATGGGGGGAGAGGGGGAGTTCGTGCGGCCGCTGTCGATTCAGCAAGGAAGAAGAAGGAGAAGCAGCAGCAGCAAAAGCATCAGATGTCGCCCGTGGTCCGTTTTGGAGTTATTACCCTTACCCTTATAGTAATCTCCTGAAGTGCAACTGAAAACGAAATGCGTGCCTTACTTGGCCCCATGGGAACACAATCAACTCCCCAACTGGGGCCCGCTACGTAACCCGTAAACAGCCTCTCTAACTAAGACATCAGTCCTTCGTATATATTACCTTGGGCGGCTTTGTTGCCCAGGTTCTGAACTAACTGTGGTGTGACGCCATTCCGAATTGGGCCGGCGGGTGGGGAGTGACTGAGCACGGCCAGACCGAGAGGGGTTGTGGCAGTGGCGTTCTGGCCAACAATGTTGGTCGTGATCGAGTAATTTCTCAACGGATCTTAATCGGCTTTGATCTTGCCAGAGTAGACGATCAAGCTTGGCTCTATATAATGCCCGTCTGCTTCAACAATGGTAAGGTTGTGATCCTGCAATTCAAAGATTGAGGTCCTGAGTAACATAAAAATGAAAGGGTCCCTTCATCTTGCAAATCTATCTCCAAAATTTCTTCCATCTAATAAGTCTTTAAAAACATCGAAAAAGCCCAATCCAGATGTGCACACTTCATCATAGAAAGCGAGGAAACAAACCAACCAGAGGAACAATTCGTAGGTTGTAATGAAAGTATACCTCAATCCTTAAACTGAGAGCAGATTGAGCAGTCATACTTGAAATATTGAGGCGATAAGTTTTACCAGGGACAACCCTCCAGTGGGGATATTCAGAATTGATCGCATCACGAGCTGTTGGATGTGAGCTTGGAGTGGTTGATTCAGCATAATCAAACTTTCCCTTCCTGGGAATTAGTAGGGACTGTAATCCAAGCAACAAAAAGAGAATGAAACGAACACAACAAATGAGTGAAACTAGTGTTTAAGTTCTTCTTCATAATTGAGGCAATCAAATTAAATTAATCACCTCAGGCTCTGCCGCCCAATCACGATAGCTTTTGTAGTACCGGTCATCGAGGATGATGCTGTTGTCATAGTCTTGAGCGAATGGCTCGGCCACGCCGTACGGTGGCAAAACATCGATCAACCCATGCAGTCCAGCCACCATTTGCATTGTGTAATAGGAGTCGTACTGAGATTTTCCAAGCTGCAATGAAGCATATAAGTATAAATGACATCCTTTTGCAAGATAAGACATTAAATGCCTGCCGCACATATTCATCAAATGAGGTGGAATCAGCTCGAACCTCCCATAGATGTCAGAAAAAGCTCACATGAACATGGTATTGAATGATCATTGTACTTAGGGCTCACCTGATGGACGATGAAAATATAGGTGAAAGTTTTTCCGGGGGAAATGGGCCTTGGAACGACATCCCCAGTTCCATCGCTCCCTAGACTTTGAATCTGCAATTCAATCCAATCTGAACTCATCGTCGCATGAACTTATCATTACAATCTTCGTCAAACACAGTTTCGATGGGTTTCGCTACCATACATGTTGGGTGTTGTGCCAATGGATCCCGACATTCTGGCTCAACCTGCTGGTAACTCTGACGAAAACTCTGTTTCCCTGATGAGCCTGGATGGTGGGGCCGGGTGCCGTCCATTGGTGGTGACAACCTGCTCCTTGTAGGAGCCCATCATCTCTTGCTTCACTTCCCAGTTGTAGAAAAGCCCTCGAGCTCCTCCTGATGCCATCATCACGAGAAGGCAGAGAAACAATGCCGTCGTCGAGCTACCCATCTCTCGCGCTCACCGGGAACCCGAGCTGCGCACGAAAGATGGGAACTTTAATGGGGGGAGAGACGCAGTTCGTGCGGCCGCTGTCGATTTAGCCAGGAAGAAGAAGGAGAAGCAGCAGCAGCAGCAGCAGAAGAAGTTGTCCTCTTGGTTCGTTTTGCCGTACATTTAAGCCATCTCCTAAAGTATCAACTGCCAAAAAAGCAACCATCACCTCCACGTGTGACCTGAACCAGCCAGTTCGGTTCGGTTCCTGATTCGACCTCGCCCCTAAATTCATCTCTTCGGTTTCTTTGCCTCGCGTGCGGACCGCCTTCTCGCCGGACCCCCGGTACCGGAGCCGGATCTGTCTTCGGTCTCGGATCCGGAATGGGTCGCGGCGGAGGCCATCTCGGAGGGAGCAGCGTCGGGACCTCACGAAATCCGGCGAGGGTCGAGCCCTCGTCAGATCCGGAAGCTCTGGAGAGAGGCGGCGACATCGGATGCAGGGGCTGAGGGAGAGGGAGCCCTCGAGGTCGCGGGTGATGACGACCGAGGAGGACTTGGGCTTGTTCTTGGACCCGGTGGGGCGGCGGCGGGGGCGGCGGACGACTTCAGTGGTGGAGCCGTCGCCGGCGGTGGGGGAGGCGCAAAGATCGGGCTCGGGGGAGGGAGAGGGCAAAAGGAAAGCATTAAGGATTAATAGGTAAACATAAGCAAGTCTTCGACATGGTTCTAGTTAATAAAACCATCGATTAACATAATTCCACCTCGATAATTGATTATGCTTTAATTAGAATATATAAATTTATTGCGTTTATTTTGTGAAAAATGAATGATTGGAAAAATATTATTCCATAAATGATCACTTGTATAGCTTTCGAAAATATATGCTCCAAAGACATTTCCATTGTCCATAAAAATATTTTAAAATAAAATCTTGTTAATAATGAAAATATTTTTCATCAACCAAGTAGTTCGAGAGAAATAGTAATTATTGAAAAAAAAAATTGAATCATTCATTTTGTAAGAAACAAACAAAGCCTAAATTGCATATATCTTTACTTTTATTTTAGTTTATGAACATAATTACTCAACTCGACACAACATTTGAGAAATGAAAAGTAAACTGATGCTTTTTTTTTTTTTTTTATAAATATAACAGATTACCTTCGCCTCTTTCCGGTAATTACTCAACACTTGGCTCATCAAACTGCGAGTCAACTTAGCTCAACCTCTAATAATCCATTCCGTTTCGTGAATTGAGAAAAAAAGAAAGAAAGTAGTAAATTTCCTCCATCTCTAATTAAGTTTTTTTAGTGATCGACTACTGATCCATTCGCTTGGATGCAATCACATTTATTCTTGAAGGACAAATCTGCGATTCTCTCTATTAGTTGGTTTTGTGGTTTTTTTTTTTTTTTTTTTTTGAAGCTCTATGGGCTCACTTTATTATTGTGATTTTTGAGATTTCTTATCATGTATCATTTTAATAATGAATGTGAATTTCTTTTGACAAAAAAAAAAAACCTAGGACATTTAGGAACTCGCCAAATAGACGAACAAATCGAAAAAAAGAAAAAAAAGAAAAAAAAAAAGAAAAAAAAGAAAAAAAAATAGACGAACAAATTGGAGCACAAGGTCCAGAAGTTGCACAAAACATTAGGTGCGGAATCTCTGCAACCCCTAGTGATCTCGACACGCAATGTCAGCCTCGAAAGGAAGCAACGGTTCGTGGAAAAGTGTCAACTAGCCGTGCACTTGAAAAGTTATTGACTCAATAATAGAATTACCGTCGCAGGTCACTAAGGCCCTATTTGTTTGTGTCTCTGTTTTTTGTTTATAAATAAAATTTCTGTTTTTTTGTTCCAGAGAACAAAAAAAGAAAAGAAACGCGTTTGTTTGCGTTTTTGTTCCAAATCTATTTTTTTGTTCCCAGGAACACATTTGGAACAGGAATAAGAAACAAGAAAAACGTGTTCCTTGTTTCTGGAACAATTTTTAAAAACAAAATTTTCTCTCTCCTCTCTTTTTTTTTTTTTTTTTCTTTGGCCGGTCGCCGGCCAGCGACCTCGCCGGAGCGTTGCCGTCTTGTTGGCTGGTCGCCGCCGAGGCCGGTGAACGGCCAAAAGAAGAAAAAAGAAAAAAGAAAAAAGAAAAAAGAAAAATAAAGGAAAAATAAAATAAAAACATTAAAAAATTAAAAGACAAAAAAAGAACACAAATTTACCAAACGTGTTTCTGTTCATTTTTTTTATTCCAGGAAAAAGTTTACCAAACGCGTTTTTTTATTCAAAAATTATTTCCCGGAACAAAAACATTTTTTTCTATTTCTATTCCCTGGAACAATTTTTAAATAGAAATACAAACAAACGCACCCTAATTTGCCTCGGATAAACTACTAGCATGGGTCCGTGGAATCCTAGCGTGCGGTACGCGAGAGTACAGTGTGGAAAAAAAACAAATCCGAAATCGTCGTATAGGCGTTTGTAATCAATTGAATAATGTTTTGAAATCCGGAGCATCTGAACGAAAAATGAAGGAAAGAAATAAGCGATCATTTTCCACTCGGGCACAAGACAAAAGACCACTCCAACAGGAGAGCCCATATGGTCATAGACTTGAGTTTCAGAAGCATCTCGTCCCCATCACGATCCCATATAATTACCGCTCGACTATTTGTGAAACGAGAAAATCAAGGGTATGCATGGTAACATTTTTATTTCTCCCGATTTCTCTTCTTTTATTCCCAAAAAAAAAAAAAAAAAAAAAGAAATCTGTTTGGTAACGCCAACTTATTTTTCTATTCTCTGGAATAGAAAAGTAGTTGGGGAATAGATTTGAAACAAAAACAAGAAAAAAAAATAGTTTTTTTTTCTCGGGAATAATTTCTAGAAATAATTTTTTTGTTTCTTTTCTATATTTCTTTTGTTCTTCTTCCTTATTGTGGCCACCGTCGGCCACCTCCTACTGCTCGACGGGGCCACCTCCTGCCGCCTGTGGCCACCGTCGGTAGCCAATCGTCGGCAATGGTTGCCACCGCTTGTAGCCCATCAACCGCTGCCCACAACCCATTGGCTGACGACCACCACCGTTCGTTGGCAGCTTGCCGTGGTCAACCGCCGCACGATCGTTGCCTGTCGCCACACGACCACTGACCGTCACTGCCAACTGCCAACTGCCACCACAGGACCGCTGCCCACAACTCACTAGCCATCGCCCCCTCCCACGGCCGATGGGCTGTGGGCGACAATCTTGCGGCGGCGATCGGCAGTCATGCGGTGGTTGTGCGGCGGTCGTGCGGCGGCAGGCGACGATCGGCGGTCTGTGAGTAAGAAGAAAAAACAAATAAATACAAAAAAATATAAATTTTTATCAAACGCATTTCTATTTCAAGAATAGAAATTTTGTATAATTACCAAACATCTTATTTTACTCAGAAATTGTTCTCGGAGTAGAAATAAAAAAAAAAACTATTTCTAAAAAGAAATAATTTTCCGGAATAGAAACGTTACCATGCACACCCAAGCCACCTGATTATGGGATGGGGTCCCGTTCCCAGACAGCAAGTCTTTTCGGACAATTTCAAGAATGGCACAGCTTGGATATTGGATGATCACATGATTAACCAAAGGCGCCAACCATCGATGATGACAATTGTTGGGGTTGACGACTTCACTTTTTGCATTTCGGATAACGATTTTGAATTTCTCAGCCGTAAATATTAAAACGAATAATAATAATAAAAAAAAAAAGATCAGCCCTCAACTCGTCTCCTCATGCTGCAACATTCGCTGCAACCAACGTCGGCCCTAAAATTCTTTCATCTATAGCCCCGCTTGGCCTGGCTTAGGCTTATTTATTAGCGTCCGAAAATTCCGGGCAATTCTAAACTTGATGCATTTTTTGACAGGAAATCTTGATGCGTTTGTGGTGCTATGTCATTTGTCATATTATTTTCATCAATTTAGAAAGAATGTATCATGAAAGTATTTTAATATTTATCTAGTTTGAGGAAATATGTAAATGACTTATATTTTTTTACTCTTTTTCTATTGAGATTACGTTGAACAAGTATGATTATCATTTTATTTTTCTATTTTTTTTTTCAAAAATATTTTTGGAGTAGAAATCAATTTGATAATATAATTTCATTTATCTATTTTTGGAATAAATTTTTAGTCTAAAAATAAGTCTGGAATGGAAATGAGAAGTGAAAATATTCTACTTTTCAATTTTCAAAATAAAAAATGAGAAATAAAAATCTTTCTTATCGCTTGTCCTCACTATTAGCTGGCCTCATCGGTGCTGTTCAAAAAAGAAATTTTATGTGGCTATCAAATACGTATTTTTGCTTAGAAAGTCGGTTTAAGGAATAGAAATAAAAAAATCGGTTTTTGATCAGAAATTGATCCGTGGAACAATATTTTTTGCATCCTTAGATTACAACTCGAAGATCCAAAGACAATAATCATTTACCGAAAAATAAAAAAGACAATAATCAGAGTACCAAAACGACACGCGCACGCACGCTCGTTAGGACGTTCAAGAATTTGAGGAGCAAAATGGAAAAGTTGCTAGAGAAGGCGCTCGTTCAATCAAGCACCAGTTTCCGAAAGCTGCATAAAAAGTCTGACACGGAGAATGTTGGGAATAAGGATTTTTTTCTCTTTGTCAAAAAAAGATGATATTCATTCATTCATATAAGGGAAGCTTCGGTACATAATAAATCCAGAAGACAAGAAGGAGGATAATAAACCCAATTAGCTGGGAGGGCTTTTCTTCGGTGGGCCTTACAAACCCAGTCTGCGATGGTGTTGCATTCTCTTTGGTAGTGTTTTATTTTTAACCGTGTGAAAGACTTCACACGTGCTTGGAGTTCGCTGAACAACGTGTCGAGACCCCACGAGACCGGAGTACTTTCCTCCAAAGACTTCACCAGTTCCAAGCTATCTGACTCCACCTTTATCTCTTTTTCCTCTTTTCCCTCAAAGTACTTTAGGGTTTGCAAAAGAGCTTGTGCTTCCGCCTAAAGAGCTGAAGACACTCGGACTGTGCGCACAAAACCATTGACGAGAACTCCTCCGCTATCTCTGCAAGCACAAGCCACGGCCGCTTCCCCTGTTTCTGGAAGAAAGGAACCATCCACGTTTACCTTTAGCACACCCTTTGCTGGAGGAGTCCAGATCTAAGGGGAACCGTTCATCGGAGGGTTGCAGATTTGAGGCGAATCGTGCGTTGCAGCAGTTTCAGTGCAGTGAGAGTTGTGTTGCAGGGGTGTCTTGTTTGAAAAGGCACGATTTGGTGGGATATTCCCAGTTCGAAGGGGGTTAGGTAGGGGAGGCGTCACTGTTCGAGGCGAGTGGTGGCTCGGAGGGGGATATGTCGGAGGCGAGTTGTGGCTCAGCTAAAGATCTGTCTATGGCGAAGCTTGTTGCCTATTACACAGGGGGGTCTCGTTCGAACTTGCATGATTTGGTGGAATTTCCCCTGTCTGAGGGGGGTTAAACAGAGGAGGCGTCTCTGTCCGAAGTGAGTTGAGGCTTAGAGGAGGATCCATCGGAGGCATGTTGTGGCTCGGAGGAGGATCTGGCGGAGGCGGGGCTTGTTGCAGAGTACGCCAAGGTTGCGACAGGCCGTGCATTGAAGTGGGCGAAATCTGGGTCGATTGAGGTGTCGAACTCTGAGGTGGGTATTGCTGCGCATGAGTTTGTTTGCTCTATTTACCCACCCACCTATTAAAGTTATCTTCCATGGCTTGTGCTGAGATGATGATGTGCTGAGGACTCAGTGGTTTTGCTCTAAAACACCAATCATTGCAGGATTTCCAGATTTGCCATAGTAAGAGGGCGAGTCGCTCAAAAGAGATGGAGGTATGCTTGAAATTGGTCAGCCATTCCTCTATTCGAGTTATCCCCTGACCTTCTTTTTGTATTTTCACATCAACAGTAGCCCATATTTGGTGCGTCCATGGACAGAGGAGGAAGAGATGCTCGATTGATTCTGGATTTCAGTTGCAGATCATGCATGTTGCCTCAGGTATGATATGTTTGCAATAAAAGTTTTCCTTTGTTGCTAAGGCATTTTGGCAGATTTGCCATAGGAAAAATCACACTTTTGGCGGAAGTTGGGCATGCCATATTTTGTTCCAAAATGATCTTGGTGTTTGATATGATGATGAGGCCTGGTTTTGCTGCTGCTTTGCTTCTTGTGCTTCTTGTGCCTTGAACTGATTATATGCACTCTTGACTGTGAATTGCCCTGTTTTGGTTGGCTTCCATACCAGTTTGTCCTCCGGAAATTGGGGTTAAGGTGAATTGCTAGAATTTCGTTGCTCACTTCGTGGTCGAATAGATGTCGTATCCTGTCTTCCTTCCACGTAGCAGAATCTCTGTTTATAATTTTTGAAACCTGTGTTGGGTCATCTCTATTGGCAGGGCCTCCTATTAATCCTCTTGGTAACCATTGATAATTTCTTATACTTATTTTTTCACCATTTCCAACAACCCACTGAGATAGGGAGTTGATAGCATTTCTACCCAAGATTAGACTTTGCCAACCCGATGATGGCCTGGAACCTTTTTCAGCATGTAGTAGATCTGTGTGGGGGAAATATAGGCCTTTGAAAAGTCGGCTCCAAAGAGAAGTTGGATTCTACATTAACCTCTAAGCTTGCCGACCCAATAATGCCTCGTTGAATTTAATTAGATCTCGGAAGCCTAGCCCACCTTCATCCTTTCTTGACTTAAGAGTGTCCCAGTTTTTCCAATGCAAACCAGCTCTGTTCTCGTTATTTTTCCACCAAAAAGATGCTATTTTCCGTTCAATCGCTCGGCAAATAGATAAAGGGATCTTGAAAATGGACATTGCATATTGCAGTAGAGCTTGAACCACCGTTTTAAGAAGAATTTCTTTCCTTGCCTTCGATAAAAAATTCTCTTTCCAGCCCTCAAGTTTCATGTTAACTCTTGCAAGAATCCAATCAAACATTTGCTTTTTAGATCCACCCCAATTAGAAGGTATTCAGAGGTATTTCCCTGTCTTTTCCAGCTCTGATACCCTCATTTCTCTAGTCAAGTTACTTCTCAATGCTCTTGGACAGTCTTTACTAAAAAGGGGAGTAGGACATTTTTAGGTTTTTCTCTTCTTCTTTTTTATTTTATTTTATTTTTCTTTTGGTTAAGGGCCCGGCTCGGGGAGGGTCGTAACTCCTTTGCCTGATCTAGGAGTTGGCCAATTGCGGATTTAGGAGTTAAACCTGGTAATCCTCTAAAGATGACTTTAAGTTTCAATGGGTGTTCTCCATGAATCGTTGATTTGATGCATTCATAGGTGTTTTGGACCCTTGCATTTGCTAGAATTTGACTTCTAATGCATTGAGTTTAACTCCATGGGTACAGTGAGAAAATTTACAATGGTTTCACAAGAGAGAATTTGGGCATATTATATTACATCAAAACCATATATACACACACATATTAATTTCTCTCATCCCACGTCCTTTTATGTCCAAATGAAAATGCACTTTCCACTTTGCAGTCTAAACAACTAGGGCCAAAAATTAGACGGCATGAAATGTCTTTTTGGCTTTTAGCATTTGATAAACTTTAGGGTACAAACTAGATAACAATTCTCATTTTTATTAGTATTATACATGGATTATTTGAATGCTTTTAAGGGCTAGGGCCAGTCCTCTGCCTGGATTTTTTTTTTTTTTTTGTGTGTTTTTAGGTTTTAATCTTTTTTTTTTGTTTTGTCTTTTTTATGGAAAAAAAGCAGAAAAAGGATAAAAGAAAAAAAAAAGAGGCAAGAATATTAAAAAAAAAATGTAAAGGAAGAAATTATCCTTGACGGGTCACGTTGGACTTAACTAAGGCAGGAGGGCTGAGTTACATGTCGGAAAAGAAAAGAAAAGAAAATATTAAGTTCAGACAACCGAGAACGGTTCTTTTTCACGGGAGAGGAAAGTGCCGAGTTGGAGAGTGGTGACCTTACAAATTTTGCAACTTTATGTTTTTGTTCTAGAGGATAGGCAGGGACGAAGCCTTTATCTTCCGCAATTTTTTAATTTGCGGATGGAAATGTGGGGTTATGGTTATCGATTGTGCGTAATTCGTCCCCTATTCATCAATTTGAGGCATTGAAAGGGTTAAACAACATCGTTCGACATGCTTTTCATTTCCTTGGCTAGCTCAGTCCAACAATTTTATGCTAAATTAATACCATGTCGGATTTTTCTATAAGAGATATTATCGATGTCACTCAAGTGAACATTTTCTAAAATCAATGAGACTTAACCAGTTAATTGAAAATTTTTAGTATCGAATGAGCACCGCACGGAAGTTGTGACATTATTACTAACAATTTTCCAAATTATTTTTATCAAATGTATTGTGAATAATATTTTAATAAATGCATAAGTGCACAAAAAAGTTCTAAAACTTGTAATGAAAGTCTTTCAAAAAAGGCTATCAAGTTTTATAATTTGTAAAATTGATGCAATCAAGTTCCTTCATTAACTCCATCTAATTGGCCAAAACTATACAATAAACTATCATATATTTGTATGTGGTTGTGCATTTATGTCCCTTTTCCAAGAGGGTACCCGGTTCACTATGAACCGAGCGATCCTATTTCTTATTTCCGATGCAATTTCCCGCACTTGGCACTGAATGATTTGATGATGCAACGTGATGCGCTGCTGAATCCATGAGCTAAATTTGCAGCGCCGGGGTGCGTCTGAGAGCAGCAGTATTTTGCCTCAACAGCCCCAGCGGAAACGACAACGAATGATTCTTTATGCGCACTGTCTAAGTCAAACTCACTGGTGGGCAGCTGTGATGGTTCAGGGCTTGCTTCTCATCGCCGAGGTCGCAAGTTCGAATCTCCAAGTGCTAGCGTCTTAAGTAGGGGGCCATGGTGATGGGGTACTGTGCTAGTCTCCCCCGAGATATAGGGGCCCGGTTCTTCGGTGCCATCTGGGCACAAGGGGCTCGTGGTGAAGTCCTCGGTTACCAAAAAAAAAAAACAGAAACTGTCCAAGTCAAGCTAGACATGCAAAGATCCTAACCCTTTTCGCTAATGATATTGGATTCTCCTTTAGATTGATGTAAGAATTTGGGCCAGGGAGTGTGCTAGATGACACGAGGAGTCGGAAAGAGATTTCCTGGTCGGCGGGGGCAGAATTGGATGGCGGATCCAGATAGCGCCACCATCGCTCGGCGCCTTTCCTAGGACAGCACATTCCAAATCATCAAAATCCAAACTATCAAGGGTATTGGTCAGGTTGATGATTTGCATTTTTTTTTTCAATTGGATCGATGCTAAACCCTCTTTGAATGACAGGAAAGTGATTTGTGGATGCTGTTGAAATTGGACAAAAAAAAAAAAAAAAACAACCTTCACCCTAGATCGGCAACCACGTCGGATTGGGGATGATAGAGTTGTCTATCTATTCTTTCCCCTTCGTTTATTTTCGCTTCTAGGTAGGACTATAGTGATTAATCTCAGCAACACTACGAACAGATCTTTTTTCCTAATGTCTATAATGGGCTGATTTATCCCAAAACATGTTCAGTTTGAAATTATATCAGTCTCATTATAGTTATGTAAAGCGGACCACGGAATAAACAATGTGGCATGTACCATGAGTAAGTGCCTTATTTGCAAATTTCAACAAACACTAAGGGGACCATGTGTATACTACAAGAGCAGTAATCAGAAGCGTCGATATACTTCTCCAAGCTGCGGAACTATCGCATATATGAGCAAAACATGTTCAGTTTGAAATTATATCAGTCTCGTTATAGTTATGTAAAGCTGACCACAAAATAAACAATGTGGCATGTACCATGAGAAAGTGCCTTTTTTGCAAATTTCAACAAACAAATACTCATCACTGAACGGGACCATGTGTATACTACAAGAGCAGTAATCAGAATTGTCAGAGAGATGGAATTGATATACTTCTCCAAACTGCGTAACTATCCCATTGCAAAGACATGAGTGTTGTCACATATATTGCCTGCACGGAGTGGAATCTCTCTCGAAGTTCATTCATGCACTCTTCAATCTCGAGTCTTGACCATAGCATCCTGACCATTCCATATAATACTCTGTAAGAAAACAACCCAATGAGCTTCTTAAGCTCGTTCATGCATAACCTGCAAGGAGAGTTACAACCAGAAACAACAAGCAGCACCATCCTATCTCTGAACCATTCGATGGAATCCACATCTACAGTAGGTCTCCAAATGATCTTATCAGCAATCTCACAACCACTAATGAAGAATTCCGCGAAAAGTTAAGGATTAGTAATCCTTTCTAGAAATCAAATGGATTCGGCCTTTTTCCAAGAAGATGAACTATGAGAAAAGGGGGGAAAAAAGAAAAAAAAAATTTGTAAGATGATGTTATTTTGATCATCGATGATCTCCGTCAGTGCCCGTTGTGCTATAGATTTATGGCTGTCTGAACAATTTCTTCCTTCAAAATAGAAGCAATCTCCTCTTCCTAGAAGATGCTTAAAATTGGAACAAATGTTCAACATGTGTGCCCAATGACAAATTGGGCATACCCTGCAAAGTTGAAGCAACCTGTTCTAACATTATCTTTCTGTTTGCAGGGGACTACAGCCGAGAGACTTATGACAAATTGCTCGATCAGTCAACAACGATGCAAGAAACTATCCCATGCCATCACCAGGAGAAATGCTGAGATATGACTAGAATCGCCTCTGACTTGGATATTGAAAGCCAATTTAACACTCGATTAGAATGTCAAATTCAACCGAATAAAACGCTAACCAGCATGTTCCCCAGTAATTCGTTAAAAAGCTAATAAACAAAACAAAAATATGATTTATATTCTCTGGAGAAACTAACTACGGTGTGACGTCATTCTGAATCGGGCCACATGGTGGGGAGTAACTGAGCACGGCCAGACCGAGAGCGGTTGTGGTAGTGGCGTTCTGGCCAACAATGTTGGTCGTGATCGAGTAATTTCTCGACGGATCTTGATCGGCTTTGATCTTGCCAGAGTATGTCTTGCCCGAGTAGACGATCAAGCTTGGCTCTATATAATGCCCGTCTGCTTCAACAATGGTAAGGTTGTGATCCTGCAATTCAAAGATTGAGGTCCTGAGTAACAAAAAAAATGAAAGGGTCCCTTCATCTTGCAAATCTATCTCCAAAATTTCTTCCATCTAATAAGTCTTTAAAAACATCGAAAAAGCCCAATCCAGATGTGCACACTTCATCATAGAAAGCGAGGAAACAAACCAACCAGAGGAACAATTCGTAGGTTGTAATGAAAGTATACCTCAATCCTAAAGCTGAGAGCAGATTGAGCAGTCACACTTGAAATATTGAGGCGATAAGTTTTACCAGGGACAACCCTCCAGTGGGGATATTCAGGATTGATCGCATCACGAGCTGTTGGATGTGAGCTTGGAGTGGTCGATTCAGCATAATCAAACTTTCCCTTCCTGGGAATTAGTAGGGACTGCAATCCAAGCAACAAAAAGAGAATGAAACGAACACAACAAATGAGTGAAACTAGTGTTTTAGTTCTTCATAATTGAGGCAATCAAATTAAATTAATCACCTCAGGCTCTCCCACCCAATCATAATAGCTTTTGTAGTACCGGTCGTCGAGGATGATGCTCTTGTCATAATCTTGAGCGAATGGCTCGGCCACGCCGCACGGCGGCAAAACATCAATCAACCCATGCAGTCCACCCACCGTTTGCATTGTGTAATAGGAGTCGTAGCTGCAATGAAGCATATGAGTATAAATGACATCCCTTTGCAAGATAAGAAATTAAATGCCCGCAGTGCATATTCATCGAATGATGTGGAATCAGCCAGAACCTCGCACAAATTTCAGAAAAAGCTCACATGAACATGGTATTGAATGATCATTCTACTTAGGACTCACCCGATGGACGATGAAACAATAAGTGAAAGTTTCTCCAGGAGAAATGGGCCTTGGAACGACATCCCCTGTTCCATCGCTCCCTAGACTTTGAATCTGCAATTCAATCCAATCTGAACTCATTGTCGCATGAACTTCTCATTACAATCTTCATCAAACACAGTTTCGATGGGTTTCGCAACCATCCCTGTTGGGTGTTGTGCCATTGGATCGCGACATTCTCGCTCAACCTGTTGGTAACTCTGACGAAAACTCTCTCCCTGATCCGCCTGGATAGTGGGGCCGGGCGTCTGTCCGTTTATAGTGACGACTTGCTTCTTGTAGGAGCCCATCATCTCCTGCTTCACTTCCCAGTTGTAGAAAGGCCCTAGAGCCCCTGCCGATCGCATCGTCACAAAAAGGCATAGAGAGCGACGTCGTCGTCGGCGCCGTGCAGGTGAGGGAGACGGCCGGAGGGAGGAGAGGCGGGTAACGGAGGAGAGAGCGTCGTCCATGGCCAGCAAAAAGTAAACGAAGAAAACAGCGCGATAAAGGTCAGGAGGGAGATAGAAAAATCTGACGGTGAATGGACTGGAAAAATTTTCATATGCAACGTACCCAATTGGGTCGCTGGCTGCCGAGGTAATTTTATTTACTTTGGCTTTGAAAGCTTTATTATATTCTAATTTCAAGAAAAATAAATCGAAATACTCTTGACATTGGAAAGAGTAAAGCAAATACTGGAAAAAAAAATACATATGTAGCTGAGGATGTATACCCGGCATAAATATGATTTGGCGTACTTTTCTAGTTTTTCTATTGAGAATTTCAATCTTTAGGTCATTTTAATTGTTATTTCACCAGCATATTTTTATTTTGTTCACTTACTTTTTGTTTTAATTTGTTATGAAATTTATTCAAGTACCATATACACATATGAAGAGTTTTAAGTGAGTTAAATGAGTGGCCATGGTCTTAACGGGATACATGGGGAAAAACATTGAGGATTAATAGGTAAACATAATCAAGTCTTCAACGTGGTTCTAGTTAATAAAACCATCGATTAACATAGTTCCACCTCAATAATTGATTGCTCTTTGATTAAATTTTATTAAATTCACTGTATTTATTTTGTGAAAAATGAATGATTGGGAAAATATTATCTTATAAATGATCTCTTCATAGCTTATGAAAATATATGCTCCAAAGATATTTCCATCGTCCATAAAAAATATTTAAACATAAATTATTGTTGATAATGGAAACATTTTTCATCAACTAATTAATTCAAGTGAATAAGTGATCATTTTTAAAAAATTCAAAAAATTCATTTTCGGATAGGTTGAGCCAGAATGTCGCGATCCACTGGCACAACATCCAATAGGTATGGTAGCGAAACACATCCAAACTGTGTTCGGTGAAGATTGTAATGAGAAGTTTATGCGATGATGAGTCTGGATTGGATTGAATTGCAGATTCAAAGTCTGGGGAGCGATGGAACAGGGGATGTCGTTCCAAGGCCCATTTCGCCCGGCAAAACTTTCAACTATGTTTTCATCGTCCATCAGGTGAGCGCTAATTACAACGATCATTCAATACCATGTTCGTGTGAGCTTTTTCTGAAATTTGTGCAAGGTTCAAGCTGATTCTACCTCATTCGATGGAGATGCACGGCAGGTATTTAATTTCTTATCTTGCAAGGGGTGTTCATTTATACTCATATGCTTCATTGCGGCAAAAGTATGCTTCAAGTGCCAAAAGTTGGTATAAATGGACACTTAAGTGCCAAAAGTTACAAATGGATAACTTAAGTGCTACTTCGACCAAGATCCAGTCAAAATGCTGACGTGCGCAATTTCCAGCGAAGTAAGTGCAAAACGACATCGTTTTGTATGTTGACGTGGCCAAATAATGCAAAAATAATGTCGTTATGGTGTTGACGTGGTAATAAATTAATATAAAAAATAATTAAATTTAATTTAAAATTAAATTTATTTAAAATATTTAAAAATACAAATACAAATTTTTTTTTAAAAAAAATGGGTAGGTGGCTAAGGGGGGGAGGGTTGGCTAGGGTTGCTGGCCCCTGGTCAGGGGTTGGCGACCCCAGCCGACTGGCGGCGAGGGCTTGCAAGCCCTCACTCAGATCCGGCAAGGGTTGGCAGCCCTCGCTCAGCTGGGCCAAGGGCCTTCGCCCACTAGGGGTCGCCTCAGTCACCATTGGTTAGCTAGGGTCGCCGGCCCTTGACCAAGGCCCATTGACCCCGGCTGACCCTCCCTCCTCTGTCACTGGCCCTTTCCGGCAACGTCGGCGGCTGAGGGCTCAGCCGCCTCCGCCCCCCACTTTTATTAATATTAAAAAAAATTATTTTTAAATATTTTAAATAAATTTAATTTAATTAATTTTTATATTTTTCTTATTACATCAGCACCAAAACGACGCCGTTTTGCACTCACTTTACCAGCAAATCATCATGTCAGCATTTTGGTCGGATTGACACTTAGTAATCCATTTTGCTCCGATTTTAGCATTTAGGTGTTCATTTGTACTAATTTTTGGCACTCCAGAGGTCCGCGCGTCCAAATATAACCTTCACCAGACTAAACAATAGTTTGACTGAAATCGAGAGAGTTGTCATTACATTACTCAAAATCGAGAGGGTTAAAGAAGAGACCCTGTATGAAGAGTAAAGATGAATATGTAAGGGGTACTCGAAGATTTTCTAAGGTGGCAAGACATTCCGTAAGCCTCATCATGCTCAACAGTCCAAATGGGATACCATTTTTATAATTGGGTCCAAAGAGTCTTATCTAAGAGAGTCTAGCCAAAGTATGAGATCAGAAAGAAACCCAGTCCAAAGAAAATGTCTATACAATTACTTGAAGCACATTTTTACATTCTGGGGATCCATTCTAAGCTAATCCCACACAGAAGGATTGTTTATAACCACCGTCCATGCAGATGTAAAAATAATAATCTATTTGATCTTTTAATTCAGATAAGTGTCTCATTAATCATCAGTGGAAAGGAAAAAGAGGATGACGTCACTAGAAAAGCTGAAGCTGACGTAGCTAAAACAAAAGACTAACCGTATGGCGAACTTTTGACAGCAATTTCAGAGCAACAAGCAGGGTACAAAATCCCTGTTTTTTCCGTGGCAAAGACCACGGTATTCTTGTAGTTCTCGTTGGGGGGTGGTAACATCCGCTGCTTCCCGTTGGAACTTAAAATGTCGAAAGGACCCATATATTTTAAGTTATTTTAAAGTTCCTTTTTTTTTTCAAGTATAAAGGAATATTCTGTCGTTATTTAATATCAGAGATCCGCAATAGAACCCCAACAAAACAGTTTAAGGTCATACTAAGAACCATAACCGTAGCTGAAGTATATCTTCAAAAATTAAAAGGGAACATTGGGGCAAGGATGATGTTTATAAACCAACGAGGTAATTTTTATTTATAAAGTAGAGCATCACTTGACAAGAAAAATAAAAGTCAAGAATCCAAGTGAAAAGCCCATCACATCTTCATCACTCACTCGAGCTTGCTTCTTTGCTATTTCTGTGAGCTTTTACCTTTACCTTTTCCTGTAATCACAACATGAGCACCAAATACCCATAAGGTCTCAATCGAAAAATCATTTATCATAAAGTGAGTGATTTATATGGACTCGGTTGAACAAAATAAAAAGAGAAAAGAGACATGATCCTGGGTCTAGTTGAAGAGAAGAAAGATAAGATGGGCAAAGTCTAGGTTATATCGAATTTTCAAAGGTGGCAATACAGCCGATCACATTCTAGAAGAAAGATAAGATGGGAAAAGTCTAGGTTATATCGAATTTCAAAGGTGGCAATACACCCAATCAAATTCCGTTCCAAAATGGACGCTGAGTTATACACAATATCACTAAGGACTGAGTCTAGAAAAAAAATCATACTGAGAGAGAGAGAGAGTCTTTTACCAGATTGAGCAGGTGGTGGATTGTTGTGTTGAATCAGCGTTCGCGGATCGACCTCCTCTACTACTCCTCCGGTCAGGGAGTTTAAGATGTAATATGGACCTGATTTTGATTTTGATTTAGGTTTAGATTTGGATTTAGAAAGAGCTTCAGAAGAAGCTCCCAATCTTGGGGGATATATGTAATATTTTCTGCATTTATATTCCTTACTTCCTTAACTTTAATTGACCAATCAAGACATCATACACACAACACAACAAATGTGATACTTGTCCATCAACTTGACGATCAAGTATATACTTGATATATCCCATAATTAAAAATCAAAATGCAAATTGTGAATCGAAGTCCCTAATTCATGGATTGAATATCAAAAATGAAATCAAACGGTAAGATATAATAAAATTTAAATAATCAGTTTTTTTGTCAACATAAATATAGAAAAAAAATGCAAAATAACCAAATTCGAGTGAGAGGTATTTTTTGGGGGGCATATGCTTACTGTAGTAGGTTGTTCTTCTTAAATATCGCGACTTTGTATCATAAATGAAAGGTTTATATCCCATATAATTTATTATTGTTATGTAATGTACAAATTTTGATTTTTATTATTATAAAACCGTAATAATAAAATATACGTCATGGATTAAGATAGAACCAACTTTATTTGATAGGAAGCCTATATCAAATTATCAATGGACAAAGTTGATATATTTGTATCATCTGACCAATTGATCATGTCTAAGTTTTGTTGCCAAGGAAGAATTCAGTCGACCCGCATTGCTAGATGGCTGAGATTCAGGATTAGGTCTAGGAAATAATTTTTTCGTAAGAGTAACACAAAGAGACACTTACCTCCGTCGTCCTCTGTAGTCCTCTCAGCCTCGTCCTCGGACTTCGACTTGGATTTGGACTTGGAAGAAGAAGACGCAGACTTAGGAGTCTCAGTTTGAGCACTCTGAGGATTCTCAGCCGCAGCATCATCTCTGATGGTCACATTCTTGGGGGCAGCGTTGGGTTCAAAAAAGTCATAAAACGGTACTTCCTTTTCCCCCCATCTTTCTTTTTTTCTTCTTTAATTGTAATTCACCGAATGGGATGTCATGTGTATATATACACATACGCATCATGGTTATTTTTCGACTTGACAATGAGTATTAATGCAATTGATCCCATAATTGTAAATCAAAATCCCAAATTTATGGATAGCAAATCGAAAATCAAATCCTAAGATACATCGAATGCTAAACAATCCCATAATTGTAAATCAAAATCCCAAATATTTCATGGAATCGCCTGATAAGACGCATATAATTTGGATCTTGAATCGTAAGACTTTAATAAGTATGATTGATCTCATGTCAATTAGGAATATTTCCTTTCTTTTCACCAAATTGAGCGTGCATTTTTACATAAGGCAAGGATCCCGACATGTTTAATTTATTGAAGGAAATGGAATTTGCGATTTCATCTTATATAGTTGGTGATCCTAGGGTCAAGATATAAGTATCAAATTAAGGTGAAAAGGTAAAAGTAGTTTTTGGACTCTTGCCCGAAAAAAAAAAATTTAAAAATTAAAAGCAACCCTAGCCATACCAGCATCACAACATCGCTCACGACCATCTTGCAATGCCAACTCGAGCTCGATCGCCCATTGTTGCCATAGGCTTTGACTTCAACTCGGGTGGCCACGGTAGCCATGGCCACCCAGGCTTCCAGCTCGAGATGTGGTAGCCATCAAGGCCATGAGACACTAGTCGACACTCCAAATCAAATCTTTCCAATTTCACAAACTTTCTAATCAAGCTCTCCAGTATTGAATCCACGTTTGATCCCATAATTGGAAATCGAAATCCCAAATTCTTGAATGGCAAATCAAAAATCAAATCTTAAGACACACTCAATTCTACACAATCATCTTTTCTTAGCATAAAATTAGGAAATATGCAAAATAACCAAGATTTGAGTAAAATCCATGATCATATAAAAAGATATCTTATTTTCGGGTCTCTATTTAGCATAACATACAATATGATCCTCCTTAAATATTGTGACACTAAAGTTCATATCATCTAGTACTGGTATGTAACGTACAAATATTGAGTTGCATCACTACGAAACCATAATAATAAAATATGCACCAAGAATTAGGATAGAGCCAACTTTATTTTATAGGTAACCATCACAAGTTATTAATAGATAGAGTTGATATATACATATATGTGTGTGTAGAGTTAGTAGATTTAGTGATAAATTGATAGAAGCACATTATATTCAGAATTTCGTGGAATCATATGATATTAATAAGTGTGATTGACTTTCAGATTTTTAACTAGGAGAGGACTGAATATAATATGATATGAAATCATGGAATTTTATTATATTCAATCCAACGCTTGGTAATTGCAGTCGGATATATTCCTATTATATCATGTGCATTGTTTAGTATCAATGGCATATTAGTATAAAATAAACCAAAAATTTTACAAATGGATATGGTAAAAATCTCTGACGACACTTTTGCCTACTTTATTTTTATTTGCTTTTGTTATTTTTTTCCTCTCTTTTTTAATAATTTTTTTTCTTATGCCTTTCTTCCCGTTCTATCATTCTCTAATCAAATTTTGTTAAATAGTAAACTATACTAATACACCTAAAATATCTAATAAATATAAATACGTTTTCATATTTTTTCTAATTTATATTCTAAAATAGAATTATATTCGAAAATGTAAGAAAAAATTAGATTAAATTAAAATAACTATTTTTTTTTTGAATTTATCATATTAGAACTCAAACATTATTTATATATTAGAATATAGTTTTAACTTTGTTAATTTTTTTGGTTGAATAATTTTAATTTAGTTAATTTTGTCAATTTAAGAAGTTTGTTATTTAAGAAAAATAACTTTTTTAATGTCGATGTTAGAAATTCTATCCGCCTTTATCTCACATCTCCCATGTGATAATTTTATCCGGTCTATATCCTCATTTTATCGGACTTTATCTTGTCTTGAAGAGACACCAAATACATAATAGGTTAAATTTTATCATATCCTGAATTTTATCCTGACTACCAAACGCAATGTAAAAATTCATTTCCTTTCTTTTTCCCAATTTAGCATGCAATTACATAAGGTAAGGATCCCAACAGTTTTATTTTATCGAAGGAAATGGAATTTGCAATTTGATCTTTATATAGTTGGTGATCCTAGGGTCAAGATACAAGTATCAAATTAAGGTGAAAAGGCATAAGTACTCTTTGAACTCTTGCCCCAAATTCATTTGAAAAGTTACGCAGATCGTCCTTCGATTTATCTCTCAATTTTTTTTCCGACCAATTGGTTCTCACATTGATTATTGGAAAGCTGATGTGTATTAGATTTACACCCCAAAAAAATCAAAACAAATCATAAAGAAAAGGAAAATTAAAAAAAAAATTAAAAGCAACCCCAGCCTCTCCAACATCTCTCGCCACCGACTCAACCTCGATCACCGACGGCTTCCACAACTTTGAGCTTGTGGCCATGGCAACCATGGCTGCCCAAGCTTTGAGCTCTAATTGTGGTAGCCACGGAGGCCATGAGACTCTAATCGGCACTCTGAATCTAGTCCTTCTAGTTTCACAAACTTTCAAGTAGGGGCACTGCCATAACCCGAGTCTAAGGCCGTGGCTATGGCTTTGGACTTGACATTGGAGAGCTGTTCAGCTCTAGCCGGTGAGAAAATCACTCCCCGCCCTGTGATCATGGTCATGGATTTGGTTAGTTGTAATATTTTCAGTAAAAGTACGCTTCAAGTGCCAAAAGTTGGCACAAAATGGACATTTAATTGCCAAAAGTTACGAAAGTGACACTTAATTGCCAAAATTGAAGAGAAATAGATTACTTAAGTGCCACTTTGGTTAAAATCTGGCCAAAATGCTGACGTGCGCAATTTCCGGCGAACTAAGTGCAAAATGACACCGTTTTGCATGCTGACGTGGCCAAATAATACAAAAATGACATCGTTTTGGTGTTGACGTGATAATAAATTAATGTAAAAAATAATTTAATTTAATTTAAAACTAAATTTATTTAAAAATACAAATACAAATATTAAAAAAATTTAAAAAAAGGGGTAGCCCCCAGCTGCCCCTTAGTCGCCGCCGCCTCCCCACTGCCGTTGGGAAGGGCTAGTGACGAAGGGGGGAGGGTTGGCCTGGGTCGCTGGGCCCTGGCTAGGGGTCAGCGACCCCAACCGATCGGCGGCAAGGGCTCGCGAGCCCTCGCCCTAGATTGGGGTGAGGGTCACGGCCCTTGCGCAGATCCAGCGAGGGTCGGCGGCCCTTGCCCGGTCGGGCCAAGAGCCGCCGCCCATTGGGGGTCGCCTTAGCTGGCGGCGGCCCTTGGCCCGGCCGGGCGAGGGTCGTTAACCCTTGCTAGATCTAGGCAAGGGCCGTAGGTTGGCCGGGGTTGTTGGCCCCTGGCCAGGGCCAGTGACCTTGGCCCACCCTCCCCCCTCCGTCATTGGTCCTTCTCGGCGGTGGCGGAGGGCTCAGTCGCCTCCTCCTCCTCCTCCTCCTTTTTAGTTTAATTTTAATATATTTTTTAAAATATTTTAAATAATTTTAATTTAATTAATTTTTATATTAATTTTTTATCACGTTAGCACTAAAATGATGCCATTTTGCACTTGCTTCCCCATAAAATTGCCACGTCAGTATTTTGGCCGGATTGACACTTAAATGATTAATTTTGCTCCGATTTTGGCATTTAAGTGTCACTTTCGTAACTTTTGGCACTTAAGTGTCCATTTGTGCCAATTTTCGACACTTCAGGGTTCGGTGTCGCTTCATTGCAGCTTGGAAAATCTTCGTACGACTCCTGTTACGCAATGCAAACAGTGGCTAGACTACATGGGTTGATCGATGTTTTGCCACTGTACTTCTCTCAAAGATTGTGCGACTTTAGTTTGATGTGTGGCCTTTCCTTTTGCTTTATGAATGACTTAGTCTGTTTCTAATGATGTTTGAAGTAACCATACCTACTCGTCCAGTTAAGGGCGCTCATGATAAAATTTCTACTTCTCTATTTCTCTGTTTTTCTATTCCCTAGGACATGTTTGGAATAGAAATCCGTTTGGTAACGCAATTTGATTTTTTTATTTCTGGAACAGATTTCTATTTTAGAAATAGATTTGAAGATCAGAAGCTAAAACTTTTAACTTCTCAATTTCTATTTCAGAAATTGAGAAATCAATTTCCTGCTCGAAATCAATTTCTGTTCCAGAAATTTTGTCATGCGCACCTTAAGTCTCTGATTAGTATCATAATAATCACCAATATCACTGGCGTCTGCGAAAATCTTAAATTTGAAGGGGGCTTGGTTGTTGTGGCAGTTTCTTTCCTTGGTTTGTCATTCTTGCAAGCGATCTAATTTTTAACTGGGAGGAAAGTTTACATTTGCCATAGCAGTGGGATCGCCTTTCTTGGGAGATGACTATGCCCCTGGATACGTATACTTATATCTGCACGAATATTCATTCCGATACACTGAAGTAGTAGAGTAATTTCCAGCGTATGATTATAGCAGATGGTTAACGTAACGATCGTATTCCATGTTGAATAGGTTAGGTATGTTTTCTCTGGCATATGAAGTTTCTCCACAGCCGGTCATTTGATAATGATTTTTTAAAAAAAATCTAAACTCACTACTTCGCGGAAAATTTCTCGAAGTGTTATTCAGAAGAAAAAGACCGACTTCATTAAATTCAAATGCCTTTATTAAAATTTAACGTGTTTGGGGTGCAAAATTCACTCACATGATATATCACATTACAACCGTGGAGGTTTCCCAGTTCAGCAAGAGACCATGTGCTTGGAGTATCCATTTACATTCAACAAATCGACGGATCTTTCTCGTCCTATGGAGTGCTTCCTTAATCGATCATTTTCCAACAAGGCAAATGGGGACATTGCCAAAACAAAGAAGAAAGGAAAAAAGAATCATATTCAGTTGGTCCGTGGCCGACATGGGATTTAGGGTCCGTGCCTTAGGCGTCTTAGTGAAAAGATCCATGTAATTTCGGCTTTCAAAAGGACAGGCCGGTTAATATTTCAATACCAACTCAGGAACACAAATGCCTAGACTCCAAGCATCACCTTTGTGACTACCGTGGACGCTATGAAGGAGATCCGTGTCGATCCTCTCGGGGATCATGTACGCCGCCGTGCAAATTCCATGCTCGCAGATTTTTCTCGTCTCCTATTTTTTTCGCCCTCTTTTGATCGCGGCTGATCATGATACCGGATGGTCTTTTGTCGCGGCGAACTAACTTTCTTCAATGCGAATCGCTGAGACCTGTCGGAACCTTGTTGGGTTATGAAGACGAGCTCGTCCTTCAGCGACTCTCCGTCCTTGAACTCCATCGGGATTTAAGACCTTGCTGCCATCCACGTCCAGAGCGCATGTGGGCTTTGGCTTCTCAATGAACGTGGCATTTAATGCGAAAATTGATTGGTTAAAGACTATTTTGAGTCGGCGAAAGTAACCTCGAGAGAACTAATTAATCAAAATCACAAATGAAAAATGTGAAAGTTGATATTTATTGAAAAAGCAAAACACTATTTACTATCATAAAAATATAAGACTGTCTGAGTTAATCAAAGAAAACTAATAAAGAATTTGAAGAGAGGAGCAAAAAATTGAGAAAAAAATAAACTTCATTTCAAGCCTAGCGGTCCATAGGCCTACATTGATTTTTTAATGATTTTTTTTTTTACTTAATATATAATGAAAATATATAAAAATGCACAACGTGAATGACAAATTAAGGGAAAGGACCAAAAACGAGAAAAATTAACTTGATCATATGTGTGGTGGTCCCTTTGGTAGATTTATGATCAACACAAATCAGAAGGTGAAGTAGACGATCTTCAAGAATGGGTTTCTAGTGACAAGAGTTTTCAGACACTCGCCACTTCTCTTGTGCGTTAGGATCTCAATATCGAATGGTTGTGCATTTTTCAATAGCCAAGAAATACCAAATCAAATGTACAACATAGATAGACAAGCGAAAAGGAAAGCACGTCGGACACTATCTAGGCCATTCTAGAACGAAATACATTGTCAAACAATAGACACAACAGTCGCTCAAACACAACAGTGCCGTAACACAACCCATATACACCATGAGGATGAATCCATCGTTCCCTACAGACACAACAATTGCTCGATCAAAATGCTGATGAAAAACACATCCTAGTATAGCCATCTTTTAGTTTCATTTCCTGTATACGTTCTCAAACAAAAGGCACGCGGTAAGACAAAACTCGAATGTGTAAGAAGTGAAACCCTAGGTCAGCAATTTACCCTTATCCTAAGCTTTGCATGAAGCGAGGAGCGTTGCCAAGGAGGAGTTGAATTCATCTTCTGAGTAGAGAGCTTCGTGAGTTCAACTTCTGGGTTAGAACTTGGAGCGAAACGAAGAGGGAAATGAGTAGGACCGATAATTTTACAAACTGGAAGTCAAACCGGTATTTAGTTAGAATTTGGAATGGTAATTTTTCAAAATGGAGGTGGAACCTGTTTTGAAGTTGGGGAACAGGGGTACAGGGCTTTGCCGAAGATACAACTATGACGAATCGCAGGAGATAGTGTCTTTAGAAGACGTCCATACAATTCCTTTGTCTTTCTTTTCTTTCTTAACTTCAAAGCTCTTTTGCAAATAATTACACCAAAATCACTAAACTAACGTATTTGCTTTGAGCATATACACATTGAGTCAATGAATCTTTCAACCCGAAGTTCTTCTAGAGAATGTGCATGGAATATCCACGGCATGTGCATGGTGCAAGCACAAAACAAGGTAATGTTGCCGAGGTCAAGGAAAGAGGGTGTGGCCGAACTACCTTAGCGTAAATTTGTTTTCGAGGTGATAAGCTGATTCGAAAAAAATAAGGTAATTTACATACAGTTGGATTTCTTTAAAAATGGGGATCATCGAGGCAGCAGTCTTCAAAGTAAAAATGGAGATCTTCGAGGCAGCGGTGTTCTAAGTGAAAATAGAGTTCTTGTATTCAACGTCGGAGCTCTCGATAGCAAAGTCTCTCCTTGAAAAACCCCACATAAATATCACTTGTATTTATAATAAGAGGGCTATAGTGATTAATGAGCAGGATATTGCCACATGGAAATTTAGATTTGGTGAAATGGTTGATATTTGTAATGTGTTATTAAGAAACTGGCCAATCATAGTCGCCTTGTGTTAAAAGTAAAAAGGCCGAATATGGGCTGCCATATAAACATACAGTGATATTGCAGTGCAGAAACTTACAATTGGAGGGCCTAATAAAACAATTGAATTGCAAACATCACCTGTCGACTTCCGAAGTTAATCGCTCTTCCTTCTGAAAAAACACGTCAATGGTAGAAGCTATTCCATATCGATTTCACTCTTAGATTTATTTTTCCTATCCTTAATATAAAATTATGTTGAAGGGATTCTCCGAACTTAGTAAAAGCTATGAAAAGCTCCTAAAAATGCTGTTGTTTATGGACAATTGGGCAAATTCGTAGCCATAAATGAGGCAATTTTAGAAAATGAAGATTTTAGATAAAAGCAAATAGCTCATCTCGACAGTTGAATAAGTAGAAAGGTGGAAGATGGGTGAGGCAATTTTTTTTGTAGAAGGAAAGGTGGTTAAAGGAAGTGCTCTGTCCTGCCTTTTGAAGAGAGAAACAACAGAGGAGGAGGATTTTCAAGAGTATAGAAAAAGATTTAGAAGTCTATGCTGAAGACAATTTTTTTTTGGGCCTAAGACACATACGGTACCTTGAATCAAATTAAGCTCTCGACTTAGTCATCGCGAATCAACAGATTCAACACAACACTACAAATGTGGAAATAGTGATGCTTAACATTCGACGAGAACTTGACGAGTGTATTGATAAATTAATGCATTCATGTATCCGCAATTTATCGAAACCAATTATATGAGATAATTTCACCTGCAGAAATTCTTATCAAATATGTTGAAACCAATGGATGAAAATACCACTCTTCATCAAGAAAATCCCGTTAAAGTGTTTCCTTAGTTGCCGTAAAAAACATGATTCTCAGAAGTCAAATCCATCGTCAATCGGATTGCCATGCGACGATAATCCGATTGCACATAGGCGCCACTCGCAACAACAAAAGTGGATTCCATAAGTAGTTGGATTGCCCCATCAATTCACGTTAGATGTCAACAAGACCAAATTAACTAGATGGAGGAATCGATTTGATTCCAAGAACATATAGACTGGATCGAACAAAATTAGAGTTTTAAGGATCTTATTCAACGTTAGTGCACGGGTTATTCTATTACATTGCCCTATTGAAATTTGATGGATTGAGAACGTGTAATTTGGTTCCATTAACAATGGTGAATTCGACGAGGCCTGCTGAGAAGAAGCGGTTTTGGCTGGGACTCTTCACTCCATGGACCCCGCCCAAACACGCGGGAACGACTCATTACGCGTGCGTGCTGCAACGCGCGAATAGTTACAAAGACCTCCAGCTTGGAGATCGTTGACTTCAACTCTGAAGCATCTGCTAAATTCCTCTCTTTCTTTCCATGGAGCATTGGAGCTAATCAGTGATGCTTCATTGAATTGCAGGTGAGTAGAGCGTCTTCCTTCTGAACTCTTTCGCTCTTTTCAATGGTTGAGCATGTTGTTCATCCGTACTGAGGATTGAATTTGATTATATGGTTCTGATCAGCACTGCTTGTTGCATGGGGTGATGGGTCGGATGTATGTTGCTTCGTTCTTCTTTCAATCCACTGATTTTGCCTGAAAAATTCTGGGTTTGATCGAATTGGGTAGAAAGAACAGAAATAAAAAACCGATTGAAATGTTTCTCTCGTTTGGTTAGAAAGAAATAGGCAGTATGTATTCGTGTATTGGTCTAATCTTATGTATGAACTGCTTTTGTGCTTCTTCTATGATGCTAAGAGGAAGATGAGCTGTCGAGCTGATATGGAAGTTGAGTTTCGATGTGATGTTCTTTATTGACATTTTTTATGGACTATTTTTGTGAACTCTTATGTAAACGGGGGATCTTGCAACCATCTGGCTAAGAAGTTTATATTCTTTCACTTGTAGCAGTTCTTCTTCTTATATAATCTTCTCCTCTGTTCTGTCTTTCCTAACTGGAGGAGTCATTCCACCATCACCATCTGATGATTTTCTGTTTTCGCAACATCTTTTTGTCTATTCGAACTCTGTCACCAATAGAACTGTTCTCTCCCTCTCCTCTCTTTTTCCATTGGAAAGTAGTTTACCAATAGCTGAATTGAGGTGAATCAGCTTTGCTTGCCGAAAATGTCCAAGTATTTACAGTTTCATGTTTTGGAGTCGACGCATGTGCCATTGGTGCGTGTGCTAGAAATATGAATTCATGATGCATCTAAGATTGCACTTAAAAGTAAAGTTGCCTGCTAAAATTGCAAAATTTCAGACTACATGCTAAAAACCTTAGGTCAGTGTTAAAATGGCACGGCAATTTCATCTTGACGACATTGAAATTCATAATCTTCTTTGTATCTGTAGTTTTCCAATTTTATTGTGAATGTTCAATGTTCTTCCAGCTTTTCCACACTCCTATCTTTGAGTTGATCGGAGAATGAAAATCAATGCATACAAGCAAGGTGGTCGGTGCATGTTCAGCATGCCCAGTAGATCTGACCTGTTGGTCTATATGTTATTTCTATTCTTCTTTTGCGAGACTATTCTAATTAAGTAGGCATTTAATGTGTAGATTTCTGGTTCTTATGGCTTAAATAGGTATTTCTTTTTAGCTCTTGCACCCTACTCAAATGTCTGACTATGCTCTTCAAATTGTGACAGTAGTTTCGGTTGCAGGTCATATGAACATCTCGAGTAGTCGTGTTATCCTCAATCTGAGCTGTTTCTTCAGTATTTGACCAGGCGTCTCCAAAATTGAAGTTAGTCAACACCTAGACCTTATTTTTCTTTAGCAACTTTTCATCCATTCCTTTCATATGTTGAATGCAAAACTACTCTTAGAAATTGTTAGAGGAACAATAAACAGCTGTGATGCCACAATTAGAGGAGTATAATTTATCTGTCTCCTTGAAATGAAATATATTTAATTTGCTGGCGATAATGTTTATCAGGGTTCTATGTTTCTTGGCGACCAAATGTTAAGTAAAGGACTGTCAAGTAAACTTGTGTTTCAATCAGCTCCTTCACTGTCAAGTAAACTTGTGTTTCAATTGGCTCCTTCCAATTCTTGCAGTTGTATGGAACAGATTTAAGAAAATGAAGAGCAGATCAAGATTTTGGGTTAACTTTGGCCACCTCTTCGTTTGGATTTAAATTTTGGCATCTTTTTATTGTGCATAATAAATTTGCTCCCTTTTTCTGGTAAAGGCTAGACATTCTTTCTTGCAACTACTACTTCTAATGAGTTTTTCCATTATGATTTATGTTAAGATTATAAACTCTAGCTGGTTGCTTGTACAGTATGGTTGAGGCAGCAGCTACGGCAGCAGCTGTTGAGGCATACAGGGATGGGAGAAGCTTAATAGCTTATGTTGGTCGCAAAATTGATTATGCGAATGATCTTGAAAAGAATTTTAGAAGGCTCAAAGAGGAAGTAGAGAAACTCTTTGCTAGGAGGGATGACGTGGAAGCTGAAGCAAACAAAGACAAGACAAAGAAAAAAACTAAAGCGTGTGAAGCCTGGATTGGTAGGGTTAAAAATGTTGAGAATGAGGTTCAAGAACTAGAAAATGAATTTAGAAAAGGAAGAAAACGTCCATGGAAAGGGCGTCGCATTTGGTCAGCTTCCAATTTCAGTAAACGTTTGGCTGAGAAGTGCGATGAATTGCATAGTCTGTGGGCAGAAGGAAGACTTGAAACAGAAGCAGTTGTCGAGAGACCACCTGAGCGTGTCAGAACGATGCATGCTCCGAAAACAGAAAGCAAGCCATCAATCCATTGTGCTGTTGAAGAGGTCCTTGGTTACTTGCGGGACGACAATGTGAAAAGAATTGGGCTTTGGGGGACAGTGGGAATAGGGAAGACCACAATCATGCATAATTTGAACGATGATGTAGAGATCAGCAAAATGTTTGACATTGTAATTTCAGCGTCAGTTTCCAAAGAGAGTAGCATAGAGAAGTTGCAAAAGGCAATTGCACAGAGGCTAAAATTGAATACCGAAGGGATCAGTGATCCACATGAAATATCGTGGAGAATATCAAAAGAATTGGAGAACAAAAGATACTTGCTTCTTCTGGATGAAGTTTGGAATGTTTTTGATTTACAGGCAGTAGGATTACATGATAACAGTCAGGATGGTAAGGTTGTGTTAGCAAGTAGATACGAACATGTTTGTTGGGATATGGAAGTTGATGAGTTGGTCAATGTGAAAAGGCTGTCTGAAGCAGATGCATGGAAAATGTTCAGGGAGAAAGTGGGTAGGAATATTAATCTGCCTGGTGTTGAACCACTTGCCCGTCTAGTGGTAACTGAATGTGCTGGTTTACCCCTTCTGATTGACAGAGTTGCAAGATATTTCAGAAAGAAGGGTAACATTAATCTCTGGAGGGATGGATTAAGAAGCTTGCGGAGATGGCCTAATGTCAAAGTCCAAGGCATGGACGAAGTTCTTGAATTTTTGAAATTCTGTTATGACGAGTTAGATGATGAAGGACAAAAGATTTGTTTCCTTTATGGCGCACTGTTTCCGGAGGATTATGACGTCTATATAGATTATTTATTGGAGTGCTGGAGAGCAGAAGGCTTTCTGAGTGATGCAGTTGATTTTACCGAAGCTCGTGATCGAGGGCATGGCATATTGCATGATCTCATTGATGTTTCCTTGCTAGAAAGAAGTGAAAAAGTTAAGCACGTCAGAATGAATAAAGTGCTTCGGAACATGGCACTCAAAATTTCGTCTGAAGGCAAGAATTCTAAATTCTTGGTGAAAGCTTGTGAGAGGCTTAATGCGGCCCCTAATGAAGAAGATTGGAAAATGGCAAATCGCATATCTCTGATGGATAACCAACTGTGCACATTGCCAGAAACAGTAGATTGCACTTCTCTGCTTACTCTGATGCTGCAGAGAAATTATGAGCTGGCATTAATTCCAAACTCGTTCTTCAGATCTATGGAAAAGCTCCGAGTTCTGGACTTGCATGGCACTCGGATAACATCCTTGCCATTATCACTGTTGTCCCTGACAGCTCTAAGAGCACTTTATCTAAATTCTTGCAGCCTTTTAGCTGAACTTCCCATTGACATGAAAGCATTGGCACATCTTGAGGTTCTTGATATCCGAGGCACTGGAATTGACTATTTGCCGGTTCAGATTGGGGACTTGCTTAATTTGAGATGCTTGCGGATTTCCTTATCCAATTCATGTATGAGACGGGTGATTGAGGGACGGTCAAGAGTCATGGACATTGGTCACAATGTCATCTCAAGGCTCTCTTTGTTGGAAGAGCTTAGCATCGATGTGCATCCTAATAACCAATGGTGGGATGTGGTTGTAAAGGCTATTACCCAAGAAGTGGCTGCCTTGACGCGCTTAACTTCCCTATCATTTTGTTTTCCTTCTGTCGAGTATCTGAAAATTTTTGTCACTAGCAGCTCACTCTTGAAGAATAATTGCTTCACCTTCCGATTCTCTGTTGGTTACCATGAGTCTACCAAATACCGAATCCTTGATCATTTTGAGTATGAAATCTGCAGATGCTTGAAATATGCAAATGGGGTCGGTGTGGATCATACAATTTCTGCTGTACTTGCTGAAACTGATGCATTTGAACTTTTATGCCACAAGGGAATTTCAAGCATATCAGACTTTGGCAATGCCAATATCAACAAGGTGCGGGGTTGCCTGATTGAAGGGTGCTCTGACATCGAAGCCATGGTTGATGGCAACCATTCCACAGCAGGTGCATTGGAATGCATGGAGAAGATAGTTATAAACAATGCCCCAAAATTGACATGCCTTTGTAATGGTCCCATCCGATCTGGAAGCCTAGCCCAACTAACTTCGCTAAGTATATATAAATGTCCAAAACTGACGAAAATATTCTCCTATGGCATGATTCAACTACTTTCTAAGCTTCAGTATTTGAGAGTTGAAGAGTGTCATGAGATTATAGAGATCATCATGAAAGCTGAAAACAACAATTTAGACCCTAGTGCACTTCCAGGTCTGAAGACTCTAATACTTATTGATCTGCCTAAGTTGACAAGCATTTGGACTGATAACTCATTGGTGTGGCCGTCATTAGAGGGCATTACAATAGACACGTGCAAATCTCTGAGGAGTTTGCCCTTCGGCAACCATAATGCAGCCAAACTGAGACATATTGAAACTCAAAGAGTGTGGTGGAGGCAGCTGTCCTGGCAGGAAGATGAAGTTGAGCAAAGATTACGACCTATATGCATATTCAGCCAGTAATTGGCCCATTTTATGACAGGTAAGAAGTTCAATTTCTAGGTGTTCGACGTTGCGATTTAATGTTGGGATCATAGGACCTTGCTGTCTCAACTGTTTGATTATATAGTAGTATCATGCTTTGTTGACTAGAGATCTTTACTTTGTGATTGTTAGTTTCTTCTCAATAGTAAACTGAGCTCTATTGATTTGAAATCTTTGGGTATAATTTTGTTCATTGAAGAGCGTCTGTTACTAGAAGGGTCGCAGAGAACTTGAGTTTGCCTTTGCTCACATATCTATCGTTGAAGGAGCTTCTAGCTGATTGCAGAGCTTAGTTTGCTGAGAACTAGGGTCAGTTTACATAATTTGTCTTCCATTTTCGTATCGTGTATTATCAAACGATTGTATGTTGTAGTGCTGCAACTTGAGAACTGAGTCAACTGTTGTCTAGTTTGTGTAATTAAACAATTGTTAGACGAATTATTTGCTTCTAAGCTGAATGTGTATATTGAGCCCTTTTCATGGAAACGTGCTGTGGATGCGGATCTAATTACATCAAATAGACAACTGCAGGGAGCACATAAAATAAGAATATAGAATAGTAAAACAATATTAACCGTATATTGTCGGGCCCCGCTTGTCTAATTTTTATCACGCCAACTTTTCAAATACTATACAAACTTCAAAAAATTATGAAAAAAATATTTGTGAATCAATCTACCAAAATTATATCTTGTGAAGATTTAAGTGTTTCATATTACAAAAATGTCACTGAGCCGCAAAAAATAAAAGTTAAGCAAAATGTGAAACATAAAAGTCATTTCAAATAGATTCGAACCTTTGACATATGCTCTCGAACTATAGCAAACGAACTATCCGTTCTATCTACAAAATGTATGTATGTGCATCCATGCCATGATTACTTGGCATGACAATAATTGTAGAAAATTAAAGAACTAATGTTTGTGTAATTCCCTGGATAAGTTCCTATCGTCTATTTAAAGTGAAATCTACAGTTTCAGCATCTTTGGGGCCAGTTTTCGAGTATGGTCCTCGTTCTTGGCCATTTGCTGATTAATTTGGTTTATGACTTTAATCGTGTTTTTAGAAATATGCCATTTTCTTATTTGAATGGATTTATGTATATCTTTCTAGTTGTTAAAGAAGTCTCTAGGTTGGTTTACACATATTAAGATTTTTAGGCCTTTTAGCCCGGTATATGCCGAAAAAGAAGAATGATCTTGAGCTCGAAGAATTTGCCCACATTAGACTTTCAGGTCAATGGGCTAATTCCTTTCACAGCTCTGACTAGGATGTTGTCTGGAAACAAACCCCCAAAAGCAATTATCAAGCATGCTTGTTAACATTATCCCTCCAAGAGTGGAGGTGTAGTTTGACTGCCACACTATTTCAGCTTGAGAATTTTGAAACCAAACCAATTAGCAGGAAACAAACTGAATTTAATCAGTCTTCATTTATTTTCTGTAGTTGCTAGAGTTGCGCATTCACTTTTCCCTGCATATCATATTTCTCATATTATTTAGTCAGCAGCCAACACAAAGTTCTCTCAAAGGAAAAAGTCGCCATGTTATATCAAATTATTTACAGGAAAAGAATTGATCATCTCCTTTCAAAAACTAATGTGTTGGAAATGACACATACCCGAGTTGAACACTCTAAGAGAGCAGCAGATGCATAGCTGAGACAAAACCATTTAGATATCAAAGCATTTGGCATGCCTGTCTAAATAAAAGGCGTCTGACTGTTCTAGTATGTCCTTGATTTCATGGGAACACCATGTTACATAACTCAAGTATCCGTCACATTGATCTAATTCAAATTCAACCCCATATGGTAGTTGATTCATCATGCAGTTAGCCTGATTACCAACAGTCTAAACTGATTTAAGAATGGATGCACTAATTCATTGTTGGAGCTTATTGAACTTCCTAAGAAATTCCAAGTTTGGAAAGTAGGATTTCAGGGTATTTAATTTTGGTAAGCTGCAGACTCTGGAAAGAATACCCTTGGCACACTTGTTCCGCCATTCAGCATCAGAATCCACATATAAATTTGGTTCTTCTAACTTTGATAGAGCCGATATAACTCCGCAAGGAATCATTGGGTTCAAAACTGGAGCATATGCTTTCTGAGATGCACTTCCTGATATTGACACTTGCAGGCAAGTGAGATTAGTTTATCTTTCTACTGCTTTTGGTAGGTACATGGTTTCGTTCCCTTGAGATCAAGATCAAGCACCTCGAGGGGAATGAGCCCACCAATTGCCACGGCATCAGTCCTCAATAGAACACCATGGTTTAAGAAGAACCTTTTGAGGCTGACTAATTGTATTGTTGACTCTGACAAAGAGCTGATGCGAGTCCTTCATAAGTTTAGAACTTCTAGGGCAGTCATGCAATTGAAGATGAAGGAGGTATCAATCTTAGCTTGTACTTCCTTTGAGGAAACGATGCTGCGAGCAAAGGGCACTTAGGTTCCTCTGGTAGTTCAATGATCTCATTATGCATTAAGGATATCTCTTCAGTACTCTCCCATTCCTCAACCTTAGTGGCTCCGCCAAGTCCTGACAAACTCTGACCAGAAACAAATGACTTTCCTCTAGTTGAATAAGTAAGTTCGCCAACACATGCTGATCCAGAGTTTGAAACTTGACAAATCTTATATTCTCATCAATTTAGGGGTAATTAACATTGACTAAATTCTTTGACTTTCTAGCTGCTATTCTGGTCGTCTACCATACCATCCCTTAGCCATCTGCCTATCAGGCACTCTGTTTCTATCTCCTGGTATTTGCTATGAAGTAAGAGATCCTTCAAAAAAAATTTCAACTTTTCTTGTCATCTGGACCTTCAGTGCTGAACCTTAACACAGTAATCATTAGGGCTTCAATATCTTCATAAATTGCACGTTGCAGGCTCAGTGTTTCAAGGGCATGTTTCCATATGGAAGAATCATGCACGTCCTTCAGTGCTCGTACCATGAGAATGATCGCTCTGGATCCATGAGTGCACTTTCTGTCTCTCTGGCTATAGCTTGAATTTCTGAAGAGGGAACCATTCCACCTGCACAGTGGCAAAATTGCTCCCAAGAAGATGATCATCCAATAATAACCTGTCCACTGCCATTTCGCTGCAAACTTGTTCTGATTTAGTCACCAAGAATGCGTTGCTACCATACTGTGGCGTTGGCTCAGGAATCCCCATTGACCCCAGATTTAGGAGTTGACGAATGTCATTGAGAACAAGTAAGAATTTATCGTGCTCCAGCACTCTTTTCACCAAGTCTGAGATGTCAGCTTTCAAAGGCATTAACTAAATCAGATGACATTTGCTCCGCAATCTCCTCAGGCACCACTTTCATGTTGTGTTCTTAGGAAAAGTAATCCAAGTCATCAAAATTGAACAATCGTTCAATTGTTTGATCACAGTAGGCTTCTCTATCCCGTCATTTCCATGAATTCCAAATTTTCCAATATCCAAATGTCTAATGTCCTCCATAATAAGTATTATGTCATGATATTAGGAACGTTGCAGCCTGTGACGGGCTCTCATTTTGTTCGTCAGACCAAATGACTTGTCTTAATAGACGTCCCTGTCTAATGCGAAGTGGCGCATGAGTCACTTTGCTCGTGCCCTTGTGGAATGTAGATAAGCTTTTTGCCGCTATTTCCTTCCCAGTTTGCAAGTCCTACTGGTCTGCAGGTCCTCCTAATTATCCTCTTCCTTGTGGGATTCCGATCTGTGTCTAACTTGCTTTCGTTACCTTTTTGCTAAGAACTAGCTTTTCATATGAAAATCAGAGAGTTATTCACTTGTATAATCATAGGGAAGGGTAAACAAAAGATTGAGATTGAAAAGGATCCTCTAGATGCCGAGCTCAATTGGGGCTCATAATCAAGTGAGACATGCGGATGATCGAATGTTGTCAACAGATTAAGCCCCTCGGATGGAGCAAGAGCCCGGCCATCGCGGTTGGATTAGTAAACTGTTCTTTATCCTGATTACTCTTGAACCGCTCTCAACTCCTAATTATGGAAGTCATTAGCTTCAGAATCCATAAACCCAGACACGCTCCTAGGAGTTCAGTGAGTCATCGTATTCTTCCACTGTGGTCACTAAAAGACGTGTTATATTCGTTTTTGTCAAGTTGTGATCGTTAGAAACTCAATGGTTTTGATGATTAAAGTCTACTATAACTCGTTTTCTCTGGATTCGAATTACTAAAGAGAAACGGGTGGACAAATAACTGAAAACAAATAAGGAAATTGCAACGTACTTTTATTGAATTAGGCACATATGGCTTAAATTCTTGGATACATGCTTGTTTGATGATTATATTTGAACAATAATTTTTTCAATGGAATTTAATGAAGTTCATAGAAAAAGTAAAAGGCTTACAAGACTTGATTGGAAAGCTTGTATAATTAAAGAAAAATATTGAATATAGAAAATCTAATCTACTTTGAATTTGAAATTCAAAACTTTAGCAAGATCTTATCTGAATAGATGTTCTTCCAAAATCTGGTGGGCTCCTTCGCGATGCTGTATGATTCTTGTTCAAAGTCTATTTTGCCTGCTGAATGTCTTGTCATGAGTCATGATGATCTTCCTCCACAAGAATTTATAACTACCTTTTGTGTGCACTATGCCATGGTGAATTTGTAACCGCACCTGATCCTTTAGATCTAATTATCCCTTGGTTGATAGATCCTTCCTTACTCATACTTCGACTCCCTTTTGTGTTTCGAGTTAATCAATCATCGATACATGTTATGCCCCACTTAAATTGTGTTCATTGGAAATTCACAATCAATGAGCTTTTTAAACATTCTATCAATGGGTCTCATGGGTCAATTGTGTTGTCACGACCTTTACGATCGACAAGCTTCTTTAGACATTCTATTGAGTGGGCCTAATGCCATATTGTTATGGCATGATTTGGGCTTTTAGCTTCTCTATACTTAGGTCAGAGTTGGGCCTTGTGTTAACGTACTAACAAGTTGCCGGCTGGCTCCTTAAATTAATATTTGTTTCGAAGGCTCATGACCATTGAAAACAAGATACAGTTGAAGATTTTGTTGCTAATGACCTATCTTCCAAATTGTAGGTTGTTGCCGTTTCGGCATTTTTATAACGAAAATTATAGAACTGGCCACTGGGCCATGCTAGGCGTAGGCTTTTTGGGTGGTGGGTCGGGCCTCATTTTGTGAATGGGCTGATCAGTGATCGTTGTGGCCAACAAGAAAAAATTTGGAACTCTATAAATTGGGTTTTTTCCCCTCTCGTTTCACTACAATTTCCCAACTTCCAAACGCTGAGCTTTCTAAAATCATTTGTCAATTTCATATATTTCCTTTCTTGTTACGATTTAATCGCGTTCTAAATATTGCAATGGTGAACAGTAACTACAACATTGTCCAATCATTCCAACTCAATGTGGTATTCACCATGTAATCAACGTGGGAACTGTTCATTAAGTTCCATGACAACAAAATATACAAGCCGGCCCCGTCCCCACAAGAAGTCGAATTTAACGATGACGAGACAAAATGACTTGACGATTGGGAAGAATTGCAAGGGCGAACGGCAGAAGCTCCTTGCCAAGAAGCTTCCCCGGACAATACCTATACCCCCAAGAAAACCCCCCGGTAACTATGGCACCGTTTCGTGGAGAAGAATGTTTAGGTGCTGCATGGTAACCTTCCCCAGCCCAAAAATTTCTATTATTTTGTTCCCCGGAACAAAAAAGGAATAGAAACCCGTTTGATTAGGGGTGTCAGTAACCGAACCGAAAACCGAACCGAACCGAACCGAAAAATTCGGTTTTTTCGGTTCGGTTTTTATCGGTTAACCGAACCGAATCGAACCAACAAATAAAAGTGGAGAAATAAAAGTGGAGAAATATGAGTTTAATAGAAAAAAGAAAACGAAAACCGAAAATCAAAGGTTAAAAACCAAAAACCGAAAAACCGAAAAACCGAACTGAACCGAACCGAACCGAAATTTCGGTTCGGTTCGTATTCGGTTCGGTTCGGTTTCGGAAGATTTTTTTAACGGTTCGATTCGGTTCGGTTTTTCAAAAAAACCGAACCGAACCGAACCGTTGACACCCCTACGTTTGATAACGGCAAGTTGATTTCTATTCCCCGGAATCGGAAAAGTTAGCCTGGGAATAGAAACGATAAACAAAAAAAAGTTGCTTCTTGTTTCAGGAACAATTTTTAGAAATAAGCAATTTTTTTTTTTTTTTTTTTTTATTTCTCTCTTACCGTGGCCACCTCCAACCGTCTGGAGCCACCGCTGCCGCTGCCGGTCACCCGCCGCCGCCGCCGGCCACCGCCGACCGTGAGCAAGAATAAAAAAACAAATAAAAATACAAAAATACAAAAATAAATAAATAAACAAATAAATACAAATAAAAAACAAACGCAAGAAAATTTTTTTTTTTAAAAAGCAAATAAATACAAAAAAACAAAAATAAAAAACAAATAAATACAAAAAAACAAATAAAAAACAAACGCGAGAAAATTTAAAAAAACAAATAAATACAAATAAAACAAATAAATACAAATAAAATAAATACAAATAAAAAAACAAATAAACAAATAAATACAAATAAAAGAATAAAAAACAAATAAATAAATAAAAAAATACAAAAAATACAAAAATAAATAAAAAAACAAATAAATACAAATAAAAAACAAACGAAAGAAAATAAAAAAAAAAAAAAAAAAAAAAAAAAAGCAAATAAATACAAAAAAACAAATAAAAAACAAAAATAAAAAACAAATAAATACAAAAACAAATAAAAAAATAAATACAAATAAAAAACAAATGCAAGAAAATTTTAAAAAACAAATAAAACAAATAAATACAAAAAATAAAATAAAAAACAAATAAACAAATAAATACAAAAAAAGAATAAAAAACAAATAAATACAAAAAATAATAAAAAACAAATAAAAGAATAAAAAACAAATACAAAAAACAAATAAATACAAAAAGAATTAAAAAAATAAAAAGAACAAATAAAAAACAAATAAATACAAAAAAGAATCGTTGCGTTACCAAACGCATTTCTATTTTTTTTTCTATTCCAAGAGTAGAAATTTTGTGCAGTTATCAAACGGGTTCTTTTGCTCAGAAACTGTTCCCCGGAATAGAAATAGAAAATAACTATTTCTGGAAAAAAACTCTTCCCCAGCCAAGAAATTTTACCATGCGCACCCTTAGTGTTTGGAGGGAAAAGTGCTAAAAAAAGTCCTAAACCTTTTATCTTTGTGCCAATTTAGTCATAAACATTTTTTTGGTGCCGATTTAGTCTTAAACCTTTTTACGTTGTGCTAATTTAGTCATTTCCGACCAATTTTGGCTGGATTTTGTTGATTAGAGACGTGGCCTGATCAGTGTTGACGTGAATAACTTTTAATAATATTTTAATATTTTAAATTTTTTTTTCTTCTCCTCTTCTTCCTCCAGTCGGTTGCTAGACCTCGGCGACAGGCTAGAGCCGGCCACCTCGCCAGTGGCCGCGAGGGCAGCCTCGCGCTAGGCGGCGAGGTCGAGCCTCACCCATTGCCCGCCTAGCGCGAGGCCACCCTCAAGGCCTGGGTGGCTAGGCTTGCCCTTGCCGAATCTGGCGAGGGTCGAGCCTCGCCCATGGCCGGCGAGGGCAAGAAGCTTCCGACCAGACGACGAGCTCCATGTGCCGTTGAAGATCTCTCTCTCTCTCTCTCTCTCTCTCTCTCTCACCGTCGAGATTCCCTTTGCTTCGCGATCCTCTTGTTCTCTGCGTCCCTCGCGTCTCCAACGATGCGAGATGCTTATGGTCCTCTGGTCGAAAGCTTCCGATGGCCCGATGCGAGGCTAGCTAGAGGCCACCTCCTCGCGCCAAGCAGGCAGGGCTCGCCCTCGTTGGCCATGGGCGAGGTCGACCTCAATCTCGTCGGCCATCGCCTCTGGCCGGTTGCCGAGGTCCGGCGACCGACTAGAAGAAAAAAAGAAAAAGAAAAAGAAAAAAGAAAAAAGAAATTCAAAAATTCAAAAATATTATTAAAAGTTATTCACGTTAGCCGGCCAGCGTCCAGTCAGCAAAATCCGGTCAAAATTGGTCGTAAATGATTGAATTGACACAACGTAAAAATATTTAGGACTAAATCGGCACAAAGACAAAAAGTTTAGAACTTTTTTGGCACTTTTCCCGTGTTTGGAAGACATTTTGGCTCGAGATCGATGCAATGATGTCAAGAAGGCTATCTGCACGATATGTGGCGGCATATTAAAAGGTGAACGGTCGAGTGGGACGGGTCACTTGAGGACGCATCGGCGTCGATATGAGGAAGAGATGTCCAAGGTTGGGGGAAGCTCTTCAAGTGCGGCGTTGCATACAGGATACCCATTATCATGACGAGGCAGGGAATTGGTGAGAGCTTGCATATTATTATCTTGTCCCCAAGCAACCCTTTGGCTTCATTGAAGATCTCCCACTTCGTGCACTACGTGCATACAACTCTACAACCTCAGTTCAGACCCATTCTGCGGACAACAAATGCCAAAAACTACAAAATACTATACGAATAGAAAATGGTGGTGTTAGTGCATCTGCTGTCGACTGCTAACTTTCGAGTCTCTCTAACTTTTGATTTATGTACTTGAATTATGTGTATTGTGTCATCACCGGCCACTGGGTCAATGATGAATGGAATTATGTCACTGAACTCTTGCATTTTTTTTTTTTGGTCAGTCATACGCTAATCCTACTCTAACACTCACTCTCAGACTTTTGCCCTGCCTCCGTGCAGGGCGTGGGAGTCGAAACCCACTCCTGAAATGAAATCTTCCCCACCCCAAATTCCCCCTGAGAAGGTGGGGATTTGAACCCACAACCTCCCCCTTCCAAGATGGAAGGGTGGCCACTGGGGCGGACCCCCAGTGGTTGAACTCTTGCATTTAAGATGTAAATATTCTCGCATGATTCTTGAAATGTAACCGCTGAAATAATGAAAGTTGTTTACGAGTATGACATCTCCAATAAAATCTTTAGCATCCGGCATGACACGAAGATTCCCAAAGAGTATTGATGCTTCCTAGGTCATTAGTCGATATAACGATTATTACTTATCCATATAAAGATCATCCACACCTATAGATAAATTAAGTAATTATGTCTTGGGGAATGATTGACCACATGCAGGAAATAACTAGTTACTTGTCCATTGATACTAATATTTTTCATATAAAGAGGTGCCGGTTGCTTTTTTTTTTTCTCTTGCAGTAAGTTACTAATCACATGTTTTATAGCCGATAAGGCTATGGGTTGCCGATGAAAAAGATTCTTCTGTGGCTGTTGCTTATTTAGCAGCGCGGCTAGCTTCTCTAAGAGACTCAACTCACCGTTCTAATAACAGCGAGGGACAATACTTGGTAAATGGGAAGCTAGCTTCTAATCAATTCTGCTAGGAAAGTAGAATTGAAAATTCCTTCTTGTCCGTGCCGGCATTCTAATGTCCATGTCGATTGCTTTTAGCAAAATCAAACCCACGGGAACGAAATTCTTCAAGTGTAGATCTCCTATTCCACTAGTTATCATTACATCAACCGACCTGAAGATGGCCATTCAAGCCCTGCCCAGTCATTCTTTATCTCACGGTCATCTCTTTGAACGGCAGAAAAGGAACAGGGGCAAGAAGAAACTTATAGACCACAGAAAAGCCGGCAAGTAAAGCCTGCCATTAGGTAAGCAGGAGTTGTCAAAGTTTAATTAACGATATTTTCCATACAATAGTCATCAAATAACATAAGTTCCCACTGACTTGTCAGGCAGTTCCAACAGTAGGAATCGCACCCGCGCACACGCGCGAGTTAAGGGATGTCACATGTGTCAATTGGGACGAAAATACTGTCCAAGTGATCTGGCATATGGCCGTGCCATTTCAAGTCCTCCCACTAGCTCCTTTCCCCCCTGATTTTCTTCAAATGCTCACTAGAAACTTCATCAGTGGAAAGAGACTTGAGACTTGGGCAGTCATAAAAACTCAATCTTTCTAACCACGGTGCAAGCCATAGCCCACATGATTTATTGGAAAGTTTAGGTACGTAATGGAGAGATAACTTCTTCAAAATAGGGAGGAAATACGACGTCTCATAGACTTTGCAATTAAAAGTTTGGCAGGTAATTAGGCTTTTGATGGCTGAACAGTCCTCAACTGTGACCTCTTCCAAGTTGTTGAGATTATCAAGCATCTCGCTTGAGAAAATAACTGTCAACTCGGGACATTTACACAATGTCAACAACTTGAGAGAAGATAAACATCCCTTCTGCATTGAGCCTTTCCAAATGTTTCTCATGTAATACACATACTGAAACTCTAGCGATTCAAGACAGATGCTTTTGCAGTGAGATTCAGTTAAAGCCTCTTGATGAAGGGTATCAGATGCATTCACGAGCACTTCAAGCACATTACACTCCCCTATAACACACCACTTGAGTTGGTCCATGCTATCTATCTCTAGTTCAGACAGCATCTTAAGATTAGCATGCCTTTCTAAGAAAAAAACATTTGATTATTGTAGAATGTCGTTAATATCCATGAAGACACCATCACCATTTGTGTAACTCGAGAATCGGTTGCACTGTTCCAGCTCAAATTCAATATCTGAAGGTAGCCGATTCATGATGCGGCTAGCATGATTACCAACACAAAGTTTGAATTGAGCTAAAGATGGATGCTCCATTGATTTTCTTAGCCGATTAAACTGCCTCAAAAGTTCCAATGTAGGAAAGGAGAACTTGAAAGTGCTTAACCTTTTCAAGTTGCAAACTTCACATAAAACACCTTCAGCACATGTATCCCACCATTCAGCATTGGCATCCACATCGAGATTCAATTCTTCCAAGTGTAATAGAGAAGATATTACCCCATGAGGAATCATTGTTTTAGAGTCACTAAAAGGTTCAGTTCTAGAAATTGAGATCCCCAAACAAGTCAGATTAATTAAACATTCATGAGGCAAAGGCACAATCATTGTCATAATCTACCCTGAGATATATAAACTTTTCTTTCCACAATTTGTCAAAACACATTCCGTGATAATGTAGCTACATTGATCTAAGGGGACAACTTGAAAACAGAAAGTCAAAGTTAGTTCCTTTCTTGACTATAAATAAAATCACTTGGTCACCCCATTTATCGACTTCAGATCCAGTTCAGAGAGAAAAAACTCGTTTTAGCCCAAAATAAATCCCGATACACAAGAAGTGCTCCTTTGGAAATAGCAGCACTTCTAGACTTCATGCTATCTACAATAGTAATTTGATGCATGTATAAATGCAATATTATTGACAGAAGGATTGAGATAGTAATCTCGCAAGCACAGAAAAACTCTCACCAGCTTCTCTCCCCCCTGATTTTCTTCAAATGCTCACTGGAAACTTCATCAATCGAAAGAGACTTGAGACTCGGGCAGTCATAAAACCTGCTCTAGAAGTATTGAATCTATCTAGAACCCACATTCGGTGCTTGCCGGAGTCCATATCTCAACTTGTTAGCCTCAAAAGACTCTTCTTGAATGATTGCGTCCTTTTGAGATTGATATCACCAGCAATTGCAAGGCTCAAGCGGCTGGAGGTATTTGATCTTGAGGGGACGAAGATCAAGAATCTTCCAAGGGAAATTGAATGGTTAATTAATCTGACTTGTTTGGAGATCTCAGTTTCTGGAACTGAACCTTTTAGTGACTCTAAAACAGTGATTCCTCATGGGGTAATATCTTCTCTATTACACTTGGAAGAACTGAATCTTGATGTGGATGCCAATGCTAAATGGTGGGATACATGTGCTGAATGTGTTTTATGTGAAGTTTGCAACTTAAAAAGGTTAAGCACTTTCAAGTTCTCCTTTCCTACATTGGAACTTTTGAGGCATTTTAATCGGCTAAGGAAATCAATGGAGCATCCATCTTTAGCTCAATTCAGACTTTGTGTTGGTAATCATGCTAGCCGCATCATGAATTGGGTACCTTCAGATATTGAATTTGAGCTGGAATAGTGCAACCGATTCTTGAGGTACACAAATGGTGATGGTGTCTTCATGGATATTAACGACATCCTGCAACAATCATATGTTTTTTTCTTAGAAAGGCATGCTAATCTTAAGAAGCTGTCTGAACTAGGGATAGATAGCATGGACCAACTCAAGTGGTGTGTTCTGGGGGAGTGTAATGAGCTTGAAATGCTCGTGGATGCATCTGATACCCTTCATCAAGAGGCTTTAACTGAATTTCACTGCAAAAGCATCTGTCTTGAATCGCTAGAGTTTCTGTATGTGTATTACATGAGAAACTTGAGAAACATTTGGAAAGGCTCAATGCAGAAGGGATGTTTATCTTCTCTCAAGTTGTTGACATTGTGTAAATGCCCCGAGTTGACAGTTATTTTCTCAAGCGAGATGCTTGATAATCTCAACTTGGAAAAGGTCACAGTTGAGGACTGCCCAGCCATCAAAAGCCTAATTACCTACCAAACTTTTACTGGCAAAGTCTGTGAGACGTCTTATTTCCTCCCTGTTTTGAAGAAGTTGTCTCTCCATTACGTACCTAAACTTTCCAATATATCCTGTGGGCTACGGATCGCACCGAGGTTAGAAAGATTGAGTTTTTATGATTGCCCGAGTCTCAAGTCTCTTTCCACTGATGAAGTTTCCAGTGACCATTTGAAGAAAATCAGGGGGGAGAGGAGCTGGTGAGAGTTTTTCTGTGCTTGCGAGATTGCTATCTCGATCCTTATGTCAATAATATTGGATTTATATTATTGACAGAAGGATCGAGATAGCAATTTCGCAAGCACAGAAAAACTCTGTCACGCCCCGATCCTCGAACGCGTGCCCATCCCTCACCTGGTCGATTAATAGCGACGTTCCAAGACGCATCGTCGACCCTGTTCATTTAATATGTGCAAGCGAAAGTATAAAGAAAATCCCCAGACAATAAAACAATGGGATAGAAAAGCAGGGCCATATTTTTCATATTGAAATTTATAATCAAACTTTTATACAAAGCACAAACCATAGTACTTCATAACTATTCACAACTTTTACTCTTAACTCTATTCACATCAAAATGGAGTTCACAAAAGAAGATGGGATCTCAGTCCATCAGGACCGTACTCAAAATCCCTCTCGGTGCTATCTTCTTCTTCCAAAATTCTCCTTCTTCAGTTTCATCTCAAAGTTTTCATTCTCAGATTTCCTCCTCCTCAACTCCTCATCGGGGTCCTGAAATGTTATCCCACAACCGGGATGAGACTACGTCTCAGCGAGTTCTACCCCACTAATGCTCAATTAGGGAGCCAATACACTACTCGGTTGCCTAAGCACAGCACGAGAGTCATAGGACTTACCTTGGCCTCAGATTCCACCTGCATGTTAGTACAGATCACATAGGCATCTAAGCAATCACATCACTGATCAAAGCATCGATCAAATCGACCTAGTCGATTTCACACCAACAAGACCACTTATGGTCACTCCCATTCAATCAATCAATTTACAACATCAGACTCAAGCAATGATCAATTACATTAAATCACACTGGATCATCGATTAATCGGACCATCTCTCGATCATTCCTTCCATCCCATATAACTTCCAATTGTACACTTAGTCACAGAGCTCCATCATTGCTCTCGGGCGTTGTTTTCGCCAATGTGACATAAGTAACAGACGGTCTACGTGCGTTCTTTTAAGGCACCGTTTTCGCACAGTGATTTTCCCCATCACTGAACCATGCCCGTCACGATTCATATGCAGTTTACGTGCGTTCTTTAAAGCGCCGTTTTCGCACAGTGATATTCCTCAATCACCAAACCACGCCTGCCACAAATCATAGATCACAGACAGTCTACGTGCGTTCTTTAAGGCGCTGTTTTCGCACAGTGATGTCCTTCATCACCGAACCACGCCTGTCTCTATTCATAGGCAGTCTACGTGCGTTCTTTAAGGCGCCATTTTCGCACAATGATATTCCTCAATCACCGAACCACGCCTGCCACAAGCCATAGACAGTATACGTGCGTTCTTTAAGGCGCCGTTTTCGCACAATGATCTTCCATATCACCGAACCACGCCTGTCTATGCTTTGTACTTAATTTGTCTTAGCTAATGTACTTCCGACTCACTCTCACTATTCCACATACTTTACAACTTAACAAAGCATAAGAATGCTAGATAAACAAACTTGGCCAATTTCTAAACAACAATTCAATCTCAATCAATTCCAAACAATTTAGGGTAAATCCCTAAAATATCGCAATTTAATTAATTCCATACAACGTAGAGCTCAAATAAATAAACGGACTGCGCCACGACAATCAACATGAGATTTCGGTCGTCGGCCATCTCCGCCTTAATTTCCGAAAAAAAATAAATAATTAATTAATTTCGAAAATTAAATAATAAATATTAAAAATTCAATTTAGCTCAAAATAAAGCCCGATTAAATAAACGGACTTCACCACTGTCATCAGCATAATATTCCGGTCGCTGGCCATCAAAGTTGAATTTTCGAAAAATAAATAATTATTTAATTTAATTTCGAAAAATAATATTTAAATGCCAAAAATTCCACCTAGGCTCGAAATATCAAATTAAAGCCCGATAAAGGGTCGGAAAATTCCCGGGTTACCCTCAATAAATAGTAGATCATGTCTACTTGCTAATTGCACATTTAATTTGACTAATTTACAACATAATCAACTAATAAACCCTAATCAAATCACCTAAGCTTAATTAAATAAACTAAATAACCAATTAAGCATAATTAACCCACTAAGTAAGCATTAGTATGGTTACCCACCGGAATCGCGCGCAACTGGTACTAAATCGACGGGCTCGGCGCGGGGAACAACAAACTCCAAAGTGGGTCTCGGGTTCGGGGCCCGGAAACGGCCCAAAAGCGGGCCTAAAGCCGCTGGAAACCCACTCGTGGGTTGCTGGGTTGGGCTGGCCTGAGGGGTTCCGGTGGCTGAGGCGGCGAGGGGAGGCCGGTGGAGGGAGAGAGGGACGCCGGGGAGGTCGGGCGGTGGCTGGGCGGCGTGCGGCGGCAGCTGGAGGCGTGCGGCCGAGATGGGCGGGAGGCTGGTCCGGCACGGGACGGGCGCACGGGCGCGGGTGGGCGGCAGCGAGCGGTGCGGGCGCGGTTGCGGGCGACGGCGACGGGCGGTGCGGGCCGGTGGTGCGCGGGCGGCGGCAGGCTTCGGCAAGCTCCTTCTTCTGGTTTTGCTTCACTTCCACGAAGAAGAAGAAGAAAAGAGGGGCCTTCGGTTCACGTGGGGGGAAGAAATGGGGAGAGAGAGAGAGGAGAAAGAATAAAATAAAAAAGAAAAAGGAAGGGATAAAGACATTGGACTAGTCAAAAGATAGGAGGGAAAGGGGAAAGCCAATTTCAATTTGGCTTGGGCTCGTACGAAAGGGGGGGCGGGGAGGGACCGCATATTTCAATTATTCCAATTATTTTCCTTTTATTTTTTTATTTTCTTCCGGTCTTCAATTTTCTTTCCGATAATTTCTTTCTCGAAATTCCGGACTCGTCAATAAATTGACAGACGATGAGACAAATTCCCAAAAATAGGAATTATGACACGCTTAAAATTCGATTCCCGAAATCGAGTTTAATTCCGTGGTTAAAATCAATCAGACGCGATTTTAGTCAAATCCAACCAATTAAGTAGCTTTTAGAGATTTTCACTGCGGATACATCCCTTAACGGCTTCACTCCATGGGTTGGTTAACTCGTGAGTGATCAGCTTAGAGAAAAAGGGCCGTAGGCACGTCGACGAAAAGCCCATTTCACTTTGTCGAAACGGGGATGTCACAAACTCTCATCTCTTTATTCTCCTTCAGCTTAGCAATATGCTATTGTTCGAACAAAGCAATATGCTATTGTTCGAACAAAGGGTACTAGAAAACTAATCTTTTAGGATAAATAAAGGTTGAAATTGAATGGGCTAAGGTTATATCAATGTCAGGTTGCAAATCTTCTCTCCAAATCATTTAACATGTAACGATTCTTTGAAGAATTTTTTTTTTGGTCAGTACGATTCTTTGAAGAATAAAAGCTACCTTTATGATCTTCAGCAGCATGAGAACAGGGAAATAGTTCAGTCTCTGTATCTGGAGTGCTTTGCATTGGCACAAAATCACTCTCTGCTCTATGCTTCTGCATGGCTACTAGTTTTTCCGCTTCACTTGATACCGTCACATTTTCTTATTCTTTCATATCACTCAGCAGAGATCCATCATTCGTGACATAGCTTGCCTTTGTGTGAAGCAAATCAATTCCAAATAACCGCTCGAATTTTGTACAAAAACACATTCATGAGGCAAAGGTATAATCATCGTCATAATCTACCCTGAGATATATAAACTTTTCTTTCCGCAATTTGTCAACACAAATTCCATGATAATGTAGCTACATTGATCTAAGGGGACAATTTGAAAACAGAAAGCCAAAGTCAGTTCCTTTCTCGACTATAAACAAAATCACTTGGTCACCCCATTTATCGACTTCGGATCAGTTCAGAGAGAAAGAGCCCGTTTTAGCCCAAAATAAACCCGATACACAAGAAGTGCTCCTTTGGAAATAGCAGCACTTCTAAACTTCATGCTATCTACAATAGTAATTTGATGCATATATAAATGCAATATTATTGACAGAAGGATCGAGATAGCAATCTTGCAAGCACATAAAAACTCTCATCTCATTATTCACCTTCAGCTTAGCAATATGCTATTGTCTGAACAAAGGGTACTAGAAAACTCAACTTTTAGGACAAACCATGTTAAAATTGAATGGGCTAAGGTTATATCAGTGTCAGATTGCAAATCATTTAACATGTAACGATTCTTTGAAGAATAAAAGCTACCTTTCTGATCTTTAGCAGCATGAGAACAGGGAAATAGTTCAGTCTTTGTATCTCGAGTGCTTTGCATTGGCACAAAATCACTTTCTGCTCTTTGCTTCTGCTTGGCTACTAGTTTTTCCGCTTCACTTGACACAGTCTCATTTTCTTGTTCTGTCAGGTCACTCGGCAAAGATCCTTCATTCGTGACATAGCCTGTCTTTGTGTGAAACGAATCAATTCCAAATAATTGCTTGATTTCTGTATAGAAACAAATTCATGAGACAAAGGCACAATCATTATCATAATGTACCCCGCAATATATAAAACTTTTCTTCCCGCAATTTATCAAACACAATCCATGATAATGCAGCTAGACTGATCTAAGTGGACAACTTGAAAACAGCAAGCCAAAGTCAGTTCCTTTCTTCACTATAAACAAAATCACTTGGTCACCCCATTTATCGACATGGGATTAGTTCAGAGAGAAAGAGCCTGTTTTAGCCCAAAATAAATCCCAATACACAAGAAGTGCTTCTAACATATCAATTAAGGCATCGGCATCATCCAAAGTAGCATGTGAAGAACTTTCCTTTTTCATCTTTGGTATGTGTATCATATCATTATATTCTGGACTGGCTTCTATCCTCGCCTTTTTATCCCCAACTTCATATTTCGGTCCTGAGCAATATGAATCAACTTCAGATTCTTGTTCTGAGGAATATGAATGAACTTCGTCAGAAGCAGTGTCTTCGTTTACTTCCAAGAAAAAGGGTTCAGCCTCTGGCTCTGCAGTGTTCCGCATTTGCAAAACTGCACTTTCCGATGTTTCTCTCCAATGATATTCTGGACTTGCTCCAATCTTCATCTTCTCATCAGTGTCTTCAGATTCTGACTCTGAGCAATGTGAACCAAATTCCGATTCTGAGTTTGATGAATGCCAATGAAGTTTTCCCAAAGCAGCATGAGGATCGATGTCCTTTTTCATCATCCAGGGAAATAGTTCAGTATCTGTATCTTGAGTGCTTTACATTGGCACAAAATCACTTGACCCCATCGCGTTTTCTTCATTTTTCAGATCACTCAATAGTGATCCTTCATTCATGACATAGCCTGCCCTTGTGTGAAGCAAATCACTCCCCAGTAATGGCTTGAGTTCTGCATAGAAACAAATTCATGAGGCAAAGGCACAATCATTATCATAATCTGCCCTGGGATGTATAAAACTTTTCTTTCCACAATTTATCAAACACAATTCATGATAATGCAGCTACACTTATCTAAGTGGATAGCTTGAAAACAGAAAGCCAAATTCAGTTCCTTTCTTCACCATAAATGAAATCACTTGGTCACACCATTTATTGACTTTGGATAGTTTAGAAAGAAGCCTGTTTTAGCCCAAAATAAATCCTGACACACAAGAAGTGCTTCTTTGGAAATACCAGCACTTCTAGACTTTATGCTATCTACAACAGTAATTTGATGTTAATATATAAATGCAATTTTATGGACAGAAGCATCAAGATGGCAATCTTGCAAGCACATAAAAACTCTCATTCCTTTAGTCACCTTCAGCTTAGCAATATGCTATTGTCAAAACAAAGAGTACTAGAAAACTCATCTTTTAGGATAGTTCAAGGTTGAAATTGAATGGGCTAAGGCTATATCAGTGTCCTGCTGCAAATCTTCTCCCCAAATCATTTAACATGTAACAATTCTTTGAAGAATAAAGGCTACCTTTCTGATCTTCAGCAGCATGAGAAGAGGTAAATAGTTCAGTCTTTGCATTGGCACAAAATCACTTTCTGCTCTTTGCTTCTGCATGGCTACTAGTTTTTCCGATTTACTTGACACCATTGCATTTTCTTCATCTGTTAGATCAGTCAGCAGAGATCCCTCATTCATGACATGGCCTGCCTTTGCGTGAAGCAAATCAACCCCAAATAAGCGCTTGAGTTCTGTATAGAAACAAATTCATGAGGCAAAGGCACAATCATTATTCATAATATACCCTGGGATATAAAAAACTTTTCTTTCTGCAATTTATCAAACACATTCCATGATAATGCAGCTACACTTATCTAAGTGGACAACTTGAAAACAGAAAGCCAAAGTCAGTTCCTTTCTTCACTATAAACGAAATCACTTGGTCACCCCATTTATCGACTTTGGATCAGTTCGGGGAGAGAGCCCGTTTTAGCCCAAAATAAATCCTGATATGCAGTAAGTGCTCCTTTGGAGATAACAGCACTTCTAGACTTTATGCTATCTACAATAGTAACTTGATGCATGTATAAATGCAATTTTATGGACAGAAGCATTGAGATAGCAATCTTGCAAGCACAGAAAAACTCTCATCTCTTTAGTCACCTTCAGCTTAGCAATATGCTATTGCCTAAACGAAGAGTACTAGAAAACTCATCTTTTGGGACAAACCATGGTTGAAATTGAATGGGCTAAGGTTATATTAGTGTCATGTTGCATATCTTCTTCCCAAATCATTTAACATGTAACGATTCTTTGAAGAATAAAAGCTACCTTTCTGATCTTCGGTAGCATGAGAAGAGGTAAATAGTTCAGTCTTTGTATCTTGAGTGCTTTGCATTGGCACAAAATCACTTTCTGCTCTTTGCTTCTGCATGGCTACTAGTTTTTCCGATTTACTTGACACCGTTGCATTTTCTTCATCTGTCAGATCACTCAGCAGAGATCCCTCATTCGTGACATAGCCTGCCTTTGTGTGAAGCGAATCAATCCCAAATAACCACTCGAGTTCTGTATAGAAACAAATTCATGAGGCAAGGGCACAATCATTATCATAATCTACCCCAGGATATATAAAACTTTTCTTTTTGCAGTTTATCAAACACATTCCATGATAATGTAGCTACACTTATCTAAGTGGACAACTTGAAAACAAAAGGCCAAAGTCAGTTCCTTTCTTCACCAAAAATGAAATCACTTGATCACCCCATTTATCAACTTTGGATCAGTTCGGAGAGAGAGCCCATTTGATCACCCCATTTATCGACTTTGGATCAGTTCGTAGAGAGCCCATTTTTGCCCAAAATAAAGCCAGATACACAAGAAGTGCTCCTTTGGAAATAGCAGTACTTATAGATATATGCTATCTAAAATAGTAATTTGATGCATATATAAATGCAATTTTATTAACGGAAGCACTGAGATAGCTATCTCGCAAGTATAGAAAAGCTCTCATCTCTTTAGTCCCCTTCAGCTTAGCAATATGCTATTGTCTAAACAAAGAGTACTAGAAAACTCATCTTTTAGGGCAAACCAAAGTTGAAATTGAATGGGCTAAGGTTATATCAGTGTCATGTTGCAAATCTTCTCCCCAAATCATTTAATATGTAACGATTCTTTGAAGAATGAAAGCTACCTTTCTGATCTTCAGCAGCAAAAGAACAGAGGCCCGAACTAAAATTAATGGATGTATCAACTGAACTAGCGACAGGCTGATTAGAGACTGATTTTTCCTAAAGCAGCAGGCAATTACAACAATGTCAGTACATTCAATATGTAAAAACTGTCCACATAGCGTCAGCTATGCCACGTAAGACGGCCAGCATTTATGTCGGCAATTTCTTGCCAAAGTTGGATGGAAGGACTAAATTGTCAAAATGTTTAGAACTGAATTGAGCACAATTGAAAGATTTATGATCAAATTGGCACAAATGCAATAGGTTGGGACTTTTCTAATAATTTTCTCTCATAGGAAATGTTCTCGTGAGCAAACTCCATGCCACAAAGCAGATTATCTGAATTCGAACATACTGTTACTTGAGAGTTGTTCCCTGAAGTTGCGGCCGAGACACACATAGCGACTTCCCTGATTTGGAGAGGGGCTGCGTCAATGGAGGCATTAGAATGTTTGATTTTCAGGCAGTGGAAAAGGAGGGATGATAGCCGCAGGGTGGTCAATGCACGTGTGCCTTCCACGGTGCGTGATCTCGAAGACCGTGGGGTCGTCATCGGATCTCTGCACTTGCTTGGTAGCCCAACAATTACGGGTATTCCTATAAGTGCACCTATAGTAGCCCCTGAATATGAAGTTTGGGAAAATTATCAATGAAAGCTAGATATAGAGGCCAAAGGAAACATAATGAAACTTGGGCGCATTCATAGCTGAGTTATTTTGAAAGTGCTCAATTATATGTCAAACTGTAGTAGGTCAAGGAAGAGGAATGTGATAACAACGTAAAAAGCTGCAAAATTGAACTGGCCATTAATAATTGAAATCGTTTTTAGGCAATTGTGACGTGAGAAAATGATGGTTGACCATGGAACAACCCATCGAATATAGGATGATGATCAACATGACGAAAATGATTATGCTGCTAAATGATGACGACTTTCATTGAGTCTTATTGCGACCAACTCACTCTCCATATGAGGAAAAATGAAAGAAATCTGTCTACTCCTACCACATGACAGGACAAGTATCGAGTTCCTTCCTTTTAGCGTTTTCAAGGATGTGGCTCATCTCAATTTTCAAGTACACCAATGTAACATGCTGGGGATGAATTTAGACTAGGAGTGGGAAAGGCAAGATCATTGAAAGGGGTTTACTTTGAACAAAGGAATAATGTTCTAGTGAATCTTTGTGGTGATGGAGGTTTGAGACCTGAGAATTAGAGAACTGGTCGTCTCTGAACTCACCTTGGATACTTGGCTCCAGGAATATCCTTCTGACCGTACTTCCTCCAACTGAACCCATCGTCATTGACGTTCGAGGCTGGGGGGACTCGGACCTGCTCTGTCCACCGCGGCATCATCTTTCTGCAACACATTTGGTTGCCGTCACAAAATCATGCAACAATCATGTCAGCTTGCAAACATCAAGGATATAGTCATGCATGCAACATCAGGAAAATAAAATCGCATGATTAATTAATTGATTACCTCTTCCCAGGAGTAGAACCACTAGTAACATCCTGGTCCGTGTCTCCAACAGGGGACTTTGCGTTGACCATGGACAGCGCCTTATCGTATGAGTCCAGGATCTTGTGGATGAGGAATTTTTGGGTTTGATCGTGTGATGAAGAAGATGATGAAACAGCCACATGGAGTTGGTGTTCGAGTTGCTTGGTCAGCTCTCTGCCCTGTTTTAGCTCATTCCGCAAAACCATTTTTTCCCTATCATATGAGTCTCCTCCGCTCATAGGGCTGCCGCCCTGGGATGGGATTCTGGTGATTTCCTTGACCATTTTCTGAAGGCCACCACTACCGCAATTGATGGTTGTCGCCTGAACTCGAGCAGACTCCTTGAATTTGGTGCTCTGGTCTGATTTCGATACCCCCAACCTTCGATCCTTAACCGTTCTCTGGCTGGTGTTGATGGTCTTATCAAGATTGGTCCCGTCTAGTTGTGGCATTTCTAGCCTCCGCGCTGTGCTGATGTCGCTCATGGCTCAATTTCGCTCGATGAACACGTCGATTTGCCTCTCTTGTCTGCGTATGTGTTTGTTGATTCACCAAAATTTGCGGGGACGGTTGGCCAGGACAGCTCGCGTTGGTGCTTGGTAGGGGCTCCTCGTGGTGGTCCGCGACTCGGCCAAAATCAGCGGGTCGTCGTGCAGTGCAGGGGTCAACAACTTAGCAAAGGCTTCCCGCGTCTTTCTCGGGAAAACCTGGAAATGACCAGTAACACAGAAAGTCCTTGTTGAAGGCCTAGCAACAGAAATTCGGGAAAGCTAGTGGCCAAGTCATCGAGGGATGTGCAGCAACGTCGTCGAGGATCTGCGGTGCTGCTGGTGTGGGCGGTATCGTCACGGTTTGGACAACAAAGCAGCGGCGACGTCAGGGAAGCAGCAGGAAACCGCTCGTCGTGGCGGTAAGAGGCCACAAGGACTGGGAACAACGGCTCTCCGGTGAAAGCTCGGGGAAGCAACGGCAGCAGCTCGTCAGATCTGGTGAAGAGAGGGGAATAATGGTCTGGTCAGACCATTATTCCCCTCTCTCTCTCTCTCTCTGTGCGCTTCTTAAATGTGAGCTCGATGCGAAGTGCATTAATCACGTTCATCGTTCCCCAAGCCAATTTTTTTAACTTCACTCCCTCGTTCACGTAAGTATATTTAATTCCATCTTTTTGCTCATCTCAGACGCAGAGAGAGAGAGAGAGAGAGAGAGAGTCTCCTTCGCATGGCTTTCTTCTGATGTACGGCCGTAAGCGTCTCTGCTCTTTCTCTCTCTCTTTCTCCATCTCTTTTTGTCTGTCGAGCGATAAGGCATGATTGCAAGTGGACTGGCCGACCATCATCGTCATCATGAAGAAAAGGAAGACCGCTTCGCCATGTTGGACGATTCCTGTCCTCGTTCTCGCGCTCGTCGGTCGGCTCGCCCCGCGCGCGCGCGGCCTCAGCATGGATGGCGTGCTCCTGCTGTCCTTCAAGTACTCCATCACCAGCGACCCGCTGGACGCGCTCGCCACCTGGAGCTACGGCGACGACACGCCCTGCTCGTGGGCCGGCGTCACGTGCGGCGCCGCCGGTAACGACACGACCGCCTCCCGCGTCGTTGGCCTCTTCCTCCGGGGCTCGCGGCTCGCCGGGTCGATCCCCTCCGACATGGGCATGCTCAAGTACCTGCGCACCCTCGACCTCTCCAACAACTCCCTCAACGGCACCCTCCCGGACACCCTCTTCGGCGCCGCCGAGCTCCGCGTCCTGGATCTCTCCGACAACCGGGTCGAGGGCCCGATCCCGCCGGCCGTCGGGATGCTCGGGAACCTCCAGCAGCTCAACCTCTCCTACAACGCCCTGACGGGAAGCCTGCCGGCCAACCTCACTGCGCTCCCGAACCTGACCGTCGTGTCGCTCAAGAACAATTACCTCACGGGGTACCTCCCCGGCGGGTTCCACCGCGTGGAGGTCCTCGATCTGTCGTCGAACCTGATCAACGGGTCGCTGCCGGAGGATTTCGGCGGCGAGGGCCTCCAGTACCTGAATGTGTCCCACAACCAGCTCTCCGGGGAGATCTCCGGGGGCTTCGCCGCGAGGATCCTGGGCAACGCCACGCTCGACTTCTTCTTCTTTTTTTTTTTTGGGGGGTGCGGGGGTGGTTGGGGGTAGCGGCGCTGGGCTTATGAGCACTTCAAAAGAATTATATTTCCTTCTTCACCTTTTTTTCTTTCTACTCTCGCGCTTTGACGATCGAAGATCTCTTTTCTTGCACTGATGTTTCTTTTATTATACCAAAATTTATATTGCTCAAAGAATAACATCAAATATATGCTCATGTTTATTTCTATCTTTATTTCCTTTATATCGCACGAATATACGGAAGAGATAAAACAATATTTACCATCACTTCATTCTTTCTTTTTGTTTCATTTCGTTGGCCAAATTTTCCTTCTATGCTCTTAGAGCAAATATTGAAAGAATAATATCAATCCTTTCCGAAATAAATAAATCTTCCAATTCATCATTTCTCATAAATTAATTTTCGACCATTAAAGAATGACCGATTTCACCAAATTCTTCTTCGCTGCACGCTTAGTCTAACTCGTTAAATTAAAGCGTGGGACTATCAATTTAAACCCATTTGTTACTGGTTTAATGCAAATGTAATAATAAAAAATATAAACTAAATAATAAATGCTACTAAAATTATATATTATACAATTTAATTTTAATATTTTTGTTTAGGGATTAAAAGTTAATCCCTAATTGTTATGCGATAAATGGATGGTTGGTTTGCTAAAATTTAGGTGTCAATATATGTATAATATTGGAAAATATCGTTTGTAGGAGTATCAAAAGACATATTGACGAAATTTGATGTCTCTCGATGTTGGTAATCTTGAAGAAACTAGTGAAGGTGTGAGCATATTTGAGACTAAAATAAAAGTTGGGGTTTTTTTTTTTTTATAGTTTGGGCCCTCGTTTTCATTTTTTTATATTGGGGCAGTGTAAATTTGCTGTGGAAAACCGTCACGAGCTCAAACCCTGAGATTTCTTGATAGAAAATTCTCTCTTATTTATTCCCTATTTTTCTTCATTTTCTCTCTAGATTAATTGTGGCTGAGAATCATCTCCATTATTAGAAGTTGTAGCTCTGTTACGGGATATGGCTACTAGAGATTTGGAGTGGCAGTTGTCACTATTTTTCTTGTTGATTTGAGTTTGTGTCATCGTTTCAAATGATTTCAATTGTCTTTCCAACGTCCTTAGCTATCACCTTCACCATTTTTTGGTTTTTCCGAAGCCACGCCTTCAAAGCTCTCTTCTCCCTTGTTTCATGACCAAGATATTCATAGAGATTATTTCACATTTGATCCTTCACTAATGCTTTCGACCCTCGTTGGTGACATTTTCAAAATATCCATGCTCTAATTTTCTTGCTGACCGGAGTTAGAAGTCCAGCTTTGCAAAGTTAAGAACTACATGATTTGTTCTCAATATCTTTTGAGTGAAAACCAGACTTGAGGTTATGAGTGATATTGATTTGGAAGTCTGCTATCATTAAGACTGAGCTGATAATTTAGGTTCATTTTAATATCGTCGTGATAGTTTGAGATGAATTGTTGCTTTAAAACATCTTTGTAGACTAAACCACTAAGCTGCACGCAAAATGCTTGATGAAATGCCAAAATCAGATGTGTATCAACATGCCTCCAATCTTTTTATTACCTTGATTGTGTTTCCACATGTCTTATATAATTGACACTTCTCATTAACTTTTGAGCACGATTACTATCGTTTTCCTTGGTTGCTGAATAATAATTGAATCACTCTGTGTTGTGCCTTTTAGCTCTGTGCTCGTGTGACATTCAATGACAACCACCGAGAGGAAAATATATGAGTCACTAATATTCATATGGTCAAATCTCTGGCGATGTCATTAAGTGCCTAAATTTATCACATCCCAAAATTATAAAAAAAAATGGAGATGACACGGCCATCTTTTCACATGAAAGATATAGTCTCAAACATAAACAATGACCGGATATTAATATATATATCTCAAACCATATATATTAGATAAACCAATAAGTTGGTTACAACATAAGAGTTTCTATAATCTTCCAAAAAGAACATACACAACTAGAACTCAGCTATTCCAACAACTAGTAATAACTATGTACACAACTTCCTTACTCTCAAAGGTTTATCATCATTACTTAAGTAGCATCGATACTGACATGTGACACGCAACACGATATGACATGACACACTGTCATATTGTTTCTGAAAAAAAAAAAAAAGAATTTTGACACGTTGAAACATGTTGTCTATTAAATGTATATTTTTATGTGATTATATCAATTTAATTAATTTGATTCAAATTCATAAATAATTAATTAATTAAAAAAAGCCTAGAATGAATTTATACTAAAAATATTAATTTACTATTTGTTAATATCATTTATTATTTCAATTTGACAAATTCAACTCAATTCCAATAATTCATAAAACTTGGAGGAAAAAAAACAAGCAATTCATGCTCTGGACTTGTGTGTCAGAGCGTGTTGGAAGAAAAGAGAAAAAAAAGTTTTGGGAGTGAATTGTGTGTTACGAGAGGTGAGAGTGAGAAGAGAAAATTAGGTTTTTTTTTTTCCTATTTATAATTTTTTTTATTTAATTTTTTTTATACATATTTTCACATTTTGACACCTCATTTATTGAAATTTTTTTAGATGGCCCCGTACATGTCGGAATCATGGATTGGAATTCCAAACTTGAGTGTCAGAATTCTGAACTTGAGTGTCCAAGTGTATTGGGAAAATTGACCAAGTGTCGGAGAGTCTCAAAGAGTGTCCGAAAATATCGAACACATGTCGAAATATCTGACATGATATGAAAACTCCCAAAGAGTATCGGTGCTTTCTAGGTCATTAGTCGATATAACGATTATTACTTATCCATATAAAGATGATTCACGTCTACGGATAAATTAAGTAATTCTATCTTGGAGAATGATTGACCACATGCAGGAAATAACTAGGTAATTGATACTTATATTTTTCATATAAAGAGGTACCAGTTGCTTTTTTTTTCCCCTTGCAGTAAGTTACTAATCACATGTTTTATAGCCGATAAGGCTATGGGTTGCCGATGAAAAAGATTCTTCTGTGGCTGTTGCTTATTTAGCAGCGCGGCTAGCTTCTCTAAGAGACTCAACTCGCCGTTCTAATAACAGCGAGGGACAATACTTGGTAAATGGGAAGCTAGCTTCTAATCAATTCTGCTGGGAAAGCAGACAGAAAGTTCCTTCTTGTCCGTGCCGGCATTCTAATGTCCATGTCGATTGCTTTTAGCAAAATCAAACCCACGGGAACGAAATTCTTCAAGTGCAGATCTCCTATTCCACTATTTATCATTACATCAACCGACCTGAAGATGGCCATTCAAGCCCTGCCCGGTCATTCTTTATCTCACGGTCATCTCTTTGAACGGCAGAAAAGGAACAGGGGCAAGAAGAAACTTATAGACCACAGAAAAGCCGGCAAGTAAAGCCTGCCATTAGGTAGGCAGGAGATGTAAAAGTTTAATTAACGATATTTTCCATACAATAGTCATCAAATAACAGAAGTTCCCACTGACTTGTCAGGCAGTTCCAACAGTAGGAATCGCACCCGCGCACACGTGCGAGTTAAGGGATGTCACATGTGTCAATTGGGATGAAAATACTGTCCAAGTGATCTGGCTTATAGCCGTGCCATTTCAAGTCCTCCCACCAGCTCCTCTCCCCCCTGATTTTCTTCAAATGCTCACTGGAAACTTCATCAGTGGAAAGAGACTTGAGACTCGGGCAGTCATAAAAACTCAATCTTTCTAACCTCGGTGCGATCCGTAGCCCACAAGATATATTGGAAAGTTTAGGTACGTAATGGAGAGACAACTTCTTCAAAATAGGGAGGAAATAAGACATCTCACAGACTTTGCCAGTAAAAGTTTGGCAGGTAATTAGGCTTTTGATGGCTGGGCAGTCCTCAACTGTGACCTCTTCCAAGTTGTTGAGATTATCAAGCATCTCGCTTGAGAAAATAACTGTCAACTCGGGGCATTTACAAAATGTCAACAACTTGAGAGAAGATAAACATCCCTTTTGCATTGAGCCTACGCTTTTGCAGTGAGATTCAGTTAAAGCCTCTTCATGAAGGGTATCAGATGCATCCACGAGCACTTCAAGCTCATTACACTCCCCCAGAACACACCACTTGAGTTGGTCCATGCTATCTATCCCTAGTTCAGACAGCTTCTTAAGATTAGCATGCCTTTCTAAGAAAAAAACATCTGATTGTTGCAGGATGTCCTTAATATCCATGAAGACACCATCACCATTTGTGTACCTCAAGAATTGGTTGCACTGTTCCAGCTCGAATTCAATATCTGAAGGTAGCCGATTCATGATGTGGCTAGCATGATTACCAACACAAAGTCTGAATTGAGCTAAAGATGGATGCTCCATTGATTTCCTTAGCTGATTAAACTGCCTCAAAAGTTCCAATGTAGGAAAAGAGAACTTGAAAGTGCTTAACCTTTTCAAGTTGCAAACTTAAGATAAAACCCCTTCAGCACATGTATCCCACCATTCAGCATTGACATCCACATCAAGATTCAGTTCTTCCAAGTGCAATAGAGAAGATATTACCCCATGAGGAATCACTGTTTTAGAGTCACTAAAAGGTTCAGTTCCAGAAATTGAGATCCCCAAACAAGTCAGATTAATTAAACATTCAATTTCCCTAGGAAGATTCTTAATCTTCGTCCCCTCAAGATCAAATACCTCTAGCCGCTTGAGCCTTGCAATTTCTGGCGATATCGATCTCAAAAGGACACAATCATTCAAGAAAAGTCTTTTGAGACTGACAAGTTGAGATATGGACTCTGGCAAGCACCGAATGCGGGTTCTAGACAGATTCAATACTTCTAGAGCAGGCATCTGATTGAAAAATGAAGAAGAAAGCTTTCTCAGCTTGTAATTTCTTTGCAGATATAACGACGAAAGTGAAGGGCACCTTGGTTCCTTCGGTAGCTCAGAAATTGCAGTATGCATCAAACATATCTCTTTTGCACTCTTACTTTTGCAAAATTTTTGCATCTCTTACTTTTGCAAAATGAGGAAAATGCTTGAACTAATGAGACCAAAGACTTGAGAATCTCTTCAAGTCTTAAAACAATAGGTTCATGCTGCTGTTTGCCGCCAAATGGTGAAACTGACCAAGGGTAATGTTGTATCGTCTCCAGTTTTACGATCCCTGAGGATTCATATACTAACACATTCCCTTTTGTTCTTTGTAGGGTCGCCTGACTACTAAGGCACAGTTAAGTACCCTTCTTCTCAAAATCAATTGGAAAATAAATGGAGAATTTTCATTGCAAGAAAGAACATTTAGTGTTTTTCTAGAAACAAGCACAAAAAAAAATGGAAAATGAAGAAACAAGTTTTCCACAAAGTTTGCAAAAATCTTCTTTACCTTTAAATTGTCCATCCACTCGGTGGATCACTCATTTCGAATCAAAGTTCTTTGTGGAGATTAATCCACTCAGATGATCTCAACAAAAATGAAAAGGCGATGTTACTTATGCCAAGCGAGAAACACTTAGGATGAGGAAAGGCAACCCATTTCCAAACATGTCCTTTAAACACTCTAGGATTCGAGTGAAAAAGAAAACCCATGTCGTTTGAGGTCAATGAATTCATTCGCAAGCGGTACATAGATCAAGATGATGAGAGGCATTTCTTTCATCTATCATACACACCACAGGTGACAATAGTTAGCCCATTTGAGCCTTTTGATGTGAAGATTTTCTACAAAATACCCCTGTCAAGAACCACCCCACGATGGGGCAATTATGGAGGTTTGGGTTGATATTATTTGGAGAGGAAAGATGAGAAAGGTTTCTTTGCTCTCACTTGCATAAATCTTTTTGTGGTAACTTCAGGTGAATTCTTATTGAAGCTCGAAGCATCCCAAGGTGAAGAAGAGCATTCTTTTCTCTACCCAAACACCGATACCCTTTGCTTAAACCATATTGAGCCTAACTATTCATTTCCAAAACCCGAGTGGTGATTATCTCCCCACATTTGAGGCAAGGCATATGATTTTCCAAGGCAAGTGATGTTTATATGAGAATATGAAAAGCATCTCGAAAGTCCTAAGAGCTTAAAAAGTTCAAAAGAGCTAAATTCAAATGAAAATTAAGGGGCATGAAAAAGCAGTGTGCCTAGTAACAGCAAGGCCAATGCCCCAAAAAAAAAAAGAAAAAGGGAAGAGAGAGTGGAAGAAAAACAATTGCATCAAGAGAAATATCTCTATGAAAGCAAAAATGGCAAAAAATGCCTGCATTGAAAAGAAAATCATTGCAAATGCAAAAGCCATTATGTTAAGATGATTAGTCAAAGGACTTTCGAGACAATTTGAATTTTAAAAGTCGAGTGCTTTTGAAAAAAAAAACAGATGATATGGTAATGATGCCATGATAATCACCAACTCTCAAATTCCCCATCAACAAAAAGATCTAAGCCTTTTGAGCTAAGCCTTTTGAGCCTTTCACCGAACCAACATTACAACCTATTCCCAAAGTCTCTTCAAATTGGGATAATTCGAGTGGAAATTAGGATTTCTAAAGAAGATGCCGCTTGAAGAAGTGAGAGCAAGGTTGTCTTATCTCATCTTAAGGTTTCTTGACTTGTAAACCTGGCGAAGATGTCGATCAGTGATTAATTCATTTCATAGCCAATGATGCTTATCCATTGCTAAAACCATGACCAAACCTACACTACGGTCCTTCTAAAAGACCTCTTAGATTGGTCAATGTGTACTTATTGCGAATGATTCAAAGCCTTGCACACTGGAAGAGTGAGATTGAGTGCTCAGTTTATTTCCCACATGAATAGATGGGATCAAATAGCCCTTTTCTTGAGAATATGCGAGAAGCCCTTTCTGACTAGGGGTCCTTGCTTGGCATACTTAACAAACATTTCTCATAAGTCGAGGTCATTTCGACAAGGACTTTTCTCCCAAGAGAATTTGACGATTAATGATATCATCCGAGCATGATGACAATTTTGCAAGTTTGTCAAGTGGTCGGAATTAGCTTGATTTGTTTATGCAATCATTGATTTCTCATTACCAACACACTTTTGATATTGTTTTGATGACATGTGCTAAAATTGATCTTTTCTAGTATGCTTTCGCTACTAGAATACTTGTTATAATGAATACTATTTGATGTGCAGTATCCATTTTAGAATATTCTCGAATGACAGGTTCCTCCAGTGAAACCACACAATTTCAAAGGGTTCATGGGTTAGCCTTAAACCATGCATTTTCAAAAGGTTCTTGGTTATCCTTAAACCTTGCAATTCTAAAGGGTTCATGGGTTAGCCTTAAACCATGCATTTTCAAGATGCAATTCCAAAGGGTTCATGGGTCAGCCTTAAACCATGCATTTTCAAAAGGTTCTTGGTTACCCTTAAACCATGCAATTCCAAAGGGTTTATGGGTTGACCTTAAACCATGCATTTTCAAAAGGTTTTTGGTTATCCTTAAACCTTGCAATTTCAAAGGGTTCATGGGTTAGCCTTAAACCATGCATTTTCAAAAGGTTCTTAGTTATCCTTAAACCTTGCAATTTCAAAGGGTTCATGGGTTAGCCTTAAATCATGCATTTTCAAAAGGTTCTTGGTTATCCTTAGACCTTGCAATTTCAAAGGGTTCATGGGTTAGCCTTAAACCATGCATTTTCAAGAGGTTCTTGGTCATCCTAAAACCATACATGGTTCATGGGCTAGTCTTAAACCATGCATTTTCAAGACACAATTTCAAAGGGTTCATGGGTTAGCCTTAAACCATGCATTTTCAAAAGGTTCTTGGTTATCCTTAAACCTTGCAATTTCAAAGGGTTCATGGGTTAGCCTTAAACCATGCATTTTCAAGAGGTTCTTGGTCATCCTAAAACCATACATGGTTCATGGGCTAGTCTTAAACTATGCATTTTCAAGACACAATTTCAAAGGGTTCATGGGTTAGCCTTTAAACATGCATTTTTAAGAGGTTCTTGGTCATCCTAAAACCATACACGGTTAGTGGGACTGCCTTAAACCACAAGGTTCGTGGGACTGCCTTAAACCACACGGTTAGTGGGACTGCCTTAAACCACAAGGTTCGTGGGATTGCCTTAAACCACAAGGTTAGTGGGACTGCCTCAAACCACAAGGTTAGTGGGACTGCCTTAAACCACACGGTTAGTGGGACTGCCTCAAACCACAAGGTTAGTGGGTCTACCTTAAACCACACGGTTAGTGGGACTGCCTTAAACCACAAGGTTAGTGGGACTACCTTAAACCACACGGTTAGTGGGACTGCCTTAAACCACAAGGTTCGTGGGACTGCCTTAAACCACACGGTTAGTGGGACTGCCTTAAACCACAAGGTTCGTGGGACTGCCTTAAACCACACGGTTAGTGGGACTGCCTTAAACCACAAGGTTAGTGGGACTACCTTAAACCACACGGTTAGTGGGACTGCCTTAAACCACAAGGTTAGTGGGACTGCCTTAAACCACACGGTTAGTGGGACTGCCTTAAACCACAAGGTTAGTGGGACTGCCTTAAACCACACGGTTAGTGGGACTGCCTTAAACCACAAGGTTCGTGGGACTGCCTTAAACCACACGGTTAGTGGGACTGGCTTAAACCACACGGTTCGTGGGACTGCCTTAAACCACAAGGTTAGTGGGACTGGCTTAAACCACACCACACGGTTAGTGGGGCTACCTTAAACCACAAGGTTAGTGGGACTGCCTTAAACCACACCACACGGTTAGTGGGACTGCCTTAAACCACACGGTTCGTGGGACTGCCTTAAACCACACCACACGGTTAGTGGGATTGCCTTAAACCACACGGTTCGTGGGACTGCCTTAAACCACAAGGTTCGTGGGTATATCCTTAAACCACACTTTTCAAAGTATTCATAGGTACATCCCTAAACTATGCTTTTTACATTAAGCTTACTTGCATTTTCATTTTACTATTAAAAAAAAAACAAAACAAACAAAAAAAAACAAAAACAAAAAATTAGGTGTCACCTTATCTTTGAAAGAAATCTCTTTGAGCTTCCTTCCAAAGAGGGGCAGCTGTTGACACTTAAATTTTTGCCCAAAAATCATTTCCAAAAAAATGGGAACTTGTTTTTCCACAAAAAAATATTTCAAATTAAATTCTTGCATATAGATTATCTAAGCATTTAATATAGTGTTTTAAATGGAATATGGTTTTCCTTCCAAAAAAAAAAATTAAATTAAATATATAAAAAAGGATAAAAAAAAAGATAAAAAAAAAAGTTGGGGCCAATGATCTAAATGTGACTAGCCAAGCCCGGGAGGTCAAATTGGAATTAAAATGGCAAATTGGGGCCAAAATGCAATTTCCAAAAGTTGAGGGACCAATTCGCAAATTTTGCAAAATTTTGCCCGAACCCTTAAATCATCATCTTGGTCACAAATTAAGTTGAAATTGAACTTGGGCCAACTCGAATCAATTAAATCGGGCCAAAAAGACCAAGTTTGTATTGAAATGGGTATTTTTGGATAAGAAAATGGCCAACTTTGAGGGATTTTCTTGCAAAATTGAGTGAGTATAATTGTGAAACATGGACAAGATCTTAAACTACTATGCATGAGCTTGCTAATTGATCAAAAATCGCAGCCAAATTGATGGATTAAAGCACCTAAACCAGCTGACAAACCTCAGTCCACAAGTTGGTCTATTTTCGGAGTTGCTGAGTAAGCAACTTGGTGGCCCCACCATATCCTCCTCAGCTGCCCAACCAGCCCGATCTTTGCACGTGATGGAAGTCCATTATTGGTACTGCAAGTGGACGAACATTGGCCAGAGATAAGCTTCTGAAGGCACGGGAAAATCGCACCAAACCCGGACACTCAACATCTGCAGAAATTGAAAATCTGGCTAAGTCAGAAAGTTGTTGAAGTAACCCTGTTGACAGGCTTGGTAGGTGGACAAAAGACCGACCAAAACTCCTCTAATTGAGTGGATAATATCATGGAAGCAAGCTCTTTCAGGACAGGAGAGAGAGAAGACGAGAAGGGGAGGAGAGAGCTCGGAATCGTTCCCCAAAGACACCTTCAGAAAGCAAAAACCCAGAAATTCCAGACTGACCTTGAGAGAGAAAAGTGAGATTTTCACACACCTGCGGCCAAAATTAGCCAAAACCTTCAACTAGAGAGTGAAACTTCACTCAAATATCTTTCCAACCATTGGTCACACGTCCAAAATGGAGATCGGGAAGACCTCCTAAAGCCCCCCCGAAAAACTACCCTCCTGGCGGGCCAAAGAAAGCCTGAATTTTTCTAAGTGTTGAGCCCGGTTGGTCACGAGTGAGAGAAAGCGGGTTTTTTGAGAAAACTGAGAGACAAATGAGGAAAAGCTTGACTTTTACCCCAAACTATAATATATTTTGTTTTGTTTGGTGTTAAGTTTTCCAACAAAAGAGGTATTGAAGTCTAATTTTAGAGGTCGACAAAAACCTTCGTTGTCATTTTTTCTTCTGCAGATCTCACTTTCAGTTAGAAGGAACAAACTTCCACGTGCTCCCAGAGGACAATTTCTTGGTTTCCTTGGCCAAGAGTCACTTGAAAGGGAAACTAGGAAGCAAGGTAAGCATCCTAGATGTATTTTGGTTTAATTTTGAACATGTTTTGATTATGAAAATCAAGAGGAAAACTAGTCCAGATGACTGATTTTCGAGGTGGAAATTTTTCTAAGTGTTGGAATCTCTTCAAGAGTTTTGCATGTATGCTTCTTTGAAAGGTCGTTTTGATGTCTTTCGGTGGGCCATTCTCTATGCTTTTTGTTGCATTTGAAAGCTCATGTTACCTAATTTCACTCGAATTAAGTAGTGCTTCCCTTAGATCTTGCATGTGATAAGTGTCGGGGCTTGAACATGGGCATGCAACATGTTTGCTTGACTTGGGTTCAAACCCAGATTTGCAAAATCAGCTCAAACCCGTGTATTTGAGGACGATTTTAGCTGGGTTCTTGTGTGTTGTAGGCTATGATTTCTATCTAATATTGCTCATTGCATGTGGTAGTATAATCTTGATGCTTTAGTTCCACATAATATTGCTCATTGGTGAAGATTGAAGGCCGCAAACATGGCCCGCGAAGCTGTTTTGAGGTGATTTAATGCACGCCAAGTGTTCGAAGAAATGCGCAAACTAAGTTTCGATCTTTAAACGATCGATTTGAGCTCGTTTCTTATTATTCATGTACTGGGCAGTCCCATATTAGTGTAAATTGGCATATATCGGTTTAAGGAATTATTTAATAAAAATTAAAAAAAATTAAAAAAATGAAAATTTCAAAAAAATTGTAAAAATGATGGATGGTATCAAGTTATGATAGAAATGACATCTATGAAATTTTCTTAATTTTAAAAGTTCATTTTCTTAATTTAAATGATATTTTGGTATTTTTAGAACCATTTTTGTAAATAATCTATTATGCATAGATTAGAATTAATTAGAGTAATTGCATGCATCTAGAGTAATTTCATGCATATTTAAATTCTTATTTTGCTCACGGGGGTCCTGTCCCGTGGCGTGATAACAAGGCCATGTAATATTATTTGCCCGACTTGTATCGGGTTTTCATTTTCCGCATTTATTTTCAAGTTATTTCAATTTCTTGGATGTTTACTTATGCACCGCTTTTCATTAATTTGAGTGTAAATTTCTTTTCTAGATTATGTTAGGATTAGTCTAGATATTAAAAAAAACCTACAAAAACATTTGCATGGACGCTTAGCGGTTTTGTAAGGATTATAATTGGTAATCAAGATTGTGTGGCCATTTAGATGAACAACCTTTCAAGTTAGTGGTACCGCAAGGGCGCTAATAGAAACATTAGCGTAAACAAGTCCCCGTTCCTAGAAATCTCTAGTTGCGTAGGAATTGAGACAACACTCCCACGTCTTGATTGGTTTCTAGCCGACCTCAATAGGCTAGTGGCGACTCCTAGAAGTACATATGTTGTTAAGAATTAAAATTCAAAATCCAATGTTGCGCGAGGTATGAGCTTGGGAGAGCCTACGCCTAATTTAGGGCCGTTAGTCCGCCTCTTTAGGCAAATACCCCTAAACCATTCTTTATTTTCCCCCGAACGGAAAAAAGAGGTCGTGACAAAGACAAAAATAGAAATTTCGCACATGCTAAAAGCAAAAAATCATAAACACGATTAAGACCACTCATAAAGATATAGGACAAGATGGAATTTTCATGTAATCATCTATCAATAATACTCATAACACCATATGCAAAAGCATTATAAATAATATATTGGATATAATATATATAAATATATATTATACATATCACATACAATCAAGGTTGATCTGGATTGGACCAACCCCGAACTCCTAAGATCGAAGATCAACCCGCATAGTACTGATCCAGGAATTTTAAGACTAAGGACCGACCCAATCTCCTCAGGAATTAGACTAGGACCGAGAAAGTTGGGTTGGGCTAGGGTTGATATGGGGTTGACCCTAGACCGATACTCACCCCTAATACCGTGTATATGTTATTGCATTGACTTGTGCATGCAAGACAGTCTCCGCCAGTTTTACATATTTGTGGCCAATGTATCAATACTTTAGATCCACTTAAGTCAGGCATCAAGATTTGGAGGTCCTATACGGGCCTAACGGAAGGAAAGCTGAAAAACTCTGAAGCCAGGTGAGGGGATGGGTGTGTTGAGGTTCTATCCCATCGGTCATGATGGAAGTGCGATTTCCCGCTGTTGACACAACAAATGAGAGGCGTGTTGAAAGTTTTGCTCAATTACTTTTCTTTTTTTTTTTTATCATTTTAGTATTTTCAAAAATAATTTAGTCTAACTTTATTGAAGTTTTCATAAAAAATTTTAAATTAATTTACCGAAAAATGGACTTGTGCTAGGCAGTGCCCAGGCCCAGCACAATAATATGCTGGCCCAAGCACAGCCCGGTGACCACTCCTATAGATCAGATACCAAAATTGCTAATAGTTTCAAAGTCATTTTTCTATGAAGACGTACCACATCCATGAAAAGATATGAGTGGTGGTTGATACCCTGAAACTTACTGTTCTAATATAAAAAGATTTCAGTAACTTATTGTCGTACTTGATATACCAATGATTACTCAATCATATGAAAATAATCTAGTTGTAAAGATAAATTTAGTAATTCCGTTTTGCGAGATGCTAATGATTGATCACATATAGAAATAACCTGTTACCTGTCCATTGTTACTCATGTTTTTCATATAAAAGAGGTACTACTTGCTCTTTTTTTTCCCTTAACGGAAGTAACTAATCACATGTCTAATAGCCGATAAGGTTATGGGTTGCCAATGGAAAAGTTTCTTCTGTGGCTGTTGCTTCTCTGACTAAGAGACTCAACTCACTATTCTAATAACATCAAGTGAGGACTATACTTAGTGAATGGGAAGCTAGCAAGTTCTAATGTCCATTTTGATTGCTTTTGGCAAAATCAAACACACAGGGACAAAATTCTTCAAGTGCAGATCTCTTATTCCACTATTTATCATTACTTCAACCGACCTTATAATGGCCATTCAAGCCCAGCCCAGTCATTCGTTATCTCATGGTCCTCTCTTTGTAGGGCAGAAATGGAACAGGGGCAAGAAGAAACTTATAGACCACATAAAAGCCGACTAATAAAGCATGCCATTAGGTAGGCAGGAGTTATCAAAGTTTAACTAGCGATATTGATTCGGTACAATAGTCATTAAATAACTGAAGTTCCCACTGACTTGTCAAGCAGTTCCAACAGTTGGAATCGCACCCGCGCACACGCTTGTGCATAGAGTTAAGGGATGTCGCATGTGTCAATTGGGACGAAAATACTGTCCAAGTGATTTGGCTTATGGCCGCACCTTTCCAAGTCCTTCCACCAACTCCTCTCCCCCCTGATTTTCTTCAAATGCTCACTGGAAACTTCATCAGTCGACAGAGACTTCAGACTTGGGCAGTCATAAAAACTCAACCTTTCTAACCTCGGTGCGATCCGCAGCCCACTGGATATACTGGAAAGTGTAGGTACGTAATGGAGAGACAACTTTTTCAAAATAGGGAGGAAATAAGGCGTCTCTCGGACTTTGCCAGTAGAAGTTTGGCAGCTAATTAGACTTGTCATGGCTTGACAGTCCTCAATTGTGACCTCTTCCAGATTGTTGAGATTATCAAGCATCTCATGTGAGAAAATACTTGTCAACTCGGGGCATTTACACAATGTCAACAACTTGAGAGAAGATAAACATCCTTTCGACACTGCGCCCTTCCAAATGTTTCTCAAATTTCTCATGTAATACACAAACAAAAACTCCAGCGATTCAAGACAGATGCTTTTGCAGTGAGATTCAGTCAAAGCCTCTTGATGATGGGTATCAGATGCATCCACGAGCACTTCAAGCTCATTACACTCCCCCAGAAAGCACCATTTGAGTTGGTCCATGCTATCTGTCCCTAGTTCAGATAGCTTCTTGAGATTAGCATGCCTTTCTAAGAAAAAAGCGTCTGATTGCCGCAGGACGTCCTTAATATCCGTGAAGACACCATCACCATTTGTGTATCTCAAGAATCGGTTGCACTGTTCCAGCTCGAATTCAATATCTGATGGTAGCCGATTCATGATGCGACTAGCATGATTACCAACACAAAGTCTGAATTGAGCTAAAGATGGATACTCCATCGATTTCCTAAGCTGATTAAACTGCCTCAAAAGTTCGAATGTAGGAAAGGAGAACTTGAAAGCGCTTAAGCTTTTCAAGTTGCAAACTTCAGATACAACACCTTCAGCACATGTATGCCACCATTCAGCATCGGCATCCACATCGAGATTCAGTTCTTCCAAGTGTAATAGAGAAGATATTACCCCAAGAGGAATGACAGTTTTAGAGTCATTTGAAGGTTCAATTCCAGAAATTGAGATCCCCAAACAAGTCAGATTAATTAAACGTTCAATTTCCTTGGGAAGATTCTTAATCTTCGTCCCCTCAAGATCAAATACCTCCAGCTGCTTGAGCCTTCCAATTGCTGGCGATATTGATCTCAGAAGGACACAATCATTCAAGAAGAATCTTTTGAGGCTGACGAGTTGAGATATGGACTCTGGCAAGCACCGAATGCGGGTTCTAGATAGATTCAAAACTTCTAGAGCAGGCATCTGATTGAAAAATGAAGAAGGAAGCTTTCTCACCTTGTAATTTCTTTGCAGATATAATGACGAAAGTGAAGGGCACCTTGGTTCCTTCGGTAGCTCAGAAATTCCGGTTTGCATCAACAATATCTCTTTTGCACTCTCCCATTTCTCAATCTCTGGTGGCTCTGTCACGTCCAAGCCACCCTGCATCAGAAACATGCGATTTTCCTCGCGTTGAAATATTAAGTTCACTAATATATCGTGATCTTGGTCTTGAAACTTCACAAATTGCCCATTATCGTCAATTTCGAGCAGGTTAGCATTGACAAGGTTTTTTAGGACTTCTAGGCCTTCATCTTGGTTGTCTACAATACCATCCCTAACCCATAGGCCTATGGCAGACTTAGATGCAATCTCATGGTAATTGTCACAAAGAGCAAGATTTTTCAAGCATCTTCTAGTTTTATCATCTTCTAGTTGGTCAATGCTGAATCTTAATACATTAACCATAAGAGCTTCTATACTTGTATCATGACTTGCAGGTCGAATGGCCAGTCTTTCAAGCACACGTTTCCAAATTAAATCGTCATCAACATTTTGCAGTGCCCTTGCCACTAGAATAACAGCATGCGAATAGTGCCTGCACATCCTAACTATTTCCCTAGCTAGGGCTTTTTTAGGATGGTAAACAACTTCACCCATATTCTGACGAAATAATTCGCACAGCAACAGATCGTCCAAACATATTTTCTTATCCACTTCGATTTCATCACACAATTGTCCTGATCCAGCCACAAAGACTATCTTGCTACCAACTGGTGGTGCTGAAACAGGGATTTTCAATGTCTCCAGCCTCAGGTGTTGATTAGTGCCAACAAGAATGAGCAAAAACTTAAGGCCTGCCAATGCATTCACCACCGAATGTGGCATATCAACTGCATTGACTTCAGTTAAATCAGAAGATATTTGTCCAGCAATCTCCTTTTGCACCTTTTCCATGTTGCAGTTTAGAGGAACGCTAATACAGATAACTCTATCAAATAGGTTCCTCAAAATTGCAGATTCCTTCAATGCTCGAATGACAATAGCTTTTCCAACCTCGTTTCTGCCATATATTCCAAGTTTTTCAACGTTAGATTTTTTTATGGACTTGATGAGATGGTAGACTATGGAGTCATAGTTAATGGCACCCCATCCTTCTGATGGTCTCCCTTCTTGTTTTCCACTGCTGTCTAACATATCAATGGAGGCATCGGTAGTATCCAAAGTAGCACGTGAAGAACTTTCCTTTTTCAACTTTGGTGTGTGCATGACATCGTCATATTCTGGACTGGCTTCTATCCTCGCCTTTTTATCCCCAACTTCATATTCCGGTCCTGAGCAATATGAATCAACTTCAGATTCTTGTTCCAAGGAAAATGAATGAATTTCGTCAGAAGCAATGTCTTCTTTTACTTCCAAGGAAAAGAGTTCAACCTCTGGTTCTATAGGGTTCTGCATTTGCAAAACTGCACTTTCTAATGTTTCTCTCTTATGATATTCTGGACTTGCTCCGATCTTTATCTTCTTTTCCTTGTCTTCAGATTCTGATTCTGAGCAATGTGAACCAACTTCCGATTCTGAGGGAAATGAATACGTATGAAATTCTTTCAAATCAGGATGAGGATCGGTGTCCCTTTTCACTAGCCAGGGAAATAGTTCAGTCTCTGTATCCCAAGTGTTTTGCATTGGCACAAAATCACTTTCTGCTCTTTGCTTCTGGGTAGCTTCTAGTTTTTCCACTTCACTTGACACCGTCGCATTTTCTTCTTCTTTCTCATTGCTCAACAGTGATCCTTCATTCGTGACCGAGCCTACCTTCATGTGAAGCAAATCAATCCCAAAGGACGGATGGAGTTCTGTATAGAAACAAATTCGAGAGGCAAAGGCACAATCATTAGTCATAATCAACCCCAGGATATATACTACTTTTCTTTCCTCAATTTATCAAACACATTTCATGATAATGCAGCTACACTTATTTAAGTGGACAACTTGAAAACAGAAAGACAAAGTCAGTTCCTTTGTTCACCATAAACAAAATTACTTGGTCACCCCATTTATCAACTTGGGTTTAGTTCAGAGAGAGAGAAAGAGCCCGTTTTAGCCCAAAATAAATCCACTATACAAGATGTGCTCTTTGTGAAATAGCAACACGTCTAGACTTTAAAAGCAACTTTTTTGACAGACGCATTGAGATAGTGATCTTGCAAGCACAGTAAAAGCCCTCATCTCTTTTCTCTATACAACACTAGGAGGTTGTAATTCTCAAATATTAATGGTAAATTGTATGGTTCAGGTGTAAGTTTCCCAAAAAGAGAAAGAATGGCACCTTTTAGTCACCTTCAGCTTAGCAATATGCTATTGTCTAAGCCAAGAATACTAGAAAACTTATATTTTAGTACTAGCCAAGTTTGAAATTGAACGGGCTAAGGTTATATCGGTGTCATGTTGTAAATCGTCTCCGCAAATCATTTAACATGTAATGATTCTTTGATGAGTAATAGCTACCTTTCTGATCTTCAATAGCACGAGAACAGAGGCCCGAACCCAAACTAATGGATGTATCAACTGAACTAGCGACAGGCTGATCAGAGATTGATTTTTCCTGAAGCAGCAGGCAATTACAACAACGTCAGTACATTCAATATGTAAACGACAATGAACTTGTTGAACAAATATCTTGAGTCCAGGCGGACTATTCGATAAATTCACTATGTATTTGAGTTGAGTTGTATTTTCATATGATGAGGAGATTAGCCACCAGAAACATCTCAATAAAATTTCCTGTCATTTCTCTATGTTACTCAAAATGAATAGATAAGTCTTAGAGCGTTAGTTTGTGAGTTTAAGTGTGTAAAACCAGGGGTTAGCAAACACTTGAGACGTGGAGCAATTATAATCTTCATCATATTATTTGATCATTGTTAAATTTTTCTGCCACTCTCCATCTAGATTATTGATCGTTCAAATAAACCATCTAATATCTTGTATGGTTTATTTTCGTTGTTTATCTTAGTTTCCATTTGCATATTTTTTAGCAAATGAATATCATAGAGCCAAGGTTCCCAATGGCATTGGCAACGATATTTGAATTGGAGATAATAGATTTAACAGGATGCGAAGATTTCTAGTGACTTAAGGTTTGCTTTGGCTGTGGTTTGGAGAGGAAAAGTCGCCTGCAACTTTGAGAGAGAAGAAAGAAAATTTTTCGAGCGAAAGAAAAGACGCATAGCATCTGATAATTGAATTTAGCAAATATGGTACTTCATGTAAAAGCTGGAGACGAAAAGTAACGAGTTTTAGCAAGTGCTCCATGACGATCTTTAACACCTATTACAAAAAAAATACAAAAGTAGGATGGAATGGAGTATTGTGATTGAACCACCTCGTCACAAAGTTTCATAATTACATTTAGTTGAGTTTTCATGTTCAATAACTATAACTTGTACCCTATTGGAGGAAAACATAGGCCAGAAAGTAAATTATGAGGTAAGAGGGAGAAAGAAAGGTATCGTCACCTCAATAAGTAGCTGCACCTCATTGTCATGCGATTTACTTCCGTGATAAGCTCCATTCACATTTGGTAATCCTTTCTGGCGTCTCTGGAGCAAAGAACATCACCAACCTTGTCAATCTCGAAATAATTGCAGTCAGAAAAAGAAACAAAAATAAAATAAAAGAAAATTACGTTCACCTTTGGTAATCCTCTCTGGCGTCCCTCGAGCAAAGAACATAACCAACCTTGTTAATCTCGAAATGATTACAGTCAGCCAAAAAAAAAAAAAGAGAGAGAAAAGTATCCCGAATCATTCTGAGAGCTATTACTTAATCAAGTACGAAGAATCAGAGGAACAAAAGAGAAAAACAAAATATTTATCATGGATTGAGAAAGTAGATGCAAATGATTTTATGAGAGAGACAATTTATTATTATAGTTTCCATAGTATTGCTTGATTATAATTATATCTTGAGAAAATTACCAAAAAAATCCTAATTCTATTGCACTTGTATCAATGCAGTACTAAACTTTTTAATTGTGCCAAACTTTTTTGCCCGAATCCTTTTTTTTTGGCCAATTTAGTTTGGAAATTGTTAAGTTGGGTGCTAACCATCTTACATGACATAGTTGACGCTAATATAGACAATTTTTATAATTTTACAAAGTAAATGTGAATTTTTCATTATTATTTTTTCATGTTTTATTTTATTTTATTTTTTCTTTATTTTTCTTTCTTACTCTACCAGTTGCTAGGCCTTGGCAAGGGCTGACCTTCTCGCTTGAGGCCGACAAAGCCAAGCCTTGCTTATCCCCGCAAGCTCGAGCCTTATTAGGCTCCAGCGAGGCTCGACCTTGCTAGGCTTGGGCGCAACTCGAGTGAGGTCCCAAGCCTAACAAGGCTCGAGTTGCCAAATATCAGCAAGGTCAAGCTCACTCAAGGCCAAGGCTCGTGAGGTCTAGCCTCACCCAATCTTGGTAAGCTCAAGCCTCGCTAGTCTAAAGTGAGGCCAGTCCTCACTTGTGGCCAGGCACCAACCGTCGCCAAGGCTCAATGACTATCGGAGGAAAAAAGAAAAAGAAATGGAAAGAAAAGGAAAAAGGAATACATAAATAAATATAAATAATTTAAATTCAAATTTTTTCAAAAACTAGTAAAAATTGTTTATGTTAGCGTCGGTTGTATCACGAAAGATGGTCTACATTTACGTCAACAATTTCTGGTCAAAATTAGCCGGAATGACTAAATTGGCAAATTGTTAAAGTTTTAAAATTGAATTGATACAATTTAAAAATTCAAAACTGAATTGGTATAAATGTAATAGGTTTTTGACCCTTTTTTCTAATTTTGCCATAAAGGAAACGTTCTCGTTACCAACTTATGTCATGAAGCGGAAGATTTGAATCCGAACGTACCGTTGCTTGAGAGTTGTTCCCTGAAGTAGCAGCCAAGACAATCATAGCAAGCTCGGATTCCGAAGTGCCGAAACTCGGGCCGACCTGGAAACCGTCTAACCGAGCTGGCGACTCTGAGAAGTAGTTGGTCTCGGAAGTCGACCGAGACAGGAATTGAGGGGTACTAGGGAAGTTGCTGTTGTTACTCATGACGCTGGAAGTATTATCCGAGGTGGGAGGGAAATCGAACATTGAAGAACAGAAGTTGTGATCGTCATTGTTGGAGTCCACGTTCGGAGTTATGACTGTGAGGCTTCCACGGAAGTCCAACGCAATGTCTTGTAAGTGGGTTTGGTTTTGTTGGGGCTGGGGTTGTATGATTTGGAGAGAGTGGTGATTGCACGTGTGCGCTCTGCAGTACGTGACCTCGAAGACACTGGGGTCGTCATCGGATCTTTGCACGCGCTTTCTAGCCATACAACCTTGGACTTTCCCATGAGTGCACCTATAGTAGTTCCTGAATATGAAGTGTGGGAAAAATATCAACGACAGCTAGATATAAAGGACAAAGGAAACATAATAAAACTTGTGTGCACTTATAGCCAAGCTACTTCCAAAGTGCTCAATTATATGTCAAACTTTAGTAGGCTAAGGAAGAGAAAAGTGATAGCAGCTTAAGAAGCTGTCAAACTGAACTAACTGTTAATAACTAAAATCGTTTTTAGTTGATTAAGACATGAGAAAGAGATGGTTGACTATGAAACAGCCCATCAAGTATAGGATGATGATTGACACAACGAAAATGAGTATGCTGCTAAATGATGACGTCTTTCATCGAGTCTTCTTGAGACTAACTTTCCATATGAGGAAAATGGAAGTTCCTTCCTTTCAACTTTTTCAAGGATGTGGCTTGTCTCAAGTCCACCAATGTAACATGCTGGGGATGAATTTGGATTAAGAGTGTGAAAGGCAAGATTATTGAAGGGGCTTTACTTTGAACAAAGGAATAATGTTCTGGTGAATCTTTGGGATGATGGAGCTTCAAGACTTGAGAATTAGAGAACTGATCGCCTCTGAACTCACCTTGGATACATGGCTCCACGATTTTCCTTCTGAGCGTACTTCCTCCAAGTGAACCCATCGTCAGGTGGCGGTGGCAATTCGAATTTCGGGGCTGGGACGACTCGGACCTTAAAGTATATTCGTTCATCCGACTTTCTGCAGTGAAAAGGTTCCTGCAGTTGTAATCTGCGAAATCCCTGGAGCAAGAACATCATCAAACTTGTTAACCCCAAGATAATTGCGGTGAGCCGAAAAAGGAAGGGAGAAAAAAAAAAGCAAAGAAAACTGAACCATTCCGAGACTTATTGCTTAATCACGTACGTACCTTCGGGAAATACTTTAACTCGAGCGGTGGTGGCTGAATAATTTCGACCACCGAGGAGGATAGGATATATCACCAGAAAAAGAGAGAAACCAAGTTACTTGCCATGGATTGAGGGAGCAGAATGTGAATGGTTTCTTGAGAGTGAGACGATTATGCAAGACTAATAAATACATAGATGGTATAATATATTTGGACTATATTTTTCTCCACTCATACCTTTTATTGGTAGAGTTTTTTTTTTTTTTTTTTTTTTTTTTTTTTTTTTTTTTTTTCTTTTGGCCATGTTTTAATTGGTGAGTTACGGGGGGTGAATATCATCGACTGTTAATGTCTGGCACCACCAATAAGAGGCATAATTAGAGGACATTTTCTCAGAGGGATGGAAAAAAACATGACCCTATTTCTTGCAATCTGATTATGAGGTGAAGAACTATACTCTTTTGTAACTAAAATCCAACTGAAGTACCTTTTCTGATAAGTGATGAACTAGGGACAAAGGCCCAGAATTCAATTGGAGGACTTAAATCTTGCTGACTACCATAAAGGTTAACTACCTTCATGCGCTATAGAACATAGTATAATGCTTTGAATTCTTCTTTTTGATAGACTAGTGGTAGTATTAGCAGATCTAATTGAGTCATACTTTTGTCCTTTCCTAATTGGAGTTAGATTCTGAATTGATGGATTATAGACATGGACATCCCTATACTCAGGTGATAACTGTATTTATTATTCACCAATTAAAGACCTGAATAGAGGAATTTTTTTCAACATGGTCCCAATTAATTAATTAATTTTAAAAATTCAAGGGCACGAACACAAAGGCTCAACTATTTGGACGCCCATAAAACATCATGTAAACCTCATGACTGACTAACTCTAGGCCTTTGGCCTATGTAGTTGGTCTTGCCAAAAATTATTGACACATAGTTAGTGATATTTGAATAAGTGATATCCAATTTCTGAGTTTAAAATTCCTCAATGCCCAAACGCAACTTTGTCAATCCTGGGTCATTTTATTTTGTTGAAATTATTCTATTTAATTTTAGTGATTTTGTAAAAGGTCATTGACACTAGTAAAAGTCATGGATCGTAGTTGTGTGATAAATATATAGTTAATCAATGAAGCGACAAGACAAATGGCATGGTGCAGGGTTTGGTGGTGTTGGGTAGGTCCAAGAGATTTTCTTTGGCTGCACAATTTAAAATAAAAATACAAATAAAAGAAATTGTAAGATTTTGTGTTTATCTTTTCAATTTGTTGCCCATCTATAGAAGTTAATTCTTCAGTCAATTATTGAAACATTTCCGATAATCCAATTGCACGCACGTCTTTAAACCAGCATAAATTTCAAGAAAATAGTGTGAGAACGATCAAGGTTTGAGGAATTATGAATTCTTATGTGATAAACATATCAACAGATTAATAAGATGAAGATGAGAATAAACTTTTTTTTACATTACTACATGTGACTCATTCGATAGTAGAGAAAATTATATACCCGTCTTGGCAATTTCAAGTGATTTGGAAAGAAAGTAATCTGCGAGAATCCAGCTCCACAAGGGCTGCCTTTATTTTCATTGCCATAGCCGAGACCTTTTCCCCTTTCTCCTCCTCCTCCGGCCGAATGGATCCCAGTGAATTCATCGACAATTTCCAGAAAGTCGCCACTACCGCCGTCGATGGTTGTCGTCCGAACTCGAGCAGATTTCTTGAATTTGGTGCTCTGGTCTGATTTCGATAACCCCAACCTTCGTTCCTTGACCGGTCTTTGGCTGGTGTTGATGGTCTTATCAAGATTGTTTTTGTCTAGTTCTGGCAATTCCAGCCTCCGTTCTGTGCGGGTGCTGCTCATGGCTCAATTTCGCTCGATGAACGCGTCGCTTTGCCTCTCTTTTTCTACGTATGTGTGTGTTGATTCCCCAAAATTTATTGAGAAGATAAACCTTCAGAGAGTGTATACCACAGGATTGGTAGATGAGACTGATAGCTCTTGAACCAGACAGGGATGGTTGACTTCGGTCTCTGACCCGTTGAATGGGTAATCAAATATGATCAACCTTCTATTATTCAATAATTACGAAAAGTACAACAAACGCTAACATATAGAGACTTCCAAAAAATCCCCTCACTCTATGTCGAAATAACATCAATTCACAAACAATATCTTTAAATACCGATAGCACTTGAAAATTCAGAATGGTAATAAATACGGCATTGAAGTGCAATTACTTCCACAAACATGAGTCTCCTTACACAGCATAGACGTGGATGGAACGGCTTTGGGCTTGTTGTGGGGACCGATACCATTAAAAGTAGCACTAACTTTTGCCTCACTCGGTCATGCTGCGTGAACATGAGGATGCACTAACACCGATATGACAAGGTGGGGAACTGGCGGAAGCTTACATATTAGGCGGGAGCTTACATATTATTGTCTTGCTGTCGAGCAACCCTCTGGCTTTCTCAAAGATCGCTTATTTTGTGCACTACGTGCACACAACTCTACAACCTCAATTTAGACTCGTTCCGCTGGCAACAAATGCCAAAAACTTTAAGTCACTGTACAAAGAGAAGATGGTGGTGTTAATGCATTTGCTGTCAACGGCTAGCTCTCGAATCTCCTTAACTTTATATTTATGTACTAGCCTTAAGAATTATGCATATTGTGTCATCATCGGCCATTGGGTTAATGATGAATGGAATTATGTCACCGAACTCTTACATTTAACAAGTAAATATTCTAGCATGATTCCTGAAATATGACTGTTCAAATAATGAAAACCGTCAATGAGTATGCCATCTCCAATAAAATCTTTAGCATCGTACTAGATATTGCCAACATGAACACCTCCCTAATTTGGAGTCTCGTCCGACTAGCTAAATTCGATTTGCTATGGATTTTCATGCACATGCAGTGTAGGGGTGAGTATGGTCCGAGTTGGGTCGATCTACCACGTAACTCTAGGACCAACCTGCACAATATTGGTCCTCAACTTTTTAGACTGCGGATCGGACCGATCCGATGCGTTTGGTCTAGTTCTAGGGTCAACCCAAAACCAATCAATACATTTTTTTTTTTTTTTGCTTAATTTTTTATACTCTCTGAAAAGGCAAACCTATTATTTCAAATTAGATATCTATCGACAATACGTCATTGTCCAACTAAACTATAAATATCAATACATTCTTGACAAATTTAAGATGTTGACACCTAAATTTTGGCGGCTCATTTAGTCATTAGGAGGTTAATTTTATTAATTGCATAGCATATAGATTTAGGTTACATTTATTTTTTATTTGCATTTTTTGCTTTTTATTGAATCGGTGGCGGATAAGTTCAAATTAGTTGGCCAAGCCTATTTTTAAATGATCATAAATTATCTTGTGAGGAATTAGAAATTTGAAATTTTTCCGAGATATGATGAATTTTTTGGTAGATATAAAAGAATATTGCAAGTTGGTTTTGAAATATTTGATTTTAGGAAAATTTTATCATTATCTCGAGTTCTTATCAGTATGGGATGCATTTTGTGAAAAAGATTTGCGAAGATTGATTCGAGGAAAATTTTGAAAATCAAATTCCTCTCCCTATAAAAGGCCATGTGTGCGAGAGGTAAAAGGGGGTTCGGTTTTGGGGTTTGGGAAGAGAAAAGGCAAAAACACAAAAGAGGTGGAATCCATCTATGGGAGGAGTTTTCTTTGAAAAAAGCAAAAAAAGGACAAAAAGCAAAAGTGAAAAAGCAGCAGAAGGCAGAACAGAGGGAGGAGACGTGAAGCAGACAAGAGGAGACAGAGGAAGAAATTAAAAAAGAAGAAGACTGTTCTTCTTCTCCAACGCCTCTCCGTGCCGTGCCGATCTCCCTCGCCAAGCGCTCAGCAGCCGATTGCCTCGCGCTGCGCCAGCAATTAACGCCGGAGTCCCCCAGCCCGAGCCGCCGTGCCGCCAAGAGACCGCCGTGCCAATCGCGCCGATCCGCCCCCTGAGCCCGAGCCGCGCCACCACTGCCTCCGCCTCTACGCTACTCTCGCACCCAGGGGCCCAGAAGTCCGAGCCACCGCCTGCGCCTGTTGCCTCCGCGCCGAGCTCCATCCCCGACGCCCCTACAGCGGCCTCCACCAGCGCAACTCGTTGCCGCCCAACGCCTCTCCGTGCGAAGCCGCCCAGAAGCCGAGGCCAACCGCGACCACCTCGCTCGAAGCCCCGCCGGTGTCCGCCCGAGCTCTCCTGTTCGTGTCGCGCCGACCCACGGTTCCACTGACCCGTTGCCGCCCGACGCCTCCCCGTGCAGCGCCGACCAGATCCGAGCCTCCTTGCCACACGCCTGCTGTGCCCTCGCCGGAGTCCCTTGCCGGTCCACCTTCGCCGGAGCTCCGAACCTAGCAGCTGCTCAGATTTGCTTGAAAAGAAAAGAAAAGGAAAAAAAAAAAGCAAATTAGGTAGTTTTTCTCTCTTTTTACTTTACTTTTATTTTTATTTTTATTTTTATTTGTTCTTTTTTAGTATAATTGTTCCTTAGCGTAAGGATGATTGATATTTCGATATAAAAGTGCCCATCAAATTAAAGGTTGTCAGTCCGATTTTCGCGCCCGAAATCCGACTCGCAATCCCTTACAAAAAAATCGACAATCCGATCTCATGCTTGAGATTCGATTCGCGATTTAATTTTAAAATTGGACAGCCCGATCTCATGCGCGAGATATGGTTCGCCAATTTTCGAATATCAATTTTATCTTGTTTGATTTGATGTCATGGTGTTTGAGTCAATTTTATTTTCGCAAAAGGAAAAATCCAAAAAAAGTTTGATTTAGGATTAGGTTGTTTTATTATCTTGCAGGATTAGATTAGGGATTTTTATTTTGAATCATGAAAAAGAAAAAGAAAAAGTGCATTCATTTAGGATTGTTAGTTTTTCTTTTATTATCTGAATTGCATGTTTGATCTTAATTTCGAATTTCATAAAAAATTAGGAATTAAGACATTATTTGCACGTCATGGCATTTTAGAATAAATTACGTGTTTTATTTTAAGTCTAGATTGATTTTTGCATCTTAGGATAGAATTTGCTCGGTTAAGATAATATCTTAGTTTAAATTAGGATTTAATCTGACCTGATTCTTAATATAAACTAGATAGAATCTTAATCTAGATAATTATGTTTTGCATTTTCCTTAATTCCGAATTTAAAAAAAAAATACAAAAATACCTTAGGCTAAATTATTTTTTCTTTAGGATAGGTTGCATTCTTCTTTAGGAAAGAAAAAATGTCATGTTGCCATGTCATTTAGGATTAGATTAATTGCAATGCACGTCATTTAGTTCATTTTTAGGCCCATTTAATTAGAAATTGCTTGTCAATAGAATTAGGGCATTTAGATTGCATTTAATTATTGCATCTCTTTATGATTTACTCTATTAATGTCATTTAATTTAGATCATATTGCCATGCCATGTAATTTAGGTCATGTTGCCATGTCATAATTAGATTACTAGCATGCATTGCATATAGATTAAGTTCCCATTAAATAAAGTGAAAAAAAAAAGAAAAAAAATTGCGTGTTAATTAGAAATCATATCTAGGGTTGATGATGTGAATTTTAATCTAACACTGCAGATGCTTTCGTTGCTTTGAGGTAAGTCGTGCATTATTTAATTGTTTTCCTGAGTGTTTAATTGGTGGTTTGCGTACCCGTATGATCACCTCACATGTTCGGGATGTCGCGACCTCCTTTTTTTCGGCGCCCGATCGGGGCGGGCGCCTAAGGAGGCTAATGGCTCGGCTGGATTAATTAAGCCCGGACTCTCCCAAGTCCACCAATTCACGATTTTAATAGTCTAAGTTTTTAACCTGTAAGTTAATTTTTAAAATGGAGTCGCCACTAATCAATTTGGGGTGGGTTGCCATGCGAAATATTGTGAGAAATATTCGCTCTTGCGCAACCAGAGATATTAGGATCGGGGACTTGATTACACTAGTTAATCACTAATGCCCTTTCGGTACCTAACCTTGTTTAAACCCTGAGGTTTTTTTGATGTTTTAGGGATTTTCCATGCATTATTTGGAAAAAGACATTTTTAGGACCTTTTTCCAATTTTTTGGACATAAAAGGGATTTTTTTTTTTTGATATTTTTTTGGAGAAATACAAGTTTTTTTGGCTTTTTCTGAATTTTTGGCTTTTTTTGGAAAATATGGAATATTTTTTATTTTTTATTTTTGATTTTTGATTTTTGATTTTTTTGGAAAATAAAATATTTTTTAATATTTTTTCGGAAAATAAAGTATTTTTTTTATTTTTGGAAATTAAAATATTTTTAAATATTTTTCGAAAATAAAATATTTTTTGGATTTTTTTTTCTTTTTTTTTTTTAAAAGCCGATCGCATTCAACATTTTTCAACATTTTTTTTTTATTTTTTTATTTTATTTTGAAACGGCGTCGTTTAGGGGGGGAACCGGTGAAACCCTACCCGGTTCCCCGACCCGGGTCCGACCCAACGACCCGGGTCGCGATTTTTTTTTTTTTTTTTTTTTTTTTAAAGGGATGCTGCGTCGTTTTGAAAAAAAGGGGGGGGGGGGAAACCCTACCCGATTCCCCCCGACCCGGGTCCGACCCAACGACCCGGGTCGCGACCCGGAAAAATCGGGAACCCTAGGGTTCCCGATTCGCGGCGCAGACGCGGCGGCATCGACGGCGGTGGCGGCGATAGGCATCACTGAGGACCGGACGACCGAGGGTGGGGCTGCGATGGCGACGGCGGCGGCGGCGATACATTACCTGTCTGCAGCGGTTTGAGAGGCGACGACGGTGGAGGGCGATCGAACTCCTCTTCGATCTGCGTTTGGGGACTTCGGGGCTGCGGTGGACGGCGAGCAGCGGTTGGAATGGTGGCGGAGCAGCAGCTGCGTCGGCGACGGTGTGTCTCCCTCGGATCTGGCCCTATCCTTCGCTCGTGCTCTCTCTCTCTCCCTCGGGCTTGCTTGCTGCCAGCCTCCTCCGAAGTCTCTCGGAGGAAGGTTGGTCGAGCTTGCGACCCGATCTCTCGCGCACTCGCTCTTTGATTTCCCCTTGAAGTCTCTCAAAGGGGGGATCTCTGAGCTCGCCGTGCCCTCCGACGGTGCTTGCGACAGCCTATTTATAGGCGAAGGAAATCCGGTCGACGGAAGTCCTCGGCCGCCGGCTTCCAGCTTGCCCACCGGTTCCCCTTGGCTGAACCGGTGTCCCATCGAGCTTTCCAGCGAAGCCTGCTCGGCATTAATGGCGTCTGAGACCTTATCCTCTCCGGCCGACGTCGGCCTACCCTCCTCGGCCGTAGGCCGTCCTTCGCGCGCGTGAGTTGCAGCGGCGAAGGAGATGGAATGAGGAAGAAGAAGAGAGAAAGGGGCCGGGCCGGGGGGAGAAGAAGGAGGGGAGAGTTGGGCTGGGCTTTTGCTTTTCTTATTTTTTTGTTTTGTCTTGTTTTTTTTGCTGTTTTGTTTGTTTTTGCTTTGTTATTATTATTTTTTGTTTTTATTATCCGAAAAAGGAAAAAAAGATAATTAATAATAAAAAACCTAATTTAAGAAAATGAAATTTAGGTGTCAACAAGGGAGATAAATTAAAATTAATTCAAATTGCTTGCCAAACATTTTTTTTAATAAAGAATGGTACTGAAAGGGCATTAGAGAAATCTAGTGTAACCAAGTCCCCGTACCCATAGTCTCTGGTTCGTAAGAGTAAAGTAAATCTCCCATTACTTTACTTGGGTTTCTAATCGACCCACCAAAAAATAGATTAGTGGCGACTCCCAATTAAAAAATCAATTGCATGTTAAGAACTCAAACCTAAGTCGCGAATTGGTATGGGCTTGGGAGAGCCCGAGTTAAGTTTAGGCTTAACAATCCATTAGCCAAACCATAGGTGGTTCACACCCGAAAATTGGGTCGTGACAGCTTGGCGACTCCGCTGGGGACTTGAGTTGAAACTCTTAGTGGACTTAGGCCAATTTTCTCTTCAATTTGATAAAAAAAAATGTTTTTGTTTGGCATCGAGGATTCCAGGTACGTCCCTAACATTTAGGTGTTAAATGTTTTTGCAGATTGGGAGGTATAAGGAGAGTAGTGATTGTTGAGGATGAATGTTTTAAATTCAAGTTATTGAAGTGCTGTTTGATTTAAACTGTTGTGCATGCCTTGCATCTTGCACTACACTTTTGCACACACAACCTGCCGCCGGACCTGGGCCGCATAGGATCATTTAGGATGGTGTTGAGATGGATACCACTCTGACCGCATGCTCGCGGTACGAGTCGCCCATCTCAATCCCGAAATTTCTTTCATGGTGTCAAGAGTACCCACCTCGGTCTGCATGCCCGTGACCCGGGTCGGCTCTTTGACCAAGCCGAAGTCATGAGGACCCGACATAGTCCACAAGCCCGTGGCTAGTCTGATCATCCTTGTGGCTTCACCTTGATAAGCCTTATAGAGTAGAAATCGAGCCACTTACCATGCGCATGTCTATGTGATTGCCGTTGATTTATCTTGGTGAAGTAAGTCTTCCATCCCTATACTAATGCAATTTACTTACTTTGTCCTACTCTTGGTTTGTCCATGACAATCTAGGTCAATCATTGATTTAATTCATTTGTCAATTAGAAATGAAATGAGGAAATTGCCATGCAATGAATCATTTGGAAAATAACAAAAAAAACTTTGGAGAATTTGTCTGCAATTCATGCCTAGGACATTTGATCTCACTAGGTTGTCTATTTTTCCAACTCTCTTTAGGAAATGCCCTTCTTGTACGAACTTTTCATGAATAGATAAGAAAAATGGAAAAATCAATTAGATCATTGTCATGGATTGACTTTCTATTTACCCTCATGCTTACATGTTCCCATTCATTTGAATTTGGTGATTATGGGGCGATCTCGCTCACCCATCCGTTCATGATCAAGAGCTAAAATGACGAATAAAAAAGAGCTAATCTCGTCAAGCAATAGTGCTGCGATCTATATTCGATGAGAAATTGCGACTCCAAGGAGAGCCAAGAAGATTTTTTGAATCGTCTCATTTTCCTGAGATAGCCGAATTTAATGTCATCATGAAGAGACTAATGACATATCTAGAGGGAAAAATATCTCATCTGAAGGGTTCGCATTACAAGATCAAAGAGGGTGAAAAATTCAAGTACACATGATTCATGGTCCTAAGTAGTTCGATCTCCTCATTTAATTAGGGGCATGTACCTTCCCCTGCGTGGGAATTTTTATCGCTCTTTAGGGATTGGTTTCAATTTTTTCTGTGCTTGAACATCACATTTTTCATTCCAATAAATGTAATTTGATTGATAAATATCAATAAAATTACAAGTTTTGTTTTAAGGACATGATGGGGTACACCAAACCAGCCCAGTGACGATATCCAACAATGAAAAGAAATATAATCCAAGGAGAATTCTGAGGCCTGGGCTTCATCATGCTTTCTCGTGTCAAAATGTTTTTTAAAATGCTTTTCCAATTGCCTTTTAAAAAAATCTTCCAAAAAAAAATGATTTACCCCGTTTGCCTTTTTGATCTATTTACATTCTGTTTCAGGGATGGTTTTATGGCATGCAAATGTGTGAAAATGGTCCCAATCCAATTCCAGATTTTGGGGGGCAAGTTTGCTCCAAATTACGGTGGTCCATATATAGTGAAGAAGGTGCTTCTTGGAGGTTCCTTAATCCTAGCAGAGATGGACGGTCGTGAATTCTTCACTCCTGTTAGTTCTAATGCTCTCAAGAGAAATTACTCATGATTGAATTTGCCATGCTGTGTTTTGAACTACAAGCATTTTTTATAATGAATAAATTGCTTTAATGAGTTGCAAGTTCAATTATTCATATTTGTTGCAAATCTTGCATGTTTTCCTTGATGAATTGCGTAAGATAGATTGAATGTGTCAAATGGGATGCTTTGGAATGATGAAAGGCAACCTTACTCCATACACTGTCCCATACACTAATCTTCAGTGAGTTGTATGAAAATTTCCATGCTTGCAAGGAAAAAGGTGATCTCGCAAAGGGTACGGTAACCAAAGTGAGGAGAGGCGTTTCTTTCTTGTCCCCAAAACACTACAGGTACACCAATTGTTTAGCCCTTTGAACCCATACACGTGGAGAGTTTTTAAATCATCCCTGTCAAGAATCATCCCACTTTGGGACAAAATTTGAGATGATGATAGGAATTTTCTTACTCTCACTTGCATCAATCTTCAAGTATTGCTTTCGCATCGTAACTCGTATGATAATTTAAAGTGCCCTAGGATGATGAAGAGCATTCATTTCTCTATCCTATACACTAATATCCATTGCTTAGCCCACTTGAGCTTATAAATTCATTTCATATTAAACCCAGTTGGTGATCATCCCCCATGCTAGGGCAAGACAAAAAAACATTCAAGTAGCATGAACTAGAATGCTGACCAAATGGAGCTTCTGTTAAAAGAAAATAAGTGCTAAAAATGGGGCATGAAAAAGCAGTGTGCCTGGTAAAAGCAAGGTCGATGCCCATGAAAAGAAGTAAAAATAATGCATAAGAACTAAGGGGCATGAAAAAGCAGTGTGCCTGGTAAAAGTAAGGCCAATGCCCGAGAAACAAAGAAAAAATCAAACTCTTGATATAATGAGTTGTATCCCCAAAAGGCGGTACTAAACTCAAATGATGTTGCAATCAATGGAGATTTGATGAAGAAAAAATCTTCGATAGTGGAAAGGAAAATGTTGGAAATGTCAAGATGATCACCAACTTTAATCCCTTAAACACTTTTTTGAGCCTAATGATCCATTCGTTTCTCAACCCATGAACCAAGCCTACGTTACGTCCCTTGCAAAGTCTCTTCAGATTAGGGCACTTGAATTAGCATAAAGAGTTCGTATGTTTGAAAGCATCGCTTGAAGAAGTGCGAGTAAGATAACTTCTGCCTTGTTTCGCGTGTTTCTTGACTTGTAAATCCAAAGACAATTGCGAAATGTCATTTTTAAATAGCCTCAACTCAAAGAGTCGTCTTTGTTAAGTCATTGACCAAACTCACAGTACAGTCCCTATTAAAGACCTCTCAGATTGGTAAAATCGTACCACTTGCGAGATTGCCCAGACTTTTGTGTGGCGTGATGACAGTGAGATAAAGTGATTATCAAAATCCTGCATCAAAGGTCAGGATAAAACAACCCATTTTAATGAGAATGAGTGGAAAGTCCTTTCAGACTAAACAATCCCTCATTTGACACATCCATGACACTTATGTGTTCGGATTGGAATTTTCTCTTGAAATCCTTTCCATTGGAATTAGGTGATGCATGGTTGATAGAAATCATTATGCATAAACCTTGCTTAAATTAATGCATGTTTATTTGTAATCACAAATACATGTCGCATCTCCTACAATCATGTTTTACAGGAGACATATCCCTAATGAGCAGAGATGTCACCAGGTAAGTATATCTCTATTTATACCTTAAATACTTGTCGTTGTACAGGTATTTTCACTTTTGACTAATTTGACACTCGATGGAGTTGTCCCTAAAGATTTTTCCCCAGATTGCGACGCCGGGCGACCGAAGAATGGTTCGGGTCCTAGCCAAGCAAAACCTTGTTTAGGCGACCGTAGAGTAATGTACGGGTCCTAGACAAAACTTTATTTCCCTATTCAGGCGACCGTAGAGTAATGATACGGGTCCTGAAAGGTAAATCCCTGTTTAGGCGACCGTAGAGTAATGTACGGGTCCTAGACAAAACCATCCCTATTCAGGCGACCGTAGAGTAATGGTATGGGTCCTGGAAGGTAAATCCTCGTTTAGCCGACCGTAGAATGGTACGGGTCCTGGACGTGTAACACCAATCTATCTTGAATCATTTTACCCTCCTTGAAGGTAAGATATTTCGGGTAGGTTCTTTTGACATCTCAATCTGAATCTGGATGTCTTAATTCTTGTTGTTGAACATTTCACTTTGGATGTGAATGTTCTTCTCGATCTCAATGTTTTAATCTATTACCTGTTTGACTCTTCAAGGAATCTGAGTGAGAGTTGGGTACTTGTGAAGTAAATAGGAATTTATCATGTACCTCAAAATGCTTTACCACACTGACTGGTAAGTAATTGCAGGTATGATCCTTCCTTTCGCATCATGCATTTGCATTAGCATTTCCATGCATCATATAAATTGCATTTTAAAATGGGATTCATTTTCCGACAAAAATCAAAAATCAAAAATCAAATCATTCAATGTATGTGCATGGTCAAAATTTAGGTCTCAATTTATCTTTGAAGGCAACCTCTTCGAGCTCACCGTCAAAGAGGGGCAGCTGTTGACACCTAAATTTTGGCGGCTCATTTAGTCATTAGGAGGTTAATTTTATTAATTGCATAGCATATAGATTTAGGTTACATTTATTTTTTATTTGCATTTTTTGCTTTTTATTGAATCGGTGGCGGATAAGTTCAAATTAGTTGGCCAAGCCTATTTTTAAATGATCATAAATTATCTTGTGAGGAATTAGAAATTCGAAATTTTTCCGAGATATGATGAATTTTTTGGTAGATATAAAAGAATATTGCAAGTTGGTTTTGAAAGATTTGATTTTAGGAAAATTTTATTATTATCTCGAGTTCTTATCAGTATGGGATGAATTTTGTGAAAAAGATTTGCGAAGATTGATTCGAGGAAAATTTTGAAAATAAAATTCATCTCCCTATAAAAGGCCATGTGTGCGAGAGGTAAAACGGGGTTCGGTTTTGGGGTTTGGGAAGAAAAAAGGCAAAAACACAAAAGAGGTGGAATCCATCTATGGGAGGAGTTTTCTTTGAAAAAAGCAAAAAAAGGACAAAAAGCAAAAGTGAAAAAGCAGCAGAAGGCAGAACAGAGGGAGGAGACGTGAAGCAGACAAGAGGAGACAGAGGAAGAAATTAAAAAAGAAGAAGACTGTTCTTCTTCTCCAACGCCTCTCCGTGCTGTGCCGATCTCCCTCGCCAAGCGCTCAGCAGCCGATTGCCTCGCGCTGCACCAGCAATTAACGCCGGAGTCCCCCAGCCCGAGCCGCCGTGCCGCCAAGAGACCGCCGTGCCAATCGCGCCGATCCGCCCCCTGAGCCCGAGCCGCGCCACCACTGCCTCCGCCTCTACGCTACTCTCGCACCCAGGGGCCCAGAAGTCCGAGCCACCGCCTGCGCCTGTTGCCTCCGCGCCGAGCTCCATCCCCGACGCCCGTACAGCGGCCTCCACCAGCGCAACCCGTTGCCGCCCAATGCCTCTCCGTGCGAAGCCGCCCAGAAGCCGAGGCCAACCGCGACCACCTCGCTCGAAGCCCCGCCGGTGTCCGCCCGAGCTCTCCTGTTCGTGTCGCGCCGACCCACGGTTCCACTGACCCGTTGCCGCTCGACGCCTCCCCGTGCAGCGCCGACCAGATCCGAGCCTCCTTGCCACACGCCTGCTGTGCCCTCGCCGGAGTCCCTTGCCGGTCCACCTTCGCCGGAGCTCCGAACCTAGCAGCTGCTCAGATTTGCTTGAAAAGAAAAGAAAAGGAAAAAAAAAAGCAAATTAGGTAGTTTTTCTCTCTTTTTACTTTACTTTTATTTTTATTTTTATTTGTTCTTTTTAGTATAATTGTTCCTTAGCGTAAGGATGATTGATATTCCGATATAAAAGTGCCCATCAAATTAAAGGTTGTCAGTCCGATTTTCGCGCCCGAAATCCGACTCGTAATCCCTTACAAAAAAATCGACAATCCGATCTCATGCTCGAGATTCGATTCGCGATTTAATTTTAAAATTGGACAGCCCGATCTCATGCGCGAGATATGGTTCGCCAATTTTCGAATATCAATTTTATCTTGTTTGATTTGATGTCATGGTGTTTGAGTCAATTTTATTTTCGCAAAAGGAAAAATCCAAAAAAAGTTTGATTTAGGATTAGGTTGTTTTATTATCTTGCAGGATTAGATTAGGGATTTTTATTTTGAATCATGAAAAAGAAAAAGAAAAAGTGCATTCATTTAGGATTGTTAGTTTTTCTTTTATTATCTGAATTGCATGTTTGATCTTAATTTCGAATTTCATAAAAAATTAGGAATTAAGGCATTATTTGCACGTCATGGCATTTTAGAATAAATTACGTGTTTTATTTTAAGTCTAGATTGATTTTTGCATCTTAGGATAGAATTTGCTCGGTTAAGATAATATCTTAGTTTAAATTAAGATTTAGTCTGACCTGATTCTTAATATAAACTAGATAGAATCTTAATCTAGATAATTATGTTTTGCATTTTCCTTAATTCCGAATTTAAAAAAAAAATACAAAAATACCTTAGGCTAAATTATTTTTTCTTTAGGATAGGTTGCATTCTTCTTTAGGAAAGAAAGAATGTCATGTTGCCATGTCATTTAGGATTAGATTAATTGCAATGCACGTCATTTAGTTCATTTTTAGGCCCATTTAATTAGAAATTGCTTGTCAATAGAATTAGGTCATTTAGATTGCATTTAATTATTGCATCTCTTTATGATTTACTCTATTAATGTCATTTAATTTAGATCATATTGCCATGCCATGTAATTTAGGTCATGTTGCCATGTCATAATTAGATTACTAGCATGCATTGCATATAGATTAAGTTCCCATTAAATAAAGTGAAAAAAAAAGAAAAAAAATTGCGTGTTAATTAGAAATCATATCTAGGGTTGATGATGTGAATTTTAATCTAACACTGCAGATGCTTTCGTTGCTTTGAGGTAAGTCGTGCATTATTTAATTGTTTTCCTGAGTGTTTAATTGGTGGTTTGCGTACCCGTATGATCACCTCACATGTTAGGGAGATAAATTAAAATTAATTCAAATTGCTTGCCAAACATTTTTTTTAATAAAGAATGGTACCGAAAGGTCATTAGAGAAATCTAGTGTAACCAAGTCCCCGTACCCATAGTCTCTGGTTCGTAGGAGTAAAGTAAATCTCCCATTACTTTACTTGGGTTTCTAATCGACCTACCAAAAAATAGATTAGTGGCGACTCCCAATTAAAAAATCAATTGCATGTTAAGAACTCAAACCTAAGTCGCGAATTGGTATGGGCTTGGGAGAGCCCGAGTTAAGTTTAGGCTTAACAATCCATTAGCCAAACCATAGGTGGTTCACACCCGAAAATTGGGTCGTGACATAAGATAAGACAAAAATAGAAATTTCACACATGCTAAAAGCAAAAAATCATAAACATGATTAAGAGCACTCATAAAGATATATGACAAGATGGAAAGTCCATGTAATCATCTATCAGTAATACTCGTAACACCATATGCAAAAGCAATATAAATAATATATTGGATATATAATATATATTATACATATCACATACAATCAAGGTTGATATGGATTGGACCAACCCCGAACTCCTAAGATCGAAGATCAACCCGCACAGTACTGATCCAGGAATCTTAAGACTAAGGACCGACCCAATCTCCTTAGGAATTAGACTAGGATCGAGAAAGTTGGGTCGGGCTAGGGTTGATATGGGGTTGACCCTAGACCGATGCTCACCCCTAATACCGTGTATACGTTATTGCATTGACTTGTGCATGCAAGACAGTCTCCGCCAGTTTTACATATTTGTGGCCAATGTATCAATACTTTAGATCCACTTAAGTCAGGCATCAAGATTTGGAGGTCCTATACGGGCCTAACGGAAGGAAAGCTGAAAAACTCTGAAGCCAGGTGAGGGGATGGGTGTGTTGAGGTTCTATCCCATCGGTCATGGTGGAAGTGCGATTTCCCGCTGTTGACACAACAAATGAGAGGCGTGTTGAAAGTTTTGCTCAATTACTATTTTTTTTTTTATCATTTTAGTATTTTCAAAAATAATTTAGTCTAACTTTATTGAAGTTTTCATCAAAAATTTTAAATTAATTTACCGAAAAATGGACGTGTGCTAGGCAGTGCCCAGGCCCAGCACAATAATATGCTGGCCCAAGCACAGCCCGGTGACCACTCCTATAGATCAGATACCGAAATTGCTAATAGTTTCAAAGTCATTTTTCTATGAAGACGTACCACATCCATGAAAAGATATGAGTGGTGGTTGATACCCTGAAACTTACTGTTCTAATATAAAAAAGATTTCAGTAACTTATTGTCGTACTTGATATACCAATGATTACTCAATCATATGAAAATAATCTAGTTGTAAAGATAAATTTAGTAATTCCGTCTTGCGAGATGCTAATGATTGATCACATATAGATCAGATACCGAAATTGCTAATAGTTTCAAAGTCATTTTTCTATGAAGACGTACCACATCCATGAAAAGATATGAGTGGTGGTTGATACCCTGAAACTTACTGTTCTAATATAAAAAAGATTTCAGTAACTTATTGTCGTACTTGATATACCAATGATTACTCAATCATATGAAAATAATCTAGTTGTAAAGATAAATTTAGTAATTCCGTCTTGCGAGATGCTAATGATTGATCACATATAGAAATAACCTGTTACCTGTCCATTGTTACTCATGTTTTTCATATAAAAGAGGTACTACTTGCTTTTTTTTTTCCTTACCGGAAGTAACTAATCACATGTCTAATAGCCGATAAGGTTATGGGTTGCCAATGGAAAAGTTTCTTCTGTGGCTGTTGCTTCTCTGACTAAGAGACTCAACTCACTATTCTAATAACAGCAAGTGAGGACTGTACTTAGTGAATGGGAAGCTAGCAAGTTCTAATGTCCATTTTAATTGCTTTTGGCAAAATCAAACACACAGGGACAAAATTCTTCAAGTGCAGATCTCCTATTCCACTATTTATCATTACTTCAACCGACCTTATAATGGCCATTCAAGCCCTGCCCAGTCATTCGTTATCTCACGGTCCTCTCTTTGCAGGGCAGAAATGGAACAGGGGCAAGAAGAAACTTATAGACCACAGAAAAGCCGACTAATAAAGCATGCCATTAGGTAGGCAGGAGTTATCAAAGTTTAACTAGCGATATTGATTCGGTACAATAGTCATTAAATAACTGAAGTTCCCACTGACTTGTCAGGCAATTCCAACAGTTGGAATCGCACCCGCGCACACGCTTGTGCATAGAGTTAAGGGATGTCGCATGTGTCAATTGGGATGAAAATACCGTCCAAGTGATCTAGCTTATGGCCGCACCATTCCAAGTCCTTCCATCAACTCCTCTCCCCCCTAATTTTCTTCAAATGCTCACTGGACAGAGACTTCAGACTTGGGCAATCATAAAAACTCAACCTTTCTAACCTTGGTGCAATCCGCAACCCACAGGATATGCTGGAAAGTGTAGGTACGTAATGGAGAGACAACTTTTTCAAAATAGGGAGGAAATAAGGCGTCTCTCGGACTTTGCCAGTAGAAGTTTGGTAGCTAATTAGATTTGTCATGGCTTGGTAGTCCTCAATTGTGACCTCTTCCAAATTGTTGAGATTATCAAGCATCTCATGTGAGAAAATACCTATCAACTCGGGGGCATTTACACAATGTCAACAACTTGAGAGAAGATAAACATCCCTTCGACACTGCGCCCTTCCAAATGTTTCTCAAATTTCTCATGTAATACACAAACAAAAACTCCAGCGATTCAAGACAGATGCTTTTGCAGTGAGATTCAGTCAAAGCCTCATGATGAAGGGTATCAGATGCATCCACGAGCACTTCAAGCTCATTACACTCCCCCAGAACGCACCATTTGAGTTGGTCCATGCTATCTATCCCTAGTTCAGATAGCTTCTTGAGATTAGCATGCCTTTCTAAGAAAAAAACATCTGATTGCCGCAGGACGTCCTTAATATCCGTGAAGACACCGTCACCATTTGTGTACCTCAAGAATCGGTTGCACTATTCCAGCTCGAATTCAATATCTGATGGTAGCCGATTCATGATGTGGCTAGCATGATTACCAACACAAAGTCTGAATTGAGCTAAAGATGGATGCTCCATCGATTTCCTAAGCTGATTAAACTGCCTTAAAAGTTCTAATGTAGGAAAGGAGAACTTGAAAGTGCTCAACCTTTTCAAGTTGCAAACTTCAGATACAACACCTTCAGCGCACGTATCCCACCATTTAGCATTGGCATCCACATCGAGATTCAGTTCTTCCAAGTGTAATAGAGAAGATATTACTCCATGAGGAATGATAGGTTTAGAGTCATTTGAAGGTTCAGATCCAGAAATTGAGATCCCCAAACAAGTCAGATTAATCATACGTTCAACTTCCTTGGGAAGATTCTTAATCTTCGTCCCCTCCAGATCAAGTACCTCCAACTGCTTGAGCCTTCCAATTGCTGGAGATATCGATCTCAAAAGGACACAATCATTCAAGAAGAGTCTTTTGAGGCTAACAAGTTGAGATATGGACTCTGGCAAGCACCGAATGCAGGTTCTGGATAGATTTAAAACTTCTAGAGAAGGCATCTGATTGAAAAATGAAGAAGGAAGCTTTCTCAACTTGTAATTTCTTTGCAGATATAATGATGAAAGTGAAGAGCACCTTGGTTCCTTCAGTAGCTCAGAAATTCCAGTATGCATCAAATATATCTCTTTTGCACTCTCCCATTCTTCAACCTCTGGTGGCTCGGTCAAATCCAAGCCACCTCGTATTAGAAAAAAACGACTCTCCTCGGGTTGAAATATTAAGTTCACTAATATATCCCGATCCTGATCTTGAAACTTGACAAATTGCCCATTCTCATCAATTTCAAGCAGGTTAGCATTGACAAGATTTTTTAGGACTTTTTGGCCTTCGTCACGGGTGTCTACAATACCATCCCTTACCCATAGGCCTATAGTGGACTCAGATGCAATCTCTCGGTAATTGTTACAAAGAGCAAGATTTTTCAAGCATCTTCTAGTTTTATCGTCTTCTAGTTGGTCAATGCTGAATCTTAATACATTTACCATAAGAGCTTCAATTCCTGCTTCATGACTTGCAGGTTGAACAGTGAGTGTTTCAAGCGCCCTTTTCCAGATTAAAATGTCATTAACATTTTGCAGTGCCCTTGCCACTAAAATAACAGCATGTGAGTAGTTTTTGCACATCATAACTATTTCCCTAGCTAGGAATTGAACAGCACTTGATTGAACAGCTGCACCCACATTCTGACGAAATAATTCCCAGAACAAGAGATTGTCCAAACATATTTTCTTATCCACTTCAATTTCATCGTACAATTGTCCCAATCCAGTCACAAAGACTATCTTGCTACCGATTTGTGGTGTTAAAATAGGAATTCTTAATGTCTCCAGCTTCGTGTCTTGATTAATGCCAACAAGAATGAGTAAAACCTTGAGGCCTTCCAATGCATTCACCACCGAATGTGGCATTGGCTTCAGTTAAATCAGAAGATATTTGTCTAGCAATCTCCATTTGCACCTTTCTCATTTGACAGTTCAGAGGAACAGTAACGCAGATGACTCTATCAAATAGATTCCTTAATATTGCTGATTCCTTCAAGGCTTCAATGACAATAGCTTTTCCAACCTCATTTTGGCCATATATTTCAATTTTTTCAATGTTAGATTTTGCTATGAACTTGATGAGATGGTCGAGTATGCAATCATAGTTAATGGCACCACATCCTGGTGATGGTCTCCTCTCTTGTTTTCCACCATGGCCAAACATATCAATCGAGGCATCACTATCATCCAAAGTAGCATGTGGAGAACTTTCGTTTTGCATTTTTGGTATGTGCATAATCTCGTATTCCGGACTTGCTTCCGTCCTCGCCTTTTTATCTCCAACATCATATTCTGGTCCTGAGCAATACGAATCAACTTCAGATTCTTGTTCCGAGGGATATGCATGAACTTCATTGGAAGCAGTGTCTTTATTTACTTCCAAGGTAAAGTGTTCAACCTCTGACTCTACTTTGTTTCGCATCTGCGATACTTCACTTTCCAATGCTTCTCTCTCGTGATATTTTGGACTTGCCTTGATCTTCATCTTCCTATCTGTGTCTTCAGATTCGAATTCAAAGCAATGTGAACCAACTTCCAATTCTGAGTGCGATGTATGCGAACGACCTTTTTCTGAAGCAGCACGAGGAATGCCGTCCTTTTTCACTACCCAGGAAAATAGTTCAGCCTCTGTATCTCGAGCGTTTTGCATTGGCACAAAATCACTTTCTGCTCTTTGCTTCTGCATGACTTCTAATCTTCTCGCTTCACTTGACACCGTCATATTTTCTCCTTCTGTCAGATCACTCAGAAGTGATACTTTGTTCGTGATATAGCCTGTCGGTGCGTGACTCAAGTCAATCCCAAAGGGCGGCTGGAATCCTGTGCATAGAAACAAATTAATGGTGCAAAGGCACAATCATTAGCCATGATCTATCCAGGGAAATGAACAACTTTTCTGTCCACAATTTATCAAACCCATTTCATGAGATAATGCCGCTGCACATATCTAAGTGGCCAACTTGAGAACATAAAGCCAGACAGTCGTTCCTTTGTTCACTTTAAACGAAATTACTTGGTCACCCAGAGAGAGGGAAGGAGGGGGAGACTGGGAGGGAGGGGGAGGGGGAGAGAGGGAGAGAGAGGGAGAGCCCATTTTAGCTCAAATATTTGCCAATACACGAAGTTCTTCTTCAGAAATAACAGCGATTTGTAGATTTTATCCTATCTATAAGAGCTATTTGAAGCGCATATAAACGCAACTTTACTTAACTGTCATTGACAGAAGCATTACAATAGTGATCTTGCCAGCACACTAAAAACTCTCATCTTTTTCGTCCATACAATACTAAGAGATAAAGTGTAATTCTGAAAAATGAATGCTACATCGTATGGTTCAAGTGTAAGATTTCAAAAAGAAAAGAATGGCACCTTTTAGTCACCTTCAGGTTAGCAATATGCTATTGTGTAAACAAAGAGTAATAGAAAACTCATCTTTTAGGTCAAACCAAGGTTGAAATTAAAAGGGCTAAGGGCATAATGCGGTGTCATGTTGCATTATTCACCCTTTAAAATTTAACGATTCGTTGAAGAATGAAAGCTACCTTTCTGATCTCCACCAGCACGAGGACAGGTATTCATACGTAAACTAATGGATGATTCAACTGAACTGGTGATGGGCTGATCAGAGAATGATTTTTCCTGAAGCAGTAGCCAATTACAACACAACAATGTCAGTCCATTTGATATGTAAACGGCATGATAATTTTGTAATAATATCTCCAGTCCATGCCCAACGTCAGACTGTAGTGCGTGGTGGCCTTGCCCGTGGTCCGCCAGTCCAGGAGGTGGACTCCTTGCCGGTAGCCTGCCTGGCTGGGCAACTGGAATTTGCTCAGTGGGGCGTTTTTGTTGGGTAGAGTCCAGGAGGATTAATTCCGTAAGTTTGTGCTATATTTTGTGTCATTTCTCTTATCGCTTGGTTATAGATAAATCTTTGGGAAAATGTCACAAATAGTCCCTATACTATTACTTAATGTGCAATTTGGTCCCTGAACTTTCGATCGGCTCAATTTAGTCCCTGAATTATTGATAAATGTCCGATTTGGTCCTTGAACTTTCGATTGGCTCAATTTGGTCCATGAACTATTAATAAATGTCCAATTTAGTCATTCATTACCGTTTTTCCTTTTTTTTTTTTTTTTTTGCTTCTTCTCTCTTCCCTCTGCCGGCTCCGACGGATGGAAGTTGGCGTCCAGCGAGGGTCGCCCTTGCTGGTGTCGGGCGAGGGTCGTCCTCGCCGGACGCAGGCGAGGGCGGCCCTCGCTGGCATCGGGCAGACGTAGGCGAGGGCGACCCTCGCCTAGCCTGGCTGCATCACCCCCCCGGCGTATAGGGTTTCGGGGAAGGTAACGGCGACGACGCATTCGGGCAGCAGCTTGGTTGGTTGTCGAGGGACCAAGCGGCAACAGCAACCGGCATTGGGCTAGGGGATTTCAAGGCTGCTGGGCTGGTGGCTAGTTGATGAGGTGGCTAGACAGGGGCTTGGTTTCAGCGACGGTGTCAAGGGGTGGTGGGGATGGCACGGCTCGGCGCAGGCGTCGGGCAACATCGACGGCGCCTTCTCCCTCGCAAATCTGGCAAGGGAGCCCCTCGCCCGACGCCGGCGAGGGCCGCCTTTGCCGGATGCCGGCTTCCCTCCGCCGGCTTTGGTGGAGGGAAAAAAAAAGGAAAAAAGAAGGAAAAACAGTAATGAATGATTAAATAGGATATTTATCAATTGTTCAGAAACCAAATTGAGTCAATCGAAAGTTCAGGGACCAAATCGGACATTTATCAATAGTTCAAGGACTAAATTGAGCCGATCGAAAGTTCATGGATCAAATTGCACATTAAGTAATAGTATATGGACTATTTGTGATATTTTCCCTAAATTGTTCTGCCACGCTCCCGTGAATATAGGTCGTAACAAACAAACCGTGCGAATCTCCTGAATGATTTATTTCTTTAGCTGTTTATCTCGTTTCTATCCGTATATTTTGTAGCAAATGAATATCACAGAGTAAAAGCTCTAAATGGCATCGGAGATGAAATTCGAACTGGAGAAATAGGTTTAGTCTATGGCAAATTTAAAATGTGTAGATTTCTACTGACACAAGGTCTTGATTTGACAGTGGCCTGGAGAGAAAAAGTTGCTTGCAAATTCGAGAAATCACTTACGTAAGCAAATCGATTTTTGAGATGGAAGCAGGGCAATACAATTAGATAGGCATCTCGCGCAAGCCCTAACGTATGAAGTATATGGTCCTTGAACTTTAACCTTTATGTAATGTGGTCTCTAAACTTTTAATTTAATCATGTAAATTTTAGACTTTTTGTAGATATTCAACTTAGTCCCTAAATTATATGAAAATATTCAATATTACCTTTAAACTTGAATTAATAGAATTACAGTATTGAACGTTTGCATATAGCTAAAGAATTAAGTTCAACATCTACTAAATGTTTAGAACCACATTGAATAAATTAAAATTTCAAATCACATTGAATAAATTAAATGTTTAGAGATCACAGTACATATTGAATTTAAAATTCAGCAACTATTTATGTTATTTTCCCAAAGAAAAATGTATAAGGATACGAAAATTAGTACGGTGCTTAGTTCATTGTTATAATATTTTTCGATCACTCAAGTGTCATGATTTTATGATTTTGGAAAAACATTCATTTGATTATTATAACTTTTTAAAACCACCTAAATGCCACGATTTCCCAAAAGCAATCATTAAAGTGTTATAAAAGAACCAATCACCACAAGTGCCAGAAATTTGTTGTCACATGACATTTATGGTAAACAATTTTAAAAAAAATTATGACATTCGAGTAATTGATATGAAAATTATGGCACTTAAATGAATTTTTTTTTTCTTTTTATAAAAATTATGATACTTAATTAATAAAAATAGAAGTAAGGGTACTCAAGTAATGGGAAAAAAAATTGTGACATTCAAATGGTTGCTGTACAAAAACTTTTGGTGTCCTATTTTCATTGCCTAATGGTACTGTTAGGTTGGAAAAGAGACAGTCAATGTTAGCCACACATTTTCCATAGGAGAGAGAAAGGTCTGTATTTTGTTTGGCAATTTTCCACACGCTTGTGTTGGAAAAAGGAAAAATTTGTGGTTATCTTTGACTGTCACACCATTATACCGTCCTGCTAGCACAACTTAATAAGTCGCTGCAATTCATTGTCATCCGCTTTTCTGAGGTAAAAAGGTTCCTGCATCTTTTTTTGTAACAGTAGTCGTATCTGGAACGAAAAACATCGCCAACCAACCATGTTAACCCTGAAATAATTGCAGTCAGGGAAAGAAGAATGTGAATCATGTACATACCTTCTGAAGAAACCTGGACACTATTTCTCGTGGCTGATGAATTTGGACCAAGGACGAGGACAAGAGATTTAGGACAAAAGAAAAGCCAAGTTACTTGCTGTGCATTGAGGGTGTAGACTCTGAATATTTTCTTGAGAGAGAGAAATGATCATGCAAGACAAATAATTACATAGATGGTATATTTTTCCGAGTATATTTCCTTACATAATATATCTTATCAGTGGTTTTTTTTTTTCTTTGATGCCTAAATTTCTTTTTTAATTAGGTTTTTATTTATTGTCTATTTTGCCTTTTTTGGATAAAAAAAATAATAAATAAATAAATAACAAAAAAAAAAACAAAACAACAAATAAGAAAAGCAAAAGCAAAAGCCCAGCCCAGCCCTTCCTCCTTTCGCACGGGCCCTAGGCCCACTCTCCTCCTTCTTCACCCCCTGGCCCGGCCCCTTTCTCTCTTCTTCTTCCTCCTTCCCTTCCCTTCGCTGCTGCAACTCACGCGCGCGAGGGAGGCCGACGCGCGAAGGATGGCCTACGACTGAGGAGAGTAGGTTGACGTCAGCCGAAGAGGATAAGATCTCAGGCGCCGTTAATGCTGAGAAGGCTTCGCTGGAAAGCTCGATGGGACACTGGTTCAGCTAAGGGGAATCGATGGGCAAGCCGGAAGCCGGCAGTCGAGGCCCTCCGTCAATCGGTTTTTCTTCGTCTATAAATAAGCGGCCTCAAGCTCCGTCGGACGGCATGACGAACTCGGAGATCTTCCTTTGAGAGACTTCAAGGATAGATCGAAGAGCGAGCACGTGAGAGATCAGGTCGCGAAGCTCGAACGACCTCCCTTCGAGAGACTTCGGGGGAGGCCGTCGACAGGCGAGCTCGAGGGGAAGAGATCCGAGCGAGAGGGAAACCGGAGAGGGAGGGTTGTCGTCTTAAGCTGAGCCGTCGCCATCCCGATAGACACTGCCACCGTTCGCCGCCGCAGACAGGTGAGGGTGGGTTCCTCCGCGTCGTCGCCATCGTTTTGCCCCATTTTCTTCCCAAACCCTAGCCTCGGCCTCGGTTCCGTTTTGGCCGAAGGGCTCCGCGTTGCTGCCACACCGTGCCCTCTTGAGTTAGTTTGCCGTTGCTGTCTTCCTTGTCGCCGCCGCATCACAGATCTGCCGCCGCCACCGCCGTTGCTGCCGTATCGATCCGTCCCTCCTCCTCTGCACCGTGAATCAAGAACCCTAGGGTTCCTGATTTTTCCAGGTCGCGACTCGGGTCGTTGGGTCGGACCCGGGTCGGGGGGAACCGGGTAGGGTTTCGCTGGTTCCCCCCAAAACACGACGCCGTTTCAATAATAAAAAAAAAAGGCAAAAAAAATCCGGGTCAGGCCCGCGGGCGGCTTTTTTAATTTTAAATAATATTTTAATTAAATAAATAATTTATTTTCCGAAAAAAAAATCAAAAAAATCAAAATCAAAACCAAAAAATATATTTTATTTTCGAAAAATATTAAAAATATTTTAATTTCCAAAAAAACAGAAAATATTGAAAAATCAAGAAAAATAAAAAATACTATATTTTTCAAAAAAATTTTAAAAAAAAATTATTTTCTGAAAAAAAAATAAAAAAAAAATATTTCATATTTTCCAAAAAATGCCAAAAATCCAAAAAAGCCAAAAAAACTTATATTTTTCTAAAAAAAAATCAAAAAGTCCTTTTTATGTCCAAAAAAAAATTAGAAAAAGACTCAAAAAATGTTTTTCCTCCCAAAAATGTATGGAAAATCCCTAAAACATCCAAAAAACCTCAGAGTTTAAACAAGATTTAGGTACCGAAAGGGCATTAGTAATTAACTAGTGTAATCAAGTCCCCGATCCTAATTTCTCTGGTTGCGCAGGAGTGAGTATTTCTTCCAATACTTCGCATGGTTTCTAATCAACCCACCCCAAATTGATTAGTGGCGACTTCGTTTTAAAAATTGACTTACAGGTTAAAAACTTAGACTATGAAAGTCGTGAATTGGTGGACTTGGGAGAGTCCGGGCATAATTAATTTCAGCCGAGCCATTAACCTCCGCAAGGCGCCCGACCCGATTGGGCGCCGAAAAAGAAAAAGAAAAAGAAGAGGTCGCGACATTCTTTTACTTTTGTAAAAAGACATTTACAACCATATCCCGGATGCCTCGTGGATGGGCAAACAAATAGTTTATGGATGAACTCGGTTAGACAGACAGAAACGATGTATGATTTAGGACCGTTGGGGCAGGTACAAGAGGTTTTCTTGGGCTGCACCAAGATTTTGTGTTTATCCTACCAAATTGTTTCCCATCTATAAAGTTTAATTGATCAGTCAATTATAGAAAATACGTTTCAAAAAGATTATGGGAGAACGATCAAGCTTTGAGGAATTATAAATTTATAAGAAACAAACAGTAAATAAGTCATACAACTACATCATTTATCTATCAATTTTGTGATTTGGTCTTTACTACTTAAAAAGAATGTACCCGTCTCGACAATTGCAAGCTACGTGACGCATCTGAAAGGAAAGCAAGCTGCGAGAATCCAACTCCACAAGGGTTGACTTCATTGTCAACGCCGGCCGAATGGATTCCGCTGAATTCCTCGACCATTTTCCCAAAGTCACCGCTACCGCAGTTGATGGAAGTCGTCGGAACTCGAGCATACTTCTTGAATTTGGCCCTCTGGTCTGATTTCGATAACCCCAACCTTCGTTCCCTAATCGTTCTCTGGCTGGTATTGATGGCCTTATCAAGATTGGTCTTGTCTAGTTCTGGCAATTCTAGCCTCCGTTCTGTGTGGGTTCTGCTCATGGCTCTATTTAGCTCGATGAACTCCTTGATTTGCCTCTCTTCTCTCCGTATGTGTGTGTGTTGATTCCCCTAAAGTTGTGGAAAAGATATGTGTTGGAACCAAAAAAATTAAAGGTGACTTCGAAAATTTGGAACGAAGCACAAGCTGGAGGGAGAATTCATTCTTAGAATACTTTTCTGGTGGCCTCAATCAAAATACAACACTCACCCTCTCTTTACAATAGCAGAACACTCAAAACTTAACACACGCAAAGTCTTCGACACTCCTTCTGAAGACATTAAAATGAAACAACAAAAGTCAATAAAGCAAAAAGAAAAAGTACACAAACAACAAATGCATGAAGACAAGCGTAGCAATTCATGGTGAATTTCTTCAAGGACTTTGTTTGCATTCTCTGTCTTCTTGCTTGAATAGCCTATTAAAGGTGACTTTGAAAATTTGGAACGAGGCACAAGTTGGAGGGAGAATTTATTCTTAGAATACTTTTCTTGTGGCTTCAATCAAAACACAACACTCACCCTCTATCTCTTCATAATAGCATAACACTCAAACTTAACACACACGCAAAGTCTTCGACACTCCTTCTGAAGACATTAAAATGAAACAACAAAAGTCCATAAAATAAAAAGAAAAAGCACACAAACAACAAATGCATGAAGACAAGCGTAGCAATTCATGGTGAATTTCTTCAAGGACTTTGTTTGCATTCTTTGTCTTTTTGCTTGAATAGCTCTCCTCATTAAATGCTCATAGCATTTTGGTCTTCAACCTTTTTCATGCGCCTACCATGGATCGTGCTTCGCCGATTCATTTAATTCTTCTTCTTCTTCTAACACCCACCATAAATCAAGGCAATTTAAAGAATACTAACAACAAATCCCACGTGCTCAAATATTCAACAATCAATTTTATATTATTCTAACAGCCCTCCCTTAAAATTGATTTTTGAATTTAACAACACCGAGCATCATTTTTAATTTTTTGAACAGATCCGCCTTCAATGGTTTTGTCAAAATATCTACAATTCGATCTTCTGATTTGCAGAAATTAAGTTCAATCCCACCATCTTTGACTCACTCACGAATATAATGATATGTGATGTCAATTTGTTTGATGTCAATTTGTTTGCTCCTGCCATGAAAAGTTGGGTTCTTAGCTAATGCAATAGTTGAGTTATTATCACACATTATTTTGATAGGACTTGTTTGTTCACGTCTTAATTCACACATCATCCTACAAAGTCATATTGTTTGACATGCTGCCGAAGCTAATGCCGTGTATCAAGAGTGCAACTACTTGCTGTTTTTTGGAGGACCAAGAAATTAATCCTAATTTAAGAAAGAAAGCACATTTGAAAGTGCTCTTCCGAGTCTTAGTGTCACCTGCCTAATCACTATTTGTATACCCCACTAGACTGAAATTATTAGTATAAGAATATAAAATTCCATGGTCATGAGTTTTGTTGCCTGCAAATGTAACTGGTACGACTTTTCCATGAACATGCTAATAATTCCCACTCCATAGGTAATATTTGGCCTAGTAGAAGCAAAATATCTCACACTGCCAACAATGCTTTTGAAATAAGTTGGATTGACCAGTTCGCCTATTCCTTCTTTCTTTAGCTCCAACCATTCCACCACAGGGGTTCGGATTGGTTTGAGTGATTCCATTTGCAATTGTTTCAAAATATCATTAGCCTATTTTTGCCATGAAATAAATATCTCATCATTTGTTTGCTTCACTTCAAGTCCAAGGAAATAAGACATCAATCCCATATTTGTTATCTTGAAATGGCTAGTCATAACCTTCTTGAATTTAGCAAACATCTTTTTCACAACTCCTTGTAAATATCAAGTTATCAACGTAAAGGTACACAATTATTATGTCACCATTAGTATTTGACTTGTATAGTGTATGCTCATATGGGTACTTTTGAAATCCATGCTCTAACAAGTATGTCTTGATCCGCGTGCACCAAGCACAAGATGCCCGCTTTAGCCCCACACAATGTCTTCTTCAACTTGTAAACTTGGTTTTCATGTTCTTTCTTCTTAAAACCTTGTGGTTGCTCCACATAAACTTCCTCTTCAAGGACACTATTAAAAGATGCTTATGTCACATCCATTTGATGGATCCCCCAATAGTTTTGAGCTACAAGTTCTAAGATCAATCGAAAGGTATCCATTTGGGCCATTGGTACAAATACTTCGAAATAATCAATACCTAACTTTTGCTTGTAGCCTTTTATAACCAATTTGGCTTTGTAATGGTCCACCTTGTCAGCTTTGTACTTCATTTTGTACACCCATTTGACACCAATGGGCTTCTTATCAGGAGCCCATGTATCATTCTTCTCAATGGAGTAGATTTCTTCAGCCATTACTTAGATCCACTTCTCATTTACAGATGCTTCATCATAAGATATAGGGTCACATTCAATAAATAAACAAAAAATTACCATAGTTTCATTAGTGATCTCATCGTTATCACTGTCATTGTCTCTTATGACCACATAATTCCTGAATATTGCTAGAGTCTCTTGTAATCATTGTGAACTGTTGTAATTATGGTTAATGAATCAACAAAAGCCAATAATTATGATACGTCCTTTCTATTCACATATCTCTTTTGGATTCATGTATTTCCTAATCTTTTCTATTCACGTATGTATTGATTTCATGAATTTCCTAGATTCATGTATCTTTCAGTTCATGTATTTATTGAGTTCATGAATCTCTTGAATTCACGTATCTTTGGATACCTGAATCTCTTGGATTCACGTATCTCTTTATTCATGAATCTCGTGGATACATGCGTCTATTTAATTCATGTATCTCTTTAGTACATGAACCAAAAAGCTCTATAAATAGATATGAGAATAGAGCTTCTTAACGGTTTTTTTTTGGTTTTGGTTTTTTCCAACTCGATTCCAAAAAGCTTTGAAATACTTTCTACTCTTCTGTTTTTTCTGAGTGTGCTGGTTCAATTGAACGGTTCGATTGAGTCCTGTTTGCATAGTGCTGATCCAAACAGGTTCGAGGTGTTGTATCTTGGGAGGCAAAGTTCGTGAATCTGCGGAGCACCTTTGGCAGGAACTAATCGCTTTAAGGAGATTCGGATATCCGTATCTCACCTCCAATTTTATATTCTAATTACAACAAAAAGTGTGTATTTTCTGGATTATTTTCCAACAATCTTAAGGCGATTAGATTACTCATTGTGTTTGTTGTTCTTGTCAGATTATTGAGATGGCTGAAAACAATCAAGTGCCATTCAATGTCCCGAATGTTTCAGGAGACGTTCCTTTGGTCAATTCGACCGTTGCTATGGAAGATGTTCAACCCTCAGGGTCTGAATTTGTAGCAGCTTATGTTACGAGCCCTTGGGCTAACACCAATTTTGGTGGTGCGGGTACAAGTCATTCGACTGGTATACCCGGGACTGTTTTTCAGAACAGTACAGGCCAAGTGGCTTTTGGCTCCGTTTCTGGAGGGGTAGTTCAACGAACTTTGCCGACTGTGATGGCAACACCTTCAGTTACAGCTAATGAGAAACCGGAGAAATTCACCGGAGTGGGCTTTAAACAGTGGCGGCAGAAGATGTTCTTCTATCTGACCATGCTCAATCTGACGAAATATTTATCGGAGGTGTGCCCGATAATTAGTCCAGATGAGCAAGATGTCACGATGCTCGGTGCATTGGAGGCTTGGAAGCATGGGGACTTCTTATGCCGAAATTATATCCTTAACTGTTTAGTGAATTCTCTTTATAATGTTTATTGTAATATTGAATCTGCTAAACAATTATGGGAGTCCTTAGAGAAGAAATACAAGACTGAGGATGCTGGCACCAAGAAATTTGTGGTTGCCAAATTCTTGGACTATAAGATGGTGAATTATAAATCTGTCATGAGTCAGGTTCAAGAATTGCAATTAATTCTGAGTGACATCTCTGCCGAGGGAATGATTCTTAGTGAATCATTCCAAGTGGCGGCTATGATTGAGAAAATGCCTCCGGGCTGGTCAGACTTTAAAAATTATTTGAAGCACAAACGGAAGGAGATGAGCCGTGAAGATCTCATTTTGCGCCTCAGAATCGAGGAGGACAATAGAAGAAGTGCAAACCATTTGTCTGAGCCAAAGGCCAACATTGTGGAATCTTCCAAATCCCAGCAAGATAGAAAAAGGAAGATGTCTTTTCAAGGAAAAGACAAGTAGAAGGAACAGTTCTAGAAATTTCAAGGGACGTGTTTTATATGCAACAAGCCTGGCCATCGTGCTAAGGATTGCAAGAAGCGCCCGAAAAAAGGCAAGAACGATGGTGCAGCCTAGCAACTGAATTTGACAGAACATGACAACTTTGGAAGACTGTCTACTGTGGTAATGTCTGAAGCATCCCTGGTGTCCAAACACTAATGGCTGGTGGCTAGACACAGGTGCCACAAATCACATTTGTGCAGACAAACACATGTTCTCATCTTATGAGAAGGCTGAAGAAGATGAGAAACTTTATATGGCGAACTCTGCATCTGCAAAGATTGCCGAAAGAGGAAAAGTGATCCTGAAGTTTACATCTGGCAAGGAGGTCGCCTTGCTGGACGTGCTGCATGTACTAGAGATTCGGAAAAACCTAATTTCTGGCCCCATACTTGTCAAGAAGGGTTTCAAAGTTGTATTTGAATCTGACAAATTTGTACTTTCTAAAGGAGGGATGTATGTGGGGAAATGGTACTTGTGTAATGACTTGTTTAAGGCCAATGTGGCTATCATTGATATAAACTCAAAGTATGTGTACCCAAAGACTATTAATAAAGAAAAGTCTTCAGTTTACACTGTTGTGTCTCCTTATCTATGGCATGGTAGATTAGGACATGTAAACTATGGTACAATGAAAAGAATAGCAAATTTGGGGTTAATTCCAAGATTTGAGTTGGATGCCTGTTACAAGTGTGAGACTTGTGTTGAGGCCAAGTTTGCTAAGAAACCTTTCAAATCCGTTGAAAGAACAAGTGAACCTCTACAACTAATCCATAGTGATCTATGTGATTTAAAATTTGTAGAAAGTAGAGGTGGAAAGAAGTACTTCATCACATTTGTGGATGATTGTACTAGATTTTGCTATGTTTATTTACTAACTAGCAAAGATGAGACTATGAGCATGTTTGTCAAGTATAAAAATGAAGTTGAAAACCAACTTGATAAACGAATCAAAGTGCTTAGGTCTGATAGATGAGGAGAATACAGTTCAATCAAGTTCAAAGAGTTTTGTGCTAGTTTTGGAATAATTCTCCAAACGACTGCACCTTATACTCCACAACAAAATGGAGTTGCTGAACGATTGAACATGACACTAAAGGAGATGGCTAATGCCATGCTTTTGAGTTCAGGTTTACCTCATAACTTGTGGGGGGAGACAGTTTTAACTGCAAATTATATTCTTAATAAAATACCCCACAAAAAGACAGGTAAAACTCCATACGAGTTATGGAATGGAAAGTTGCCATCCTACAATTTTCTAAAAGTGTGGGGGTGCTTGGCCAAGGTGGAAATTCCTCCTCCTAAACAAACTCGGTTGGGACCTAAAACGGTGGATTGCATATTCATCGGTTATGCTCAAAATAGTAGCGCATATAGATTTTTGGTTCACAAATCTGAAAATGCGGAAATCCATGTCAATACAATCCTAGAATCAAGGGATGCTAAATTTTTTGAGGATATATATCCTGCAACAAGAAATCAAGGAGAACTTTCTCAGAAAAGGCTTAGAGAATCGGAATCTGAGAATGATGAAGTTGTGACTCAAGAAGCCGAACTTCGAAGGAGTGAAAGTTCTCGAATTGAAAAATCTTTCGGACCTGATTTTATAACATACATGTTAGAAGGTGAGCCTCAAACATATAAAGAGGCAATGTCATCTCCAGATGCTCCTTTCTGGAAAGAAGCTGTTGACAATGAAATCCATTCTATCCTAAGTAACCATACTTGGGAATTGGTTGATCTTCCACCTGGAAATAAACCAATTGGATGTAAATGGATATTCAAGAAAAAATTAAAAGCTGATGGTTCCATTGATAAGTACAAAGCTCGGCTTGTAGCCAAAGGGTTTAGACAAAAAGAGGGTCTTGACTACTTTGATACTTATTGACCCGTCACAAGAATAACATCAGTAAGGATGTTGATTGTTATAGCTTCGCTATACAATTTGCAGATACATCAAATGGATGTGAAAACTGCATTCTTAAATGGTGATCTCGACGAGGAGATTTATATGGAACAACCTGAAGGGTTCAAGGTCAAAGGACAAGAACACAAAGTGTGTAGACTTGTCAAATCATTGTATGGACTTAAATAAGCTCCTAAGCAATGGCATGAGAAATTTGACTGGGTAATGATTCAAAATGGGTATAGAATCAATGAGTGTGACAAATGTGTGTACACTAAATCAACAACAGTTGGATATGTACTTATTTGTCTATATGTCGATGACTTACTAATTCTTGGAGATAACATTGAGGTCATCAAAATCAACAAGAACATTCTCAAGAAGAACTTTGAGATGAAAGATTTAGGTGTAGCGGATGTTATACTCGGCATCAAAATTCTAAGGAATTCTGATGGCTTAGGTTTAACACAATCTCATTACATTGAAAAGGTAATTGAGAGATTTAAAGGATTCGGCATTAAAGATGCAAACAATCCTTTTCTTTCACACCTAACTTTAAGAAAGAACACTGGAAATAGTGTCAAACAGCTGGAATACTCTCAAGTAATCGGTAGCATCATGTATATCATGAATTGCACTAGACCTGATATTGTGTACTCAGTAAGCAAACTGAGTAGATATACCAGTAACCCCGGTCACGAGCATTGGGATGCTTTGATGAGAGTCTTAGGATATTTGAAAAGGACAAAAGACTATGTTCTACAATATGGCAAATATCCAGCTGTTTTGGAAGGTTATTGTGATGCTAACTGGATTTCAGATTCTGATGAATCGAAATCAACTAGCGGATATGTGTTCATGCTAGGAGGTGCCGCGGTGTCATGGAAATCCTCTAAACAAACTCTAATAATGCGCTCTACAATGGAATTAGAGTTTGTTGCTTTGGATAAAGCTGCTGAAGAAGCATAATGGCTTCGACAATTTTTAGAAGATGTTCCAGTGTGGCCAAAACCTATTCCTGCAATTTGCATACATTGTGATAATCAAGCGACAATTGCAAGGGCACATAATGTGATTTATAACGGTAAGTCTAGACACATTCGTCGTAGACACAATACCATAAGGCAGTTGCTCTCAAATGGGATACTTTCTTTGGACTTTGTAAAGTCAAGGGAAAATATTGCGGATCCGCTGACAAAAGGTTTGTCAAAAGAGCAGATAAACTGCGCATCGAGGGGAATGAGTTTAAGAGCCTTAACCCAATAAAGAGATTCCAGGGTGGAAACCTAACCTATGCGATTGGAGATCCCATGGACTAGGTTCAATAGGACAACGCAAATTTTGGAAACTCTAGTGTGAGCACTATCTCCCATTCCTATGATGCAACAGTGCTTTCCTACAGCATTATTAAGGGTACGCTATGCGTTTAATGATTCCTATAACTTGGAATGTAACATCCAAGTGAGATATGTTAGGCTATCTTTAAAAGGAATGCACCTATATGCGTGGAGCTGGCCGACTCTATGAAAATTTTTAAAGGCTTGATTTTCTAAAGCACGCATGAATCCCGAGAGGTTCAAGGCCGAAAGAACGAACACAACGAGAACCAATCTTGAATTGGAGGTACTCCGTGTGAGGTTTATTGTCTAGGCTTACACCAACAACTGGCAATTCAAGGCTTAGTCCATCGACTAGTTAAGTAAGTTCGATAGGCTTTCACTAAAGAAGGTTCAAAGCGAAAGCTACCTATCTTGATGCGGTGTATTTCAATAGGCATGCTCAGATTCCTTCAAGCCAAAAAATGTTTTGTTGATCCATTAATGTGGGCGATTGTTGTAATTATGGTTAATGGATCAACGAAAGCCAATAATTATAATACGTCCTTTCTATTCACGTATCTCTTTTGGATTCATGTATTTCCTAATCTTTTCTGTTCACGTATATATTGATTTCATGAATTTCCTAGATTCATGTATCTTTCAGTTCATGTATTTATTGAGTTCATGAATCTCTTGAATTCGCGTATCTTTGGATACATGAATCTCTTGGATTCACTCTTGAATTCACGTATCTTTGGATACATGAATCTCTTGGATTCACGTATATCTTTTTATAAATGAATCTCGTGGATACACGCGTCTATTTAATTCATGTATCTCTTTAGTACATGAACCAAAAAGCTCTATAAATAGATATGAGAATAGAGCTTCTTAACGGTTTTTTTTTTTTTTTGTTTTGGTTTTTTCCAACTCGATTCCAAAAAGCTTTGAAATACTTTCTACTCTTCTGTTTTTTCTGAGTGTGCTGGTTCAATTGAACGGTTCGATTGAGTCCTATTTGCATAGTGCTGATCCAAACAGGTTCGATGTCACGCCCCGAACCTCGAGCACGCGAACATCCCACTCTGGTCGATAGAAATTATGCGACTTCCCAGGACACGTCGCCGACCCATTCATTTTTATTGCACATGCGGAAGCGAAACAAATCCCCTGACAACATTTAACTTGGGATAGAAAAGCAGGCAATCAATTACAACCAAACAAGCCTTCTTATAAACACATAGGTTTATATACAATACCGGATTGTCTACAAAATAGACAGGCTCAACAAAAAGGGAACTGGCCTATGACCACTAGTCAGACACGTTCGCCGATTCTTCGATCTCTACCTCCACAAATGTCCATGGCTTCGAGTCCTCCACGACCGCCATCTAGGGACCTGAAATATTTTCCCCAAACTGGGATGAGACAATGTCTCAGCGAGTCCTACCCCCTAAAACTCGATTAGGAAGAAAATAAGCCTTAGGGCGCTCTAGCCACACAAATAGGATAGAGGACTTACCTCGCCTCAATTCCTTCCTGCACGTCAGTACAATTCAATTCTCAATCAAACAATTGATCCAGCGATTCAATTTAATCAAACTATCTATCTTCCATTCCAATCCATACTATCTATCAACCAATATCATCTATCATCCCATACCGTCTATCAAACCAGTCGTTAATACGACATATGCTCTCCAAAGCTGTAGCTGATAGATAATATAATAGCTCGCACAAGCTGTATATATATATATAGCTCACCAGAAGCTGTAACTGATAGATAATATAATAGCTCGCACAAGCTGTATATATAGATAATAGCTCACCAGAAGCTGTAGCATATATAATAGCTCACCAGAAGCTGTAACTGATAGATAATATAATAGCTCGCCAAAAGCTGCAATATATAGATAATAGCTCACCAGAAGCTGTAGCATATATAATAGCTCACCAGAAGCTGTAACTGATAGATAATATAATAGCTCGCACAAGCTGTATATATAGATCGTGCTCGCACAAGCTGATAAAACGATCTTAGCTCACACAAGCTGATAAGGTATACTGCTCTCACAAGCTGACGTATCGAAGCACATAGGCTGATACAGTATACTGCTCTCACAAGCTGATAAATATATGAACAATTGTTCACCAAAGCTGATCATTCAATAATAAACCATAGAACTAGATATTCAATCCAATAACAACCAACGATTCAAACTAGTCATACAAAGCAATTACGGTGCTAAAAGCCAACACCGGGTATTTTCAAGTTAAATACCACAACTTCATCAATATCACTCAATTCCACACTTTTGGAATTATTAACCAAAATCATCAATCACTCAATTTCTCAATTTAAACATACAATTGGCACAAACTGACCACACTGCTGCGATCAGCACGAAATTCTAACGACCGGCCATCCCGGCAAAATTTTCGAAATTATTAAATAATTAAATTTAATTCCGAAAATTAAATAATTAAATATTATATTATAATAATATATTTTAATAAAATAATATTTATAAATTCGAAATAATTAATTAATTAAAAATAATTAATTAGGGCTTAAACAAGATAACACTAATTTAATCATACAATTAGCCCTAATTAAACATCCATTAAACTAATCATGCAACTAATCTAATTTACATTAAAATAATCTAATCTAACCACCTAAGCCTAATTAGACTAATCTAAACATCCCTTAAGCATGATTAACTTACTAAGCGAGGATTAGAGGATAAACTCACCGGTTTTGCGCGCCGGTGAGTTCACGACGACCACGACGCCAAGGCGGTCGATAAACCCCAAAGCGGCGACACCAACGGAGGCTAGGAAGGGCTTGAAAACGGGCCACGACGACTGAAAACCCTTGCTGGTTTTCTGCTTCTGATCTGGGCTGAACTGCAGAGAAGGAACCAGCAACTTCAACAGCGAAAACGGGCCGCTCGGAGCTCCGGCGAGCGGGTGGTTAGCAACCGGTGGCTCCCGGGGGTCTTGGGGATCTTGCTGGTGGTTGGTATGGGTGGAGGAATGGTCGGAATGGAAGAAAAACGGAAGAAAACGCTGAAATGGCGAAACCGGGCGAACTGCCAGGCGGACCGACGGACCGGCGGCCGGTAACTTCACAACGACGTACCGGACGGACGGCGGCTCCGTTTTGGGCGAGGTCGGACTCTTTGGAACGGTCTGGATGTTCTCTTCGCGGAGATGGGTGGCTCGTTTGCTAATTCAACCGGGAAGTTAACTTTTTACTCGGATCTTTGGCGAAAGGTCGGCTGGAGCAGAAACTGGAACGCAGGGAAAACAGAGGAGAAAAACGACGGGCTTGGCTGGTCCGGTGGGTGTGCGACGGTGGGGCTGGCTCAGCTGGTTTCCTCTGGTTTTTCTGAGCTCTCAAGCTTCTTCAATAATGGAGAAAGCCATGCTTCAAGGAGGAAGAAGGCTCAGCTGAAGAGAGGGGACCCCAAGAGCTCCCTAGGCTCAACACTTGTCTTGCTCTCCTCACTCATGCCCCCACCACTCTTGGCCCTCACCCTCAGCCATTTTCCTCACCTTAGCTTCCTCAAGAAGCTTGCCAAATGGTCCAACAAGTTGTGTACCATGGGGGCTACGAATTTTGGACATTTCTCCCTCAAATCCTCTTCAATTCCAATCAATTCTCAATCAATTCAAATCAATTGAAGCTCAATTAAATCCACCCGTGTGTCCTTCTCTCTCTTACGACTTTTTCCCATCAAATGATCCAACTTGCATTCCGAAGATTCGATTAAAAACGGCCCTTTGACTTTCCTGAACAAAAACGGCCTTACTTTGCTTTTCTGCCAAAAATCTAGCTTTGTAGAAAAATACTCTGAGGATGAGTCGACGTTCCTAAAATGAATTGTGACATGACAAAACTTTCAATTTCTGAAATCGAGTTCAATTTCTCGGTTAATTTCAATCTGGCGCGACTTTAGCGCGTCCTAATCTACCGGGTAGCTTTTAGGAATTTTCAGTGCAATTGACCTGTGGTTGATTATTTTCAAGCCACAAAGTGCATCTTCGACACATTAGCAACTCTCGGTTGTCGTAGAAATCTCAAGGTTTCAAATACGGACACAGGGTACCAAAACGACAGAGAAATCGGTCTAGTGCCGATCAACAAGAATTGTGCAATTAGGTGGAATCACCCACACTGAATTACATGGTTCTGTTGAATCGACCTATCTCCGGTCTCTAATCGATCTGTGCCGTAATGATCCTTGCAAATTAGCACGGTCGAGCAGTTGGTTCCTGGTCGAATTCTCAAGTCTATTGCGTCTAGATTCCTTAACGGCTTCACCTGATAGACTAGTTATCTCGTGAGTGGCCAACTCAGAGAAGAGAGCTATAGGCGCACAGATGAAATACCCGACTTATTCAATTGAAAACAGAATTGGAAAATCGGGATGTCACAACTCTTCCCCTCTTATAAAAATTTCGTCCTCGAAATTTAAACCATTAAAATTCTTCTTCGAAATGGTGGGGTATTGTCGTCTCATCAAATCTTCACTTTCCCAAATCCTTCATTCTGCCCAGTAATGCTATCCAATACTTTCGGTGCCGACGAATCACTTCCAATTTGTCCCGACCAAATCTTGATTCCAAAAAGGTTAAGCACTTGTCCATCTTACAAAAATGAAAATTGCAAAATTTTTGGTTCTTTTTCTTTTCTTTTTATTTTATTTTCTTTTTCTTTCCACTAAGCGGCTAACTGCCGCGTCGGGGATTCGAACTCCCGACTTCGGACCTGCGGCCTCATCCCGGGTACCACTCGGCTAGAGGTGCCGACGGTGCTCCAAACTGCTTTCTTTTTTCTATTTAAGGCCAAATTTCCTATTTGAACCCAAACGTGAAATATTCCACCATTTAAACAGTTCCAGCTCTCCTTTCTTAACAATTCGAGATGTCCCTTTCATAGGCGACATCCAAGGATGAACAGGGTTCTCAACTTGAAAATTCAAAGGTTTTCGACACTTAATTGCGTAAATTTTCCCGGCGGCTCTAAGCGGTCCTTAATCTATCACCGATATTTGCAACTGCGTCCACTGACTGTTGAACTGACTCTGGACTGCGACCTTTCATTTTCTAATCTCAACTCAACAACTGAAGTTCTGTACACTCTGCTCTGCACTATCTCAAAAAGAACCATTTGTCTGATCTGCTGAAACTGGGAACCTCTGGTCTAAATCTGATATAACTCTGACACTGACGCTCTATGCAAACGAATTATCTGATGCACAAACACGTCTACATGCCTAATCAAATCAAGATCCTTTCGCACAGCCACAAGGTGGGCTGATTTCATTCGTCTGTCAATTACTACCCGAAATGAAATTATTAACACATTGACTCCTCGATAGACCTGTCACAAAAATCCATTTGTGACTTGTTCCCACTCCCACACGAGGATCTCGAGAGATTACCAAGGTCCTCTTGACTTGTAAAACCGTGCTTTCTCTTGTTAGCACATCTGACACTTGCGACCTATCAGTGATATCTGTCTTCATACCGGTCTGCCAATCCTGTTGATGCAAATTCGGACCCATCTTCGTATTGTCTGGACAATGTTGAAGTTGCTATGACCAGCTTCCGATAAGATCTCTTCTTTAAATCTCGGTATCATCAGGTACACACAATTGTCCTCAGAAATCTGAAAATCAGTTCTCCTTTTCTCGGTATCCTCTTGCGGAATCTTTTGAATCTCTGAGTCTATCCACTGAAGCGTCTGATTCTAACCTGATTATCCGGTTCAATTCTGAGGGTGGCCATAAAATTCGAAGGTGGCCTACCTCAGATTTGAAAATTGAATTTCGAACTTTCTCAAGTAAGGTCCATACTTTAACCAGCATATGCACAAATGAAAACTCTCGACTCAACGCATCAATGACTTCTTTCATCCTTCCAAGGTGATACCAGATACCACCATCCTAGTCCTTCAAAGATATGGTTCACAGTGCTATCTCATATTCAATTCCTTCTGAGAGAATAAATACTTTGAGACTTTAACGGTCAACGAAGATCTGGAGTCTTTCTCTGCACAATTAATGTTTCCAAATCTTTAGAGCGAAAATAATTACTGCAAGTTCTAAGTCATGCATCTGTAATTCCGTTCACGAGGTCTCAACTGACAGGACAAGTATGCAACAATCTTGCCATGCTGCATTAGCACGCAACCCAATCCTCTAAACGACGCACCACTGTAGATCTCGTAAGCTCTAGGACCATATGGAATGGTTAGCACAGGTGCTGTAGTCAGCTTCTGCTTAAGCTCTTGGAAACTATGCTCGCACTCGTCTGTCCACACAAACTTCTCTTCTTTCTCTAGTAATCTTGTCAATGGCGACGCTAAAGCTGAAACCCCTTCCACAAAATCTTCTGTAATACTCTGCTAAACCCTGAAAACTTCTGATCCCTGTCACTATAGTCAATCTCGGCCAATTGATCACTACTTCAATCTTGGCGGGGTTCACGAAGATTTCTTCACCTTAAATCACGTGACCTAGGAACGCAACACGAGTCATCCAAAACTTGCATCTGCTAAGCTCATCGTAAAAACCAAGAGTCCTCAAGATTTGAAGTACCATCCTCAAATGTCTCTTGTGCTCCTAAGCACTCTTTGAACACACCAGGATAACATCAATGAACACGATCACAAAACTAATCCAAGTACCCTTAAACATTCTGTTCATCAGACCCATACTAACAACTGGAGTGTCCATCAAACCACACGGCATTACAGTGAACTCACAATTGCCGTATCAAGTGCGAAATGCCAACTTCGGTATGTCTTTCTTCCTGACCCTCAACTAATGATACTCTATCCTCAAGTCGATCTTGGAGAATATCGATGCATAAACGCAACAAACCATCTTTCTTTTTCACGAACAGCATTGGTGCTCCCCAAGGTGATGCATTGGGACGTAAGAATCCCTTATCTAACAATTCCTGCATCTCCACCTTCAATTCTTTCAACTCAGATAAAGCCATCCGGTAAGGAGCCTTAGGGACTGGCTCTGCTTCGGGTTCTAATTCAATCACGAACTCTATTTCTCTTTCTGACAGCAGACCTAGCAGTTCTTTAGGAAACACCTCAGACAACTTCTGTACCATGGCTATGTTCTCCATATTCGGTTCCTCAACTGATGCATCCACTACAGTTGCCATACAGATTTGGCAACCTACAACCAGAACCAGGTTGTCTCCAGTGACGAATAACAGGGATTGGAGGTCCCTTCCGACTTTCAGTAATTCAAAACTTTCACATGCTAACTGAACAAACTGAATTATATCTCTACCACGATTCATAACCCCAGAAAACTCCTCGAGCCAGACCTTTTTATAAATGACTTCCAGGTCATATATAAGCAAACCCTTCAAGAACGGATATAGTTAGAGATTCATCTTTCTATTACTTTATCACCGCAACGAAAATTCTACAACCTTCACTGAAAATCTCGCTACGATACTCTGATAAAAACATCTCAAAACATTCTTCCTTTGATTGATGCATGGTCAATCCATTCCTATTCCTTTTGCCATCCTAGAGGCGTCCTTTCTTCAGTAGCGATGCTACTGATCTCCTGGACCTACATAGGCAGTTCATAGCCTGATGGCCGTGCTGGCCACAATCATAACACGCTCCCGTTATACTCGAACACTGGGCTAACTCATGATTCTTTCTTTCACAAACTTGGCACACAATCAGTGAGTCCTCTATCTCCTGTTGAATGACAGCATGCTCTCTTACTTGCACTAAGGCCTGTTCCAATAACCCCACGATGCGTTCTATGGCGCACTCCTTTCGATCTGTCCCATCGGCTTTCTAAGACCGTTTCTGGATAAGCAACCCTGTTGGTCACACCCAAAACAAGCACCCGTCTTACCAAGACACGAGGCTGATCCATGTCAGCTTCTGTCAGCACGACACTCCATTCTGATTCATTGCTGACCTGACCATCCCACATTTCCAATTGGACGAAAATGGGATACTTTTCTCCAATCATAAGCTCCTTCCCAAACTGGTTCCATCTCTACTGAATTTGAACCTCGACTCGGATGCAACGGTTTGATCCCACATCACAACTCCAGGCTGGGCCTCAACAGGCATGGCAACAACAGCGGCTCGATCCTGAGCTTATGGCTCAACGAGCTCCCAAAGAACACTAGCGCCAGAACGATCCCATCGAACCTAGGATCGCTCGGTGCTGCTACACTAGTACCGACCTACAGCGGTACTCTCACACTCACGCTGGTCTAAGCCGGCGCTTCGCCACGACCACCTCGGGTACCGATCCTTGTCGGCATACCACCCCGAGTAACTGGTCTAAAGGTTCTCTCTAAGAGTCCTCTGCTCCTGATCACTCATCTACAGGATCTTTACAGAAACTGTTTCTCAATTCTAATCCCAGATTAGAATTTGAGTGATCCACGCCAAACAATCTACCAAACAGCTATCAGCCACATGCACCAGCATGAAATAAAAGTCATTCCTACTAACTATCCCATAACTCATCGCACCTTATCACTCCATTCACAGAACCGCTCTGATACCACTTAAACGGGGATGTCACGCCCCGAACCTCGAGCACGCGAACATCCCACTCTGGTCGATAGAAATTATGCGACTTCCCAGGACACGTCGCCGACCCATTCATTTTTATTGCACATGCGGAAGCGAAACAAATCCCCTGACAACATTTAACTTGGGATAGAAAAGCAGGCAATCAATTACAACCAAACAAGCCTTCTTATAAACACATAGGTTTATATACAATACCGGATTGTCTACAAAATAGACAGGCTCAACAAAAAGGGAACTGGCCTATGACCACTAGTCAGACACGTTCGCCGATTCTTCGATCTCTACCTCCACAAATGTCCATGGCTTCGAGTCCTCCACGACCGCCATCTAGGGACCTGAAATATTTTCCCCAAACTGGGATGAGACAATGTCTCAGCGAGTCCTACCCCCTAAAACTCGATTAGGAAGAAAATAAGCCTTAGGGCGCTCTAGCCACACAAATAGGATAGAGGACTTACCTCGCCTCAATTCCTTCCTGCACGTCAGTACAATTCAATTCTCAATCAAACAATTGATCCAGCGATTCAATTTAATCAAACTATCTATCTTCCATTCCAATCCATACTATCTATCAACCAATATCATCTATCATCCCATACCGTCTATCAAACCAGTCGTTAATACGACATATGCTCTCCAAAGCTGTAGCTGATAGATAATATAATAGCTCGCACAAGCTGTATATATATATATAGCTCACCAGAAGCTGTAACTGATAGATAATATAATAGCTCGCACAAGCTGTATATATAGATAATAGCTCACCAGAAGCTGTAGCATATATAATAGCTCACCAGAAGCTGTAACTGATAGATAATATAATAGCTCGCCAAAAGCTGCAATATATAGATAATAGCTCACCAGAAGCTGTAGCATATATAATAGCTCACCAGAAGCTGTAACTGATAGATAATATAATAGCTCGCACAAGCTGTATATATAGATCGTGCTCGCACAAGCTGATAAAACGATCTTAGCTCACACAAGCTGATAAGGTATACTGCTCTCACAAGCTGACGTATCGAAGCACATAGGCTGATACAGTATACTGCTCTCACAAGCTGATAAATATATGAACAATTGTTCACCAAAGCTGATCATTCAATAATAAACCATAGAACTAGATATTCAATCCAATAACAACCAACGATTCAAACTAGTCATACAAAGCAATTACGGTGCTAAAAGCCAACACCGGGTATTTTCAAGTTAAATACCACAACTTCATCAATATCACTCAATTCCACACTTTTGGAATTATTAACCAAAATCATCAATCACTCAATTTCTCAATTTAAACATACAATTGGCACAAACTGACCACACTGCTGCGATCAGCACGAAATTCTAACGACCGGCCATCCCGGCAAAATTTTCGAAATTATTAAATAATTAAATTTAATTCCGAAAATTAAATAATTAAATATTATATTATAATAATATATTTTAATAAAATAATATTTATAAATTCGAAATAATTAATTAATTAAAAATAATTAATTAGGGCTTAAACAAGATAACACTAATTTAATCATACAATTAGCCCTAATTAAACATCCATTAAACTAATCATGCAACTAATCTAATTTACATTAAAATAATCTAATCTAACCACCTAAGCCTAATTAGACTAATCTAAACATCCCTTAAGCATGATTAACTTACTAAGCGAGGATTAGAGGATAAACTCACCGGTTTTGCGCGCCGGTGAGTTCACGACGACCACGACGCCAAGGCGGTCGATAAACCCCAAAGCGGCGACACCAACGGAGGCTAGGAAGGGCTTGAAAACGGGCCACGACGACTGAAAACCCTTGCTGGTTTTCTGCTTCTGATCTGGGCTGAACTGCAGAGAAGGAACCAGCAACTTCAACAGCGAAAACGGGCCGCTCGGAGCTCCGGCGAGCGGGTGGTTAGCAACCGGTGGCTCCCGGGGGTCTTGGGGATCTTGCTGGTGGTTGGTATGGGTGGAGGAATGGTCGGAATGGAAGAAAAACGGAAGAAAACGCTGAAATGGCGAAACCGGGCGAACTGCCAGGCGGACCGACGGACCGGCGGCCGGTAACTTCACAACGACGTACCGGACGGACGGCGGCTCCGTTTTGGGCGAGGTCGGACTCTTTGGAACGGTCTGGATGTTTTCTTCGCGGAGATGGGTGGCTCGTTTGCTAATTCAACCGGGAAGTTAACTTTTTACTCGGATCTTTGGCGAAAGGTCGGCTGGAGCAGAAACTGGAACGCAGGGAAAACAGAGGAGAAAAACGACGGGCTTGGCTGGTCCGGTGGGTGTGCGACGGTGGGGCTGGCTCAGCTGGTTTCCTCTGGTTTTTCTGAGCTCTCAAGCTTCTTCAATAATGGAGAAAGCCATGCTTCAAGGAGGAAGAAGGCTCAGCTGAAGAGAGGGGACCCCAAGAGCTCCCTAGGCTCAACACTTGTCTTGCTCTCCTCACTCATGCCCCCACCACTCTTGGCCCTCACCCTCAGCCATTTTCCTCACCTTAGCTTCCTCAAGAAGCTTGCCAAATGGTCCAACAAGTTGTGTACCATGGGGGCTACGAATTTTGGACATTTCTCCCTCAAATCCTCTTCAATTCCAATCAATTCTCAATCAATTCAAATCAATTGAAGCTCAATTAAATCCACCCGTGTGTCCTTCTCTCTCTTACGACTTTTTCCCATCAAATGATCCAACTTGCATTCCGAAGATTCGATTAAAAACGGCCCTTTGACTTTCCTGAACAAAAACGGCCTTACTTTGCTTTTCTGCCAAAAATCTAGCTTTGTAGAAAAATACTCTGAGGATGAGTCGACGTTCCTAAAATGAATTGTGACATGACAAAACTTTCAATTTCTGAAATCGAGTTCAATTTCTCGGTTAATTTCAATCTGGCGCGACTTTAGCGCGTCCTAATCTACCGGGTAGCTTTTAGGAATTTTCAGTGCAATTGACCTGTGGTTGATTATTTTCAAGCCACAAAGTGCATCTTCGACACATTAGCAACTCTCGGTTGTCGTAGAAATCTCAAGGTTTCAAATACGGACACAGGGTACCAAAACGACAGAGAAATCGGTCTAGTGCCGATCAACAAGAATTGTGCAATTAGGTGGAATCACCCACACTGAATTACATGGTTCTGTTGAATCGACCTATCTCCGGTCTCTAATCGATCTGTGCCGTAATGATCCTTGCAAATTAGCACGGTCGAGCAGTTGGTTCCTGGTCGAATTCTCAAGTCTATTGCGTCTAGATTCCTTAACGGCTTCACCTGATAGACTAGTTATCTCGTGAGTGGCCAACTCAGAGAAGAGAGCTATAGGCGCACAGATGAAATACCCGACTTATTCAATTGAAAACAGAATTGGAAAATCGGGATGTCACATTCGAGGTGTTGTATCTTGGGAGGCATAGTTTGTGAATCTGCGGAGCACCTTTGGCAGGAATTAATCGCCTTAAGGAGATTCGGATATCCGTACCTCACCTCCAATTTTATATTCTGATTACAACAAACAGTGTGTATTTTCTGGATTATTTTCCAACATGAACAACATAATGGTGGTTCTGAAGTTGCCGTTGGTGAAGAAGATGTGTCACCAATCAGATGACGGAGAAGAAGCACCACCTGTTGAAGATGATGGACACTTTTCAGTATCTCCCTCTAATGGTTCATCTTCAATGGTAATGCTTTTTTGGTCACCTTTTTGGTTCTAGTTTTAGGCTTCGTCTTCCAAAAACTGGACATTCCTGCTAATGATTATTCTTTTAGTGACTGGGTTATATAACTTATAGCCCTTAGTTGTGTCACTCTAGCCAACGAAGATGCACTTCTCGCTTTTATCATCCAACTTCTTTCTCCGTTCATTTGGTATATGAGGATATGCCACGCACCCAAATACTCGTAGGAACGCAACATCTAGCTTCTTGCCACTCCAAGCTTCTTATAGGGGTTTTCTATGATCACTTTTTGTTGGACACCTTCGGCACAAATACAACACACAACAATTTTCACTCAAAACTTCATGGGTAAATTTTTAGCTTTTAGCATATTCTTTCTTTCTACTATACTATTTTGTTGAGGAATATAGCTGGTAGTCAACTGACGTCTCACTCCATGAATTTTACAATATTTGTCAAATTCATTTGAGGTAAATTCTCCCCTTCTATCTGATCTCAACGTGTTCAAATTAAAGCTAGATATTTTTCAACATAGACTTTAGATTCTATAAACTTGCCAAAAGTTTTAGATTTTTTTCTCAAGAAATATACTCAAGTTTTTCGGGTAAAATCATCCATAAAAATTAGTTTGTACCTTTTTTGTCTGAATTATTCCACCTTAATAGGGCAACAAATGTCTATATGTATCAACTCCATGTTGAGTTTTTCTCTTCTGGCTTTTCCAACTAAAAAGAGTCTTGATGTGGTTTCCCAACGAGACATTCTTTACATGGACAATATGGACAGTCAATCAATGGCATGCCTATCACCATCTTTTTCTAGACTAGTAATTTTAGTCCACAAAAATTTAGATGCCTGAACCAAAGATGCCATAACTAGTTGTTGTCTTTCATCATCCCTTGAAAACTCAAGATTCTTTGTTTGAAGAGTCAGGGGAAACATGTTGTTCTTCATCATTTTTACTGTCATGATCAACTTGTTGCCAACACCTTTGATGGTGCAAACTCCATTTTCAATATGAACCTTGTGGCCTTTTTCAAAAAGTTATCCAACACTTGGCAATTTTTAAAAAATTCCCAGCACAAAGTAAATATCTACAAGAGTAATATTAGTACCATATTTTGACTTGATATTAATGTTACCTTTGCTCATCATGGGAATTTTTAAGTTGCTTCACCAGGAGTCGTCTCTTCCAACTATGAGAATAACTCCTTTCGATCAAACATATGATTGCTGCAACCAATATCCGAGAACCATATGTTGGTGTCTATGGTACTTGGGTCATTCTTGTTACATGCTAGTACCATATATTCTTCAGCATCGGTGGATTGTGTGTGTTCCACCTGCTCGTAAGTCGCCTTTGCTTGGCATTCAAATTTGTAATGTCTAAATTTATTGCACTTAAAACACTTGACATTTGATTTGTCACGTGTTATATAATTTCTCCTGAAATTTGAATTTCCACATCTACCTCAACTTGCTCCATAGCCTCGATCGCCTTGATAGCCTTCTCAACTTGATGGAGTGACCTGACTCTGTAATGCTCGCTCAGGATTTAAACCAATGGACTTTTGATTTATTCTTTGCTCATGCAAGCACAATGAACCCATCAACCGCTCACATGTTAGGGTTGACACATCTTGCCCTTGCTTAATTGCTATGATGGTGTAGTCAAATCTTCCAATCAAAGACCTCAAGATTTTTTATATGACTCGTATATCTAGGAATTCTACATCATTAGCCCTCAGTTGGTTAATGATGGTTTGCACATGATTAAAACATACAAAGATTGATTCAGAGTCATTCATGCATAAAGACTCAAAATCACCTTGAAGTGTTTGAAGCCACTTGTCAGACATGATCATCACCTTTGTAGGATTTTTGCAAAATATCTCACGCTTCTTTCACATTCTCCGCATTATATATATTCCAAATATCATTTTCTCCATGGCTTGAAAGATTGCATACAATGCTTTTTGATCTTTCTTCCAAGACTCCACCAAAGCATCTTTCTCCTTCTTTCTCAAAGCTTTAGATGCTTTAACATCGGCCACTTCGGGGTAGCTATTTTCAACTAGATTTCACAAATCTTATGATTTCAAGGGAACCTTCATCTAGATGGACCAGTTGTAGAAATTCTTTCCGTTTAACTTTGGAAGTTGCAATTAAACGGAACTGGTAGATGCCATTTCTGACTCTGATACTAAATGTTGGAATCAAAAAATTAATGGTGACTTTGGAAATTCGAAGCACAAGTTGGAGGCATAGATGGTTCTTAGAATACTTTTCTACTGGCTTCAATCAATATACAATGCTCACCCTCTATCTCTCTCTAATAGCAGAACACTCAAACTTAGCACACACATAAAGTCTTTGACACTCCTTCTCAAGACATTAAAATGAAACAACAAAAGTCAACGAATCAAAAGGAAAAAGCACACAAACAATAAATGCATGAAGACAAGCGTAGCAATCCATGGTGAATTTCTTCAAAGACTTTGTTTGCATTCTTTGTTTTCTTGCTCGAGTTGCTCTCCTCATTAAATGCTTATACCATTTTGGTCTTTAACCTTCTCCAAGCGCCTACCATAAATCATGCTTTACCGATTTGTTTTCTTCTCCTTTTTGACACCCACCATAAATCAAGGCACTTTGAATGATACTAACAACAAATTCCATGTGCTCAAATCTTCAACAATTAATTTTATATTATTCTAACAATAAGCCTTGGAGAGCATATACCCCACAAGTTTGGTAGATGAGACTAATAGCTCTTGAACCAAGGATGGTTGACGTTAGGTTCCAAAACCTCAAGCACTATTGATATTCTTTGTTCATTTAGAATTTGTTTGGTAACGTGGGTGATGATCTTCTCGAACAAGTACCAAAAACTAAGACGTGTTCACCACAAATTTCAAAAAACAAGCCACGACATCCAATGGGACTCATGAAAGAACTTAAGAAGCATTTATTTTGCAAACAATGAATGATTTAAAAAATATTTTTCCTAGAATGATTATTTATATCACTTAAAAAAAATGAACAAACATTTTCATCGTTCACAAAAAGATCTATATATAAATTATTATTGATCTTGAAAATCTTTTTTATTAGCTTTTTATTCTTAATAATGCAAACAATCACTTTTAAGAAAATCTTTTTTAAATCATTCCTTTTTTCACAAAATTAACAAAGTCTACATGTAAATTTTATAACATACACATACCTCAATTACATCAATGGAGGAAGCTAAAGAAAAAGAGATCACACTACTAATGCCCGTACTTTTTCAATTTGTTTAATCTCCCTAATAGAAATTTTTCTTTTGGTGTTTGGCAATTTTAGTCTCTAAATTAAATGTTGTTTGTTCAAATTGAAGATTCTATTAAAAAAAAAAAAAGTAAATGCAAACACTGATGTAGTAATTTAGTCACCATTAAATAGTGATATCGTGTAGACGTGGCATCCTACGTGGCTTCTAAATTTTATCTAAGAAATATAAAATAGAACATATGTCTCTAGATGAAAGACGTTTGTACTTAAAACAAAAACAAAAAAAAAAAAACAAAAAAAAAAGGAAAAAGAGGCATCCTAAACTCAACAAGCACTGAGACCACTTGTGAGGCTAGCTACCATAGTCTAGAGGAAATTGACACTAAAAGTTCCAAAAGTTGTGTACGGCGCTCATTTTAGTGCCAAAAGTTTTTCCTAACTCACTTAAGTGCCAAATTAGAGGGTGATGGTTTTATTTATTAAATAAAATGTGATGGGCCTAAGTTGGCCCGTCCGCCCATGTTAGGCCTAAAAGCCTGGCCCACAAGTTTAGGGCCCATGGATGAAGGGATATGTTGAAGGGTTGTAACTTTTGGGGGGATGTCTTTTACCGAAGGGACACGTCCTTTGGAGATGACGTATTTAAGGGAGAAAAAGAGAGGGAGGAACGCACCTTTTGACATTACGTATGTTCCTCCTCCCTCTCTCGCTCCAAAAGAGCAAAAGGTGACACTCTCTTCCCTTCAAGGCCAATTGACGTCATCAGATCGAACGGGATCAGTTTTTTTTTCCTCATATCAGCATCGGTGTTTAATCTGTGGCTAACAAGGTACGTTCGATTATGTGATGTGCCTTAGGATCGGTGATACATGTGAATTTCCCGGGCTCGCCTTCCGCATTTGTTTTAGGGGTTCGATTTAGTGTTGAATCCGATATTCCCAACAGAGGGAAAAACGATTACTTTAAGTGCTTTCGACAAGAAATTCCAACCAAATTGATTACGTAACTTTCATAATTAAAATTTTAATATAATTTGACACATTTTTTCATAAAAAAAAAAAATCCAGTCTACATCGAGGTCCAAAACAATGTCGCACAATAATAACTTTTTAATTGAAATTTGCACTAAAATGATCACTAAAATGATCATTTTTTAACAACAACTAATAATGAAGTGATCATTTTTCAATAACGACTAGTACTTAAGCAATCATTTTTAACAAAATTTGGCACTCAAACGATCCATATATACAATTTTTGACATGCAAATAATGACTCATAACTTGTCTGCATGATGTTATTTAGAGGTTATATGCTGATTAAGTACGCCGATGAGCCACATAGGACTGAGGAATTAATAAAATATGGCCACATCGGATTTCTGGCAACCCAAATCGGAGTTGGCACTTAAATAATCATTTTTTTTAAATGTAGTTAAGTGATCTAAAAAAAGAAAAAAACTTTTGGTACTAAAATGAGTGCTATATACAACTTTTGACACTTTTAGTGTCCATCTCCCTAACTTCCTATCTAATTCTTGAGAACTGAGACATGCTTCCATCTCTAAGAATGATTTGGGACTAGTCTAACAAATTTGTATCTATATCTATCTAGAATTACTAGTAATTGCAGAATTGATGTGAATTTTTTTCTACACATTGTGTATCCATTACTATTACTAAATCAATGGTGATTGATGTATGATGTGTAAAATAAAGAGTTACATGTGCCGTATATGTAGGAGAGAGTTCTAGTCTCCTCTTAAAATCTTCAAAATACCCTTAAAAATTTTGTCTTACTTTTCTCTCACACCATTGATTTGAATAAGATTGTAAATTATGGGACATAGAAATTGTGAATTTATTGTTATCAATAAAGTAATTCTTTAATGTAGAAATTCAAAACAGTGGATTATTGATCTTCATGATTTTCGCAATAAGAGGGATGAAAACATACATTTATCAATAGCAATACCTTTGAAAATATTTGTTGCAGAAAACCAAATAGATCTGATATCTCTCCCTTAATCCATGCTTTTCCTTAACATATCTTATCTTATGGAGGATAAAATATAACGTCCGTTCTCTTGCTGAAGAGAAAACCATATTCTATTTATACATGCTATTAATAGGTGTTTTCCATCAAAACACTTTTTAACTTCATAAAAGTCGCACTTCTTCAATACATTTTAGCACTTCAATATTTATTAAACGATTAATTAAATATCACGTGGGTCACAATAATTCTTACATTGATAATTTAGCGCTGAAACTGTTGTATCTTTGAAATACGACGTGCAGCATGTGGATCTACATTAAAACCATGCTTGTTCGAAGAGATTGGGAGGGTAGATAAAAGGTTCTAAAAACATAATTGTGTTTGGATGAAGGAGAGGGAAGGAAATGATTAGGAGAGATCAAGGGAGATGATGAGGGATTGATCAGGTTAATTCATGTGCATTCTAAAATCATATGAAGGGATTCGTAGGTATTTGAACAGATTTGTGCGCCACTCAATAAATTTATTCTTCTTTTTCACTTGTAAGACCATTCTATATCTATTTATGAATACACAAAAGGCTATTCGTATCACAATCGTTTTTCTCCTTCTTTTTCCTCCCTTGCATCTTGACAACAATTTAACTCAATCCCTTCAAATCCTTTCTTTCTTCTCTCTCTTACAATTATCTAAATCCCAGTTTTTTTCTTTCGAATCACCTCATCCAAATTAATGTAAATCTAAAATATAAATAGAACTTCTCTCGTACCATAAGATGTGCCCAGTCTAGAATGGCGGCCGAAACTGTGGACTTTCGTTGTCTTTCATTTTTCCACCGTGCGTTTGTCCTACCTCACGTGGAGAAATTTGCACCATTCATTAGACGTTGTAAGATAACGATGCTTCTGATTTTTATAGCCCTTGTAATTGTATATGCAAATGTGTGGAGTTGGACTCGGTCAAAGTCTAGGGAAAAAAATGTATATTGACTAATTAACAAAGAAAGAAGAAAAGTGGGCTCTGCTGTTGTAATGGGAAGAGGGCAAGCTTGAAAGAGAGAAATAAAAGAAAAGCAAGAAAGAAAGGGAAAAGAAGAAGAAAGGGAAGAAGGTTTTGCGCTACATGCTATTGGGGTCTTGCAAAGCGGAATTTACTTCTATTCACAATTCTTGGTAAGGATTCAAGCCTTTCATTTTATAATTGGAATAGTTTTTGGAATTATGGTACAAATTCAAAATGATGTCAAATTGGAACTGCAAAGTCCGATTTCTGATTTAGAAGTTGTTAAGTTGAAAATTTATGGGGTATTGATAGTCTAGGGTGTTATGGAGCTATATGATTTTACATAACTCAATTCGAGCTTACGATTTGCCCGAAACGAACTTTTGAAATTGGGTGCACATGCTGAACAGTAACTCGACCAGCAGCTTTCGGTGCTGAATCTCACCAGTTGCCGTCTACAATTTGGCCGGCCAAACTGAAGATCTTTAAATACTTTAAAAGGGCTTTCTTTTGACAATAAGCGCACTTGAGTTGGAGTTCGGTAAAGAGATATGGCGTGAAAAGTTTGTCATGCGAGTGATTGTTCTTCGCACTAGTGGTTTTTTTGCCATAATTGGTCATTCTTGAGGTCTCTCATCGACCCATAGTGAGCATTTTGACTCTGAATCAAGTATGGTTAAAGAAGTGTTTCACATGGTTTTGACTCCAATTCTCGTTTAATTAATAGGATTACGAGATTTTCGGCTCATATAGCTAATTATTTGGTTTTGGGTATTCCTAAGTAAGTGATACCATCTCTTCTTTGAATTTCTAAATTTTGAAAATGAAAAGAATAAAACATATTGTGTGCAAAATAAAATTTTTGCCTAAAAGGCAAAAGTGATGTTTATAGCATATTCAATGTATAAAATCTCGATTGGACATTTACTACCATTTTTATTATTTGAAATTGTATTGAAAGCATTTTTGGAAACGATTTATGAGATGATTATTGTGAAATTGTTTGAGAAATGCTTTAGAAATGGATTGCAAAAATGTTATATGTATTGATTTGTTAATTTGATTTATGAAAGGTATTATGTTATAAAAGGGTATATGTTTGGTATTGTGAAAATGATTTATGATACCGATTCTAGATTGTTTCCGGAAAGAATTGATTTGTAGAAAGATAAATGTTTTGATTTGTAAAATTGTATTCTGATTATGTGACTGATTCTAAATTGGATTTCTAGTATTGGAAGATGATGGTTTGGTACACACTATCACAGTGAAGGGTTTTTGGGTATGCATATTAGTTTTTAGGATATCCTTATGGCTCAACCACCGGTTGATAATAAATGGAGAAGTTGTCAAAGAGGAAACTCGGTTGCCTTGTTACAAAGCATTGTATTATGACTATTGTTTGATATAGTGCAATAGATTGAATATTAAGAACATACCATTGATATGTGACTGGATGAGATGAATTGATAGAATAGACTATTGGTGTTTGATTTGACATTGATTAATAGAATAGGGTATTAATACGTGAATTGATGAGATTAATCAATAGACTGAACCATTGATATTTGCTTTGAAATTGCTGACGAAGTATTTCTAATATGTATAAAGCTTTGTTGAAAAGATAAAACTTTTAACTAATCTCATGCATATGCTATACTATGAATTTGAATTCGATGAGTTTCGATATGGTTTTGCAAATATGTATAGTAGGTGCTTGTTTTGCTTAGAAGAGATATTGGTCACCCATTTCATTCTAATCTTTTCAAGTTCTTTAGCTAACGACAAAAAAGACGAGAGTGCTATCGGCAAGGAGTTTTTAGTAATTGCATTTTGGATATATATACATACAGGTGTGACGTATCCTTCGCAAGTCAATTACAGCAGACTTTGAGCTATGTTCTTCAAGATTCTTGTTCTGGTTTCTCTGCTAGCCGTTTCGACCTACGCTCAAGTGACCAGTTTCGTGTACAACGGTTTCCAATTGGGAAAGCTGAGCCTCGATGGGATGGCCTGGGTCACCCCCGATGGCCTCCTGAATATGGGCTACGACGTCAGACAGAATATGGGCCACGCCTTCCATCCCGAGCCAGTCCCGTTCAAGAACTCGCCAAACGGCTCCGTCTTCTCCTTCTCCACCACGTTCGTCTTTGCGATCCGACCTCGGTATAAGGGTCTGCGCGGCCACGGAATCGTCTTCATGGTCACGCCCCAGAGAGGCTTCCCCGGGTCCCTGTCTAGCGAATACCTTGGCATTTTCAACCAAACTGACCACGGCAACGCCACCAATCATGTGTTCGGGGTGGAATTTGACACGTTCCAGAGCAAAGAGTTTAATGACATCAACGACAATCATGTCGGAATCGACTTGAACGGATTGATATCAGCAAATTCAACTCCGGCAGGGTATTATGCATATGGTGGTGAGTTCAAGAACTTGACTCTAATAAGTGGTGAAGAAATGCAAGTTTGGGTGGACTATAATGGAACTGAAAAGCGGATCGATGTCACATTGGCTCCGATCAAAGTGCAAAAGCCAAACACTCCCCTTCTGTCTCTTACATGGGATCTCGCTTCAGTTATCAACGAGAACATGTATGTCGGCTTCTCGTCATCGACCGGTTCAGCCCAAACTTCTTACTATGTTCTGGGTTGGAGCTTCGGGGTAAATGCAAAGGCTCAGGAACTTGCCCTGTCCCAACTTCCTAAGCTTCCTCAGGTCGGTAAAAAGGATATGTCGAAGGTACTGACTATTGGGCTTCCGTGGGTGGTTCTTTTCCTCATATCAATCCTGATCTCGAGCGTGGTTTACGTGATGAGAAGGAAACGGAAATTTGCCGAGGTGCTCGAAGATTGGGAGAGGGACTACGGCCCGCACCGGTTGAAGTACAAAGACCTTTATATTGCCACAAAAGGATTTCGGGAGAAAGAGCTATTAGGGACTGGTGGGTTCGGTCGGGTCTATAGAGGAATCTTACCCACATCAAACATGGAGATCGCAGTGAAGAGGGTCTCACATGAATCGAGACAGGGTATGAGAGAATTCATAGCGGAGATCATCAGCATCGGTCGGCTACGTCACCGCAACATAGTGTCGCTCCTTGGTTACTGCCGTCGGAAAGGGGAGTTGCTCTTGGTTTACGACTACATGCCCAATGGGAGCCTCGACAGGTACCTCTATAACCAACCAAAGGTCACCCTAAATTGGAGGCAAAGATTTAGCGTGATCAAAGGAGTGGCATCTGGACTGCTTTATCTGCACGAAGGCTGGGAGCAAGTAGTGATCCATAGGGATATAAAAGCGAGTAACGTCTTGCTAGATGCTGACCTAAATGGAAGACTTGGAGATTTTGGGCTTGCGAGACTATACGACCATGGAGCCGACCCTCAAACAACTCACGTCGCAGGAACGCTTGGTTATCTCGCCCCCGAACACACGCGAACCGGCAAAGCCACTAGGAGCACAGACGTGTTTGCATTCGGAGTGTTTTTGCTTGAGGTCGCCTGCGGGAGAAGGCCGATCCAGAATCGAGATGCGGAGGACACGATATTGGTGGACTGGGTATTTTCTTGCTGGGACAGAGGTGCCATTCTCGAGGCCGGAGATCCGAAGTTGGGGGCGGAGTTTGTGGAAGAAGAAATGGAGTTGGTTCTGAAACTCGGGTTGATGTGTTCCCACCCCGAGCCGCTGATGAGGCCTAGCATCCTTCAAGTTTTGCATTACTTGGAGGGCGATATTCCAACGCCGGAGTTGTCGTCCATCGGCGGTAGGTTAACAGTCGGTCATCACGGAGGTTTTGATGATTTGGCTAGGTCTCCGTCCTCCATAGAAAATACATTTCAGCAATCATATTCTGTCGTAGAATCGCTTCTCTCAGGTGGGCGATGAGCCTCATTACTAGTCGGTGAAAGGATCGCTAAAATACACTCTCTTAGTTCTGTTCTGGCTCAAATCGGCTGCCGCCACTGGCCCGGGCGTCGTTCACTGAATGGTGCACTTTATTATTGTCCTGTAGGGCTAATCACACCACATCATTCCCCACATCACCAAAAAAAAAAAAAAATTCTCTTCCCTCCTCTGTTTTTCCCTTACTCCCTCTCAGTTTTATTCATTTTTTTTCTTTCGGCTGCACCGCAACTATTTACGAAGTCGAGTCCCCATCACAGTCCTCCTCCTCGTCTCTCAAAGCCGCGGCAGTCGCTGCCGTCACCCAGCGCCATGATGGCACACTGTCTTTTTCTTCCAAGGCAAAATCATAGCCAAAGCGAGAGAAAGAGGAAGGATCTGGAAATGGTCGTGACGGGGTTATGGTGGTCACGGACGTGGCCGTGGCGGTTGACAGTGCTGGTGCTGACCGTGCTTCCCCCTCGGCGCGGCCCCGCGGGTAATAAAACAAGAAGCGACCGACGGGTAATAAAACCATCCTTGAGATTACTACAAATCTAAGCCAAATGCGGTGACGGTTGAGATGCTTCCCCAATACCTCTACAAGCTGTAACACCCCTTTTCACGGCTAAACTTGTGGACGAAAAATTAAACTGAATAACCATTGAGTTTTGTTTTTATTCATTGTGTGGGCTTAGGTGAGTCATTGAGTTAAGTTTATGGGTGAGTGTGGATCTTTTATTAATTTGAGTTTAAAGTAATTTGGCAAAATATTGATAGACTGATTTAGAGCTTGTTTTGCACAAGGGTCGATTTGGTCAGTTTGGCTCTAAGTAAAATCTTGGGTTTGGGAGCTGAACTGGACCTGATTTGTTTTCACATTTCGAATCATTGAATCTACTCGATCTTCTTAGGATCGAGCTTGGATTGGACAAGGGGTTGTTACCTGTCAATTGTCAAGTTGAACATAGACCGTTGCTCACACCTGCTTTTGGATAATATCACAATTAACTATTATGTTTGAAAATGAGTTGTGTATTGCACTTTTTACGTAGTTAGTCTTACTTTTGAAATCCATTAACTTAAACTTATGAAAAATTCCTTTTCTTTTCAATGTTTTACGTTGGGTTTGAAGTTTAGAGGTGGCAAACTTAAATCAAGAAGTGAACGATGCATTGTTTTGCACCCTATCCAGACAGTGTAAAATTAAAGAGAAGAGTAGTTGCTTTAACAGAAACCTTATTACATGGCTTTGAAGTCCACAGCAAGTGTATACTGATGTAACTGTACCGTTTCCCTTTCTCCAAGCTCAAACCAAGGGGAAGCCTTTCTCTCCATGAGGCTTTCGATGTTGTCTACACACTGACCTCCAGAGGAGTAAACGTCGCGACCAAGCCTTCCACTTTTTCCTTTGATACCCTATAAGCCGACACAAGACTCCTAGGGACATCTATGACTCTCACGAGCTGTGGGGGTCTTTCAGCTACCACCCATTAACGAGCTTTCCTTTTTTTTAGCAGTGCTTGTAATTTCTCACGCTTCTTGGCCATATGATTCTCAAAATCTCACATGACCAGAACCAAGAAATCCCCAACCACGCGTAATCTCTTTTTTTTACTTGCTTTCCAATTTGAGCTCTTCTTGTTCAGACACTTTGACCTTGCAAATCAAACTTCGTCACTTGGTATCCATTTACTATTAAAAAAATTAGTCCATTTATTTTTTTTGTTGTAAGTGAGAGTTAGCATAGGCGTAGAGTAGGACAAAAAAAAAAAATTGAATAGAAGCATTTCGAAAACATAATTTTTACACCAGATGCCGAATTTCACTTTTTTACCTTTCCTTTATTTTATTATCATTTTTTGTCATATTTTCCTTTTTATCAAATTAACGTAACCTATTTAACAAAAAAAGAATAATAATGTAATCTATGTTTCACTAAATAAATACCAAATGCATAATAAATTTGACTATTATATGCAACTACATATTATTATTTTTTTGTCATAAATAGATATGAATTTAAGTATTGCTAAAAATGGTAATTTATGTATGTCACAATCTACCCTTTCCATTCGGAAGGGAAAGGATAATGTGTTAAGAGGTATTGCCTAAGAGACAAGCCTATGATCCTTGATTAGGCACAAGCTCTCCTAAACTCATACCTCACGTGAGTATTACATTTTAGCTTCAATTGACACTATGGAGATTTTCAAATGAGTAGTCACCATTAGCTTATTAGAGTCAATAGAAACACGGGAGTATACCTCATTTCCTACCCAATTAGAGAATCTAAGTTGGGGGCTTAATTACACTAATTAATTAATTAGTACCCTTTTAATACATAATCTTGTTCAATTCAAGATGATATTTGTTAGATAGTCTGGATTAATTTAAACTTATTCATTAACATATGAGGTAATCATGCGGGTGCGCAATCATTAAAATAATAATTAGCGACCAAAGAAGCAATAAAAGTTTCAAGGAAAAACAAGAATCTAATGCTAAGAGATAAGAAAAATGCCATTCCTAACTGGATCTAGTGATAATCGAAATAGAAATGTGCAAACAGTAACGTTACATTTATCTATGAAAATATTCAATTCTTGTAGTAAAACCCTAGGAGCTTGTTCAATTTTTAGATCAATGGTTTTCACACATTTAAGAGAAACCTACTCAAAATAACTATTTCTTAAGCTTTTTACTAATAATAATTTTTTTAAAATTTTTTTGAAATTTTTTAAAAATAATAATAACATAAATATTTAATTCTGAAAATAAGGATTCGAGCTGGGCCTTGCCCAAACACGGCCAGCCACTGGTCCCACCTGGACTCCAGTGGGTTTGGGCTAAGGAGGCAGTTCGGGCTTAGAAGAAAAACTCTTTCAATTAGAGCCTCTCGAGCCCAAGTCAGAATTCAACACACGAAGCCCATGGTGGCTATTTCCTAACCCATTCTACTCCAAGTTCGAATCCTATTCTGAGTGTAAAAAAGCCCACTTTTGCTAAAACCACACTCGACCCATTTCCAACCAAGACAAATACTCAGCCCATATTTACGAAGCCCAAGCCCAGGCCCCACTTTGAAACCATAGCCAGCCCAGGTCACTGAAAATTCCCCTCGACCCTTTGTATCATTCTCCTTCACACGCCCCCCACTGGCTCTTCTTCGAGACTTCGACCGCCCATACCAAAATCTTCTGAACACCATCAAATTCAACCCGCTCTATCTAATCAAATCCAGTTGAATGAGACCAAAAAACCTAACACCACTGAACTGATTAAGCCCAACGCACTGTGTCAAATGGCCATTTTACTCACCCTCCCGTCATCGTGTCCTTGCTCCTTCCTATTTGCAGAACAAAAAGAAACCGAACAAACACCACGGAGGCACCAAGCGAGACTCGGCAAGGTAAAAAGCATCTTGAACCACGGTGACAAAGGCGATCCACATCTTGAGATTAGTACCAAAAAAAAAAAAAAATCACCATTAAGCAAACTCAACAAGAGGCTAGGCCGGCTTGCCCTTGGCCTGGTCTCGCTTTTCTTTTTTAAAAAAGAAAATTTTCATAAATGATAATAAGGATTTTTTTTTTAAAAATTATGAATTTTAATACTGGTAGTGCAAGAGCTCTTAGTACCATGTGTTATGCAATTTAGTCAAAATTATTTTTTCAGGAGTCAAAAATTAATCCATGATTTTACATGCAATTAAACCTTGAATGAATTGTCAAAATTTAAGTATCAACAATGTACTTTTTCATTTATTATTTTGTATATGACGAATAAACATTTAAATGACCTTTTTTAGATGGAAACATTATATGACTTTAAACATTACGATTTACCACTAATAAGTCATAACGCCGATTAATCCATATTAAGACCCAAGCATGCGACTTTGGCATGAACGCTTCTACTAAGGTACAAGGGATGCTCCAGGACCGCCAGGAGCTTATTACAAGGCGCAAAGCTCGGCGGATGGTCCGCTGTGCGACCTTCAAACGTTCTGGACCGTGGGATTCAGCCCCTTCTCGGGCGTGAATTCAACTCCTAAATGGTCGGACCGACCGAGGCCAGCCAAAAGAGTCTGAATGCTTGTTGTTCGAGCATTGCACGGCGTGGACAACGGGCACTCAAACATCTAAAGACGCGATTACCCTGATGAGGCATAAGCTAATCCATCATGGATTTGAGACGACGGACACGTGATGTAATGGTGTTATGACCGAAACAATTACTCGAATTACATGAGGATAATGCTACAGAATAAAATGAGTCCTGAATGTCCTAATTCGAGCTGACATACATGCACTTCAGGGAGACATAAGCTCGTACAAACGGTAATGCAACATAGTGTCGACACTGAGCATAAATCTTAAACATCGATGGATCTCTCTCGTTACCTTGGAAACCCCGGACAATGGTAGGATTTGGCCATGGAGTCAAGCGTCGTTCAACTCGAACTCAAGTGGAGCATGTGCGTATTCATCTGTCTCATGAGCCCATTTTTTTTAAAATTCTCTATAATGATTTTCTCTTTAATGCAAGACAGACTTTGGAAAAAATTAGTTGTCACCATCCATAAACTATAATACTTCTAATTTCTACATGCAAAGCGATACTTTTTATTTTTTATTTTAATCAATGGTCAAATAATAATTGAATCTTTGAGGCCTTTACTTTTTATTTTTGAAATGTATGATTGGTCAATGCAAAAATTTAGAGGTCGGAATGAATATTTGTGTGTGCCTCGTGTAATTTTTCTGTAAGTGTGTAATATTTTGGGAAGGCTAAACTGAATATACATTATGCAACCGAATTTTGATAATTTAGAGGTAAATTATCCTCTGATTTTTTTAATGTAGCAACTAATTTCTTTGAATTATCACTTCTCAAGGCGATGATACCTGTTAAAGTTCATATCTCTGTCCAACTATATTGATCAAAGGGCATGTTATAAGATGCCTCAAGACCTTAGAATAACGGGCCAACTTATGGTTTCATTTGTGGAGTGGGTAGGCTTTTTTGTCTGTGGAGTGTTTTTTTCATGCTGGACATTCAATCTTTCTTGGTCCCTCTTTAGTGTTGAATGGAATAGATTGGCTATGAATTCATTTGCGGTCACTCAAAATTTGAATAATAGATTCAAGAACCAATGAGCACTCGCCACATGGTGACCGTCGAGAAGCCTCGTCAGAATATAGAGTAATGACCATGTCTAATTGTGTTGCCCATCCATAATAAAATAACCAGTCAGAAATTGAAAACTCGCGCTCGGAGGGAGTATCGTTTCATGTTAAAGTTTGTATGGATTGTCACTAAATTTTGTCGTAATATATCTTTCCTCTGTTTCCGGTTAAAACAAGCTTCTTTTTCCTTTTATTGTATCTTGTATCAATTGCTCTGGGTTGTGAGAATTGATCCCTCACCCGCAAATCTCGATCCAATGAAGCTTCCCAAAAAGACTGCCAAAAAATTAAGTGAGATGAAAAGTAAAAAACATAAGACTCAATATTTTTTTTGGACAAAAGATAAGATTCAATTCAAATGTCAGCTTTATGCTTGAAATTGTGCATAGGAGAAGATTACTGGAAAAATAATGCATGTCATTTCCTCTAAATAACGAAAACTTGGCTAGCGGCCTATGGCACAATAGGGCATTTGTTCTGGTAAATATAAATGAACTTTAAAAGGAAAAATGTCTATTTTTTTTTTTTTTTTGGTCAGAGAAGGGAGAATATATATTAACGAGAAAAACCAGTACATCCTGCTGCGTGGGCTTCAGCATACAAAAGATCAAGGAGGAAAACAGGTGGGGAGGAAGCCCAATTCGGATTTAAAGTGCCATGACAGTGGGCCTTGGCAGCCCAATCGGCCACGAAATTGGCCTCTCGACTACAATGACGCACAGACAGATTAGGGCACAAAGAAAGCTTCGCTACCGCTTCTGCAATCAGTGAGCGCACCTCCCATGGAGTCTCGAGCGGTTGGTGGAGAGCTGTCACCAAAACTAAACAGTCCGATTCTATAAGCAGCGAAGCGTGATGCATCCCCTCCCGTAACAGATGATCCAGTGTCAGGATAAGCGCGTGGATCTCGATCTGCAGGGCTGATGTCGCTGGGAAATCACAAGTAAACCCGAAAACCAGAGAGCCGGTATGATCACGATGTATGCTCGCCATCGTCCCTTTGACACTATCAGGAGAATAGGCGCCATCAATATTTATTTTGATGACGCCAGGTTCTGGTGGCCTCCATCTCGGATGAGAGCGCTGATCAGATCGAGGCAATCGCAGCAACAACGAATCGGACAGCTGATAGGCACGGACCTGGGCAGAAGCCATGTCGATGATCTGAAGATGATTAGGATATTGTCGTTGAAAAACAAATCGGTTGCGTGCCTTCCAAATGTGCCACAACAAAGCTGTAATCAGTTCCAGATCAGGACAGGTACGCCGTTGTTCCATCTGAGCGACTAACCATGCATCTATCCTTGTGATTGATTGCTGATTGATGTGGATGTTAATCTGGGAGTGAGACCATAAATGTTGCGTCCATGGACAGAGAAGGAATAGGTGTTCAGTAGTTTCTGGGGTATGGGTGGAACACAGGGGGCAGTAGGGGTCGGTAGTGATTCGTCGTCGATATAAGTTAGTTTTTGTGGCTAAAGCGTTATGGCAAACCGACCAAAGGAAAGGTCGAATTTTTGGGGGAAGCTTTACTGTCCAAATCGCTTTCCATAGGGACTTGGGTGGGCGATAGGACGAAGAAGGTAGGTTCGGTGGGGTGGTAGCAACCGTTGTCCTGAGGTTGTGGTATCCTGTTTTCACAGAATAAAGGCCATTGACAGTCCCTGTCCAAATAAGTTTATCAGAAGTATATTGAGGCCGAACCTGAATGCAGAGTATTTCTTGGACTATAGACTCATCAAAATGTTTGGTCAGAAGAGGAACATTCCAGCTATTACTATCCAGGTCCATTAGTTCAGAGACAAGGAAGGGGGCGTTCCGGTTGGCCGGGCCCCTAATAACTCCTCTAGGAAGCCATCGGTCTTCATGGATTTTAATAGACTGTCCATTGCCTACCGACCAGCGAAGATGAGGTAGAATAGACTCCCTCCCATCAAGAATACTGCGCCATCCCCAGGAAGGCCTAGAACCTTTATCAGCATGTAAGAAATCCGAAGAGTGAAAATAAAGCCCTTTGAAAAATGTGCTGCACAGCGTCATTGGATTTTGAACGAATCGCCAGGCTTGTTTTCCAAGCATGGCCCTGTTAAAATCTTGAAGATCACGAAACCCAAGGCCCCCATTACCTTTGCTTTGCTTGAGAACAGCCCAGTTTGTCCAATGAATGCCTGCTTTAGTACTGTCCTTTTGCCACCAAAACCGTGCTATCTTCTGTTCAATGGATCGGCAGATAGATAGAGGAATTCGAAAAATAGACATGGCATATTGAGGTAGCGCTTGCACGACAGATTTAAGTAAGATTTCCTTGCCACCCTTAGAAAGTAAACTCTCTTTCCATCCTTCTAGTTTGGCGTTCACCCTACCCAATATCCAAGCAAACATGTCCCGCTTAGATCTGCCCCACTCCGAGGGTACCCCTAGATACTTTCCAATCTTCGGAATCACCGGAATTCGAAGTACTCCAGCTAAATTTTCTTGTAGATTAGGAGGGCAGAATTTGCTGAAAACTATACCAGATTTATTTCGATTAACAGCTTGGCCAGTAGCATAGCAGTATTGATGAACAATGTTTGCTAGATTCTGACATTCAAGCAATTTGCCATCTAAAAAGAATATTGCATCATCAGCAAAAAACAGGTGAGAGAGAGTGGGGCACCACCTGTTCAGTTTGATTCCCTTTAGATGATCCATGGCGATGGCTTGATGGATAAGATGGGACAACAGATTTGCCAGAAGGATAAAAATGTAGGGGGATAGAGGGTCTCCCTGTCTAATGCCTCGGGTAGGTTGAAAATAGGGCAATAGTTCACCGTTGAATTTAACAGCAAACGACACTGTTGTTATACATTGCATAACCCATGTGACCCATGTAGGATGAAAGCCCAGAGTGAATAGATAGTCTTTGAGAAAGTCCCACTCAACCCTGTCGTATGCCTTCTGCATATCCATTTTGAGAACAGCTCGGAACTGGCATCTACAATTTCGAAGTTTCAGCTGGTGAAGCACCTCTTGGACAATTAAGATATTATCCTGAATTTGACGTCCACTTACAAAGGCACTTTGCTCTTGGGAGATAATTTCAGGCAAATAGGGCTTAAGACGATTGGCAATCACTTTAGAAATGATTTTATATGCATAGTTACAAAGACTAATGGGACGGTATTGGTCTAAACGTTCAGGGCGTGGTACCTTAGGTATGAGGGCGATGATAGTCCGATTGAGCTCCGGTGAGAGGACTCCATAATGAAAAAACTGTTGCACTGATATAAATAGATCATCCTGAATAATGTCCCAATGATGCTGATAAAAGAGTCCATTGAAACCATCCGGACCCGGGGCTTTGGTAAGTCCCAATTGGAATGTGGCGTTGTGAACTTCCTTTTTTGAGACAGGAGCTATTAAGGCTGTATTCATTTCTGTGGTAATGACCCTAGGACATTGTTGCAGGATAGGCCAGTAGTTGCGATGTCCGACCGTCTGATATAGCTGTGAAAAGTAATCCGTCGCCATTGTTTGCAAAAGTTGAGGGTCACGCACCCAAACCTGATCATCATTCTGCAACATACTAATTTTGTTGCGCTGTCGTCGTTGTATAGTTGTTGCGTGAAAGAAAGTAGTATTTATCCCCCCATCTGAGCCAATTGATCCTGGATCGCATCGCCCAAAATTGTTCTTCTTGCTGCCATAACTTCTGAATTTGTCCTTGCAGATGATTTACTAGCGATGCATCATATGTAGAATGAGGCTGATTTATTTGATCTTGAAGTTGTTGGTGCAAAATGGCAAGCTGCCGATGACCACTTGAAAATTTAGATTTGCTCCATCTAGCCAGGGCAGAGGTAACCACCTTAAGGCGGGAAGGTAGAGCAGTGTTAGGTCGCTGTCCGAAATTCCATGATCGAGCTACGATAGCACGGCAGTCAGGGTCTTGAAGCCAAAAAGATTCGAAGATAAAAGGCCGGTGGCGACGACCGTGGATTGGTACTGTATCTAAGAGCAATGGACTATGGTCGGACCCTAATGCAGGCAGAGCAAACACCTCAGCCTCTGTGAAGTTTAGTCGCCATTCGAGGTTACAAAGCGCCCTATCCAAACGTTCCCTGACAAGTTCATCACCCAACCTCTGATTCGTCCAGGTAAAAGAACAACTCTTACTGTCCATTTCCATGAGAGAACAATCATGTAAAACCTCCCTAAAGGCTTGCATCCTGGTAGAGTCAGCATAACGCTTACCTTCTTTTTCCCAGGGATAGAGTACTTCATTGAAGTCGCCGATACAGATCCATGGAAGGGTGTTGATAGCACAGATAAGCCGTAAGTCAGCCCAAAAGAGCCGGCTGGATATTAGCCGGGGCATGTATGCAGGTGATTCTCATTTGATTTCCGCTTAGAAGATCAGTGCAAATGACATCAAAAAACTCCTGAACAGATCGGTCCAGCGTAATAGTAAGAAGATTAAAACTTTACCGTAGTTAACCCAATTCATTAGGTGCCAAGTGTCGACACCATACATTTGTAAAAACCTCCTCCATCATCGAGCACATCATAACGTTAAGGATTTGTGGAAAAAGAAAAAAAAAAATTAGAAGGGGCTGTGGAAGATAATCTAATTTACAGCGGATCCAACAGACAATTGAGATAAACTTCATTCGCCCAGTTGGACACCTGAGTCTATATACCTTTAGCATAAGGCCAGCATGATTCAACTGAATGCATATGCATTTTGCATCATTTATGACTCAATTAGCAAAATTAAAAAATTTATGATTAAATTAACAAAAGTGCAATATATTTAAGACATTTTAGATAATTTTCTCACACAAAATGAAGTGTTTGCTTCTATGCCTGCCAAATTTGCATCTTGCTTCACATCTATGCTTGGCAGAGGCAACTTGACAAGGCTTTGCCATGCGTCTTGCGTTCATTAACAAGTATTGTTTCGTTGACCATAAAAAATAGGATATAACATCTAAACGTACTTTTAGGGAAAAGTTTCAGAAACATTTTAAGTGTGACATCCTGAATTTCCAATTCTATTTTCAATAAATTGAAACGGGCATTTCATCTGCGCGTATATAGTTCTTTTCCCTGAACTGATCACTCATGGGATAACTAGTCTATCGGGTGAAGCCATTAAGAAATTCTAATGCATCGGACTCAAGAATTTGACCAGGAAACGATCTTTCGACCGAGTTAATCTGCAAGGGTCATTATGGCACAGTTAAAAATCGATTAGAAGCCGGAGATAGGTCAGCTCAACATAGACATGTGATCGATTGTGGGTGATTCCACCAGATCACACTGTTCTTGTTAGTCGGCACTGGATCGACTTTTCTATCGATTGGGTCCCCTGTGTCCGTATTTGAAACCTTGAGATTTCCACGACAACCAAGGGTCGCCAATGTGTTAAAGATGTACATGGTGGCTTGAATTGATCAACCACAGGTCAAATGCACAAAAATTTCTAAAAGCTACCCGGTAGATCAGGACGCGCTAATATCGTGCCAGAGTGAAATTAACCGTTAAATGGAGATCGAATTAAGAAATTGGAAGTCATGGTGTGTCACAAATCATTTTAGGAGCATTGATTCATCTTCGAAGGATTTTTCATGCAAACCGAGTTTTTCGGCAAAATAATCAAAGTATGGTTAATTTGGCTCAAGAAATTGGAAGGCCCGCCTTTGGTCATGCTTTTAGGACTTAAGTTGGTTCTATGGATAAGTGAAGATGTGAATTGAAGTGTGGTGACATTGGATTAATTTTATGGATTTTAATTGGGCTCAATTGGACGAGAATTGATTGGATTTGAGAAATTCAAGATACGAGATTTTAGGCCCCGGCGGAAAATGAAATTTGACCCATTGGACTAAGGTTGTGGAGAGTTAGTGGGGCATGACATCATGAGGTCATTTTGCGGATTAAAGGAAAGACAAAAAGAAAAGAAAAGAAACCCCCTTCTCTCTCCTCCCTCTTTCTTCTTCTTCCTCTTCTTCCTCCCGTAGGCTTCCTCCTCCATTGTTGTTCTGCGTTTTTCTTCAAATCCAGCCAAGAGAAGCTTGGAAGGGGAGGAGCAGCCGCCGTCGGACCGCCGGACCGCCGCCGCCGGACCGCCGTCGCCGCTTCGTCGCCCGCGCCTCATCGCGCGCCTCGGCCTCCCCCTCGCTCAGCCCTCTGTTCAGCTCGTTCCAGCGGCTATGGACCACCGCCGGCGCTCCCTCCGGCCACCGTGAGGCCCCGCCGTTGGCCGCACGGCACCACCGCACCTCCTCCGCCCCTTCTCAACCCAAATCAGCCCCAAATCCACCCTCCTTCGCCCTCAACCAGCAGCGCACAGAAGCAGAAAAAAATGGGTATGGCAGCCCGGTCTTGGCCCGTTTTGGCCGGCTTCCCGAGCCCGGATGCTCGGCCCGCTTTGAGGAAAGTTGTTCCTCGCGTCGATCTCGTCGTTTTGGCGTGCTCGGCTCGCTAATCTTGATTAGATGGTTAATGATGTCCTAAGTGTGCTTAGTCTAAGTTAAGTGAGTTTATGTGGGTTGATTAGTTTATTTGATTGTGGATTAGATTAGTGTGTTTAATTAAGTTAAATGGTGTTTAGTTTAAAGTTAAGTAGGTTTATTTTTAATATAAGCCTTGATGTGACATAATGGGTTTTATTTTTGATTTATTTAATTGTTTCGAAATTCTGGAATTAAATAATATATTATATTCCGAAAATCATTAAAATATTATTTATTAAAAAAAAAAAAACTCGAAAAATTATTTTTGGCCTCATTTGCTTAAAATTTCGTGCTGATCGTTGCTGTGCAATTAGAATTTGAATTTGATGAATGGATGTGGTAAATTGAGTTTTGATTGTGGTAAATAGGGTTTTTAGCTATAAAAACCCAAGTGTTGGATTTTGATGTAGAAATTTGATTGTTATGGTTTACTATTGAAATTGAAGTATGTGAGTGAAATGTGGAATGTCCGGAAGTCAATAATGATTTGTCGTGTGCTGGTTGATAGACTCGGGTCGCAGTAGTGGCTAGGCCGACTGGACCTGTATTCTTTGTGGATTGCCGTCAAGGTGTGATGTGGCTCGGGTCTCAGTAGTGGCTAGGCCGACTGGACTTGTATTCTTTGTGGATTGCCGTCAAGGTATGACGTGGCTCGGGTCGCAGTAGTGGCTAGGCCGACTGGACCTGTATTCTTTGTGGATTGCCGTCAGTGTAGTGACGTGGTTCGGATCGCAGTAGAGGCTAGGCCAACTGGATCCATGCTCCTTCGAGAATGCCGTCGACGTAGTGACGAAGCTGCGCTCCAAGGGGGGGAGGCGATGCTCATTCGGGAATGCCGTCGACGTAGTGACGAAGCCGCGCTCCACGGGGGGAGGCGATGCCTGGCATTAATGTCAAAAGATAGCTGAATTGCGAGTAGGCTATGCCCTTGGGTGGCAGTGAATAATAATTGGAACGCGTGTCGAGTGCATTTATGATTTCTATGAAAGTGTTGGCGTTCCAATTGTTTGAATTCTTATTATTACCTGAGTTTGTGAAATATAAATTGTGCTAACCTGCAGGAAGGAATTAAGACAAGGTAAGTCTTCTGTGTGATGTGGCTAGGCCAACCGGGGTGTATTTTCTTTCTAATAGGGGTTTAGGGGGTTGAACTTGCTAAGACATTGTCTCATCCCGGTTTGGGGACAACAATTTCAGGTCCCTGGTGGATGGAGCGGCTAGATAGCTTTGGTTGGCTTTGAGGAGTTGCAGAGGTGAAGTCATAAGGATTGGAGAACGTGTCCGACTTGTAGGTCGTAGGACAATTCCTTTTTAAGAGCCGGTCTTTCGTAGACTTTTGGCTGTAGGCCTTTGTTTGTAATTCTGTTGAATTTTGAAAGAGTATTTGTTGGGGTTTTGATTCCTGCTTTTCTATCCCGTATTTTATTGTCAGGGGTTTTATAATATGCTTCCGCGTGCGCATAATGAATTAATTGGGTCGGCGACACTACCTGGGAATGTCGCATTTGTATGACCATGGTGGGATGTTCACGTGTCTCGGGGTTCGGGGCGTGACACTAAGGTTTTTGTATTTATACCAATTTAGTCATAAACTTTTTAATGGTATCAATTTAGCCCTAAATCTTTTAACCTAGAGCCAATTTAGTCATTCTGGCTAATTATGATCGAATATTGATGATGTGGATGTCGGATAGTCTAAGTGGCACGGTTGGCACTGATGCGGATAACTTTTGATTGTAACTTAACTTTTATTTTGTTATTTAATTATGAAAATCTCAACACAATATGAGGGAAAAGTACATATGGCAAATCAAAATTGATATGTCTAGAGAAGAAGATGGAATTTTCACAGTAAGCTCTTTTTTCAACTGAGTATGGAATCTTTGATGTGAGCGTCTGTCTGATTTTCAAATGGAAATGAAGCAAGAGAAAGAAGACAAGCCACCAGCCCGCATGAGTGCTTGTGCTCGGTCCTTGTAACAAACTCCAATTCTAATCATAGGTGTCTCAAAATGGTTTGTCCGGCTTCTACACAGGCTATTTGGCTTTACACATATGCCTCATGATGATCATTTCAGTTCTAGCTTCAAAATGCTTAGCAGGTTGAGTCCATTTCCAAGTGCAGATGCTACTGGAAGATTGGCCTAACCTAAATTTCTTTCTTAAGACGTGCAATATCTCTAAATTGCACTTCAAATTCATGAGGCTTTATTGAATGAATTATAAATATACATAGGCTCCTAAATTGGTCACAATCTTGTCTGGTTACAAAAGTACTACTGTTAGAAGTTTGATCCAAGTGGAGTCGATCAAGTTCTCACATGTAGTGCTTGAGCATGACCCCATTTGGTAAACATGGGGTTCATGAATGGATTAGGCTTAGTGAAAATTTGGGTATTGAGGGTGGTTGGTTTTGAGAGTTAGGATGTACTTGGAGGGCAATTTGGTCACTTCATCCATAAGGTTTTATCTCATATGCAAAAGGGCATTTTTGAAAATAAAGGAAGGAAAGTTGTGATGAAGTAAAGGAGCAAAAGGGCATTTTTGAAAATAAAGGAAGGAAAGTTGTGATGAAGTAAAGGAGAGGATAGTATTTTCTCTATTATATCTACAGTTTGGACCTTGAAATCTAACGCGATCAAGTAAAAGTCTTAAAAAAAGTTAGATGACCAAAACGGTTATGTCTTTCAATATTGCATTGTAAAAAATATACGGTTTCCATATTTTGAAGCTAGAAGGTGCAAATATATGTACGAAGATATGTTTAGCATGATTTTGTATTTCCTTTGATTAAAAGTAAGAATATGAAATATACCAGAATTATCTAGGTATTTTCTTAGAAAGATATCACTGTTGATTTTTCCTTATTGTTAGGTTGGGAACTGTTAATGATGATTTATCAAAGGAAAAGGCCGTACATAAAAAGAATGATAAGAGCTGAGATGATTGTCCCCTCCTTCTAGAATAAAGTTTTCACAATGGTTGATATTTTTGTCCTTCCGTCAGATCCATACTATAACTAGAAAACGGTATATATCAATCATTGAAACATTTCTCCCTTAATCAATTTGTATGTGTTGCATAATATGTGTTCGGTGCATCTATTTGTTAAGATGGTTTGTACGTTTAGAGACCATCTTAATTTCCAAGAAAATGATTGGTTGGATGGACATTCAATTGTTTTGTTTCTATGTAAATATGCCCCCATCAATCACGTCAGTCGAGCAAGAGAGAGAAAGATGATATCATTTAGCCTATCCATCTAAAGTAAAGTAATATGTGCCGAACATAAGAAATCTTGTTTTGGTTAATAACAATCTCTCCACATTGAGCATTTTCTCATTGTTCAATATTGTCCCTTAAAATAATCCATTTTGTTAACTAGTTCATGGAACTTTATAAAATAGGCTCGGTTTATTCTTATATGTTAAGTGCAGCATCATGTCACGTGCCCTTTTTTTGTCTAACATGGATTGATGGGTGAATATTATGTTGATAGTAGGGGCGAGCATTGAGTCTGGTTCAACTCAAGAACCAAATTGAGTAGACCTCGACCAACTGGATCAAGGCTGATTCTAAGAGGAACAAGTTCGATTCTTGGTTTCACAAACCTAGAACTAGCCTAGGACCATTTGGTTCCTAGTTCCAACACCGTGAAACCATCTCAACTAATCCGATTCCTAGGTTGACATGATTTTGAAGCCATTATTTAATAATAATAAAATATTTTGCACCTATAGAAAATTGAGATCACGATCTTCAACATGAAGAAACACCAACATAACCGTTCAAAAAACATTTTTATTTTATTTTTTATAGTGGGATTATGCTACTTTTATATTTAACAAGAATTTGTTGTTTTACTCAAAACATATATATCCCAAACACGACCGGTTTGATTTAGTATTCCAATCTTTTAAAATCGACTCACCTTAAAACCGATCACTAGAGCTAGCGGACATTATACTTTTCTTTTTCCAGGTTAGTGAACTCAATTTTTCTCCTTTTTTTTTCCGGCTTTTTCCTTTCCAATTCTCGTCCTTCTTCCTCCTCCTACCTTAGCTGCTAGTGCACTTTGTTGATCATACCCGCACTACGGCGACCACCTCCCTCCACCCTCCCTCCCTCTATGATTGTAATGTACTCTATTTTTTCTCCCCAAGAGAATCAAAGACAATCGGATATTTACAATGAGGGAGACAAAGTTATTGCTTTAAAGTGGATAAGTATATAAATATCAATATATATCAAAAGATGGAAAGATGTCTAAGAAGCAAATACATTTTTTTTTTTAAAATTAATAAAACAGCGGAAAACATTGAAATATTAGCAATTGCTTTCAAAAATGAATCTTTATAGAAGAGTTTGGCTAGAAAGCTCTAATGTGTATAAGAACTTAAACAATATAAATCATAAAGGATGCAATGTAATAATTAAAATCAAGCCGATAAATTCAAATGATATAATTTTCATCTAAGAGATCACTATACCCATCTCCACAAATTATTGAAATTTATCAATGTTTCTCTCTGATGATTGCTATACTTATCGTCCAGCATTTGAGTTGCGAGCAAAAAGAGAATGCTCATAATGTCATTTTAGGAAGAAAAAAAATGTCGAATCTCGAATAGAGTACATATGTCCTAAATTAAAAGCCTAAAATAATTATGGCTTAAAGAATTAGAAAAAAAAAAGGAGAAAAATCGTGTCAAAAGAGAAGGTAGTTATTGACATATCGGCATTTCCATGATAACGGTATCGAAGGCTTTGGAAGGGAGAATGCAGTTTTTTTTTTTGGTTAGAGTAGGAGAATGCAGTTTAGTGGGCGCCTCTTCACGAGGTGGGGGCGGGGCCCGGTTCAACGGCGGGTGCATTCCGGCTCACACGTTGGAGGCTGGAAGCCGTTGCTATCTTGCAACTCCTGAAAAAAGAAAAGCAGATCCGACGGTCCCCCCAACCTCGTACGGAGGAAGTCAACGTGCTGACGTGGAAGCTTCTTGACCCATGACGTGGGCCCCACCAGAAGAGACGTGAACTGGCAACAAGTCCCAAAATCGACTGGTCTCGTGGTAGTGCCCGCATTTTCCGTACGAGTAGTGCCGACGTGAACTCAACGTGCCGACGTGGAAACTCGAGTGCTTCATTAGCAGTTCCTGCATTTTCCATAATCCATTTTAGCTAGTCATTTATGTGTTGGGGCTTGGCAATTTGACATATCGTATTTACCAACTTATATTGTTTTATCGTCTATAGATGTCACTTATTTTGTTTAATGGTGAAATATGAACTATTTGCTACTATTGTGAGTATTTATACTTTTTAGAAGTAAAAGGAATTGCACAATTTAGTTGTCCAAGGAGTGACCGTTGCCAGCAAGCTAGTTCTTCTAACTAGATTATTTTGTTGCTTGTGGTTATCAATATTTCAATATTGATTTGTTCTAGAATTATATGTTTTCTTTTTCTTTTTCCTTCATATTTAAGGAATCTTACTTGGTGGGAGTACGATAGAAGAAATCCCACCAAGTAAGACTTTCCAATTTCAAACTTTTCAAGAAAGTCAGTTAATTTCTTAAAATTAAGTGTGGTGGAGAAGCCACATTTGTTTTTGAAGACTAATGGTTTGTTAGCTCATCATTTTCCTCATAAAAAGGATTAATATATATAATATTGGAAGATATCGTTTGCTGGAGTATCAACAAAAATATTGATGAAATATGACATGTCGCAAGGCCATCTGAACTTTTGACAAATGGATTGCGTTGAGTTCACTTGATGGTACTTTTTTTTTTTTGGGTCTAAAAACGTGGAATTTTCATTGCTAAACCGAAGATGCTGAATTACAAAAAAGTTCAAGATTCGAACATAATATTAACCAAAGGGGATGCGGGGGATGTGTAACCCAATCCGTTGGAAGAGAACCGGCACGATGGGCTTTAGCAACCTAGTCTGCTACTTGATTAAATTCTCTTGACTCAAACCGGATGAAAACTCCTTTTAACTGGCTCAGAAGATTAGTGCAATCTTTAATGATGGACTTGGGGGCCCATGGCGTTTCATCCCAGCCTATAATGCATCTAACAGTCAATAAACTATTTGTTGATAAGAGGACTTGCAGATAAGAGGAAAGTGCAGCTGCACTTTGGGGGTTCCTTCATGCGTTTCTTTCTTCCTGCTGCTGTTTAACCCACCAAAGTGCAGCCCCCACAGCTAGGGCTTCTGCGATTGATGCTGAGGGAGTGAAAATTTGTTGCACGAACCCACCTGTGAGCACCTTATCTCTGGTTCTACAAAGGACGGTAGCTGAACCCTCCATAGTTGAGCTATTCCAGGCCGCATCCACGCTCAGTTTGAACCCGATCTGGGTTGGAGAGGGCTCCTTCAGCTGTTCACCAGATTCTGCAGGTTCTTTTGCTTTATTTCGGGTGAGTTTGCTATCTCCATACTTCACAACTAGTTGAGTCGTGTAAATTGCTTCCTCAATCATTAAGCTCGGGTTTGGTTTTTTTGCTTGAAAGATGAGGTTGTTCCGCGCCTACCAAATTCTCCAAACCAGATCCGCAAATATGGCCTTTGCTTCTTGAGTATCTCGTGCAGTAAGGTTCTCCCACACCCATTTGTCCATTCAATTACATATCTGAGGTAATAGATCTACTTTTATCCTCTGATCCACCCATATTTGGTTTGTCCAGGGACACAAAATAAATATGTGTTCTATTGTTTCAAGCACTTGGCCGTAGAATGGGCATTCAAGTTCAGGTAGCATTTTCCTCTTGTATAAATTCTCCTTTGTAGGCAAAGCGTTGTTGCTCGCACTCCAAATTAAGAATCTGACTTTGGGGTAGGTCTTTAGCTTCCAAATCTCAATCCAAAGTTTTTTTGGTGGCTAGTAAGATGTAGATGGCTGGTTTGTCGTTTGGGTTTTGTCTGGGTTGCGAAGCTTGTTATATCCACTTTTTACTGTGTACGAGCCTGAATTGTTGGCTGTCCAAATAAGCTTGTCTAGCCTGGGTGAGTGGCTTAGCGGAGTCACTAATATTTCTTTGACAATTCTCTCTTCCAAAACCTCTTGCAATAAAGGAACGTTCCATCCTCCTTCATTATGATCCATTACTTCAGCTACCAAGTGGGGTTCATTTTGGTTTGCCGGACCTCCAATTTTTCCTAAAAGTAGCCATCTATCCTCTCTGATTTTGATCTTGTTACCATCGCCCATCTCCCATTTAATCTCTGGCTCAATTGTATCTCTCCCTAGTAGTAAGCTTTGCCAGCCCTAAGAGGGTTGAGAACCCTTGTTCGCTGTCCAGAACTCCCCTCTGGGAAAGTAGATCCCTTTGAACAGTCTGCTCCATATAGCATTCGGGTCTTGAGTGAGCTTCCAAGTTTGTTTCCCTAGCATCGCCTTGTTAAAGTCGACTAGGTCTCGAAACCCAAGCCCCCCCCGAGTCTTTTCTCTTTTTCAGAGTGTCCCATTTTTTCCAATGTACCCCCTTTCTAGTGGCATTTTTCTTCTGCTAGAACGAAGAAACTTTCTTTTCAATAGCTCTACAAATCGATATGGGGAGTTTGAAAATAGACATGACAAAATGAGGTAATGCTTGTACTATCGTTTTGATCAGAATCTCTTTGCCTGCCTTCGACATTAGCTTCTCTTTCCATCCTTCCAATTTACTATCAATTTTTGCAAGAACTCAGGAAAACATTTGCTTCTTTGTTTGTCCCTAGTCCGAAGGAACATCCAAATATTTCCCTGTTTTCTCCATGATTGTCACTCTCAATTATGCTGCTATATTCTGTTTTAGGCCTTGGGGACAGTTTTTCCCAAAGTAAATACTTGACTTGTTGAGATTGATGGCTTGTCCAGATGCAAAGCAATACTGATGCAAGATATTTGCTAAATTTTGAGCCTCGGTAAAAGTGCCATTTAGGAAGAAAATAACATCATTCGCGAATGAGAGATGTGATAGTGTAGGGCAGTATTGATTCAGTTTAATGCCCTTTAAGCTGCTGTCTTGTAAAGCTTTCAGTATTAAGGAGGATAGAACGTTAGCCATAATAATGAAAAGATAGGGAGATAGGGGCTCTCCTTGTCTGATCCCTTTAGTCGGCTTGAAGTAATTACCTGGCTCCCCATTAATTTTGACGCTAAAAGATATTGAGGATATACATTGTTTGACCAAAGATACCCATTTGTCACAGAAACCCATTTGTAGCATGCAATCACATAGGAAATCTCGTTCTACCCTATCATAAGCTTTTTGCATATCAAGTTTGAAAACCGCTTACTTTTCCTTACTCTCAACTGATGTAGGACCTCCTGAACTATAAAAATATTATCTCCCCCCCCAACAAATGCACTTTGTTCGGGAGATATAAGTTTCTTCTCCTCTACAGAGGGGAAAACAAAGATATAGTACCTAGGTTCGATCATTTCGCATTTTACTAAATCAGTCTTCCATGCTTTCTTCATAATGCTGGAAAAGGCTTAAAAGTTGACATTTGGCTTTGAGAAAAGTTAAACATATAGAATAAGTTCACGTTCCCATCTTTCTAGTACAGGCATTTCATTGACTAGCTTGGTTACATCTTCCTTTGACCACAAATCACCCATACTCTTGCAAAGTGCCATTACTCTAAGCTGATTATCCTGTAAATCCCAAGAAGATGTAGCTGTCAAGCGGGAATACTGGTAAGTTTCTAAATTTAGGAGTGAAGGGAGCCCTAACTAGTTTGAGAGTTTTCTGGGCAAGCAGTATATATAATATGCGTCAAACTGTTTTTTGTAGGTCTTGTCTGAAAAGAATGATTTAGCTATTGGGTGCGGAAATCGCCCAAGAAAGAATGCTTAACCAGGTTGCACTCATTTTCTCCGATGCTGTGTTTGTGAGACAACATCCCAAACCATCGGTGCTTAACCAGGTTGCACTTGATGGTACTTCACTTGTGTAAAAAGTGTGTCGAACGAGGTCTGAATGGAGGTGACTTTTAGAAATTTAGGTGACTTTTAGAAATTTGAGTGTGGTGGAAAGTAATTGCATTAAAAAAGAAAATCTAAATTGACTAGAAACGTATAGAATTGAATTACATAAAAAAGGAAAAGTATAGAGAAATGTAAACGGGCATAGGGACACCCTCAAGCTCGACGTCCCCGACCCCTGCTCCCTCCCCCAGCTCCGCCGCATCCTCGCTGGCCCCCTCCTTCCGCCTCTCCCTCAACCGCAACGACGAGCTCCGGTCGCCGGATCCCGCCGCTTCCCTCCAGTCCCTCAGCCTCGCGTCCGGCGACCTCGTCTACTTCTCCCTCGGCCCCGATGCTCTCACTTCTCCTCGGGTAGGCGATAGCTCCTTGAGCGCCGAATCCTCCGCAGGGACGTCGGGTCGGGTCGGGTCTCCCTAGGGCACGCGGAGATGGATGCCGAAGATCTGCCCGGGGGGCGGCCTCGGGAGGTTGCGGATTCGGAGATGGTCGATTCGGTGCCTGAAGATGCGCCGGGAGCCGATGCTTCGGGGAGCGCCGGGCATCCAGGTAATTCCGTCTCTGCAAGTGTTGATTTTGAGGGCGACGGCGTTGTGGCCGCGGATGACTCGACTGGGGTTCGCAGCAAGTTCTCCGAGCCTTACTTTCTGAGGAGGGTTTTGAGAGAGGAATTGGGTGGGGACGGTGGTGACCATAGGCTTCTGGTTATTGCGGTGCACGCTGTTCTGCTGGAATCCGGTTTCGTCGCGGTTGATCCGGTGACTGGAATGCCTGCCGATCGGTTTCATCTCTCCGATCAATGGCCTTCCACGGCGTTTACGATGACGTTGCAGTACAGTCTGCCTGAGCTTGTGGCTAGGACGCAGGGTCTGAATGTATCTGAGAGTGTTGTTCTGAAGTTTGAGAGTTTAGGTCACTTTATAAGTGTCTATGGGCGTCTGGCTAAAGCCAAGTCGGCGTTGCGTAGAGTCTGTGTGAACGAGCGCAGATTTGCTCCTATTATAGAAGTGATGAGGGTGAAAGGCGATGACAATGTGGAAGTGAATGAGGATGGTGGATCTTTGAATTTGAGTTTTGAAAAACAAGTGTTTGAGTTTTGGAAGATTGTAAAAGATGGTTTGGCATTGCCGCTGTTGATAGACCTAACTGAAAGAGTCGGTTTGCCGCTTCCATCTTGCTTCACATGCCTTCCCCCGGAACTGAAGCTCAGGATTTTCGAATTGCTTCCTGGAATTGACCTTGCAAGGGTAGGGTGTGTATCTTCTGAACTACGGTATTTGGCATCCAATAATGATTTGTGGAAGCAGAAGTATGTTGAGGAGTTTGGAGAGCGGATAGAAAGCAGCCGAGAGATCAATTGGAAGCTGATTTTCACATCTGAGGCGAAGAAGAAGAGGAAGAGGGAGAGTAGTTTGTGGTTGTGGCAGATGCCTACTGCTCGTATGCCTTTCTCCATAAGGTTCAGAGGGTTCCGAACCCTTCCGGCGTTCCAGGAGTCATAGGTGGAGATTATGACCGTCTGCCCGGCCTTGGGGTTCCTCCTCCTTTTGGCCCGCCCTTTCGTCGAGTTCAATTCCGGCGGAATATCATCCCCAGCTGCAATCTGGGAGGACTTAATGGCTGACGTGAGTTGGGTTTTGGACGGATCTTGATCGACTGTCAAGCAATGGCTGCTGAGAAATGGTGGCTTGGAGGCATCTATAATGGCCACTTTGGTGTACAGATCTATAGTTTTAGCAAGATAAATATGTGTTAGCAGTAGAGGTTGTATTTTCGCTGTTGCTTTTTACTTTTTTTTTAGTGTGCTGGAGGTCTCCCTCTCCACCGCGCATCTAGCGCGTGCTTTTCCTTTCAGTCTTTGAGAACTTCTAATGAAGTTGATGAAACCTAACCTGCATAAAAAAAAGGAAGAAATGTAAGCGGGCATGGAATTGAAAATTGTAAGGAAAATATAAAATTGAAAGCTCTTACGAAGTGTGTTCCCACTTGTGTGTTCTCCACTTCAACTCTTGGGCTTTTTTTATGCTACTGTCACCTAATTCTTTGAAAAAATCTCCAACTTTATTTAAAATTTCAATTCTATCTTGAATTTATTATTATCTATATTTTTTTTTCCAAACTTTCACTATAATCCCAAATATGCCCACAGATTCAATAGTCTCCATTAGTTTCTTCAAAATTATTAATATCAGAACCAGTTAGAGGTTTATTACTAGAGCAGGCATCTTCATCAATACCCCACCTTCATATAGAACAACAATAGTCTCTTGATATTGGCAATCTTGAAGAAACTAATGAAGGCATGAGCAGATTTGAGATTAGGATAAAAATTGGGGATCTTTTTTTATAAAAGAAAAAAGTTCGGATCGTAGTTGGAATTAAATCTAAAGTTGAGGGAGAAAGGACTGTGCTAGCGTGAATGCACCATTGCTTCCTATGAGTAATTGTGCAGTTTGGGTGGTCGATTTCATTTTTGTATAATGGGCAACCAGATGTAAATTTGCTGTGAAAAATCATTAGGACCTCACACCTGAGATTTCTTGATCGAAAATTCTCTGTTATTTCTTTCCAATTTCTCTTCACTTTCTCTCTATGTTAATTTTTCTGGCTTTTGATATGTTAGATTCTGGGAACCATGGAACGTTGAAGGAGAGACGAAACACACGGCGTACATTACACTTCTATTAATTGATAACGCCACAGTAATAATTCCAAGAGAGGATTCAGTTGATATTCCTGATTTACATTATCCAGTTCAAATCCCGTTTGGTACGGGGCTCAAATTTGAAATATAATTTGTGGTTTCTCCCTTTTTAATTACGGAAAAGTTTGAGTGACCCGATCAATATTTACTTTGATTTAAGCAAGTACAAAATCCGTTTTGAATTTGATACAAATAAAAACTCACTCGATTTAGCCCATCCAATCGACAAATGTCTAACTTCAAGTTTAATTGTTATATTATGAATACGTATCCTAATTTGATTGGACAATTTGCGTTTGCAAATAACACTGATTAAGTATTAAAACAGGTTGCAGCGTTTTATGTTTAGCTCAAAATTTTCGCCCTTTAAAAATATATTTAAGAAACTACGTTGAAATAAGCCGCGTTAGAGTAGAGTATGATTTAAAACGCATTCTATAGTTTATCCTCTATTAAATTTTAAATTCAATAAGAGGATGAATATTCATGTAGTTCCTCTTTATTCATTTGCAGAAATTTAGATCCAGTAAGAATAGGAACACGATATGCAACAAATTACTAAGCTAAAAGCGAAAGCACTGTAACTATCGTTCTCTCAATTTCGGCTTTAACCATTATATAGACTAGAGTGCCCTTTCTCACAAAGATTTTAAATAAATAAAAAAAAACCTTAATTTCAATTTTTCCATGGGGTGAAAATTTGTGGTTGAACTAATGTGCTTATCTTTCTTTAGATCGGCTCCCACACCTACCGCCCACTTTAGATCGGCTCCCACACCTACCGCCCCCCAAACGAATAAGAAAAAGAAGGATTGCATCGAAAAGTATATCGTCATCATTCCCCCATTGCACCAACTAGCTTATGTTAGATAGCGCTAATTGACCCCAGCCAACATATTTGATTGGATTTGAGAAACTTCACTACAAAGTAATTGCAAATATCCAATAATCGGGTCCCATAATGTGAATCACGACACTTCATTGCTGCAAATTCTAACCATAAACGTTGGCGTCAGAGAGTAGACCATATTGGAAGACATCCATATTAATATACAATGCCATTGATTGCGATATCACTTTATATTTGCGAAAGACGGGACTATTGTATGATATTAGACAATGCACAACAACTCAAGTACAAATGCATAATCGAATAATAGGAATGTGTTGGGACGGTGTAGAACAGACATGACGTCCTAACCATAACCAGTGATGGATGGGCTCTGTAGAAGCGATTATACACAAATGGCTAACTGTGATCTAGGTAAAAGGGAGATTGGAGAGAAAGACCTAAGTAAAGAGGCTCGATTAGAATCCAAAAGTAAAGTGGCTCGATCAGAACCAAATCTGTAGATTAGGCAAGTGTTAATAATTTGAATAATCTTTCAAGTGTACCGAATAAATATGTAATGTATAGGTGATCTTGGGAGCATTCGTTGTTAATACTCCTTTGATTTTGAAGAAATGTAACATGCTAATAACGCTTTCCCTACATTCAAATTTTCGATAAAAACAAGTGAAATGAAATTACTGTGCATTCACCTACCCCGCATATGCAGAGCTCATATGCCTTTTTCTAACTCGTTCTTTCGTGCAAAGCATGCCATTAAACAGTTAATTTCTGATTAAAAAGAAATGATTAGTGTCGATTTGCAAATCAAAAACCGCCAGGACGATGCAAAGTCGGTAATTACGCGTGATTGATTCGGTGGTCCCTCGTGGATCTTTTGATTTTTAAAAATTATTTTGGTCCTATGACCGATTAAGCCCTATCCTCACGTCTGTCCATATATGTTGTACACGCGTTTATAACGTAGACAACATGATGAAACCTGTCCCTAGTGAAAAAGCACGGCCAGTTAAGTGATTGATCTCGATCACTCTTCTGTTGCATCTTTCTCTGCAGGTGTCTTCTTTATAAGGCTCCTTTCTGGGTCCATTTCCGCCTCTAAATTCCTTCCGATAGTATCCACTTTCCCAGCGATTTCAGATCGAGAGACAGATGGCGAAGCCAGGTTTAACGGCAATGGTGGTGGCAGCTTTTGCTCTGGTGGTGGCAGCTCTTGCTCTGGTGGTGGCCATGGTGGCAAAACACGCCCATGCCGAGGCGGATGACCCCAATAAGGTGGACGCCTGGTTCAATGGGCTTAGCCATGCCGATCGCAAGACCACACGCCTCCACTTCTACTTCCACGACACGCTCTCCGGCAGCAACCCCACGGCAGTGCGCATCGCCGAGGCCACGATGACTGAGAAGTCCCCGACGCGTTTCGGGGTGATCAACATGATCGATGACCCTCTGACCAAGGGCCCTGAGCCGGAGTCCCCCCTTGTTGGCCGGGCACAGGGGTTCTATGGCTCAGTTGGGCTCGAGTCGACGGCCCTGCACATGAGCATGAACCTCGTATTCACGACCCCGGAGTACAACGGCAGCACCCTGAGCATATTGGGCCACAATCCGGCACTCGAGACCTATCGCGAGATGCCTATCGTTGGGGGGACCGGCGTTTTCCGGCTGGCAAGTGGGGTCGTGACGGCGAAGACGTACTTTCTCAACCTCACCACCGGGGATGCTGTAGTTGAATATAAGGTCATAGCTTTGCATTACTAGACACTTTGTAGATATATCGTGGCTTGTGTTGTAGTCCAGTCCAAAGGTTATGGTAGGAAATTACATCATTCTAGTTGTGTGCGGATGCTCTGTCGTTTCCAATTTTGTTATGCTTTACGTGCTTCGTGATTTTTCATTGATTTTGGTGGTCTGGAATCTTCCTGTGTGGGCTCTAGATGAACTATAAATCAAGCTTGCTGAAACCGTCAATGATTTACCCACCTAATAATTATGAAAGTTGATGCAGCCGACATTATTTTTTTAATTATATTTTGGAGTTCCCATTTTAAAGTTACTGAAACCTAAGATTATGTCTTGATTTGGTTTCAATTTGAAAACTGTCACGCGGCAAGCTCAGTCAACCACCACCTAACAATAATATTCAGCGCTGTACGTCTTGTTCAACTTATTATGTCTTGAATTGGTGCGTTTGAACAGGCTTTTACAATATATTAGGCAATGCATGAAAACTTAAGTAAAATTATATTACTGTATTATATTTGGCTTTACACATCTTGGTCTAGTAAAGATGTGGTAGGAGGGCTTACTACAAGCATAGCGTTCTAGTAGTGACCAGTGATAAATGGATTCATTTGACATGCCTATATAGATATGGCTAAGGTCTTCTCTCTATTTTCTAATGTACATACTTTATTGTTCTATCCATCAAGAGCCGTCAAGGTAAAAGGGAGATTGGAGACGAAGACTTAAGTAAAGAAGTTCAACTACAATCAAATTCGTTGATTCCGCATACTGTTCATTTGATTAATTAGGGGTCGATTTTTTGGGAATCTATGTAATGTATAGTGATCTTGAGTTGAATGTGTTATTTATATTGGCTTGACTTGCTTACGGAGCGTTCTTCATTAATAATCCTTCTATTTTGACCAAAAAAAAATGTAATATGTTATATATAAATCATCCTCTACATTCAAAATTTCTATTAAATAAAGTGAAATGAAATTCCTATACCTTTATGTACCCTATACAAGTAGAACTTGTAGAAATTATGTCATAAGTGCTATAACTTTCATATGGCACTTACTTTGGTACCCATAATATTTCAATCGATCACTTAAATGCCATAACTTATAAAAGAGAAAAAAAAAATCTCACTTGGGTCATGGTAGTGATTTTCTTTGCTAAAAAAAATCCTACATGGTATTAAAATTTGTCGCACTTGTGGTGATTATTTTAAATTATGAAAATCAATTGGTTAAAAGTACACTTGTGATGAATATTTTTCTAATAATAATGGCACTCTAGATATTAATTGAAAAGTTACAACAACAAAGTAAGCGACGTACAAAAGTTTTAACACTTTTAATGTCCTTTTTTATTTGGAAACTATGTGCCTATTTGGTTGAAATATTTAATTATCATGAAAATAAGTGATTGTGGACATGAAAAAAGGTGACTGCTAGATATGAAAAGAAATTATCATTGATAGAAAGAAAATTGATGGTTGATCATGAAAAGTGAAGATAAGTTACTTATTCCCGAGTGATATCTTGATTGGTTATCTATAAACATAACCAAATCATATATTGTTTAACACAACTATTAAGAAGCATTTCTCTTCTTGACAATATCCTTTCTTTCTTCTTCTTTCACACACAAGTTTGAGAACATATTCAAAATGAAATTGCAAATGAGAAATTGAGTAATTACCGAACTCGTTTCTCTATGACTTTGATATATATTCTGATGTATATTTGTTATTAATTCAACAGCAATAATAGTAGGGGTAAATAGTACCTTTGATTGTCATCAAGCATCAAAATCAAAGAACTATAAACTAATGTTCTATCTTCATCAGCAATCAAATATCTCCAAATATCTTTAATATGTCCTCTCGTACAAAGCATGGCACGTTTATTAGCTAGAACGTGGAAAGACATGCCATGTATATCCGCTAAAAAATTGATTTCATTAGCGTCAATTTCCAAATCGCTAACCGAAAAGTGAATGACTTAATAAGATCAGCAAAATAATGGATTCGGTCACTTATTAAAAAGCACAACTAGTGAATGATTTCCCCAACATCTGTTGCTTCTGTTGGGAGTTGGCCATCGCCAGCGGGACCAGCATTTTCCGGTTGGTGAGCGGAACAGCGACAACGAAGACGTACTTTCTCAACCTCACCACTGGCGATGGGTGGTTGAATATAATGTAATAGCTACGCATTACTAGACACTTTGGGCATTGTTATAATCCACTTCTTTCATTTTGACCTTCGGTTCTTTGCGGGCCAAAGGCTATGGCGTAATTATATGGTTGCAGCTTGTGTGTGGATGAGGTGATGTCCTTTATTTCGTAATGCTCTCTACGTGTTTTCCATTTTAATTGATTTATGGCGGAGATTGAAATTGGGCGTTATGGTATCTTTGTGTGACGCTTTAGGTGATCTAAATTGGACACGGTTTATCACCAGGAGAAATTGGTGTTGAAATTTAATTAAATAGACTCAGAAAAGAAGACACACAAGGGAGTTGTTGCTGTAACTCCTCACAATATTCAATAGAACATAAGCCTATTAAATAGGCAGAACATCCAAACCACTTTGCAAGAAAATAGCTACAGAACAACAACAACAAAGACCCACTAACATACCCCACTAACCAGAACATGTGCAGAAACTAACTCCTAAAAATAAGCCACTTCCTATTGACTAGGACTCCACTATTACATTATTGAAGACACGTGAAAATTGAAAGTTAACTACTTCAACAAGTAGGTGATCTGAATGTTTTGCCGTCTTGAAAAATAGAACTTGTTGAGTATGTCAATGATATTGCCCACCTAATAATTCTGAAATTTGAAGTAATCGATATGAAAATTAACTTTTTGTTTTGGGAATTTCGTATTACAGGAAACCCAAGATTACTCACGGATTTGGTTTCTTCATCGAATAAAATGCGGAGGAGGCACGTGGGAACGTAATTCAAAAATAATTGTGACGATAAGATTTAATAGATTTTGGCCTCTTTGTTCAGTTGGGAAGACTGAGAGATATCTCCTCTTCCGCTCTCCTCGGCCGCCAACATCCTCCGCCACCTCTCTCTCTCTCTCTCTCTCTCTCTCTCTAGAGGTGGCGGCATCAAGGCGGCGAAGAAGAAGGTGGCGACGTTCGTGACCGACTGCACCAAGCGGGTGGAGGACAAGATCATAGACATCGCTTCCCTCGAGAAGTTCCTCCAGGAGCGCATCAAGGTCAAGGCCGGCGCCCACAACGACTCCGTCACCACCTCTCGCGACAGGTCCAAGATCACCGTCACCTTCACCTCCGGACTTCTCCAAGCGTTATAATCAGAATCATGCTCCCTCCCTCCCTTCCTCCCTCCCTCTCTCTCTCTCTCTCTCTCTCTCTCTCTCTCTCTCTCTCATCTTTCCCCTTGGGTAGTCAAGCTTATCGAGCTAGTTCTTGTGCTTGTGGTGATGCTTCTGCTGCTTCATGTGCACAATGTTGCGGTTTTAGAGTATGCCTAGGATGCCTGTTGAATCGCAGTGCTTTTCTTCGAAATGGAAATAGCTGAAGGTTTATGATATGCTCGATCGCGTCGCTATATGTGCAGATGCTGCATGTTTTCGCTTTTGTTAGCTGCGATTTTGGCAGAAGATTGCCTTTTGAGTTGATTTGTAGATAGGACTAGCCTCCTAGGCGGGGCACTCATGCCGTCCATCTGCTAGCGGGTGGTTCATTATGTCGCGTGCTTCGCGGCGAGAGTCTGGTGTCGTGGTGGGATTTCTGCACCTCATGTTGATAAACTTTTGCATATTTGCACTGCTGCGAATCTTTGTGCAAAATGGTCTAGCTTATAGCATGTGTTTAGATTCAAGATTGATTCATGTCCACTTCATTAATTGTTGGAACTAAATCTGACTCTGTGTTTTTACTTTTTGTTTTATGCCACACTTTTGCAAATCTTCGGCGCGGGCTGTCCATGGACCCACATGTTTGGAGTCGACGTTCTCAACCTCCGTCGCCGTCAATGGCCGTGGCTTGATGCCGCCAAGTCAGTTTATTCTCCATTGTTTACGTATACCTTTGTGCGTTTTCTATGCTGCTTTGTGCAATTTTCGAGCTGGAAATTTCTTTATCGAAATAGCTCGGTCATGGCCGGTGTTACAAAAATAATCATGCCGTAACTACAATCAAAACCGCAATTCAACATGTAATTGAAAAATAAGAACTTCCTACCATTGTTCGAATTTTCTTAGAACTAGAAAATTGCAAGTATATTAAATAATATGCTACCATCGAAACAAGCTCTACACAGTATATATGACATCATTTTCATATAGGCTAGCTATTGTATTTCCTAAAATATACAAAGATACAAGCTAAAAAAAATAAAATTATGCATTAAACCCCCAAAAATACCCGTACTTAGGGTTCCCTACACAATTTTATACATTTATACAATTCAAACATGCAAAATAAATATACCATAGTGTAGATAACATCCATACAAACCAAACGCCGCCAACCACGCTCCAATCGGAGCTCCCACGCACCCACATGCACCAGTGTCCAACCGGTGACTATTCCGACCGGTTTGACCACCGCTTCGGCTGATCGGTTGACCGGTCAACGATCGGGTCGGGTCAACGGGTCGGGCCTCGAGTTGGGTCAGGTCTTCGGTTGGGTCGCCGGCTGGCCAACTGCCTCCGGTGGTGACGTCATCGATGACGTCATCACGCGTCGGTTCGCCGACGCGCATGTGATGCTCACGCGCTGGCTTTTCCACAGCGTAAATGCCGATTGTTCTTGTAAATGAGAAATGTAAGGCTTCCTTTTCTTTTGATGGAAAGGGGACAAGATAAGGAGAGAATTCTAAGCGTACGTTCTGCCAAACCGTGCCAACGGTTGTCTTCTAGAGTATCTTATATGACTCCATCACACCCCTTCAAATAGTGTCTTTCCATCGTAGCTTATCAGGGCGAAACAGTGTGTTCTTATTGCACCCCATCATGGACGTACTAATTCAGTACAACATAAGGTCTTGTTATATGATGGATATACATTCTCTGTAACACTTAATCGATTGCTCAACACGAGATGAGGAAGGTGAAAGCACGGGGGCTCCTGAGGAAGTGAACGGGATGAGGATGAAAAGGCATGGGGCTTCTAAGGGAGAGTTGCAGCGATAACGTGGCGACCAAGGCTGAATTTCGTCGGTCAAAATTGCTAGGCGGCATCGGACAATGTCCACTTCGAGTCCTTATCTAAGACAATGTCCACTTCGATCAAGAACTTCTACCCTAACGCACATGGCCTAAGGTATCATCTAATCAGTGTAGCGAGGTGGAGCCATAAGAATCGACACCAGCGAAGGTCGGTGAAGGAAAGCTTCAATATCAACCAGCGATCGAAAAACACTATCACTAGTGAAGGAACATAGAATAGGAACTGAGCCACTTCACATTCTCGACCAAGAATAACCAAAAAGATCCACCAAAGCTTTGATCAGCTACCTCGAAAATGGACAATCGTCCTCCATCCGTGATAGTGAACCAAGTCCAGAGGCGCTAGAATGTGAAAAAAATCTGTCGAGAGGCAATCGAGCATATCCTCAATCGTCACAGGGAAAAAATTGCCACCATCACTGTTGAGGATGATCCTCGCTGCTGTCATTGTGAAAACTTTCTGGAGGAAGAGGAGGAGTGATGATTCGTGTGAGAGGCTCAGGAAGCCTAGAAAATTGTGTTTTTGACTTTTGGTGGTCCTTGGAGCAGGAGCCCAATGCCCTCGACTTGATCTCCATCATCACGCTTCGCGCTTTCTCTCTCGAGAGATTGGTCGAAGGAATTCGAAAGTGTCAGAGTGGAAGAGAGAGAGGGCATTGCTCGGCTCAGGTCGGGGTCTCCGGTCGGGTCGTCGGCTGGCCAACCACCTTCGGCAGTGACATCATCGATGACGTCATTCAAATCTGCAGGAAAATTTTGTCACCATCAAAAAGGGGGAGATTGTTGGATAAATTCTCTTCAGGTATTTTGAAGTTGACAAACATTTTCCTCAATCTAGTCTGAAGACTTACAGACTCTACTGGCAAAGTCTGAAGATCAAAGTCTGAAGCTAGCAAGACTCATGTTAAAGTCTACTCTCATGGACAGTCTCCAGACCAACTTCTATTCTGATCTTATATGGTTTTTACTCTAACGGCTAGAGAATATCTTTCTACTGGATTCAGCACTAGAAGATCTTACTTTTGTATTCTAATATGTATAGATTCTCTAAAGATTTCGTAACTTATAATTGGAAGGATCTACTTATGGAAACCAAGATCCTGATTGTATGGGCGAGTAGGATTGATGGGCTATCAACACTTACCTTAAAGAGCTCGAGATCTCTCTAATTGATTCTGTCCAACGGGTTGATTGGAAGAACTTCTTTGGAAGGTGCCAACGGTATTGAAGGCATGAAGAAGTATATAAGAGAGATGCTCCAGTTGTTGAAGGGTGTCGGATAGAAGAATTCCAAAGTCTGAATCTCCTTTTCTATTTTGCGATCTTATTCTTCGAGCGTTATATGTAATCAAAAGAGAGATCATATTGTGGTGAGACCTTGAGGAAGTGTAGTAGAGCTTCTACACTGTGGACTCAAGAGCGTGAGACTGTAATCACTCTTTTTGATTCTTAGTGAAATCCAGCCAGAAGGGTTGTCCGTGCGGGAGAGTGGACGTAGGCTTGGTCTAAGCCGAACCACTATAAATCTGGAGTCTCGATTCTCTATCCCTAATTCTTTTATCTTTCATTACTTTCATTTGCAGCGATTGTTGTTTTAATTCATTAATCTCTCATTCGGATTAAATTGTTAAAATCGCTTTAGTCACCTATTCACCCCCCTCTAGGTGCTAATCCTAGTCCTAACAGTTACTAACCGTTGGATGACGTCATCACACGTCGGTTTGCCGACGTGCGCGTGATGCTCATGCACTGGCTTTCCCGCAGCGTAAATGCCGATTGTTATTGTAAAGGAGAAATGTAATGCTTCCTTTTCTTTTGATGGAAAGGGGACAAGATAAGGAGAGAATTCTAAGCGTATGTTCTGCCAAACCGTGCCAACGGTTGTCTTCTGGAGTCTCTTATATGACTCCATCTCTTGAGCAAGCACCAATGCCGAACCCCTCTCTCTCTCTCATAGATTTTTTTCACAACATGGTCGAAGCCCTTTGCTCTCATCTTCAGCCCACAGCCAATCGCAAAATGGCCGATGTCCTCGCTTCCTCTTTTTCTCTCTCCAACGAAGCTATTGACAACCGTGGTGTGACTTGATTCCTTCGAAAAGTCATAAAATGTCAACCCTTTTTCTTGTTCCCTTTAAATTAACCAGATTCCGCTTCTCTGATGTACACGCTCTTTTTTCTCTAGTTTTCTCTCTCTCTGGTTCTCGCACTCCTTGATTCTCTCTCCGAACGTCGAGCACGTTCTACACCTTCCTCTTCTTCCGCTTGGCCAAGCCCCCCTCATTCTCGTGCACCCCTTGCACGCCGGAAAACACCTGATTAACTAGATTCTGCTTTCGAATTCCTTCGAAAAAGAGGCTGGTTAGAACGTGCTTGAGGTTCGAAGAGGGAATCAAGGAGCGTGAGAACCAGAGAGAAAGAAAACTAGAGAAAAAAGAGTGTACATCAAATAAGCGGAATCTGGTTAATTTAAAGGGAACAAGAAAAGGGTTGACATTTTATGACTTTTCGAAGGAATCAAGTCACACCACGGTTGTCAAAGCTTTGTTGGAGAGAGAAAAATAGGAAGGGAGGACATCGGCCATTTTGCGATTGGCTGTGGGCTGAAGATGAGAGTAGAGGGCTTCGACCATGGAGTGAAAAAATCCTTTGAGAGAGAGAGGGGTTTGGCCATTGGTGCTTGCTCAAGAGATGGAGTCATATAAGAGACTCTAGAAGACAACCGTTGGCACAGATTAACAGAACGTATGCTTAGAATTCTCTCCTTATCTTGTCCCATTTCCATAAAAAAAAATAAAGTGTTACATTTCTCCTTTACAAGAACAATAAGGATTTACGCTGTGGGAAAGCCAGCGTGTGAGCATCACGTGTGTGTCGGCGAACCAACGCGTGATGACGTCATCCATTACGTCATCCAACGGTCGGTAACCGCCGAATGACGTCATCGATGACGTTACCGCTGGAGGCGGTTAGCCGGCCGGCGACCCGACTGGAGACCCAACTCGAGCCGAGCAATGCCCTCTCACTCTTTCGCTCCGACGCTTTCAAATTCCTCCAACCAATCTTGAGAGAGAGAAAGCGCGACGTTTGACGATGGAGATCAAGTCGGGGGCACTGGGCTCCTGCTCCAAGGACCACTAAAAGTCAAAAACACGATTTTCTGGGCTTCCTGAGCCTCTCACGCGAATCATCACTCTTGCTCTTCCTCTAGAAAGTTTTCGCAGTGATAGCAGCGAGGATCATCCTCAATGGTGATGGTGGTGATTTTTTCCCTGTGACAATTGAGGATATGCTCGACTGCCTCTCGGCGAATTTTTTCACGTTCTAGCGCCTCTGGACTTGGTTCACTATCACTGATGGAGGGTGATTGTCTATTTTCGAGTCAGCTGATCAAAGCTTTGGTGGATCTTTTTGGGTATTCTTGGTCGGGAATGTGAAGTGCCTCGGTTCCTGTTCTATGTTCCTTCACTAGTGATGGTGTTTTTCGATTGCTGGTTGATATTGAAGCTTTCCTTCACCGACTTTCGCTGGTGTCAATTCTTATGGCTCCACCTCGCTACACTGATTAGATGATACCTTAGGCCATGTGCGTTAGGGTAGAAGTTCTTGATCGAAGTGGACGTTGTCTTAGATAAGGACTCAAAGTGGACATTGTCCCATGCCGCCTAGCAATTTCAACCGATGAAATTCAGCCTTGGTCGCCACGTTATCGCTGCAACTCTTCCTCAGAAGCCCCATGCCTTCTCATCCTCATCCCGTTCACTTCCTCATGAGCCCCCGTGCTTTCACCTTCCTCATCTCGTGTTGAGCAATTGATTAAGTGATACAGAGGATGTATATCCACCAAATAACAAGACCTTATGTTGTATTGAAGCAGTACATCCATAATGGGGTGCGATGAGAATGCACCATTTCGCCTTGATACGCTACGATGGGAAGACACCATTTGAAGGGGTGTGATGGTGTCATATAAAAGACTCTAGAAGATAACCGTTGGCACGGTTTGGCAGAACGTACGCTCAGAATTCTCTCCTTATCTTGTCCCCTTTCCATCAAAAGAAAAGGAAGCGTTACATTTCTCCTTTACAAGAACAATTGGCATTTATGATGTGGAAATCGGGTGGTTTCCTCATGATTGCATTCAGACTAATGTGAGGTAATATTGTTCGTGATTCATCCGCAATTCAACATTCATTCCAGGGTTAATTGTTGTTTACGCATCGGATAAAGGTAAGTCATCTTTCGTCGACTTGAATTCCAATAGCCGGAGTAGTGGCTGAGGGAGAATATTTAGTGACGGTCAGTGACTTTAGGTATCGACGTCAGACTAATAAGGATTGCAGTGTGAATCTGTGTAGTGGAGTCTTGGTCGAGCTCATCATTGATGGTTCTGTAGAGAAGGACTTCGTTCGGAGGGGAAGACATCTTTCGGTGCAGACGCTCTCCAAAAAGTCTCGAAGAAGAAGATACAGGGAAGAGAAAGAAATAAAAAACTGAAAATCGAAAAGGAAGATGAAAAAAATTAGGAAAGAAATCAAAATCTGATTATAATAAGGAGTCGGGTCTAGTTATAAGTTGGGCAGAAGTAGAGGTGTCAAAATCAGTCTTAAGCCCATATATGACCCATTTATGATTTAAAATGGGTCATGTATAGACCACTTACATTATGAAAAAACTAGTTAACTGGGTCTTAAATGGATTAGATTTAAAAATCTATTTTTAACCCAAGTCTCACATTTTCTCTTACCCCAAAACGTAATTTTTTTTTTAAAATCGAAATTAAACTTAGTTTTTATATTTCATTCTTCTTCCTCCTTCCTTAGTCTATGGCTAGCACGACAACAACAGGCAACTGGCCAAGCAAGGCTCAAGCTCACTAGATCTAGCGAGGCTCGAGCTCACTAAATTTGGCCAGGCTGAGGCCTCGTTGACAATTAGCGAGGATCTAGCCTTGCCGATTTGGCAAGGCTAGAGCTCACTGGTGTCGAGCAAGTTCGATCTTGCCCAACGCCGATGAGCTCGATCTCACTGATCTAGCGAGGCTAAGGCACCTCAATGATTAGCGAGGCTCGAGCTCACCTGCGATTGGTCGCCAATCATTATTGTGGCCGGTGGCCAATTGAAGAAGGAAACATAAAAAGAAGAAAACAATTAAAAATATTTTTTTAAAAAAATAAAGACAATTTAAAAATGGATTATTTAAAAATAAAAAAAATTAGATTTTTAAAAAATAATTTTTTATAAAAATTATAAAAATTGTCCATTAATTTTTTATTGCATTAAAGTGTTTTGGCAGTACCATTTTTCTAAAAAAAATATTATATGAAATAAGCGTTAAAGATGTTTTCACATTTTTTATTTTATTTACTAGTTTTTAATTCTTTAGTTTACTTTTTAATTTTGATTTGAAATTTTTATTCAAGTAACATATATGTGAAGAGCTTAAAGTGAATTAAATGGGTGAAAGTTGATTAACTTAAATTGAGTTAAATAGTAATATGTTTCGATAATATGGGTTGAGTAAGGTATAATTCGAATATGGATTAGGTCAGGTATGGGTCATCAAATTTACACTACATAAAAATGGGTCAAAATGAGTTAAATGGGTCAATATGGGTCGGACAATTTTCGACTCGACCCAAACCCGATCCAATCCACCCATTTGATGGTCCTAGCCTGAAGTAAGGGTGTTGTGGGCTAGAGACTGAGCCGAGTTAAAAATCAATAGATTTAAATGTTTGGGCCATACTCAAGCCGAGCTCTAAGTCTAACTTAAGAAGGGAACCCTGTCTAAAGTCCACTTTTATAATTAATTTTTTTAAAAATAATAATGATAAGGAGGAGTAAAATATCATTGATCATATCCTAAATCTTGTCAAGACAATACCATTTTACAAAGAAAAACTGCAGCTTTGCTCTTCACTTATTATTCAACCCTTGTTTCAAAAGACAGTGCAATTGCCTTATTATCACATCAATAGCATGATACGCACCAAGTGCCGTTGAAGTCAAAGGAACCAAGCCTTCGAATGGGAACAAAATTGAGGACGTTGCAATAAAAGTTGATAGACCCTTAGACGAACTAGCACCACGTCGATATGTGATTCAAGCACTTCAAATGCGGAGGGTTCTTCTTGCTGATCCTTTCTTTAAACATATCTCCCTTCCCCCTCTCTATGACAGTGAAAATGCAAATTAAAAAACTGCAAGAAATCAAAAACTCAAAATGCGAAAAAGCTTCAATAGCTTAATTTCGTGATGAATTTAGGAATGCAAAGAGAGATTGTAAGCTAGAGAGAACATATCAGCATTTAGGCCATGGTTGGAGGGTACAAATATGGGAATGGAGATGCAAAACAGAGGAGATAAAAAGTTCACGTGTGCAATTCAAACACCCATGTGGCAATTAGATATCTCTATTGAGTATGGCAGATCCGATTTCATTTGATAAAATAGAGGAATAGTGAGGACATAGCTATTAGTTCTATACTTATGGCAATGTGAAAGAAGTTTGAAAAATATTAGAAGTGTTATAGTGTTGTCGTGTCTATATTAGATCCTCATTATTAGCCAAACCTATTAGAGCTTTGTTATATGATCAGGTGGAATTTGTACCGAATTTTCAAGAAATGCTCTATGTTTTTTTTTTTTTTTTTCGATAAATATATGACCTTTATGTCAAGAGATGGTTGCTTTACATCTTCAACCAATCAACGATTGCCACAACTCCTTTGTCTTCCCTCTCCAAGAAGTTAAGCAAGTCGTATGTTCTTCTCATGATCTTTAGTTGTTTGTTCCAGCTATCCGAGGCTACGAACATTCTCGTGCCTGGTCAGAACTTGAGGGACAACAATATTTTAGTCTCATCAAATGAAGTGTTTAAGCTAGGAATCTTCAAGACTGGTGGGTCTTCCTCAAGCAACTACTACCTAGGCATTTGGTTCAGGGATGATCCTTACAAGAAACCAGTCTGGGTCGCAAATCGAGACTACCCATTTCTTGATTCTTCTTTTGTACTCTCCCTCAGGTACAATGGGAACTTGGTGATATCCAATAGAAGGCAGATTCCGTATTTAGTCAATGCTGAGATGTTATCTACTAGTAATAGCACCAAGTGCAATATTGCTTGATTCTGGCAATTTTGTTATAATAGAAGGCAATAGCACGGCTTGGGAAGTTTTTTCTATCCATCAGACACGTTCTCACCTAGCATGAAACTTAGGTATTTCAATTTAGGCACTAGTAAGGTGAGAGACCAAATCCTTGTTTTGTGAAATACCCAAGTTTCATTTCGTACCTTAAGGGATGCCTTATGAACGCTTTGGTATTCCATTGTTGTCGACTTTATGTGTCGGTGGGTGCCAAGCCTGTTCCAGAGAGGTTGCTGATTGCTGACCTTAATGGTCGCATCTTTGTCAATGTGTGCACAAGTCAAATCACTCCGATACCCTCTTTTCTTATTTACAAAGTGCTACTTGCACAAGTTTCAGGATATAAACCGCCTGCGTAAGCGAATTCGCATTGACCATGTTGTGAACATTAATTAGTGATTGCGCTTAAGGTAGGAAAATCTCGACTCATGAAACTACTCACCAATCTCATAGAGGTGGAAAGACGCAAGCTAATGTTTTAGTGCGTGATGCAATCCAACGAACATTACCATTTTTCAAGATACCTGATGTTCTACTATTTTCTGGATTTAGTGCGTAGTAGTCTTGAATTCCTATAGGGCTGACAATGCTTAGGATGTGAATCTTTTCTAGAGCTTATGGTTCACTCAACAGGCATGCCTTAGGGTACAATCCTGAAGGCTACTATCCTTCTGATCTTAAAATATCAAATCACATGGCATGCCTTATGGACGTTTGCTGGTCATATATTTTTATGCCAATTTTTTTTTAAAATATTGATTTTTTTAAATTCCACATGCTTGAAATGCGGTCTTCCGCTGTGAAAGATGAAGTATAGGTAAACTCGGGACCACAAATAATTCAATTTAGTTTGGCAATTTTCTTTTTTATTTTATTGCAACTTATTTGATCAAATATCTTCTCATGTAATCTAGGACAAGCCTGGTTTATTATTGAGTGAACCGTAAGCTCTGGAAAAGATTCACATCCTAAGCATCATCAGCCCTATATGAATTCAAGACTACTACGCATTAAATCTAGGAAATAGTAGAACATCAGGTATCTTGAAAAAGGGTAATGTTCGTTGGATTGCATCATGCACTAAAACATTAGCTCCGTCTTTCCACCTCTATGAGATTGGTGAGTAGTTTCATGAGTCGAGATTTTCCTACCTTAAGCGCAATCACTAATTATTTTTCACAATATGGTCAATGCAAATTCACTTACTTAGTCAATTTAGGTCCTGAAACTTGTGCAAGTAGCACTTTGTAAATAAGAAAAGAGGGTATCGAAATGATTTGACTTGTGCACACCCTAACAAAGATGCGACCATTAAGGTCAGCAATCAGTAGCCTCTCTGGAATGTGCTTGGCACCCATTGACACATAAAGCCGACAACAATGGAATACCAAGTTCCCATCGTACCTGATGGAGAGTACAAAAGAAGAATAAAAAAAAATGAGTAATCTCGATTTGCGACCTAGACTGGTTTCTTGTAAGGATCATCCCTGAACCAAATGCCTAGGTAGTAGTTGCTTGAGGAAGACCCACCAGTCTTGAAGATTCTTAGCTCAAACACTTCATTCGATGAGACTAAAGTATTGTTGTCCCTCAAGTTCTGACCAGGCACAAGAATGTTCGTAGCCTCGAATAGCTAGAACAAACAGCTAAAGATCATGAGAAGAACATACGACTTGCTTAACTTCTTGGAGAGGGAAGACAAAGGAGTTGTGGCCATTGAAGACATCTTTGAGAACATTTGGTCAATCTTAATGAGTATTGTTGCAACCTATCCCTAGGGAGGTGTAGAGGTACTTGCTTATAAGACGAGTCAAATCGTGTGTGCAAATGATGATATTGAATGGACCATCATTTGCTAACACCATAAACGATTCATCGATCACAAACGTGAACTCTCCCAAGTCCGTACCTTAGGCGATATTGGTTTTCTTAATCTATTTGTTCAGGAGGAATCACCACTAGCCATAATTGAGGGTTGGCTAGAGCCCTAATCAAGACGTAGAGTGTTGTCTTGATGCATTCGTAACTAGGGATTTAAGGTTTGAGAACTTGATTATACTAGTTCTGCAACTTATGCCCTTTCGGCACGTAAGCTTGATTAAGAGCTAGCCAAAGTGTCAGGCAGCCTATCAAAGAAATTGAGGTTCATCTTAACCATTCTACAAATGAAAGTAACAATCATTGTACACAAGAGACGCAATCAAGCATAATACAAATGAATAGTGCAAACAAGAAACTAGCATCGTCTCTAAAAAGAAAAAATGGCATCTAAAAAATTCTATGATAAAACCTTAAAGGCTTTATTCAATTTTGGGTACGATATTTCCAAATCTAAAATTTTTATCAAAAGACCTAAACTAAGTGAATTCTAAATTTTTAGTTTTTTCCAAAGATTTCCGGTATTTCTTAATTTGCTCAATTTTTTTTTTAATTTTTTTTTTACCTTTGATTATTATTATTTTAAAATTTTTTAATTACCAAAAGTAGACTTCAGATCGGGTTCCCTTCTTGGGTCAGACTTAGAGCTCGGCTCAAGTATGGCCCAAACATTGAAATCACATGGGCTGGAGACCATGATTCATTTTGTCAATGGCATCACCTCACGAGTGATTCTGAAGCAACATATTTTGTGTCCGCACCACCACCATCATACTACAAAGTTGTCCCCCCCTAAGCCCGTCAATAAAAATCCGCCAATGTGTAACCTACATGTTATGGATAATATTCCCACGTGGGTGTTTGAATTGCACAAGTGAACTTTTTCTCTTCTTCGTTTTGCAGCTTCATGCCCATATTTATACCCTCCAATTTGGCCTGAATGCTGATATGTTCTCTCTAGCTTACAATCTCTCTCCGAACTCCTAAATTCATCACGAAATTAAGCTGTTGGAGCTTTTTCGCATTTCGCATTTTTGATTTGTTGCAATTTTTAGTTTGCATTGTCATTGTTGCAAAAAGGGGGAAGGGAGAGATATTTAAGGAAAATATCAGTGAGAAGAGCCCTCTACATTTGAAGTGCTTGAATCACCTATTGATGCAATGCTGGTCCATCAAAGAGTCTGTCAACTTCTATTGCAACATCCTCAGTTTGTTCCCATTTGAAGTCTTGGATCCTTTGACTTTGACAGCGCTTGAATATCATGCTATTGATGCGATATGAAGGAAGTTGCATTGTCTTTTGAAACAAGGAATGAGAAGTGAAGAGCAAGCGTTGCATTTTCTTTGTAAATATGTTGTTGTTTTGACAAGATTATGATATGATAATTGATATTTTTTGTGACATCCTAGAATTTCAGTTCTGCTTTCAATTGAATAAATAGAACATTTCATCGACGCGCTTATAATGCTATTCTCAGAGCTAATCACTCGTGAGATAACTAGATTATCTGGGGAAGTTATTAAGAGATTTTAATGCAATAGACTTGATGATTCGATGAGGAATCGGCTGCTTGATCGTGCTCATCTACTGAGATCATTATGACATAGTTAAAAATTGCCTAGAGATTAGAGATAGGTCGGTTCAACAGAGATATATGGCTACATATGGGTGATTCCACTAAATTGCAAAATTCTCATCGGTCGGCACTAAACTGATTTTTTTTTGTGATTTTGGTACCTTAGGTTCGTATTTGAATCCTCGAGATTTTCACGACAACCGAGAGTCGCCAATGTGTCAAATAGGTTCATTGTGGCTCAAAGAAAATCGACCACGGGTCATTCGCACTAAAAGTTTCTAAAAGCTACCAAGTAGCCTAAGTCACGCTAAAAAAACGCTAGGGTGAAATTAACTATGAATTTGAATCCGATTTTAGAAATTGAAAGTTCTATTATATCACAGGTCATTTTAGGAACGTCGACTCAGTCTCCGAATATTTCTCTGCAAACTGAGACTTTTTGGGGAAAAGTCGTCATAGGGCCGTTTTTGTACAAAAAATGCCGAGGACCATTTTTTATTGCAAAATTGGGATGCAAGTGGGATCAATTGGTGAGGAAAATTACCGATTGGATTGATGAGGTGTTGGTTGAATTTATAGAGGTCGATTGATGTTGATTTGAGAAGCATTTGGTGTCCAATTGGAAGAAAACCTATGCAAATTTGTATGTCCCCTCACCCATGACTTATGGACCATTTCAAAAGGCTTCTAGAAGGGTTTTGTGCTGGAAAATTGCTGTGCAAGCCAGCTGGGAGGATGAGGTCAGCCAAGGGGGACAACAAGATGAGGTTAAAGCCTTTGGTGGCCCCCTCCAAGAAGAACCGGTTCCCTCTCCCTCCTGCATCGTCGAAGCCCTTCCTCCTCCTTTCTTCTTACTGTTCAACACCCATAAATTGCAGAGAATACATGTTGAAGCTGCCGGAGCACCCAGCCCCTATCAGATTGCAAGATCAGCCGCACGCCACCGATACACGCCGTCACCTCACTGTTGCTCACCCGCGTGTCTCCGCCGTCCAGTTGTTGCTCCATACTTTCTCTGGTTATCGTGGGAGCTGCCAGAGCTGTCCTAGACACCGTGTGACGCTGTCGACCTCCCCATTTGCCCATGCAAGCCTCCGCCGGTCATCCCTGCCTATTTCGATCCCAAGCTAGCCCGTTTAGCCCCTTTCTCGGCCAAGATCAGAACCTAAATCAGTGGGTATTCCAGCACTATTTAGGCCCGTTTTGGCCCACTTCCGGACCTTGAAAGGCTTGGTCCCTTTGGAGTTTCTTGCCCCTCACTGCGTCCCCATCAGTTTGACCTGACCAGATCGTCGAACAAGTGAGTTTAACTCAGTAATCCTCGCTTAGTAGGTTAATGACCTTTAAGGGTTGATTAGTTTAAATTAAGCATGGATTAGGTGGTTAGTTAGATTAGATTAGTGATTTAATTAGCCGATATTGCATGTTAGGTGGTTAGAGTAGTGTAGTTATAGCCTAGACAATCTCTAGTATTTATCTAGAGTGGTTCAAAAATTTTCCGGGACCATCTCAGCTTCCAATTAGGCTTTTTCGGGCATAAGTTCTATTTATTGGCATTTATTTATCATTTCCATAATTATATAATTATTTATTTATTTTCTAGAAATTAGATTGGGATAGCCGGTGACCGGTATTTTGTGCCGATTTTAGTGGTGGTTTCCATTTATTTAATTGATTGCTGGTTTATGAAAATTAACCATGTTTGTAGTTGTGGATAATTATCTCAAAAATTGATAATTTTGGTAATTAATTGGAAAATTACCGGGCATTGGTCTATAGTGCCAAAAATCTATTTTGGGACTGCTGGAACTGGTGGGATGTTCAAAAGTGAAAGTATTATATTTTGGCTAAGGTCGACCGTGTACTCACACACGGCTATTTTTATCAGATATGGTAAACATGTTGAATTAATTATATTGTTGGGGTGGTATACTATATTAGCCTATGGGTGATATATTGGCTTAGATTGCGAGCAGTATACCGGTATACTATATCAACCTACGGGTGATATGTCAGCTTAGTAAAAGAGTAGTATACCCTATTAGCTTAGAGTGAGCAATATTATTTATCAGCTTAGAAGGAGCAATTTCGGTATACTATATTAACCTACGGGCTATGATATGTTAGCTTAGATAGAGAGCAGTATACCCAATCAGCTTAGAAGGAGCATTATTAGTTTACTATATCCGCTTGCGGGTTTAATATGTCAGCTTAGATAGAGAGCAGTATACTATTTATCAGCTTATTGTGAGCTATACTATCTATTACCAGCTTAGGGTGAGCAGTCTTAACTTGATCGAACTTATTAGATAGTATTGATTAGGTTGACCAAGAGATGGTTGTGATGACATGTAATTGACGGTGTTGATTGATCGATAGTTCGATTTGATTTGGTGAATTGAAATGATTGGTTGAGTTTTTGAATTATATTGACCTGCAAGAAGGAACAGAGGCAAAGGTAAGACCTTCGACTCATGTTGGTGCTTAGGTAGCCTTAGAGCGTATTTTCTTCCTAATCGGGTTTTAAGGGGTAAAACTCGCTAAGACGTCGTCTCACCCCATTGTGGGATAACATTTCAGGTCTTTAGATGGCAGTCATGGAGGATTGGAAGCCCTGTAGTCTGGGAAGGTGGAGATCAAAGAATCGGCGAACGTGTCTAACTAGTGAGTCATAGGATCGTTCCCTTTTGTTGAGCTGATATTTTTTGAAATAGCCTGCTATTGTAATTAAACCTATTTGTTATAAAAGGTTTATTTTGGTTGTGAATTATGGCCCTACTTTCCTATCCCATCTTATTATTGTCTGTGGATTATATATCTACTTCCGCATGCATATTTAAAATGAATGGGTCGGTGACACGTCTTGGAACGTCGCTATTAATCGACCACAGAGGGATGGGCACGCGCTCGGAGGATTGGGGCGTGACATTTTTCTTCTCCTTTTCACCTTGTAAATGAAGGTTATTCAATTCTCCAACATGGGAGTTCTTTAATACAATTCACCCACATGTGCATTATTGTTGGGGCACATGTATAAGTGAGCTATGTTAGAGAAGTCCCATATTGAAGACTTCATGTGGTACGGAGTAGCTAACATATTATAGTTAGCATATAACTCATTGACTTAAACTTTTAAGTGAATGTGGGTTTAACTGAATATGTTGACGAGTTCGGACTTTGGCTCCGTCCAATCTTAAACTTTTGCTGTGCATTCCTAACAAATGGTATCAAAGCCTATCGTTGAGATTTCCGGGCAAGTGGACATTGTGGTGTAACAACGCTTACATATAGAAAAATTGATATAGAAGGATATCTAAATTAAGGGGGAGTAGCCCTAAAATTAAGCTCACACAAGTAGTGGGGATTGCTCAGATACACGTGTGAGTATGGTATGTTAGAGAAATCCCACATCAGAGAATTGATATAGAAGGATATCTAAATTAAGGGGGAGTAGCCCTAAAATTAAGCACACACAAGTAGTGGGGATTGCTCAGATACACGTGTGAGTATGGTATGTTAGAGAAATCCCACATCAGAGAATTGATATAGAAAGATATCTAAATTAAGGGGGAGTAGCCCTAAAATTAAGCTCACACAAGTAGTGGGGATTGCTCAGATACACGTGTGAGTATGGTATGTTAGAGAAATCCCACATCAGAGAATTGATATGATGTATAGCATTTAGTATATCCTAATTAGCCCATAACTTATTGGCTTAAGCTTTTGACTGAAGATCGGTCCAACCGCATATATTAACGAGCTCAGACTTAAGCTCTTTTTTTGGCAATCTCCTTAAACAAAGATATTGGACTTCTGCTATGTGCTCCCAACAAGGCATAAGGGATGCTTCAAGACCACCAAGAACTCATTACAAGGCCCAAAGCTCGGCTGAAGGCCTGCTATATGACATTCAAATGATCTAGACTATGGGGTTTAGCCTATTTTCGAGTGCGAATTCAACTTTGAAATGGCCAGACCAACCGAGGCTGGCCTAAAGAGTTTGAATGCTCACTGTCTGAGCATTGCATAATTTGGACAACGGGCATTCAAACATCTAAGACGCGATTACCTTGATGAGGCATAGGCTAATCAACAATGGATTCAAGACGACGGGCAGGTGATATAAAAGTAATATGACCAAAACTATTACTTGAATTATATGAGGACAATGCTACGGACTAAAAATGAGTCATGAACATCCCAATTCGAGCTGATGTATGTGCACTTTGGGGAGACATAAGCTCATCCAAACGGTAATGCAACATAGTGTCGATACTAAGCATAAATCTTAAACAAGGATGGACCGCTCTCATTACCTTGGAAATGCCGGACTCTGAGCGTCGTTTAACTCAAACTCAAGCCAAGCACGTGCCCATTCATCTTTGTCTCAGGCGCCATTTTATTTTATTTTTTAATTTTTCATAATGATTTTCTTTTTAATGTGAGACAGACTTTGGAAAAAAAAAAATTAGGTTTCACCATCCGTAAGCTATAATATTTCTAATTTCTATATGTGAAAGCGATACCGTTTGTTTTTGTTTTTGTTTTGTTTTGGTTTGTTTGTTTTTTTTTTTTCCGATGGTTGAATGATAATTTAATCTTTGAGGCCTTTCCTTTTTATTTTTGAAATGCATGATGGTTGGTGCTAAAATTTAGATGTTGGCATGAATATTTGGTGTGTGCCTTTTGTAATTTTTCTATAATTGTGTAATAGATTATGCAGCCGAACTGACTCTAAACACGGCGATTTACTACTAATAAGTCCTAAGGTCAATTAATCTATATTAAGACCTAAACATGCGACTTTGGCATGAACGCTTCTACTAAGGTATAAGGGACGCTCCGAGACCGCCAGGAGCTCATTACAAGGCCCAAAGCTCGGCTGAAGGCCCGCTGTGCGACCTTCAAACGTTCTGGACCGTGGGGTTCAGCCCCTTTTCGGGCGTGAATTCAACTCCTAAATGGTCGGGCCGACCGAGGCCAGCCTAAAGAGTCTGAACGCTTGTTGTTCGAGCATTGCACGGCTTGGACAACGGGCACTCAAACATCTAAGACGTGATTACCCTGATGAGGCATAAGCTAATCCATCATGGATTTGAGACGACGGACACGTGATATAATGGTGTTATGACCGGAACGATTACTCGAATTACATGAGGATAATGCTATAGACTGAAAATGAGTCCTGAACGTCCTAGTTCGAACTGATGTACGTGCACTTCAGGGAGACATAAGCTCATCCAAACGATAATGCAACATAGTGTTGACACTGAGCATAAATCTTAAAAATGGATGGACCTCTCTCATTACCTTGGAAATGTAGGACTAAGGTAGGATTTGGCCACAGAGACGAGCATCGTTCAACTCGAACTCAAGTCGAGCATGTGCCCATTCATCTTTGTCTCATGTGCCCATTTTTTTTTTTTAATTTCTAAAATGATTTTCTTTTTAATGCGAGACAGACTTTGAAAAAATTAGTTGTCACCATCCATAAACTATAATACTTCTAATTTCTAAAAGCAAAAGCGATACTTTTTCTTTTTATCAATGGCCAAAAAATAATTTAATCTTTGAGGCCTGTACTTTTTATTTTTGAAATGCATGATTGGTCAATGTTGGTGTAAATATTTGTGTGTGCCTCATGTAATTTTTCTTTAAGTATGTAATATTTTGGAAGGTTAAAGTGAATATAGATTATGCGGCCGAATTTTGATATTTTAGAGAGGTAAATTATCCTCTGATTTTTTTAATGTAGCAACTAATTTCTTTGAATTATCACTTGTCAAGGCGATGATACCTCCTAAAGTTCGTATCTCTCTCCAACTATATTGATCAAAAGGCATGTTGTAAGATGCCTTCAGACCTTAGAATCACAGGCCAACTTATGGATTTATCTGTGGAGTGGGCAGGCTTTTTTGTCCGTAGAGTTTGGTTTCATGCCGGACATTAAGAGAGAGAAAGATGATATCATTTAGCCTATCCATCTAAAATGAAGTAATATGTGCCGAACATAAGAAATTTCGTTTTGGTTAATAACAATCTCTCCTCACCGAGCATTTTCTCATTGTTCAATATTGTCCCTAAAAATAGTCTATTTTGTTAACTAGTTCATGAAACTTTGAGAAATAGACGCATGCGTTGCACGCGCCTGCCAACCGGCACGCGGATTGCTGGGTGAATATTATGGTGATAGTAGGGGTGAGCATTGAGTCTGGTTCAACTCAAGACCCAAATCGAGTAGACCTTGACCAACCGGATCAAGGCTGATTCTAAGAGGAATAGGTTCGATTCTTGGTTTCATGAACCTAGAACTGGCCTAGGACCATTTGGTTCCTAGTTCCAACACCGTGAAACCGACTCAACTAACCCGATTCCTAGGTTGACATGGTTTTGAAGCCATTATTTAATAAAAAAAATATATTTTGCACCTGTAGAAAATTGAAATCACGATCTTCAACATGAACAAACACCAACATAACCATTCGACAAACAATTTTTTTTTTTTTATAGTGAGATTATGCTACTTTTATATTTAACAAGAATTTGTTGTTTTACCCAAAACATATATTTTCCAAACATGACCAGTTCGATTTAGTGTTCCAATCTTTTGAAATCGACTCACCTAAAAACCGATCACTAGAGCCAACGGACATTATACTATTCTTTTTCCAGGTTAGTGAACTCAATTTTTCTCCTTTTTTTTTTCCCGGTTTTTTCCTTTCCAATTCTCATCCTTCTTCCTCCTTCTATCCTAGCTGCTAGTGCACTCTGTGGATCATACCCGCACAACGGCGACCACCTCCCTCCACCCTCCCTCCCTCCCTCTATGATTGTAATGTACTCTATTTTTTCTCCCCAAGAGAATCAAAGACAATCGAATATTTACAATGAGGGAGACAAAGTTATTGCTTCAAAGCAGATAAATATATAAATATCAATATATACCAAAAGATGAAAAGATATCTAAAAAGAAAATACATTTTTTAAATTAATAAAACAGCGGAAAAAATTGAAATATTAGCAATTGCTTTCAAAAATGAATCTTTATAGAAGAGTTTGGCTAGAAAGCTCTGATGTATATAGGAACTTAAACAATATAAATCATAAATGAGGCAATGTAATAATTAAAATCAAGCTGATAAATTCAAATGATATAATGTTCATCTAAGAGATCACTATACCCATCGCCACAGATTGTTGAAACTTATAACATACACAATTAGGATTGACGATAAATTTGGATTTGAGCGAAAATGGAAGGACCACAGATTCATTATCGTTCTGCATGTGCATTGCGAGCAAAAAGAGAATGTTGATAATGTCATTCTAGCAAAAAAAAAAAATGTTGAATCTCGAGTACAATACATATGTCTTAAATTAAAAGCATAAAATAATTATGGATAAAAGAATAAAAAATAAAAATAAAAACCAAAGGAGAAAAATCGTGTCAAAAGAGAAGGTAGTCATTGACATATTGGCATTTCCATGATAACGGTATCGAAGGCTTTGGAAGGGAGAACGCAGTTTAGCGGGCGCCTCTTCATAGGGTGGGGCGGGGCCCGGTGCTATCTTGCAACTCCTGGAAAGAAAAAGAAATAAGATCCGACGGTCCCCCACAACCTCGTACGGAGGAAGTCAACGTGCTGACGTGGAAGCTTCTTGACCCCTGACGTGGGCCCCACTAGAAGAGACGTGAACTGGCAACAAGTCCCAATATCGACTGGTCTCGTGGTAGTGCCTGCATTTTCCATACGAGTAGTGCCGACGTGAACTCAATGTGCCGACGTGGAAACTTGAGTGCTTCGTAGCAGTGCCCGCATTTTCCATAATCCATTTTAGCTAGTCATTTATGTGTTGGGGCTTGGCAATTTTGCATGTCATATTTACCAACTTGTATTGTTTTATCGTCTATGGATATCACTTATTTTGTTTAATGGTGAGATATGAACCATTTGCTACAATTTAGTTGTCCTTGGAGTGACCGTTGCTGGCAATACACCAGTTCTTCTAACTAGATTATTTTGTTGCTTGGGGTTATCGATATTTCAATATTTGATTTGCTCTAGAATTACATATTTTCTTATTTTTTTTCCTTTGTATTTAGGGAATTTTACTTGGTGAGAGTACGATACGAGGAAATCCCACCAGGTAAAACTTTTCAATTTTAATTTTTTCAACAAAGCCAATTAATTTCTTGAAATCAAGTGTGGTGGAGAAGCCACATTTGTTCTTAAAGACTAACAATTTGTTAGCTCACCATTTTCCTTATAAAAAGGATTTATATATATAATATTGAAAAATATCGTTAGCTAAAGTATCAAAAGAAATATTAACGAAATATGACGCGTGGCAAGGCGATATGAACTTTTGACAAATGGATGGTGTTGAGTTTGCTTGGTGGTATGTCACTTGCATAAAAAGTGTGTCGAACGGGGTTTGGATGGAGGTGATTTTTAGAAATTTGAGTGCGGTCGAAAGTAATTGCATTAAAAAGAAAATCTAAATTGACTAGAAATGTATGGAATTAAATTACACAAAAAGGAAAAGTATAGAGAAATGTAAATGGGAATGGAATTGAAAATTGTAAGGAAAATATAAAATTGAAAGCTCTTACGAAGTGTATTCCCACTTGTGTGTTCTCTACTTCAACTCTTGGGGTTTTTTTTTTACGCTATTGTAGTCTAATTCTCCAAAAAAATCACTAACTTGTGGGGGTTGAAGATGGATGGTGGCTGAATAAGAGGCACTTAATCTCATATTTTCCGGGGGAGTTGATGGTTATTTTAATGTTAATTTTTCTGCCTTTTGATATGTTAGATTCTGGGAACGATGGAACGTTGAAGGAGAGACGAAACACAAGGCCTACATTACACGTCTATTAATTGATAACGCCACAGTAATAATTCCAAGAGAGGATTCAGTTGATATTCCTGATTTACATTATCCAGTTCAAATCCCGTTTGGTACGGGGGGCCAAATTTGAAAAATAATTTGTGGTTTCGTCCTTTTTCTAATTGCTTGGGTTCGTTCGGAGCCGTTAGCTTCTAACATTTATTTTTTTCAAAATTTGCGGTTATCACAAATGGATTCTTAAAGTCTTCGAAAATATACGATCTAAGTTTCACGCCTTCTCTTTCTCTCTAGCTCTTCCTCTCTCTTATAACCAACTCAACGGAGAGAACGTGAACGTAATTCGGTTCTCAAATCCTCCAAGGATCTAATTACGGAAAATTTTGAGTGACCCGATCAATATTTACTTTGATTTAAGCAAGTACAAAATCCGTTTTGAATTTGATACTAATAAATACTCACTCGATTTAGCCCATCCAATCGACCAATGTCTAATTTCAAGTTTAATTGTTATATTATGAATACGTATCCTAATTTGATTGGACAGTTTGCGTTTGCAAATAACACTGATTAAGTATTAAAACAGTTTGCAGCGTTTTATGTTTGGCTCAAAATTTTCGCCCTTTAAAAATATATTTAAGAAACTACGTGGAAATAAGCCGTGTTAGAGTAGAGTATGATTTAAAACGCATTCTGTAGTTTATCCTTTATTCATTTTGAATTCAATAAGAGGATGAATATTCGTGTAGTTCCTCTTTATTCATTTGCAGAAATTTAGATCTAGTAAGAATAGGAACCCGATATGCAACAAATTATTAAGCTAAAAGCGAAAGCACTGTAACTATCGTTCCTCAATTTCGGCTTTAACCGTTATATAGATTAGAGTGCCATTTCTCATAAAGATTTTAAATAAAAAAACCCTTAATTTCAATTTTTCCATGGGGTGAAAATTTGTGGTTGAACTAATGTGCTTATCTCTCTTTAGATCGGCTCCCACACCTACCGCCCACTTTAGATCGACTTCCACACCTACCGCCCCCCAAATGAAAAAGAAAAAGAAGGGTTGCATCAAAAAGTCTATCGTCAACATTCCCCCATTGCACCAACTAGCTTATGTTAGATAGCGCTAATTGACCCAAGCCAACATATTTGATTGGGTTTGATAAACTTTACTACAAAATAATTGCAAATATCCAATAATCGGGTCCCGTAACGTGAATCACGACACTTCATTGCTGCAAATTCTAATCATAAACGTTGGCGTGAGAGAGTAGAGCATATTGAAAGATATCCATATTAATATACAATGCCATTGATTGTGATATCACTTTATATTTGCGAAAGACAGGACTATTGCATGATATTAGACAACATATGACAACTCAAGTACAATTGCATAATTGAATAATAGAAATGTGTTAGGACAGTGTACAATAAGCATGACGTCCTAACCGTAATCAGTGATGGATGGGCTCTGTAGAAGCAATTATACACAAATGGCTAAGTGTGATCTAGGTAAAAGGGAGATTGGAGAGAAAGACCTAAGTAAAGAGGCTGGATTAGAGTTCAAAAGTAAAGTGGCTCGATCAGAACCAAATCTGTAGATTAGGCAAATGTTAATAATTTGAATAATCTTTCAAGTGTACCGAATAAATATATCATATATAGGTGATCTTGGGTTTGAACGTTTTGTTTACATTGGATAAGCGATTTTCTTACGGAGCATTCGTCGTTAATACGTCTTTGATTTTGAAGAAATGTAACATGCTAATAACACTCTCTCTACATTCAAATTTTCGATAAAAACAAGTGAAATGAAATTACTGTGCATTCTCCTACCCTGCATATGCAGAGCTCATATGCCTTTTTCTAACAGTTAACTTCTGATTAAAAAGAAATGATTCGTGTCGATTTGCAAATCAAAAACCGCAAGGAAGATGCAAAGTCGGTACTTATGCGTGATTTACTCGGTGGTCCCTCGTGAATCTGTTGGTTTTTAAAAATTATTTTGGCCCTATGACCGATTAAGACCTATCCTCACGTCTGTCCATATATGTTGTACTCGCGTTTATAACCTAGACAACATGATGAAGCCTGTCCCTAGTGAAAAAGCACGACCAGTTAAGTGATTGATCTCGATCACTCTTTTTGTTGCATCTTTCTCTGCAGGTGTCTTCTTTATAAGGCTCCTTTCTGGGTTCATTTCCGCCTATAAATTCCTTCCAATAGTATCCACTTTCCCAGCGATTTCAGATCGAGAGACAGAGATGGCGAAGCCAGGTTTAACGGCAATGGTGGTGGCAGCTCTTGCTCTGGTGGTGGCCACGGTGGCGACACTCGCCCGTGCTGAGGTGGATGACCCCGAGAAGGTGGACGCCTGGTTCACTAGGCTTAGCCATGCCGATCGCAAGACCACACACCTCCAATTCTACTTCCACGACACGCTCTCTGGCAGGAACCCCACGGCAGTGCGCGTTGCCGAGGCCACGATGACCGAGAAGTCCCCGACGCTTTTCGGGGTGGTCAACATGATCGACGACCCACTGACCGAGGGCCCTGAGCCAGAGTCCCCCCTTGTTGGCCGGGCACAGGGGCTCAGTTGGGCTCGAGTCGGTGGCCCTGCACATGAAAATGAACCTCGTATTCACGACCCCGGAGTACAACGGCAGCACCCTGAGCGTATTGGGCCGCAACCCAGCACTCGAGACCTATCGGGAGATGCCTATCGTCGGTGGGACCGGCGTTTTCCGGCTGGCAAGTGGGGTCGTGACGGCGAAGACGTCCTTTCTCAACCTCACCACCGGCGATGCTGTAGTTGAATATAAGGTCATAGCTTTGCATTACTAGACACTTTGTAGATATATCGTGGCTTGTGTTGTAGTCCAGTCCAGAGGTTATGGAGGAAATTACGTCGTTCTAGTTGTGTGCGGATGCTCTATCGTTTCCAATTTGGTTATGCTCTACGTGCTTCGTGATTTTTCATTGATTTTGGTGGTCTGGAATCTTCTTGTGTGGGCTCTAGATGAACTATAAATTGGACTCGGTTAAACTGAGTAGGTAATGTTACAATGTTCGCCGCCCTGTGAAATCAAGCTTGCTGAAAACGTCAGTGATTTTTCCCACCTAATAATTATGAAAGTTGATGCAGTCGACGTGAATTTTTTTACTATATTTTGGAGTTCTCATTTTAAAGTTACCGAAACCTAAGATTATGTCTTGATTTGGTTTCGATTCGAAAATTGTCACGCGGCAAGCTCAGTCAACCACCAACTAACAATAATATTCAGGGCTTTTACAATATATTAGGAAATGCATGAAAACTTAAGTAAAATTTTATTACTGAATTATATTTGGCTTTACACATCTTGGTCTAGTAAAGATGTGGTAGGAGGGCTTACTATAAGCATAGCGTTCTAGTAGTGACCAGTGATAGATGAGTTCATTAGACATGCCTATATAGATATGGCTAAGGTCTTCTCTATATTTTCTAATGTACATACTTTATCATTCTATCCATCAAGAGCCGTCAAGGTAAGAGGGAGATTGGAGACGAAGACTTAAGTAAAGAAGTTCGGCTACAATCAAATTCGTTGATTCCGCATATTGTTCATTTGATTAATTAGGGGTCGATTTTTTGGGAATCTATGTAATGCATAGTGATCTTGAGTTGAATGTTTTATTTATATTGGCTTGACTTGCTTACGGAGCATTCCTCATTAATAATCCTTCTATTTTGACAAAAAAAATGTAATACGTTAAATATAAATCATCCTCTACATTCAAAATTTCCATTAAATAAAGTGAAATGAAATTCATATACCTTTATGTACCCTATACAAGTAGAACTTGTAGAAATTATGTCATAAGTGCTATAACTTTCATACGGCACTCACTTTGGTATCCATAATATTTCAATTGATCACTTAAATGACATAACTTATAAAAGAGAAAAAAATCTCACTTGGGTCATGGTAGTGATTTTCTTTGCTAAAAAAATCCTACATGGTATTAAAACTTGTCACACTTGTGGTGATTATTTTAAATTATGAAAATCAATTGGTCAAAAGTCATGACACTTGTGATAAATATTTTTCTTATAATAATGGCACTCTAGATATCAATTGAAAAGTTATGACAACAAAGTAAGTGACGTAGAAAATTTTTAGCACTTTTGATGTTTTTTTTTTTTTTTCTTGAAACAATGTGCCTTTTCGGTTGAAATATTTAATTATCATGAAAAGAAGTGGTTGTGGACATGAAAAAAGGTGACTGTTAGATATGAAAAGAAATTATTGTTGATAGGAAGAAAATTGGTGGTTGATCATGAAACGTGAGGATAAGTTACTTATTTCCAAGTGATATCTTGGTTGGTTATTTGTAAATATAACCAAATCATATATTGTTTAACACAACTGTTAAAAAACAATAACTTTCTCTTCTTCACAATATCCTTTCTTCTTCTTTTTCACACACAAGTTTCACAACATATTCAAAATGAAAATCCAAATGAGAAATTGAGTAATTACAGAACTCATTTCTCTATAACTTTAGTATATATTCTGATATATATTTGTTATTAACTCAACATCAATAATAATAGGGGTAAATAGTACCTTTAATTGTCATCAAGCATCAAAATTGAAGAACTATAAACTAATGTTCTATCTTCATCAGCAATCAAATCTCTCCAATATTTTTAATATGTCTTCTCGTACAAAGCATGGCACTTTTATTAGCCAGAACGTGCAAAGACATGCCATGTATATCCGCTAAAAAATTGATTTCATTAGTGTCAATTTCCAAATCGCTAGCTGCAAAGTCAATGACTTAATAAGATCAGCAAAATAATGGACTCGGTCGCTAATTAAAAAGCACAACTAGTGAATGATTACCCCAACATCTGTTGCTTCTGTCTCTAAACATGTATTCTTTTCGCCTATAAATTCTTTCCAGTAGGATTGTTTCTCCCAACAATTTCAGATTGAAAGCGAGATTTTAACGGCAGCGGTGGCGGTGGCTCTTGCTTTGGTAGCTACCGCCACGATCCATGCCCGTGCCAAGGCAAATGATCCCAGGAAGGTGGATGCATGGTTCACTAGGCTTAGCCACGCCAATTGCAAGACGACACGCCACCACTTCTACCTCCACGACACGCTCTCGGGCAAGAACCCCACCGTGGTGCGCGTCGTTGAGCTGTGATGACCAAGAAGTCCCGGATGCCGTTCGGGGTGATCAACATCATTGACGACCCATTGACCGAGGGACCTGAGCCAGAGTCCCCCTTGTGGGCCGGGATCAGGGGTTCTGTGGCTCGGTTAGGCTCGAGTCGGTGGCCCTGCTCATGGACATCAACCTCGTATTCACGAGTCCAAAGTACAATGGTAGCACTCTGAGCATATAGAGCCGCAACCCAGCGCTCGAGACCTATCGGGAGTTGCCCATCGCCAGCGGGACCAGCATTTTCCGGTTGGTGAGCGGAACAGCGACAACGAAGACCTACTTTCTCAACCTCACCACTGGCGATGGGTGGTTGAATATAATGTAATAGCTACGCATTACTAGACACTTTGGGCATTGTTCTAGTCCACTTCTTTCATTTTGACCTTCGGTTCTTTGCGGGCCAAAGGCTATGGCGTAATTATATGGTTGTAGCTTGTGTGTGGATGAGGTGATGTCCTTTATTTCGTAATGCTCTCTACGTGTTTTCCATTTTAATTGATTTATGGCGGAGATTGAAATTGGACGTTATGGTATCTTTGTGTGAGGCTTTAGGTGATCTAAATTGGACTCGGTTTGTCACCAGGATAAAGTAGATGATCTGCATGTTTTGCCATCTTGAAAAATAGAACTTGTTGAGTATGTCAATGATATTACCCACCTAATAATTCTGAAATTTGAAGTAATCGACATGAAAATTAACTTTTTGTTTTGGGAATTTCGTATTACAGGAAACCCAAGATTACTCACCGATTTGGTTTCTTCATCGAATAAAATGCGGAGGAGGCACGTGGGAACGTAATTAAAAAACAATTGTGACGATAAGATTTAATAGATTTTGCCCTCTTTGTTCAGTTGGGGAGAGTGACAGATATCTCCTCTTCCGCTCTCCTCGGCCGCCAACATCCTCCGCCACCTCTCTCTCTCTCTCTCTCTCTCTGTGGCGGCATCAAGGCGGCGAAGAAGAAGGTGGCGACGTTCGTGATCGACTGCACCAAGCGGGTGGAGGACAAGATCATAGACATCGCTTCCCTCGAGAAGTTCCTTCAGGAGCGCATCAAGGTCAAGGCCGGCGCCCACAACGACTCCGTCACCACCTCTCGTGACAGGTCAAAGATCACCGTCACCTTCACCTCCGGACTTCTCCAAGCGTTATAACCAGAATCATGCTCCCTCCCTCCTTCCCTCCCTCTCTGTCTCTCTGTCTCTCTGTCTCTCTGTCTCTCTGTCTCTCTGTCTCTCTCTCATCTTTCCCCCTAGGGCAGTCAAGCTTATCGAGCTAGTTCTTGTGCTTGTGGTGACGCTGCTGCTGCTTCATGTGCACAATGTTGCGGTTTTAGAGTATCCCTAGGATGCCTGTTGAATCGCTGTGCTTTTCTTCGAAATGAAAATAACTGTAGGTTTATAATATGCTCGATCACGTCGTTATATGTGCAGATGCTGCATGTTTTCGCTTTCCTTAGCTGCGATTTTGGCAGAAGATTGCCTTTTGAGTTGATTTGTAGATAGGACTAGCCTCCTAGGCGGCGCACTCATGCCGTCCATCTGCGAGTGGGTGGTTAATTATGTCGTGTGCTTTGCGGCGAGTCTGGTGTTGTGGTGGGATTTCTGCACCTCATGTTGATAAACTTTCGCATATTTGCACTGCGAATCTTTGTGCAAAATGGTCTAGTTTACAGCATGTGTTTAGATTCAAGATTGATTCATGTCCACTTCATTAATTCTCGGAATTAAATCTGACTCCGTGTTTTTACTCTTTGTTTTATGCCACGCTTTTGCAAATCTTCGGCGCGGGCTGTCCATGGACCCACATGTTTGGAGTCGATGTTCTCAACCTCCGTCGTTGTCAATGGCCGTGGCTTGATGCCGCCAAGTCAGTTCATTCTCCATTGTTTTAGTATACCTTTGTGCGTTTTCTATGCTGCTTTGTGAAATTTTTTTAGGAAAAGCAACACGCAGAAAACGGTACCTGAAATGAGATTCACGTCTTCACGTCCTCAAATCTTTATCGAATCCCTTTCTCTTCGGTAACCACCACGTACTTGAAATGGGCGACACCCACGTCAGGAGCCTGAGCAACCTTGCGAGGAGCCACGTAAAGACGAAAAAGAGGAACCGCCTTTAGGAGATCGTGGCTGAGAGCGAGGAGGGAGTCTAGGGTTCCCACGTGGAGATTGGGTATATTGAATTGTGGAGTCGGGCGGGATCATCAGCTTCGGAGTTGGATCTCGAAGAAAGAAGAAGAAGGATATACCCGGTAGAGATCTGATCCTGGAGGCGGTTGCACAGAGAAGTGGTGGACATGGAGGCCGGCACCGGAAGTGACACCACCCAGTATCGACTCGCCATTGTCTCTCGAGCTTGCTGATGATAGAGAGAGAGAGGGAGGCGATCGGAGGTGGTAGTGCGCCTTTGAATGGAACGATGCGGTGGTGAAGCTCCTTGTTTCCTTCCTTTGCCTGATGTCGATCCAAAATCTCACGCATGCTTCGGGAGCAGTCGAATAGCTTCTGCATAGATAATATTGGAATACGTAGTCGAATAGCTTCTGCACAGAAAATATTGACATTTCTTTTTAAATGGTCGATTGACATGTTGACGACAAGGAGCATAACCGGGACGATGGTGATGATTGGGAATACGTGGAAGAAGAAGGTCCTGCAGAGATCATCTGGCAAGGGAACAAAGTAAAGAAAACCATCAGGTTTTCCGAAGAAGGGATTGGACGTGCAAATGTTGAAAGAGGGTAACTCAGAAGATACTACCTGTTTATGTGTTGAAAACTTGGCATACATTACTTCCTATTTTTTCTTTCTCCTTGTGTTGGTTTTGGTTTGAATTTTAAATTTGAGTTTCGTAATTCACTGCCAGGATGCTGAAAAGCCGACCTTGAATCCTCTCCCTCCTCTGTCCGAAGAATATTCAGAATGATGGACAACTGGTAAGAATAATTAGTGCAATTAAATTTCTATCATAAGATGGCTTTCATTTGCAAACATCTTTCACTAGTTTCATATAAACTACGGATGCAATTTTTTGATCACTACCAAGACTTAGGGCTTTTTACTGGAGAAGCAAAAGAAAAACATGAAGTTATATTAATATGAAGGAAATTACATCCATATTTATAACACATTAGATATCAGTTAATATTGCAAAAAAAGCAAACAGAATTGATCAGAATGAAGGCAAAACTGAATAAGTGATCCTTATGGCTCACTAGTTGCGTCGTTTGTTTCCAAAGGCTGATTACCCTAATTGCAGAATGTAACTTAAAGGAGGAGGGATGGAAGTTTGATGGGAAACAGAAATCCATCATTACTGTTTTTTACCATCCCTTGGGAGTTTTAGTTATAAAATTAGATACGGTTGCCTTAGCCCCATCCATGGCATTAGTTTCAAGGAAAGTCGATACATGAGTAAGGCGTTTCGCAGTGGCTAAGGACCATCTCTCCCCCTAGCCAGAGATAGGGTGATATAACGGAGGCCTTTGTGCCAAAAGTTTTTGAAGGATAAAATGTGCTGGACAAAGCTGGAGCTGTTCTTTTTTGATGCATTGGTTTGGGAAGCCAGTTATATTACTGAAGATGGAATGATGCAAATTGGGAGTGCTGTGAGTGGAATAATGATTGAAATTTGGTCTTTTTAGGATGGGGTTTGGGGTTTGGAAGTCTTTGCGCTAAGAAGAGTGCATATTCTTGCCATTGACACTACTAGCGGTGGAGAAATTGAAGATCTATACCCCTTTCTAGGGTCGTTAGTGTTGGGTCAAAGTTGGATTAAGATGAAAATGATTCGACTCATATTGATCTATTTAACCCGTTTTGGCACATTTCCATATGATGTAAATTTGAAAACCTATACCGAATCCAACTCAACACACATCCGACTCATATTATTAGAACATATTAATATTTAACCTAACTTAGAAAAACCCTTACTTACCCTTTTAACCCACTTTAAGCTCAATAAAAACTTCACATCAAATTAAAAAAATATAAAACTTAGTAAATAAAACAAAGAACGTAAAAACCTATAAATGAGGGTCTTGTCTTCTAAATCTTCCTCATGCGGAACTCCAAATAACCAATCTCTAGTGCACAATTTCACAGGAAAGAGAACTATGATATTTATTTAAAATGTGCCCTTCAATGCTAAAGGCTGACTTACAAGCAACAGAAGTGAGAAGACAACTCAAGATACCGATGTGAATTAGCTTTCAAATAATCAAGAACATTATGATAATTTTTTTTTTTTTAAATATCAAGCCTATTTTCCTTCAAATACAAATCCAATTGTGACATTGTAGATTGCAAGCCATAGTGTTTACTTTTGAACGCATTATACTCATCAAGATTGTCCCCAATGTTCTCAAAAATGTCCTCATTTAAAATGTTACCTCAATTGGTTGAAGATGTAAAGTGATAATTTCTCGACATAGAGGTCACATGTTCATCAAAAGCATATAGAGACTTTCTTGAATAATCTATACAAATTTCACATGATCATCTATGTCCAACTTCAAATAGCAAAGCTCTAACAAGCGTAGCAAGACAACACTATAACCCTTCTAATATTTACCAAACTTCTTTTGCATTGCCATAGGCATAGAATTAATAGCTATGTCCTCACTATCTCTCTCCTTTATCAAACGAAACCGAATTAGCCATACTCAATAGAGATATAAATTCTCCATGGGATATCTAACTCCAATGAAGAGAGTAAAAATATCATAAAAATGTTGTAACAATAATGCAATTTCCTTAGCTATGACTCAATCTTAGGGTAACATCAAATGCACAAAGAATGGAAGTTCCATATTTTCTTTCTTAGGAGCAACTAGGATGCTATTGTATTCAACGAATTGTCAATAATAATTCACATTCCTGCGATATGAATAGCAATTTACATAAACAACATAAAAGCAATCTAGACCACTTCTACCCTTCCTAGTTTTAGCTTTCTATAGGAGAGCTCTTTATAGAATTTTAACCTTTCAATAGCAGTTGTACACAAATTGAGCAAGAACATAAGCCTTTCTTTATCTATCTTTGTGGTGTTCAAGCAACTTCGGTACAAATGGCACTTTGCCAGGAACTGGTTAAGAAGGGTATAAATGCGTGGTTGTATATCTCTAGCGGATTGCAAAACTTTTCCTAAAATCACCAAAAAAGCCTAGGAGGAGGAGGGGCAGGGGGTTAAAACAAAGAAGCAACCAAATAAAGTTTTTAGATCTGATATTGCCTCTCTAATCCCAACTTAACCAGTTGAAACAAAATTTTGTCTATTAATAGGCTTTAAGATTATATGGGGATATAAGATAAAGTTAAACTAGGTAAACAAATGAATAAGCTTATGCAAAAGGAAACTATAAATTCAAGATCGAGTCCAACACTAACATCCTCCAACTATACCATGAATGCTAGCTTTACAACTTCTCTCAACTTGATTTACCAATTGTATGCCTAACATGAACATCTATCTCAATTAATTAAATGAATAGATTCATTTGAACAGAAAAATCATGAGAAAATCAACTTACGATGAACTTCTCACATTGGAACAGATTGTATAATGTCTCTAGTGGCTACACGATGTGTAGAGCTTTTTAATCTAATTTTATGGTTACCATCAACTTTCTAATAGGACAAAAAAATTAGATTGTTAAGTTCTCTACATCCTCACTATTAGATACTATTTCGATGTTAACACAATAGAAAGTCTAACTTAAATGACAGAAAACAATCCATTTGTGTAAATTCTGCACCTCCAACTCAAACTATCAGAATTGAGACCCTCACTAATGCATCCATGGTTTCTTGTTGAACGGTGAGAACTCCATCCTAAACAAGGAGGGAAAATTACTATTAGCTGCATAAAGAAACATAAAAAAGCTAAGAAAGATTGAATGCTTTTTTCTACTTTACATTATTATGAGCAAAACATAGAATTTGCTATTTATAAGAAAGTGATTGGCCTAAAATTTGAGCAACCCTATGGATCACAAGACCATAGAAAGTGGATCCTACTAGGGGAACATTGTGCTAAGAACCATATCCCAACGAGATATGTGCTAGACTCTATAAATAGTATTATGTTATTTTCTTGACATTACTTTATGCGTGAAAGAGTTTGAGGCTATTGACATATGTTAGCAATAGAAAGATTGATTATTAGTAATGAAACCATGTGAAATTAGATTTAAATCACGTGGATCTCCCCTTTACATCGGATTGTATGCTTAGAAGTACGTTAATTAGATCGAAGGTATCTATTTTTAAAATCGGATCAAATTGGCTGGTTCAACTAGTTGGACTAGTAATGGGATTGCAAACCAATCCACTTAATGAGATAGGGAAAGGTGGAAGTTCACTCTTTTCGAAAACCATTCTTTGGCTGGCTATATTATGGTTGAAAATGTTTCATTTGTTTCCTACCACTCAATATTAAGAAGGTGCCGCATTCATAAATTAGATTTAATTATCACACAACATGGCATAAATCATGTTGTGACCCCAAAATTGAGTCGGCTAAAATAAATGGGTATAGATCCTGAATATTATCTATCTCAACTTTTCTAGGGTTTTTGAAATGGGTATATTCATTTTGTCTATATTTCCTTTAAACAAGAACAGAGAATTACATATTTTTCTGTGCATATTATCTTCAAGAATCCAAACTCAGGATTATCAATTTGGATTATAGACAACAAGGGATTGACTTGTTGTTCCTTATCCTTAACATAATGTTGTTCCTTGTACATCACTAGGAAGGGTAAATGATTAGACGATCACCTACAATTTTTATACATGTATAGAAAGTTAAAAATTGACCTATTAGGTGATCGACTATATATATCATATTGTCATTGAAAACTTATTTACATCTTACCCACTCCACCAAAGACTGTTGGTCCTCAGGCTGATCAGCATCCGATGCTTTTCTTCTCATGAGTAGCTCCGCCAAGACTACGTTCAATGAGTAGACATCGACCTTTTCCATTAGCTTGTCACTTGAGTAATACCAAGGATCCATGTACCTATATTTGACAAACCATCAGTGATACTAGACAAAAACCATCAGTGGTACGACAAACCGAAAACTGACTTACCAGAAAGTCTCCATTATGTGCGTGGAGTCATGCGTATCTATACGCAAAGTAAACTTGGCAAGTTCAAAGTCTGTGACCTGAAATCAAAATGTTAGCTTTCATAACAATTACTTGAATTCAATAAAACTGATTGATATTATCATGTCATCGTACCTTAGCGTCAAAATCGAAGTCCAAAAGAATATTGGAGGACTTTATGTCGCGATGAATAACTCTAGGATTGTTTGAAAGGTCAAATCAACAAAAATGAAACCCGAAAAATATTATGGTAATGATATTGATAGGTTTTTTTTTTTTGGAAAAAAATACTCACACTCTTCATATAAGTAAGCCAAGCCTCGTGCATAACCTAAAGCCACCTTCATCCTCTTAGGCCAAGGTTTGATTGGGCAATTAGTACTTGCAATGACATATGGGGCAGTTAGAATCAATCAGATTTTGAGCTCTGAAATAACTAAGCATGCAGGATAAATACTGATCGTGCAAATGAAAGTCCATTGTGCTGTTTGGGACGAACTCATATACTAGAATTCTGAGAGTGTCAAAAATGCAGTATCCAACCAAAGAGAAGGTGACGATGGTGGGTATAGCTGATGATATTGACCTCCGCTAGAATCTCCCTCTCACATTGTTGACTTTTAGCTTTTAGTTGCTTGATAGTAACTAATTCTCTACTCGAGAGTGCTCCCTAATGAACGAGGCTGAAACTGCCTTTGCCAAGTAGATTAGAATTAGAGAAATCATCCATTGCCATTTTTTAGCTCTTTGTACGTAAAGTTCTTATGCGGGACACCAAAGGCTATGCCTGGAGATAGAAGAGGTCAGACATTAGAACTCGATTCTACTAGCTTAATAATAATGACAAAGCATAGTTGGAAGAATTGATGTTACAAATCTTGGTATCATGAACATGTTACTATTGTGATCCAAATGCAGAGCAAATTTTGATTGAGGAGTCAACATCAATTGTCCTCAAGCTTGTCATTTTTATCGTATGTGATTTTAATCCTCAATCAAAATTTGCTCTACATTTGAATCACAACAGTCACATGTTCATAATATTAAGATCTCTAACATCAATTCTTCTAACTATGCTTTTCATTATCATTAAGCTGGTAAAATGGGGTCCCAACGTATGAACTCTAAGACATTTATGTACGAGGAGATGAAAGTGACAACGGATGATTTTTTAGATTCTGGTCTACTCAATGAAGGCGATTTTGGGCTTATTCATAAGAGAGTACTCCCAAGCAAGGAATTAGTTGCCATCAAGCAACTAAAAGCTAGAAGTCAGCAAGGGAAGTGGGTGTTTTGAGCGGAACTCAATATCATGGACTATATCCACCACCCTCGCCTCATCTTTTTGGTTGGATATTGCAGTTCTAACACTCTTAGAATCATAGTTTATGAATTCGTCCCAAACAACACATTAGACTCTCATTTGCACAGTTAGTATCTATCATGTATCCTTAGTTATTTCAAAGCTCAAAATCCGATTGATTATAACTACCCCAAATGTTATTGCAAGTATTGATCGCCTTATTATGCCTTGGCCTAAGAGGATGAAGGTGGCTTTAGGTTTCGCACAAGGTTTGGCTTACTTACATGAAGAGTGTGAGTATTTTTTTCACAAAAAAAAAAAAACTTTATCATTACTATAATAATTTTTGGGTTTCATTTTTATTGATTTGTCCTTTCTGGTAATCCTATTGTTATTAATCGCGACATCAAGTCCTCCAATTCTTTTGGACTTTGATTTTGACGCTAAGGTGCGAAGACATGATAATATCAATAAGTTGTTTATTGAATTCAAGTTATTGTTATGTAAGTCAACATTTTGATTTCAGGTCGCAAAGTTTGGACTTGCCAAGTTCACTTTTGGTATGAATACGCATGTATCCGTGTGCATAATGGGAAATTTCGGGTAAGTTCATTTTTGGTTTATTGTACCACTAATAGTTTTTGTCTAATACCACTGATTGTTTGTCTAATATAGGTATATTGATCATTAATATTACTTGAGTGGCAAGCTAATGGAAAAAGCCAATGTCTACTCATAGTATGCTGGTCGCACGAATTATTTACTAGTATGAATATTGCAGAGAAGAGATGGTTATATTTAGCCCATCATGGCCGAGTGGGAGATAATGAGTTTTATTGTTATTAGGCTGCCCATGTTGGGCAAACCTAGCCCATAACTCAAAAGAGCCCATAGCCCACAATTTAAAGAAAATAACCACCAATGCGTTATTTTGAGGGTTACTTCTTAAAAAGAGAAAAGACATGTTTTTTTTTCTTAGTGTGTAGAAGTATAGGATTGTGTATCCTAAAGAAAAATTATTTCCATTCGATCTCTCTCATGACGATGCAATAAGTGCATTTAATTCGTAGAAAATAAGATATATTCCGTTGCATGATGTACTTTTCAATCAGTGATACAAAGTATTTATGGCCCTTTTTTGTATGCAGTTTGATGTTACTCGATAGTTCGAGTTTAGAATTTTGAAATTAGTTTCCTTCAAAAACAAACAACCCATTGTCCAATTTCTCGAAGAACAGAGTGTGGCCTTTAACTTGGCAGTAGATGTCGCTTGTCTCCTCATTTAAGGGTCTGAGATGAGGCTGGAATATGAGATCTCCAAATATAGTCCTTGTAGTCATACAAAACCCATAAATTTATCTCCATAGTTCATCATTCACCCCACCACTGAAATAAAGCATGCAAAACAAGGAATATAAAGTAAGGGAAAGACCTCAATAGCAATTTTAACCATGGGGAGCTTCAGGCGAAAAAACCGACTTCTCCAAAAAATTAATGGCAATTATATTTGCCTACGTAGATACTAGGAGCAGACTATTACGAAACTTTATATTGAAACATAGGATTCATACGAATCAATAGCTCCCTCAGAAGCTCATTACTACTTTTTCGAACCAAACGACCTTTTCCAATCAAAAAAACAAAAGAACCAAACGAACTTTTTAGATTAAAAAAAAAACAAAACAAAAGTTTGGAGCACCATTAAAAAGAACCACCTCATCCATTGCCACCACCACCACTAGATCGTTTTACCCCCGCCATTCCTACTCAACAGGGGACCAATACTAGGGTAGCCACCATTTGGGGGGCCGATTGGGACTCACGTTTCCCCCGAACAAGGGATTGATGTGGGGATAGCGTTCATTGACCTAGTTTTGCAGCCATCTCCATATATGCAACTTTTGCCACTGAGGGACAAGAAGCCAAAGTTTTAAAGGTAACAATGTGAAATTCCATGAGTGTTATGTTTAAGCAATAACTCATTTTAGTACTTATTCAGAATCTAATAATCACAATAAAAATTTTACAAGATAAATCGTCCTATGTCTAGAATTGTTCTTTAGTATTCATCTTCTCTTGAGGACTCAATTTTAGAAATCCCATGCACATTTTATTCTTTACAGCAAAGGTCAAGAATCTCATTAGAATTGTTATTATATTAAAGGAGAAAACTGGGAGAAAACTGCTAATATAAATAGTGAGACAAATAGGTTTCAAGTTAATTAAAACCCTAGATTTGCTACTTAGATTTTTGTATGTCTAATTGGACAGTGATTGATTCTTTAAAATGCTTTCAGCTTCTGAAATCCTACTCACTTGATACCTCAAAAACGTTCCCTCCATAGGCATATAAATAATTAAAACACATTACATCTTTTTGGATCCTAACAGCTATTTTTATTGAGTAAGTAATATATTGTTGAAAATTTTAGGAGACTGTCGTTTAGAATGGATGTGTAGTTCAAGCACTATTACATATTAGTGTCAGTAGTAGTCATCTTGATATAATTATTGTAAAATATAATTTTGAGCTCATATTATTGAAATTTGTCATCCTAAGTTGGTATATCTTAAGATGTATATTTAGAAATCAACATAAGTTGTCCTCAAGTTTGCCATTTTCATCGTATGTGAAAAGGACATGTATATTTGAAAGATAAACCACTTGTATTCATGTGGTTTGGCAATTGAATTGGCAAGAAGAGAGGAGAAAATTGTTGATATAAATAGAGCCCGATTCATCATCTAACTTCAGATCTAGATTTTCCATATCCATAATGATTTTATTAAATTCTTCTAGATATTATAGGATATGAGTACCTTTTTGCATCTTTAGCATGTAAAGACGTTGCTTCACGAATAATCTTGTCATAAGATATTTCTTCATATAGAAGCTCTCAAGCTTATTCCACAATCCTGAAATTGTTCCTTCACCCGCAACTTCACAAAGCACCTTATTGGTTAACAACAATTGGATGGTGCTATGCGCCTTTTCCTCCATCTTTTTTATCTCAATCGTAGTCAAGAAAATCAGCAAATTGCGACTCTCAAGGACTCGGACACATTGTGGCAGGTGACCATTAGGACCATCAACGCTACGATGTAGCGAACTTTTGTGTTGGTGGGTTCGAGGTTGTTGTCGAAACTTGTCTTGAGTGAAGGGGATGTCTGCATGTTTGAGTTCACTGATAGGGATGATGTTTAGGTTGAACTAGGATGAAACATTGGAAGTCACTTGAGGCCATATACTAGTTGAAAGCAATTTGTGCCACCATTATGTTGTGATGAAGCCGGATAAAAGTGCATTTATATTTGTAATCGTTCTCTTTTCTGAGCTAGTTATGATTTTAGCATTTATGGGCCTGGCCACTCCCATACAATGGATGTTTGTGAAAGTGTTACCATTAGAGTTAAAAAATAGTGTGCAATATCATAGAGTCTATGAGCACTGTGCTGTGACATTTTGACTACAAATTGCAAGTTGGGGTTGAACACTTCTTTTACCCAGTGAAGACTGTTGAATGAAACTCCTGAAACTAGTAGATATAAGCATATATTTACATTTTGTTTGCCTTTTCTCTTTATTGTTTGTTTGTATTCATTCTTTCCTCATCATATATTGGTTAGCAAATATCTACATGGGTGAGAGTGTTCCTTGTGAATTCATATAGAGATACAATCAGAAAAACCAGCAAACTGTGACTTAGGTATCTAGACAATTCATGGCCGGTGCAGCTCTTGACATTTGTTATCCAGCAAACATCTCTGGTGGTTGGCCCACGTTTATGAGAGAAGCTTGTCTGAACGAAGGTGTTGCCGCGTGTTTGAGCTCATTGACAGGGACAATTTTATGGTCAAAGTCTCCATCTAGATACTGCTAGTAAGAACCTCGCTTAGGTCGATTGATATGAGCATCAGACACGTCATTTGAGGCCATATATTACTAAAGCAATTCATGCCTCCTTTAATCAATGCAGGTGAATCAATTGAAGGTGCACTTACTTTTGGATTTGCTTGTCCTTTCTAACCAAGTTACAGTCTTATGAGAATTCTTCTTTTCTTTAGTGTAGGTTAGGAAAAATAGTCTAAATGTCCAAGAGCCCTCTTGAGCAGCTTTTTAATGGTTCCACGTGCCCGAGGCCTCTCACTGCCCTTGACAAGCTAGAGAATTCAGATTGGAGGCATCCCTTATTCCAAACGGTGACTAACTTGGTACTTTCTCTAGCTGCTTAGGCTGGGGAAGAAGAGGCGACACAAAATGTCCAGCTTAAGTACTACAACAGGCCTAGGCTTGGGATTACTGAGCTCGCTACAACAGCACAGCAACACTAGTTGGATATTGCTCCCCTGCAACAATTGGCTCACGAGAGCTATTGCAAGCAGGTTCAAACTTGTGATTGGAAATGAAGAAAATGTGGTTCGACTCTAGGCCTTAAAAATTAGTCCAACAACCTCAGTGGTATGAAAAGAAGAAAAGAAGATTTCCTTTTTGCCAGGGAAAAGAATATTACTTGCTTGATTTGTATATGTATCCATCTAGGACCCTTAGTGCAGCTTTTCATGTTTGTTCGATGCATATTGCAATGTAAGATTGGTGACTCGAATATTCACCAGATTCGTGCATGTCTCTATATTGATTACATGTGCTTATTAGTCTAGGAGACAGGATTGTGGTATTCTGTTTCAGATTGCAAGTTGTGATTAAAGACTTTCTCATTAAGCCATTTAGACAGCTAATATAGACTCTGGAAACTAGCAAATACTAGCATAAATGTACATCTTGTTTGCCTTCTCTTTAGTTTATGCTTGCATTCCTATGTCTTATCACATATCGGCAGTTCAAATGTCTTCATGGACAGAGCGTTCCTTGTGAATTCATAAAAACATACAGTCAAGAAATCCAGCAAGATTCTAAAGACCTCATGGACCTTGAAGATTCAGAGGGTTCTCGCCAGAAACTAAGGGCTAAATTTGCATTTACCTTGTTATCAGCCTTCCAAGATGTTGAATTCCTTTTCAATTTGTGAGTTTCGTCTTACTGAGATAGCACGCTCACTGATGCGACTTTTCAATTAAGTATGCTTGGAACCAAAAAGTTCGAACATCAGAGAGTAATAGAAATTCTGAATTGCTCCTCAAGATAATTTGGAGGTGTGACTTATCCTTTTATACGTTATGTACGTGCGGATGACATGATTCTCCTAGTCACTTTTCAAATTCTTAAGACTTTGATAGATGAGCTTTTGGTACGTTGGTTGATGGCATTGACATGGGTGGCTTGATATGAAGAGCGTGTGAAATTCGGTTTCCACGTTTACACATTGATTCGCAAATCATTTTGTGGTAACTCGAAAAAATTCACGTGTGCCCATGAGAATCCCCTTCTCCTTACTGCATGTGAGGCCAAACAGCCTAGATGTAAAGTGAGCCCTGCTGGGCCAGTTTTCGTTATTGTACCAACAGAAGCCTCTCACTACCCTTGAAAAAGCTAGAGAATTTGAATCGGAGTGTCCATTTTTCAAAATGGTGATTTGGCAATATCTTGTTATGAAAGGAAAAAAAGATGTACTGGCCTTATCTCCATTCATCGCCGGTATATCCCAAATATGAAATGACAAGACACGTTACTTTCGTTGAAGTGCCTTATCTCCATTCATCCCAATGACCGAGTAATGGAAGGCAAGAACGGCAACTGTAATATAACCTTTATGTCTACAGATATCGATTTAAATTGTTGATGAGTGCATCTACGTCAAAAAATCTACTTCTCTAGTGGGGTCGTCAATTTGTCTTTTAACTACCTTTTTTAAAGTGGAAATCATGATGGCGCTTCTTGAAAACGTTCGGCCTGGAACGCATAAGACTAAAATGTCATTTGAAGTAGCCACCGTTTAAATTGTCCTCCACACATATGCGAACACTGAAACACTAATAGAACTGACTTTTATTACCAAAAAAAAAAAAAAAAAATCCGCCTTTTCCATTTTCTCTCTCTTTCTCTTGTTTATTGTCTTCGATCTTTTCTTATTTAATGTAAACACTTCGATATCTGATAAGAGATTCTGATTTGAAGCTTCTCATCCACTCTTCCCATTTAGAAAATCAGTCCATATAATTTTTTTTTTTATCTAAGAAGCATCTTCGCCTTATGAAACACACCAAAAAGAAAACTAATATGTTTATAAGACTGGAGCATATGTATGTTCCAGAATATCAAATTATATTTATGCTTTCATTCTGTAATTTTTCCAAAATATCATATCCGAATCTCCAGTTCTCAGATTCTTTTTATTTGAACTCTCATTACTCCGTAGAAGAGACTGTTTCCCCAAGTTAATTTGGTATGAGATTTACTGTAGATGAGTTCATATGTCCGTGAACTTAAAATTTTCTTTATTCAAACAGTAATAGACAATGGTTTTGAGACATTAAGGGCACATTTGGTAACGTTTATGTTCTAGGAAATAAATTTTCAACAGAAATAGTTTTTTTTTTTTTTTTTTTTCTCTGTTCTAGGGAACGATTTCTGAGTATAAGAACGCACTTGGTAATTACAAAAAATTTCTACTCCAGAAACAGAAATACATTTAGTAAACTTGTATAACTTTTTTGTTTCTTTTAATTTTTCAATATTTTTCTTTTTTTTCTTTTTTTCTTCTTTCTTCTTTTTTTTTCTTTGTTTCTTCTTTCTTCCTTTTGGCTGGTCGCCGGCTGGCACAAGGCTCAGCCTCACTAGGCTAGGGCGAGGCCAACCTTGTGTTGCTTGCACGAGGTCAAGCTTCGCCGATGACCTCGCCTGACCACCAAGGCCATCGATGAGGCTCGGCCTCACCAGGCCACTGTTGGGCGACACCGACTTGGTGGTGGCTCGGCGAGGCGAAGCCTTGCTAGTGGCTAGGCAAGCTCGGCCTCGCCTAATCTAGGTGAGCTTGAGCTCACTCAACCAAGGCGAGGCCGAGCCTCGCCGAGGGCCGACGGCGCTCTAGCGAGGTCGTTGGCCCTCAACGGCCGGTCGCTGGCCATGGCCGAGGCCAGTGACCGGCCAAAAAGAAGAAGAAAAAAAAAAGAAGAAAAAGGAGAAGAAAAAAGAAGTGTTTCTCGGAATTGTTCCCAATCCTCACAATTCAGATCAAGCCATATTACACACAGGATCAGCTGATTTGGAAGGGGTGTTTAAATGGCATTTATATTGTGAAAAGTGGCTACAATCAAATCAGATTAGGTGAGAATAGCAGCAAACAAAATCAGGCTTCATCCTCTTTTCAACCTCCCCGACGACTTTGGACAAACATTTGGAAGGTACTGACTATTCCCAAACTGCGCATATTTTTATGGTCTTTATGCCAAAATGCACTAGCAGCCGCTAAAAATCTATATAATCGACATGTCATATCAGATCCTATATGTCGTTTATGTAGAGGCAACTGCAGTTCTCCAGTCCCAGAATCTATTGAACATCTATTTTTACATTGCCCCTGGACTACTAATGTCTGGTCCAACCCGCAGCTACCTTCCACAGTTCAGCAATTTCATGCACATCGGTTTGATGCCTGGCTACTACAAATATTAGATGAGGTAAACAACTTACAGGTTCTTGCGATTACGGTCTCTGTTTTGTGGCACATCTGGAAAGCCTGAAACCATTTTGTCTTCCACCACCAAACCCCCAACTCTGATCAGGTGGTAGCTGCTGCCCTCGCCTATGCCCGATCTTATTGGAACTGTCATGAGACCTACTTGCATCAGGGTTTACAGAAACAGGGCCCAGTTAGCACCCACAGACGAGATCACAATCAAGCTGGCCAAGGAATCCTTATCGCCGAAAACTATGCTAGACCAAGTTCCCAATCGCCACTAAATCGACACTTTCACTGTCAACCTTTGGAACAATGCTGGCGTCCCCCCGATCTAGGCATACTGAAGGTCAATATTGATGCTTCCTTTACCACGGCCTTAAACGAAGGTTCTGTTGTCTGTGTGTGTCGAGATTCCTCTGGTAAGCTGATTGATGGTTTTGCCCGTCGCACCTCCTCTATTTTGCCCCTGCAAATAGAAATCCAAGCCCTCAGTTTAACGCTTCAGTATTTACTTGACAAAGGATGGAATCAACATCATCTCCTTCTCGAATCCGACTGTCTGGCTATGGCAGAAGCAATTCAAGATCCCAGTCGCATTCCATGGATGCACAAAGCGTCTTCGCTGAGGTGGTGGCGCTGCTTCTTCGCTTTCCTAACTTGCAAATACAACACTACCATAGAGAGACGAACTTTGTAGCCGACTGGGCCACAAAGGCCCACGGCCATCATCTTCTCCCTTCCAACTGGGCCGAGTCCCCCCCTCCCGCTCTTTTCGATCTTATTTTTACTGAAGCGGTAAACTCCTTTTTTTTTTTTTTTTGCTGATCGTGTATGAAAGTTAATTACCTTTTCTGACCAAAAAAAAAAAAGTCAGAAGGTTGGGTTTTGCAAAATTTGAATGTTTGGCTCATGCATGAATAAGAAAGAATTGAAAATGTCAGACAGGTGTTCCAAAGATAAGTTCTTGTTACTTATGCTTATGGGCATGTAATTAACATATCATGTATGACCTTAGGACATAGAATTTGCCGCATGTTTACTCAACTCAGCTCTAGCAAAGAACGAGCAACAATTTTGCTGTATTATTTTTTGGACAAAGACAAAAAAATTCAACGAAAAGAAAATATTATGCCATAAGCCCAGATGATTACCCAAAAGATTAACCAAAAAAATGAAATGTTAGTTATATTGGCAATTGATTTGGGCTTCATAATTGAAGTCATAGCTATTATTTTCAGTCATTCAATTAAATAATGTCCATGTTTCAATCATAGGATCACTTAATATTTCATTTTATTACAGTGCGCATGTGCAAATAAGTAGAGTAACAAGAAAGAAAATGGACTACTCATACTCCTTTCCGAAAAGAAGCATTGCTCCCATCCCAATTTGTGGCGATCTTTGGCAGGGTTTAGTGTATAATAAAATCAAATGAGGAGGAGGAAGAGGAGGACAAGGAGGAGGCATTATTACAAAAATTGAGATCCTTAGTAAATCTTCTTTAGATGAAATTGTCACTTTCTTTTTTGTAATATCACTATAAGATGTATGTCAGTGCTAAACAAATTGGACCAATCAAATCGATTATAAGCAAATATTATAAATAGTTGTTCGAAGCGGGATTTTTCTAAATATTAGAGACTAGATTTACATCGTAAGTTAATTAATTATAAATGATAGGCCAATCAACAATTGAATTGTGGATTCACATTAAGCAGTGCAGCCGAGTATACTTTGAACTTAATAATCCCTCCCAACGCCCAAAGTACCAATCAAGATCCTCTCTCTCTCTCTCTCTCTCCACGTTGAATATCTTATCTCTACAATGTGTCAACCTTCAACAATTGAATTGTGGATTCACATTAAGCAGTGCAGCCGAGTATACTTTGAACTTAATAATCCCTCCCAACGCCCAAAGTACCAATCAAGATCCTCTCTCTATCTCCCTCTCTCTCCCCTCTACAATCGTTTGACTCATTTGCCATGGTCGCCAGCCTCAACTTTGGAAGGTGGAAGGCCTCAATAAGAGATGATAACCTCACATCGATGGCAGAGGGAGAGAAGGATTCCGTATCGCTGGTGGCGAGGCAGACACTTTGAGTGGCCTTGCTGCTCTATTGCAGAGCAATGTGAAAAGAAGAAAAGGCCACACGAAAAAGAAAAAGAAAAAGGAAAAGGAATAATCACCTAAAATAGATCTCAGCCTTTCAAAATTACCGAAACACGATCAGTATTTGCAGACGTGGCAAAAACCGTCCCATGCCAATAGAAAATTTGCCTGACCTGATTAAAAATCGAACGCCCTAAGACTTCTTTTCGACGAAATCCAAATATAATTGTACAAATCATTGGAAAAAAGTTACTACATTTCAATAAATTCATTAATTTTATTTCCTCAGACACTTCGCTTTTCCAAAATCTTAAGTAAAAGCCCGATTCTTCATTTTACTCCAATTTGAATTGGTTTTTGGCTGGATTGTTTTTTGATCCAATTCAATAATGGGGTTCCAACCGAACCGTACATGCAAAACATTTAGCTAACCGAGACGATCGAGGGGTTGGTGGCTGATGGCATGATGACTTGATCCCATGGGCTTTGGTGATCATTTTTGCAAAGCCCGGTCTGGAGGCAATGGCGACGGCAGGGATGAGCTGGTGGCTGGATCTCAATAGTGAGAAAGAGTTGACAGGGAAAATAAATGTAGGGCTAAAGTTCTTGGTGAGGACTAATCGGACATGTTGAGGTTCAAAACAAATTAGACATGTCAATATTTGATGAAAGAGATAGCAAATGGGTACATAAATGGGTATAGTAGATTTGTGCCCATCTGATCCAGCTTTCAAAATAATTAAGATAGACTTCAATGAATCGGCTTGCACATGATATAGCATAGGATAGTACAAGCCATATCATTGTCTTCATAAGAATCACAAATGACATCAATCCTATATCATAAACGAATACAACAAGTACACATATATATAGGTCAAGGGTGATTTAGCAAAGTCACACTATTTCAAGAGCAGTGTAAACATACTAATGACAACCTCTAATGGACGTTGCCACAATCTCCGCCTCCACTGGCCGCACTAGCAAATATGGTACCTGCCGTTGTTGCACCAGAAGATCCCACATCGCGACCGTCGCCCAAAAGACCACTCTAGAATTATATGTTTACTAATATTGTTTTTTTTTTCCTTTCATATTCAAGGAATCTTACTTCGTGGGAGTATGAGACGAGTATATCCCACCAAGTAAAACTTTTCAATTTCAAAATTTTCAAGAAAGCCGGTTGATTTCTTGAAATCAAGTGTGGTGAAGGAGCCACGTTTGTTTTCTAAAGACTAACAGTTTGCTAGCTCATCATTTTCCTAATAAAGAGGATTGATACCTATATATTATTGGAAAATACCATTTGTAGGAGTACCAAAAGAAATATTGACGAAATATGGCGTGTAGTTAGGCAATCTGAACTTTTGATAAATGGACTGCATTGACATTGCTTGGTGGTACTTTACTTGCATAAAAAGTGTGTGGAATGGGGTCTAGATGGCGGTGAATTTTAGAAATTTGAGTGCAGTGGAAAGTAATTGCTTTAAAAAAGAATTGGCTAGAAATGTGTGGAATTGAATTACATGATAAGGAAAGTACAGAGAAATGTAAATGGGCAAGGAATTGAAAAATGTAAGGAAAATATAACATAGAAAGCTCTTACAAAGTGTGTTCCCACGTGTGTTTCTCTACTTCAAGTCTTGGGTTTTTTCTATGCTATTCTCACCTAATTCTCTAAAAAAGATCTCTAACTACAGAATTGAAATTTTTTTATCTCAAAAAAATTTTAAAATTTTACTATAGTCCCAAATATGGCCACAAATTTTAAAAAAATCTCCACTAATTTCTTTGAAATTATCGGTATAAGGACCAATTAGAGGTTCATTATTAGAGTAGGCATCTTCATCAATACCCCCACATTCATATAGAACAACAATAGCCTCTTAATATTAGTAATCTTGAAGAAACTAGTGAAGGCATGAGCAAATTTGAGAGTAGTATAAAAGTTGAGGATTTTATTATAAGAAAACTTCAAATCTTAATTGGAATTAAATCTAAAGTTGAGGGAGAAAGGATTGCACTAGCATGACCACATTGTTGCTTCCTATGAGTAATTGTGCAATTTGGGCCATCCATTTCGTTTTTGTATAATGGGCAACTGGACAAAAATTTACTGTGGGAAACCATTAGGAGCTCACACTAAGATTTCTTGATAAAAAATTCTCTCTTATTTCTGCCCAATTTCTCTTCACTTTCTCTCTAGATTAATTGACGCTGAAAATCATCTCCATCATTTGGAGTTGTTGCTCTGTTTCCGAATACAACTACCGGAGATTTGGAGTTGCAATTGTCCCTATTTTTCTTGCTGAAGAGTTTGTGTCTGCGTTTTAGATAGTTTTAATTGCCTTTCCAACGTCCTTAGTTATTGCCACCACCATTTCTCATTTTTCCAAAGCTGCGCCTTCAAAGCTCTCTTCTCCCCTATCTCACGACTAAGAGAATAGTAGAGAGTCGAGACTATGATGTTCTGAGTGATATTGATTAGGAAATTTGCTATCATTAAACTAAGCTGATACTTTAAGTTCACTTTAACATCGTTGTGATAGTTTGAAATGAATTCTTGTGTCAAAACTTGCTTGTAGACTCAAGGATTGAACCACACACAAGTTGTTTGATGAAATGTAAAAATCAGATCTGTATCAACTTGCCTCCAATTTTTTATTACCTTGAGAGTCTTTCTGCATGTATTATCTCTGTTGTTCCTTTTTGCTCTGTGTCCTTATATTTTATACGTGATTATCTCTAGTAATGTCATTAAGTACCTGAATTTGCCTTGTTAGTTCTTTGCATCCTACCTATCTTCTGCAATATTGGGGCATCATTGTCGGAATGGCCAGTGAACGAAGATGGTTGTCTTGTGGAGGTTGAAGATGGATGGTCGTTGGATAAGAGGCACTTAATCTCGTATTTTCCAAGGAAGCCTATGGTTAATCGAATGTTAATTTCTCTAGCTTTTGCTTTGAATTTATGAATGAATTTGGTATGTTAGATTATGTGAACAATGAAAAGTTGAAGAAGACAAACACAAGGCGTCCAGAGGAAAGAAATGAAAATAAGAAAGATATGTAAAACGAATAATAAAAGAGAGGGAAACTAATAAAGACGTGTTCAGTAAAGATAATAGAAAATGGGCTTAATGTAGGCTTGAGCCCATTTATATTTGTTTCTTGGGCTTGTTAAGTTCACATCTTATTCTACACGTAAATCAGGCCCAAAAGCCTTACCTACGTCCTTGTGAGTTCCATGTTTGACCACACCCGTGGACGGGCCCAAGGGCCTAGCCCGTGTCCCCTTTTATCAGAAATAAAATAAAATAATAAAATAGCAAAAAAAAAAAAGATAAATTATAATTGATCATATCGACAGCGCCTGGGCATAGAAGGAGAAATAATAACAAATAATAAATAATAATAAAAGGATAAAAAAATGGAAAATTAGTTAGAAAAATAGGTCTTGATTAGATTATTTGATCTAGTATCAGATTTAGTTTATATTCATTTAATTCGTACACATATGGCTTAGGGAAGTTCATGTTTTTTTTTCCTCTAGGTTTTAGTTTAGGTTTATGAAATTCATAAAAATAGAGAGTGGGTTTAGTGATGATGACAAAGCTGGACCGACGGTTCCCACATGAATTGGGTTCTCCAAACCTTATCTTGCACAATGTTAGAGTGTACATATGAAATTCAATTAATCCTAAAATATTTTTATGTGAAGGAGCTATTACAAGTCTATTAGGGCCAACTAAGAGCCAAATGAGATACTAGAAAATATCCCACTTCCTATGCAATCAAAGATCTAAAGACAGGACTTGATTATGCTAATTGCCTAAATAGTGCTAGTCCAATACCCTAACTTGATTGATTTATTTATCTAATATATTTAGGCAATCTTTAACTATGTTAGTTTTCCTATGCCTCAAACGATGTCCATGCATGAGTGCGTAATCAAAGAAAAACAAATAATCACAATCACTACCATAAAAGAAAGTGTAAGAATGGCTAAAAAAAAAAGAGTAAAGTGTAAGATAGCAAAATTAATGAAGCAAAATTAATAAAGTGTCAGACAAATTATAAGCTAAATTCAAAGTGAATCAAATTTTTCATCCAAAAGATCAATTTACTAAAACAAAATTATATCAAAAGTACTCACTAATATCTCTTATTTATACGTATGCTTTGAAACTAAGCTAAATTTAGCACTAAAAGTTAACAGCTTAATCAAGGTCTCTATTTCAAGCTATCTTTCCATTTTTTTTTAATTTTTAATATTTTTTAATAAAAGGGGACACAACACGTGCTAGAAGTCTTCTAGCCCAAAATTCTGAGTGGAAAATTCTCATTAATCTTTTGCTGGAAGTCTTCTAGAAAATGTATTTGGAATGCAAACAGCACGTGCATGAGGCATGCATAGGGCGTACAAGGATGGCGTTGATGACGAAAACGATGGAGATGGAGCAGGCAACGAAGACGATGGAGGCGGTGGTTGGCCTAGACGCGTCATCGATGATTCGCTGGTGAAGATAGCCAAGAGAAGTGCGGAGCTTGGGGCAGGGCGGTGGCTGGATGAAGGAGGAAGAGATATAGAAAAGAGGATAGGCGTGGTAAGTATTAATTTTTTAATAAATTTACTAAAAAATACACACCGTGTTAGGTAGTGACATAGCCCTTATAAGCAGTCGAATATTTTCTATATTATTCACCTCTAATTCTTAAAAGCTTGGTAGAGATTCATTACCTATTTTCTTGACAAATCGATCCTTTCCTCCAGCACTCATGGACAGAGACATTCATTACCTATTTTCTATACTGGGAGTTGCTTCACGGCTAAAGGGCAAAAATATTCACTACGTGCTAGTCCTTATTCCTCGTACCAGTCCATGAAATCTAGAAGTAACTCTATAATAAAGCTATTTGTTAGACTAGAAAGTCTATCATAATTGTTAAGTCAGGCGTAACTCCCAATTATAGTTTCTAAACTAGAACTTTTAAAGAAATTAAACGTTTGCCATTCTTAATTAACATTTTAAATTAGTTTACTACAAAATTAATATGGAAATTAATTGCAAGCGTCAACTAACATTGCTACATAATTTCTCATTGTTGAAATACTAACGTGAAAATGACATGATCTTGCAAAGAAGTCAATGCAAGAGAATCTAAAAATAAATGAAGAATAATAAAGGACATTAAATATTTATGTGGCTGGCTATCTACATCCATGGAAGAGATAATAGCAAATAATCCATTAATAATTGGAGAATTAGAGTTATAATTGCTCACATGCTTGAATATTTTTCACTCCTAAAAACTTAAGCCCTAACAAAAAAAAAATTCCAAATTAATAACTCGGTTTAGTGTAAACTCATGGCACATAAAATTTATAGTTGCTCATAGTTTTTGCCGAAGAAACCCTGTTATATGTGTGCCATTTCAAAGATCAACAATTTTACATGTCCATCAATGGATAATGCCACTATAACAATTTTAAAAGAGGATTCAGTTAATAATCCTAATCCTAATTTACATTATCCAATTAAGATGATTTGATATATAAGCTCAAATTCGAAATATAATTTAACACTCATTCTGACCGTAATTGAACCCCGCCAACCCCCCCCCCCCCCCCCCCCTTTTTTTTTGTTCCAAATGCTTGGGTTGGTCCGTAGCCCTTTTAATTCTAGCATTTATTTTTCAAATTTTGCAGTTAGTGATAATTTATAAACCTAAACCTTTTATATTTAAAAAAAAATTTTTTTAGGAAAAGCAACACGCAGAAAACGGTACTTGATATAAGATTCACGTCTTCACGTCCTCAAATCTTTATCGAATCCCTTTCTCTTCGGTAACCACCTCGCAACGCCGTGGGCGACACCCACGTCAGGAGCCTGAGTAACCTTGCGAGGAGCCACGTAAAGACGAAAAAGAGGAACCGCCTTTAGGAGATCGTGGCTGAGAGCGAGGAGGGAGTCTAGGGTTCCCACGTCGAGACTGGGTATATTGAATTGTGGAGTCGGGCGGGATCATCAGCTTCGAAGGATTTCGACCAAGTTGGGACGGGGAGGGGAGGCGAAATGAGAGCACGGTCTCGGAGTTGGATCTTGAAGAAAGAAGACGAAGGATATACCCGGTAGAGATCTGCTCCTGGAGGCGGTTCCACAGAGAAGTGGTGGACATGGAGGCCTGCACCGGAAGTGACACCACCCAGTATCGACTCGCCATTGTCTCTCGAGCTTGGTCATGATAGAGAGAGAGAGAGAGGGAGGCGATCGGAGGTGGTAGTGCGCCTTTGAATGGAGCGACGCGGTGGTGAAGCTCCTTGCTTCCTTCCTTTGCCTGATGTCGCTCCAAAATCTCACGCAGGCTTCGGGGGCAGTCGAATAGCTTCTGCATAGATAATATTGGAATGCGTAGTCGAATTTCTGCACAGAAAATATTGGCATTCCTTTTTAAATGGTCGATTGACAGGTTGACGACAAGGAGCATAACTGGGACGATGGTGATGATTGGGAATATGTGGAAGAAGAAGGGCCTGCAGAGATCATCTGGCAAGGGAACAAAAGAACAGTAAAGAAAACCATCAGGTTTTCCGAAGAAGGGATCCGGCGTGCAAATGTTGAAAGAGGGCAAGTCAGAAGATACTATGTGTTGAAAACTTGGCATACATTACTTCCTATTTTTTCTTTCTCCTTGTGTTGGTTTTGGTTTGAATTTTAAATTTGAGGTTCCTAATTCACTGCCAGGATGCTGAAAAGCCGACCTTTAATCCTCTCCCTCCACTGTCCGAAGAATATTCAGAATGATGGACAACTGGTAAGAATAATTAGTGCAATTAAATTTCTATCATAAGATGGCTTTCATTTGCAAACATCTTTCACTAGTTTCATATAAACTACAGATGCAATTTTTTGATCACTGCCGAGACTTAGGGCTTTTTACTGGAGAAGCAAAAGAAAAACATGAAGTTATATTAATACGAAGGAAATTACATCCATATTTATACCACATTAGATATCGGTTAATATTGCAAAAAAGGAAACATAATTGATCAGAATCAAGGCAAAACTGAATAAGTGATCCTTATGGCTCACTAGTTGCGTTGTTTGTTTCCAAAGGCTGATTAGCCTAATTGCATAATGTAACTTAAAGGAGGAGGGATGGAAGTTTGGTGGGAAACAGAAATCCATCATTACTGTTTTTTTACCATCCCTTGGGAGTTTTAGTTATAAAATTAGATACGGTTGCCTTAGCCCCATCCATGCATTAGTTTCAAGGAAAGTTGATACGCGTTTCGCGGTGGCTAAGGACCATCTCTCCCCCTAGCCAGAGATAGGGTGATATAACGGAGGCCTTTGTGCCAAAAGTTGTTGAACGAGAAAATGTGTCAAAGCTGAAGCTGTTCTTTTTTGATGATTGGTTTGGGAAGCCATTTATATTACTGAAGATGGAATGATGTAAATTGGGAGGGTTGTCAATGGAATAATGATTGAAATTTGGTCTTTTCAGGATGGGGTTTGGAAGTCTTTGCACTTAGAAGAGTGCATATTCTTGCCATTGACACTACTAGCTGTGGAGAAATTGAAGATCTATACCCCTTTTCTAGGGTCGTTAGTGTTGGGTCAAGTTTGGATTAGAACGAAAATGGTTCGACTCATATTGATATATTTAACCCATTTTGGCACATTTCCATACGATGTAAATTTGAAAACCTATACCTAATCCAACTCAACACACATCCGACTCATATTATTAGAACATTGTTGACACCTAAATTTTGGCGACCCGTTTAGTCATTTATTGCATTAAAAATTAGGGGTTAATTTTATCAATTGCATAACATATAGATTTAGGTTACATTTATTTTGTTATTTGCATTTTTTGCATTTTATTGGACCGGTGGCGGATGAGTTGAAATTAGATGGATCAGGCCCACAAAGCGAGAAGGTTGGCCCAAGCCTGTGTTTTTTAATAATTGAAAATTATCTCGTGGGAATATAAAATTTTAACATTTTTCCGAGATATGAACTTTTTTTTGGATAAGGCACATGTGGAAAAGAATATTGCGGTTTATCTTCGCAAGATTTGGAATTAAAGAATAATCTTATTGGAATCTTGAATCGTTATCAATAGGTGAGAAATTTGTGAAAAAATATTGCGAATATTGCGTTTGGGAAAAAGAATTTTTGTGGATACCGATTTGGAAAGATTAAAAACCCTAATTCGCGGCCTATAAATAAATGAATTTGCGTAGGGTTTTGGGGGAGGCCACACACATTGAATACACGGCCACCATTGATTGAGAGACACGATCATACAATAGAGAGAGAGAGAGAGAGAGAGAGAGAGAGTGCTCTAGGCCAGCTGTTCTGAGACCCCTCGTCGATTTGCTGCCTAGTCAAGGTACGATCTTCGACGACGATCACTCGCCAAGGAGCCTCCCGTGTCGACGAAGACGACCGAGAAGACCTCGCTGGATTACTTGAAAAGAAAGCCCACGACAATCAGATTTCGTGGCTCCCATTAGGGTCCACTTGGCGATACTTGGAAATCAAAAACAAACGAGGGAGAGAAAATATATATTGCTGAACCATAGCAAAATTCTCACCCACTGATTTCTGTGTAGATCTGCTTTAGCACTTCAAAACTTGCAATCTCCACAGTCTGTAGCAAATTCGGACAATTTTGCAACGCTGGTCCATCTCTTTCTGACGTGTACTCGTTGCTCAGCCGTGCCTGACGATTTTCTTGTAGATTTTCTAGGTTCTCCTTGAGCGTGCACCGCAAGCAGCTGAGTTGAACTGAGGCCGCGGAGCCCGCGACCTTCCTGAGGTGATTCACCTCGAGATGATGTGTCCTCCTTGTCGCCGCCGATCGTGTGGTGTCGCCTGCCACACTCACTGTTTGTCGTGCCGCCTTGAGGAGCTGATCGCGATCCCGATTTGATTACATTTGGTTCCACTTGGTTCAAATTATGAAAATTGATCTATCAAATTAGGCGGTCCCAACAACTTCCGGAGCTCCATCGCTGGAATTTGGGAGCGTGTTATTTCTTTGGTCCAAGCTCCAAGAGGGAAAGGCCAAAGGTTGACTTGAGCCGCCATAAATTCAAGCCGTTTTCAGGTCTCATAGAGCCCGTTCGGGATCCATCGCGACAACAACCGTGGAGATCTTTTGCCGTGGGTCCTCTCGGCGAGTTCTCCCGTCCCCACAGCTAAGCGAGCGCCACCAAAATCCGGTCCCGATATCCAAGTCCAAGTTATGAGTCTTGCTGAGCATTGCCATATCACGTTGCGAGTAGCCGTTCGAAGTCCAAATATGGAAGCCAATATTCGGAATAGGTAAAATTTTTATCTATTTTGATTTCTGAAAATTCCATTTCCTTATTTGATATATTTGTTGATGCACATGATTGAAATTCCCGATATGCTGAGATATCCATGAACTCGAGTAGTTTTCTAAGTTGGGAAATCTTCATAATTTCGCAACGTACATATGATTGACGGTCCGATTTCACGCTCGAAATACGACCCGCAATCGTACGGAAAAATCATCAATCCGATCTCACGCTCGAGATACGATTCGTGATTTTATTTAAAAAATTGGCCAATCCGATCTCATGCGCGAGATACGATTCGTCAATTTATTTCCCGAAATTAAATGGACATGGATGATATTTTGCTGGATTTGTTGCCGTGTTGTTCTTGATGCCTTTATTTGTTTGCTCTCGTAAAAAAAAAAAAAAAAATTGAGTTAGATTAGATGCATGTTAGGATATTACTTGTTTTAGGGTTTGCATATTTAGAATAGGAATTTTTATTTCGAATTTAAAAAAAAAATCAAAAATCAAAAATCAAACTAATCAATTTAGGTTGCTAGTTTTTTAACTCAGGTTGCATGTTTAATTTTACTTCCTAATTAATTTTAGATAGATTTTTTAGATAGATTGCATTCTAGGATTATTTGGGTTAAGATAAAATTTTAGTTTAAATTAGGATTTAGTTTAACCTAATTCCTAATATAAATTGAATAGGATCTTAATCTAGCTAGATAATTCTCACATTTTTTAATTCCGAATTTCATATAAAAATACAAAAATGCCTTAGGCTAAATTAGTTTCAATCTTTAAGATAGGTTGCATTCTTTCGAGGAAAAAGAAAAGAAAAATGTCATATGCACGTCATTAGGGTTAAATTCATTGAGATGCATGCCATTTAGTATTTTTTGCTAGGCCCATTTAATTAGAAATTACATGTCATTAAAATTAGGTCATTTAGTTAATATTGCATGATTTTCATAATTAAGTGAAAACAAAAAATGAAATTGCGTGTTAATTAGAAACCATATCTAGGGTTAATGATGTGAATTTTAATTTAACATTGCAGATGCTTTCGTTGCTTTGAGGTAAGTCCCGCATTATTTTATTTGTTTTCCTGGGTGTTAAATTGGTGGATTGCGCACCCGCATGATCACCTCACATGTTAGGGAAATAGATTTAAAATCAATCCAAGCTGCTTGCCAAACATTTTGTTTAAATAAAGAATGGTACCGAAAGGGCATTAGAGAAATCTAGTGTAACCAAGTCCCCGTACCCATAGTCTCTGGTTCGTAGGAGTAAAGTAAAACTCCCGTTACTTTACTTGGGTTTCTAATCGACCCACCAAAAATAGATTAGTGGCGACTCCTAATTGAAAATCATTTGCATGTTAAGAACTCAAACCTAAGTCGCGAATTGGTATGGGCTTGGGAGAGCTCGAGTTAAGTCTAGGCTTAACAATCCATTAGCCAAACCCTAGGTGGTACACACCCGAAAAAAATTGGTCGCGACAGCTTGGCGACTCCACTGGGGACTTGAGTTGAAACTCTTAGTGGACTTAAGCCAGTTTTCTTTTCTTTTGAAAAATGTTTTTGTTTGGCAACGAGGATTCCAGGTACGTCCCTAACATTTAAGGTGTTAAATGTTTTTGCAGATTGGGAGGTATAAGGGGAAGTGTTTGCTAACCTTTGTTTTGTAGGGATGTGTAGGAATGAATGGTTTACTTGCACATTTGAAGTGTTGCTTGATTTAAACTGTTGTGCATGCTTTGCATTTACACTACACTTTTGCACACACAACCTGCCGCCGGACCTGGGCCGCATAGGATCATTTAGGATGGCATTGAGATGGATACCACTCCGACCGCATGCTCGCGGTACGAGTCGCCCATCTCAATCCCGAAATTTCTTTCATGGTGTCAAGAGTACCCACCTCGGTCCGCATGCCCGCGACCCGGGTCGGCTCTTTGACCAAGCCGGAGTCATGAGGACCCGACATAGTCCACAAGCCCGTGGCTAGTCTGATCATCCTTGTGGCTCCACTTTGATAAGCCTTATAGATTAGAAATCGAGCCACTTACCATGCGCATGTTTATGTGATTGCCATTGATTCTTCTTGGTGAAGTAAGTCTTCTATCCCTATACTATGCAATTTACTTTTGGTCCGTCCATGACAATCTAGGTTAGTCATTTGATCTAATTCAATTGTCAATTAAAAAAGAAATGAGGAAATTGTCATGCAATGAATCATTTTAAAAAAAAACTTTGGAGAATTTGTTTTCAATTCATGCCTAGGACATTTGATCTCACTAGGGTGTCTATTTTTCCAACTCTCTTTAGGAAATGCCCTTCTTGTACGAACTTTTCATGAATAGATGAAAAAAAATTGAAAAATCAATTAGATCATTGTCATGGATTGACTTTCTATTTACCCTCATGCTTACATGTTCCCATTCATTTGAATTAGGTGATTATGGGGCGATCTCGCTCACCCATCCGTTCATGATCAAGAGCTAAAATGACGGATCAAAAAGAGCTAATCCCATCAAGCAAAAGTGTTGCGATCTATATTTAATGAGAAATTGCACCTCCAAGGAGAGAGCCAAGAAGAATTTTTGAACCGTCTCATTTTCCTGAGATAGCCGAATTTGATGTCATCATGAAGAGGCTAGCGATATATCTAGATGGAAGAGTATCTGACCTAAAGGGTTCACATCACAAGATCAAGGAGGATGAAGAATTCAAGTACACATGATTCATGGTCTTAAGTAGTTCGATTTCCTCATTCAATTAAGGGCATGCACCTTCTCCTGCATGGGAATTCTTATCGCGTTTTAGAGATTGATTTCAATTTCTTCTATGCTTGAACATCACATTCCAATAAATGTAATTTGATTAATGAATATCAATCAAATTACAAGTTTTGTTTTGAGGACATGATGGGGTACACCAAACTAGTCCAATGACGATATCCAGCCATGAAAAGAAAATATCATCCACGGAGAAATCATGAGGGCTGGACTTTCTCATGCTTCCTCCCAAAAACATTTTCGAAAACAAAAAGCATTTCATCGGAAAAAAAAAAAAATCATTTTTCAAGCAATTTCCAAAAGCATGCATTAGGTTACCCTTGTTTGTTTTTCTAACTCATTTACTTCATGTCTCAGAGCATAACAGAGAGCCATTTGAAAATAATGTGTCAATTTCCAGTGATAGTTCGCCCGTTGATTTGGGAACATACATCCGAAGGAAAATAGACATAAGGGCAAAGGATCATTTCCTAGCCGATTGTAAAGACATCTCTCAAGAGTGAAGAAAATCATCTTGATTCCAAAGTGTGATATGTGGCACATCTCATAACAATTTGTGTGAGATGCTATTCTCGAAGGCCAAATGAAGTTTCTCATTTCCGTGAGAAAATGATGGAACAAGTCAAAAGAGGATCGTTTGTCTTAGATGAAATAAATACATTGTGTTCATGAATATAATTAATTTTGGAATTGATACTCTGTTCTTTTCCTTGCAGATGACAAATTAGGGCACTACAGATTCTAGTAGTGACATGACCGAGACAAAATCTCGATCCGAGCCAGAATGGTTGTACAATTTGAATTTACTCTGATGTTGCATAGTATCCTATTCATGCACATTCTCTTGTGCAGGGGCAAAAGCGGATTTTCACTTTTGATTAATAGAGACAATCTAAGGTCATTCACTGCTGAGACAATCACTTTGTGGAGCAATCCCCTAAATGAGTGCTTAAAACCATGTTTTGAGTGCAATAAATTGTTTGTTTTGAAGTAACAAACTTTTTTCATGCTTAAAGTTGCTAGACTCTTTTGAAAAGGGAATTTTCATATTAATTTAGCTCACCAATTTCATGTGGAGATTTGTCAGGATAGACAATTCAATAAAGTGACATCAATGCTTAAGAATGCGAAATGAGACGTGTCAGGATGATGAAACGCAAGCCCTATTCTATACACAGTCCCCTACTTATACACTTGTGAGATGAGTGTAGGAAGGTTCATATCCATAAGGTAAAGAGTTCTCTCGCAAAAGGTACGGCAACTGAAATGATGAGAGGCAATTCATTTCTCTATCCCAAACACTACAAGTAATCCATTGCTTAACCCTTTTGAGCCCATACACTTATGGATGTTCTTTTCAAATTATCCCTGTCAAGAATCACCCCACATCGGGGCAACTAAGAGATCAAATGGTATCATGAGGTGAGGAAAATGAATTGAAATTTTCTTGCTCTCACTTGCATCAATCTTCAAGTTATGCTATTACATTGAATTCATGTGTTAATTTAAGTGCCTTAGGATGACGAAGAGCATTCATTTCTCTATCTTATACACTTATATCCTTTGCATAGCCCACTTGAGCCTGCAATTTCATTTCTTTAAACCCAGTTGATGATTATCCCCCACACTGGGGCAAGGCAAAACCAGTTAATGATCAACCCCCACACTGGGGCAAGGCAAAAGGCAGATGATGACTCTTGAAAGGTTATAGTGTCATTTAAAGTGTAATTGCTTGACGCATGCATTATGCGCAAGAATTGAATTCAAAATAGAACTAACGGGCATGAAAAAGCAGTGTGCCTGGTAAAAGCAAGGCCGATGCCCATGAAAAAGTGAAGAAAAAATGCATGAGAACTAGGGGCATAAAAAGCAGTGTGCTTAATAAAAGCAAGGCCAATGCCCATAGATGAAAAAAGAAAGTCAAGATAGGTGACTATCAATTGTAAGAGTTGAATCCCAATGGAGCAATACTCAAAGAACTCAAATGCTGAGTTTTTACAATCAATGGGACACTTCATGAAGACAATCCCCGATGGTGAAAAAGAAAACTGGTGGCTATGCCAAGATGATCATCAACTCTCACCCTCTACACACTTTTTGAGCCTAATGATCCTTTCATTTCTCAACCCGTGAACTCAGCCTACGTTACGTCCCTTATAAAAGTCTCTTCAGATTAGGGCATTTGAATTAGCGTATGGGTTCACATGTTTTTAAGCATTGCTCGAAGAAGTGCGAGCAAAATTATTTCTTTCTCATTTTGCAGGGTTCTTGACTTGTAAACCCGGAGATGATTGTGGAATTGTTCTTTCAAATAGCCTTGACTCAAAGAGTCCCCTTTGTTAAAGCCGTTGACCGAACCCACATTACGGTCCCTATTAAAGACCTCTCAGATTGGTAAGGTCGTACTGCTTGCGAGAATACTCGGACCCTTGTTGATATGATGATATTGAGATTGAGTGATTCTCACAGAATAGCCATTCTAAATGAGAGTGAGTGAAAGTCCTTTCTAACTGAAAGTCTCTCATTTAGTATTTTAAGAAATCCATGTTATTGCCTTGAACGACAATTATCTCCTGTGGAAATTTGAGTGATGCAAATATGGTAAAGTCATTACGCATAAACCTTGATTGAATGGATGGAAGCCCCACTGAACTTTGAAATGTGCATTCTAGAGTAGCTCAGATTGTCTATCTCTTTGATGAATGTATATCAGTTTTTGCTCTAAATCATGTCTGTCAGGTAATTCAAGTTCCTTTCAGAATGTCTCATGATATTATGAGATGAAAAACCTCTACCATGAGGTGAAAGACCTCCACGGGATATCTAAATTCCAGAAGACATATCCCTAAAAATCAAAGATATCACTAGGTAAGTATATCTCTACCCATACTCTGAATACTTGTCATTGTGCAGGTATTCTCTCTCAAGTGCATCGACACATGACTTGGTCAAGCTGTCCAGTTCCTGACTTGGCGTGCTTTTGTAGCCAGAGTCCTTTTCATCGACACTCGATTAAGCTGTCCCCCAAGATATTTCTCCAGATTTAATCTGATCAAGGCGACCGAAGAAAGGTTTGGGTCCTGGTTAGATGATCTGTGTTGCAACGCTGGGCGACCGAAGAATGGTTCGGGTCCTAGCCAAGCAGAATCCCTGTTTAGGCGACCGTAGAATGGTACGGGTCCTAAACAACACTTATTGCCCTAACAGGCGACCGTAGAATGGTACGGGTCCTGGAAAAGCAATTTCCCCATTCAGGCGACCGAAGAATGGTTCGGGTCCTGAAAAAAATCAATTTTCCGTCAAGGCGACCGTAGAATGGTACGGGTCCTCGACAACACCTATTCCTTATTCAGGCGACCGTAGAATGGTACGGGTCCTGGAAAATGAATATCCGTTTAGGCGACCGTAGAATGGTACGGGTCCTGGAAAATGAATATCCGTTTAGGCGACCGTAGAATGGTACGGGTCCTAAACAACACTTATTGCCCTAACAGGCGACCGTAGAATGGTACGGGTCCTGGAAAAGCAATTTCCCCATTCAGGCGACCGAAGAATGGTTCGGGTCCTGAAAAAAATCAATTTTCCGTCAAGGCGACCGTAGAATGGTACGGGTCCTCGACAACACCTATTCCTTATTCAGGCGACCGTAGAATGGTACGGGTCCTGGAAAAGCAATTTCCCCATTCAGGCGACCGTAGAATGGTACGGGTCCTGAAAAAATCAATTTTCCGTCAAGGCGACCGTAGAATGGTACGGGTCCTCGACAACACCTATTCCTTATTCAGGCGACCGTAGAATGGTACGGGTCCTGGAAAGTGAATCCCCATTTAGGTGACCGTAGAATGGTACGGGTCCTAGACAAAACCTTTCTGCCATACTGGGCGACCGTAGAATGGTACGGGTCCTAGGAAAGCAGTTCCTTACAAAACTTTTCTGCCGTATTGGGCGACCGTAGAATGGTACGGGTCCTGAGAAAGCAACCCCTTCCTGCCGTATTGGGCGACCGTAGAATGGTACGGGTCCTGAGAAAGCAGCTCCTTTCTGCCATACTGGGCGACCGTAGAATGGTACGGGTCCTGGGAAAGCAGTATTGTCACAAAGTCATGTTACTATTCTGGGCGACCGTAGAATGGTACGGGTCCTGGACGTGTAACACCAACTATCTCGAATTACTCTATCCTCCTTGAAGGTAAGTTATTCCAGGTAGGTTCATTTATCATTTGCATTTCCATGCATCATATAAATTGCATTTAAAAATGAAATTTATTTTCCAACAAAAAATCATTTAATGCATGTGCATAGTCAAAATTTATCATTTGCATTTCCATGCATCATATAAATTGCATTTAAAAATGGAATTTATTTTCCAACAAAAAATCATTTAATGCATGTGCATAGTCAAAATTTAGGTTTCAATTTGTCTTTGAAGGCAACCTCTTCGAGCTCACCTTCAAAGAGGGGCAGCTGTTGACACCTAAATTTTGGCGACCCGTTTAGTCATTTATTGCATTAAAAATTAGGGGTTAATTTTATCAATTGCATAACATATAGATTTAGGTTACATTTATTTTGTTATTTGCATTTTTTGCATTTTATTGGACCGGTGGCGGATGAGTTGAAATTAGATGGATCAGGCCCACAAAGCGAGAAGGTTGGCCCAAGCCTGTGTTTTTTAATAATTGAAAATTATCTCGTGGGAATATAAAATTTTAACATTTTTCCGAGATATGAACTTTTTTTTGGATAAGGCACATGTGGAAAAGAATATTGCGGTTTATCTTCGCAAGATTTGGAATTAAAGAATAATCTTATTGGAATCTTGAATCGTTATCAATAGGTGAGAAATTTGTGAAAAAATATTGCGAATATTGCGTTTGGGAAAAAGAATTTTTGTGGATACCGATTTGGAAAGATTAAAAACCCTAATTCGCGGCCTATAAATAAATGAATTTGCGTAGGGTTTTGGGGGAGGCCACACACATTGAATACACGGCCACCATTGATTGAGAGACACGATCATACAATAGAGAGAGAGAGAGAGAGAGAGAGAGAGAGTGCTCTAGGCCAGCTGTTCTGAGACCCCTCGTCGATTTGCTGCCTAGTCAAGGTACGATCTTCGACGACGATCACTCGCCAAGGAGCCTCCCGTGTCGACGAAGACGACCGAGAAGACCTCGCTGGATTACTTGAAAAGAAAGCCCACGACAATCAGATTTCGTGGCTCCCATTAGGGTCCACTTGGCGATACTTGGAAATCAAAAACAAACGAGGGAGAGAAAATATATATTGCTGAACCATAGCAAAATTCTCACCCACTGATTTCTGTGTAGATCTGCTTTAGCACTTCAAAACTTGCAATCTCCACAGTCTGTAGCAAATTCGGACAATTTTGCAACGCTGGTCCATCTCTTTCTGACGTGTACTCGTTGCTCAGCCGTGCCTGACGATTTTCTTGTAGATTTTCTAGGTTCTCCTTGAGCGTGCACCGCAAGCAGCTGAGTTGAACTGAGGCCGCGGAGCCCGCGACCTTCCTGAGGTGATTCACCTCGAGATGATGTGTCCTCCTTGTCGCCGCCGATCGTGTGGTGTCGCCTGCCACACTCACTGTTTGTCGTGCCGCCTTGAGGAGCTGATCGCGATCCCGATTTGATTACATTTGGTTCCACTTGGTTCAAATTATGAAAATTGATCTATCAAATTAGGCGGTCCCAACAACTTCCGGAGCTCCATCGCTGGAATTTGGGAGCGTGTTATTTCTTTGGTCCAAGCTCCAAGAGGGAAAGGCCAAAGGTTGACTTGAGCCGCCATAAATTCAAGCCGTTTTCAGGTCTCATAGAGCCCGTTCGGGATCCATCGCGACAACAACCGTGGAGATCTTTTGCCGTGGGTCCTCTCGGCGAGTTCTCCCGTCCCCACAGCTAAGCGAGCGCCACCAAAATCCGGTCCCGATATCCAAGTCCAAGTTATGAGTCTTGCTGAGCATTGCCATATCACGTTGCGAGTAGCCGTTCGAAGTCCAAATATGGAAGCCAATATTCGGAATAGGTAAAATTTTTATCTATTTTGATTTCTGAAAATTCCATTTCCTTATTTGATATATTTGTTGATGCACATGATTGAAATTCCCGATATGCTGAGATATCCATGAACTCGAGTAGTTTTCTAAGTTGGGAAATCTTCATAATTTCGCAACGTACATATGATTGACGGTCCGATTTCACGCTCGAAATACGACCCGCAATCGTACGGAAAAATCATCAATCCGATCTCACGCTCGAGATACGATTCGTGATTTTATTTAAAAAATTGGCCAATCCGATCTCATGCGCGAGATACGATTCGTCAATTTATTTCCCGAAATTAAATGGACATGGATGATATTTTGCTGGATTTGTTGCCGTGTTGTTCTTGATGCCTTTATTTGTTTGCTCTCGTAAAAAAAAAAAAAAAAATTGAGTTAGATTAGATGCATGTTAGGATATTACTTGTTTTAGGGTTTGCATATTTAGAATAGGAATTTTTATTTCGAATTTAAAAAAAAAATCAAAAATCAAAAATCAAACTAATCAATTTAGGTTGCTAGTTTTTTAACTCAGGTTGCATGTTTAATTTTACTTCCTAATTAATTTTAGATAGATTTTTTAGATAGATTGCATTCTAGGATTATTTGGGTTAAGATAAAATTTTAGTTTAAATTAGGATTTAGTTTAACCTAATTCCTAATATAAATTGAATAGGATCTTAATCTAGCTAGATAATTCTCACATTTTTTAATTCCGAATTTCATATAAAAATACAAAAATGCCTTAGGCTAAATTAGTTTCAATCTTTAAGATAGGTTGCATTCTTTCGAGGAAAAAGAAAAGAAAAATGTCATATGCACGTCATTAGGGTTAAATTCATTGAGATGCATGCCATTTAGTATTTTTTGCTAGGCCCATTTAATTAGAAATTACATGTCATTAAAATTAGGTCATTTAGTTAATATTGCATGATTTTCATAATTAAGTGAAAACAAAAAATGAAATTGCGTGTTAATTAGAAACCATATCTAGGGTTAATGATGTGAATTTTAATTTAACATTGCAGATGCTTTCGTTGCTTTGAGGTAAGTCCCGCATTATTTTATTTGTTTTCCTGGGTGTTAAATTGGTGGATTGCGCACCCGCATGATCACCTCACATGTTAGGGAAATAGATTTAAAATCAATCCAAGCTGCTTGCCAAACATTTTGTTTAAATAAAGAATGGTACCGAAAGGGCATTAGAGAAATCTAGTGTAACCAAGTCCCCGTACCCATAGTCTCTGGTTCGTAGGAGTAAAGTAAAACTCCCGTTACTTTACTTGGGTTTCTAATCGACCCACCAAAAATAGATTAGTGGCGACTCCTAATTGAAAATCATTTGCATGTTAAGAACTCAAACCTAAGTCGCGAATTGGTATGGGCTTGGGAGAGCTCGAGTTAAGTCTAGGCTTAACAATCCATTAGCCAAACCCTAGGTGGTACACACCCGAAAAAAATTGGTCGCGACAAACATATTAATATTTAACCTAACTTAGAAAAACCCTTACTTAACCTTTTAACCCACTTTAAGCTCAATAAAAACTTCACATCAAATTAAAAAAATATATATAAAAATTAGTAAATAAAACAAAGAACGTAAAAAACCTATAAATGAGGGTCTTGTCTTCTAAATCTTCCTTATGGGGAACTCCAAATAACCAATCTCTAGTGCACAATTTCATGGAAAAGAGAACTATGATATTTATTTAAAATGTACCCTTCAATGGTAAAGGCTGACTTACGGGCAATAAAAGTGATAGAAGACAACTCAAGATATCGATGTGAATTAGCTTTCAAATAATCAACAAAATTATGATAAGTTTTTTTTTTTTGTTTTTTTCATATCAAGCCTATTTTCTTTCAAATACAAATCCAATTGTGACATTGTAGATTGCAAGCCATGGTGTTTACTTTCGAACACATTATACTCATCAAGATTGTCCCCAATGTTCTAAAAAATGTCCTCAATTAAAATGTTACCTCGATTGGTTGAAGATGTAAAGCGGGTGGTTAATTATGTCGTGTGCTTCGTGGCGAGTCTAGTGTTGTGGTGGGATTTCTGCACCTCATGTTGATAAACTTTTGCATATTTGCACTGCTGCGAATCTTTCTGCAAAATGGTCTAGCTTACAGCATGTGCTTAGATTCAAGATTGATTCAAGTCCACTTCATTAATTGTTGGAACTAAATCCGACTCTGTGTTTTTACTCTTTGTTTTATGCCACGCTTTTGCCAATCCTCGGCGCGGGCTGTCCATGGACCCACATGTTTGGAGTCGATGTTCTCAACCTCCGTTGCTGGCAATGGCCGTGGCTTGATGTCGTCAAGTCAGTTCATTCTCCACTGTTTTAGTATACCTTTGTGCGTTTTCTATGCTGCTTTGTGCAATTTTCAAGCTGGAAATTTCTTTATCGGAATAGCTCGGTCATGGCCGGAGTAGTGGCTGAGGGAGAATATTTAGTGACGGTCAGCGACTTCAGGTATCAACGTCAAACTGATAAAGATTGCGGTGTGAATCTGTGTAGTGGAGTCTTCGTCGAGCTCATCATTGATGGTTCTGTAGAGAAGGACTTCGTTCTCAGGGGAAGACGTCTTTCGTTGAAGACGCTCTCCAAAAAGTCCCGAAGAAGACGATGCAGGGAAGAGAATGAAATAAAAAACTGAAAATTGAAAAGGAAATGAAAAAAATTAGGAAAGAAATCAAAATCCGATTATAATGAGTCAGGTCTAGTTTTAAGTTGGGTTGAAGTAGAGGTGTCAAAATTGGTCTTAAGCTTATATATGACTCATTTATGGTTTAAATGGGTCATGTATAGGTCACTTACATTTTGAAAAAACTAATTAAATGGGTCTTAAATGGGTTTGATTTAAAAATTTATTTTTAACCCAAGCCTCACATTTTTTCTTACCCTTTTTTTGTAAAAATCGAAATTAAAGTTCGTTTTTATATTTCACTTCCTCCTTCCTTAGTCGATGGCTGGCATGACAATGGCAAGCAACTAGCCAATCAAGGCTGAAGCTCGCTAGATCTAGTGAGGCTCGAGCTCACTAGATCTAGCGAGGCTAAGGCCTCGTCGACAATCAGCGAGGATCGAGCCTTGCCAATTGGCAAGACTAGAGCTCATTGGTGTCGAGCAAGCTTGATCTTGCCCGACGTTGATGAGCTCGATCTTGCCGATTTGGCGTGGCCAAGGCATCGTCCATAATTGGTGAGGCTCGAGCTCACCTGCGATTGGTCGCCAATCATTTTTGTGGCCGATGGCCAGTTGAAGAAGGAAACATAAAAAGAAGGAAAAATTATTAAAAATTATTAAAAAATAAATAAAATAAAGACAATTTTAAAATAGATTATTTAAAAATAAAAAATAGAAAAAATTAGATTTTTTAAAAATAAATTTTTATAAAAATTATAAAAATTGTCCATTAAATTTTTATTGCATTAAAGTGTTTTAGTGATACAATTTTTCTATAAAAAAATATTATAAGAAATACGCTTTAAAGGTTTTTCACATTTTTTATTTTATTTACTAGTTTTTTATTCTTTAGTTTACTTTTTGAATTTAATCTGAATTTTTTATTCAAGTAACATATATGTGAAGAGCTTAAAGTGAATTAAATGGGTGAAAGTTGATTAACTTAAATTGAGTTAAATAGTAATGTGTTTCAATAATATGGATTGAGTAAGGTATAAGTCGAATATGGATCAGATCAGGTATGGGTCATCAAATTTACATTACATGAAAATGGGTCAAAATGAGTTAAATGGGTCAATATGGGTCGAACCATTTTCGACTTAACCCAAACCCGATCCGATCCACCCATTTGATGGTCCTATCCTGAAGCAAGGGTGTTGTGGGCTAGAGACTGATCCGAGTTAAAAATTAATAGATTTAAATGTTTGGGCCATACTTAAGCCGAGCTCTAAGTCTGACTTGAGAAGGGAACTCGCTCTAAAGTCCACTTTTGTAATTAATTTTTTTAAAATAATAATGATAAGGAGGAGAAAAATATCAATAATCATATCCTAAATCTTGTCAAGACAATAACATTTTTACAAAGAAAAAATGCAACTTTGCTCTTCACTTCTCATTCAACCCTTGTTTCAAAAGACAGTGCAATTGCCTTATTATCACATCAATAGCATGATACGCACCAAGCGCCGTTGAAGTCAAAGGAACCAAGCCTTCAAATGGGAACAAAATTGAAGACATTGCAATAGAAGTTGATAGACTCTTAGACGGACTAGCACCACGTCGATATGTGATTCAAGCACTTCAAATGCAGAGGGTTCTTAGGGTTCTTCTTGTTGATCCTTTCTTTAAACATCTCTCTCTTCCCCCTCTCTATGATAGCGACAATGCAAATTAAAAAACTGCAAGAACTCAAAAACTCGAAATGGGAAAAAGCTTTAATAGCTTAATTTCGTGATGAATTTAGGAATGCAAAGAGAAATTGTAAGCTAGAGAGAACATATCAGCATTCAGGCCATGGTTGGAGGGTATAAATATGGGCATGGAGATGCAAAACGGAGGAGAGGAAAAGTTCATGTGTGCAATTCAAACACCCATGTGAGAACTAGATATCTCTATTGAGTATGGCAGATTCGATTTCATTTGATAAAATAGAGGAATAATGAGGACATAGCTATTAGTTCTATGCCTATGGCAATGTGAAAGAAGTTTGAAAAATATTAGAAGTGTTATAGTGTTGTCATGTCTATATTAGATCCTCATTATTAGCCACACCTATTAGAGCTTTGTTATATGATTGAGTTGAATTTGTACAGAACATTCTAAAAGTGCTAGTACCCACACCGAGAGAGGGGTGAATAGGTGTTTAAACAAAACCTTGGCAAATATATGCAAAATAAAATAAATGAGTTGAGGGAAGAGAATAAGAACACAATGTTTATGGTGGTTCAGCTTAATCCAAGCCTACGTTCACTCTCCCACGCTAACAGCCTTCTTGGCTTGATTCCACTATGTAATCAACAAGAGATTACAACTTTGAGTGCAAACACTTAGTAGTAGATCACACTATCTCACTAAGTCACTCTTTTGGTATTTCTCTCAAGATCACAAACGTTTAAGCTCACAGAGACAAGTGTATGATCGAAGGCCGCTCAGACTTTGGAATTATAAATTCTACGCTCCGTCTCTTACTTGCTCATCGATCCTTCATCTCCTTAAATACTTTTCCACTTCCAAACTAGCCGTTGGATAGCATCTCGATGATCATCTTCCAATATACCCATTGGACAGATCTGTATCAACAAGATTTGGTAGCCGTTGAGTGACAAAGGTAGAATCCCAAATTGATTTCGATCGCCCATACAAACAAAATCTTGGTTTCCATAAGTAAAGCTTCTTTGTATAGAAAGTTCTTGTCTTCAAGATCTAATTGTCAATCAATTAAGTCAATCAAATCAATCTTGATGTAGAATCCAAACCAGATCACTAGCTGTTATATCTTCAGGGCTTGTGTTACATTCTGTCGAATCTGGATGTAAAGTCTGAGAGCAATAGACTTTACAATCTGAGTCTAAGTGCGATAGACTTTGCAATCTGAGTCTGAACATATTCTGCTTCTGAACATATTTAGCTTTAAGTTCAACTTCAGCATGGAGTCCGTCTTTTGGTTCTTCCAAGCATAGACTTCGATAATATCATGTTACATGTTCTATCATCTGCATAGTCTATTACTTCAACCATTAAACGCATTAGTAGCCTTTGATGGCCACAACTCCTTTGTCTTCCCTCTCCAAGAAGTTAAGCAAGTCGTATGTTCTTCTCGTGATCTTTAGCTATTTGTTCCAGCTATCTGAGGCTACGAACATTCTCGTGCCTAGTCAAAACTTGAGGGACAACAATACTTTAGTCTCATCGAATGAAGTGTTTGAGCTAGGGATCTTCAAGACTGGTGAGTCTTCCTCAAGCAACTACTACTTGGGCATTTGGTTTAGGGATGATCCTTACAAGAAACCAGTTTGGGTCGCAAATCGAGATTACTTGCTTCTTGATTCTTCTTTTGTACTCTCCATTAGGTATGATGGAAACTTGGTGATATCCGATAGATAGCAGATTCCATATTTAGTCAATGCTGAGATGTTATTATATGTAATATCACAAGTGCGATATTGTTTGATTCTAGCAATTTTGTTCTAATACAAGGCAATAGCACGGTTTGGGAAAGCTTTTTTTATCCATCAGACACATTCTCACCTAGCATGAAACTTGGGTATTTTGATTTATGCACGGGTATGGTGAGGGACTAGTTTCTTGTTTCATGAAATACCCAAGTTTCATGCCTTACCTTACCAATGCCTAAATCGAAATACCCAAGTTTCATGCTAGGTGAGAACGTGTCTGATGGATTGAAAAGCTTTCCCAAACCGTGCTATTGCCTTCTATTAGAACAAAATTGCTAGAATCAAGCAATTTCGCACTTGTGCTATTACTAGTAGATAACATCTCAACATTGACTAAATACGAAATCTTCCTTCTATCGGATATCACCAAGTTTCCATCATACCTGATGGAGAGTACAAAAGAAGGATCAAGAAGTGGGTAATCTCGATTTGCGAGCCAGACTGATTTCCTGTAAGGATCATCCCTTAACCAAATGCGCAAGTAGTAGTTGCTTGAGGAAGACCCACCAGTCTTGAAGATTTCTAGCTCAAACACTTCATTCGATGAGACTAAAGTATTGTTGTCCCTCAAGTTTTGACCAGGCACGAGAATGTTCGTAGCCTCGGATTAGCTAGAACAAACAGTTAAAGATCATGAGAAGAACATACAACTTGCTTAACTTCTTGGAGAGGGAAGACAAAGGAGTTGTGGCCATTGAAGACATCTTTGAGAACATTTGCTCAATCTTGACGAGTATTGTCGCAACCTATCCCTAGAGAGGTGTAGAGGTACTTGCTTATAAGACGAGTCAAATTGTGTGCGGAAATGATGATCTTGAATGGACCATCATTTGCTAACACCACATACGACTCGTCAATCACAAATGTGAACTCTCCCAAGTCTGTACCTTAGGCGATATTGGTTTTCGTAATCTATTTGTTCAGAAGGAATCACCACTAGCCATAATCGAGGGATGGCTAGATGTCACGCCCCGAACCCCGAGACACGTGAACATCCCACCATGGTCATACAAATGCGACATTCCCAGGTAGTGTCGCCGACCCAATTAATTCATTATGCGCATGCGAAACGTATTATAAAAACCCTGACAATGAAATACGGGATAGAAAAGCAGGAAGCAAAACCCCAACAATACACTTTCAAAATTCAACAGAATTACAAACAAAGGCCTACAGCCAAAAGTCTACAAAAGACCGGCTCTTAAAAAGGAACTGTCCTACGACCTACAAGTCGAACACGTTCTCCAATCCTTATGACTTCACCTCTGCAACTCCTCAGAGCCAACCAAAGCTATCTAGCCGCTCCATCCACCAGGGACCTGAAATTGTTGTCCCCAAACCGGGATGAGACAATGTCTCAGCAAGTTCAACCCCCTAAACCCCTATTAGAAAGAAAATACACCCCGGGTGGCCTAGCCACATCACACAGAAGACTTACCTCGTCTTAATTCCTTCTTGCAGGTTAGCACAATTTATGTCTCACAAACTCAGGTAATAATAAGAATTCAAACAATTGGAACGCCAACACTTTCATTGAAATCATAAATACACTCGACACGCGTTCCAATTATTATTCACTGCCACACAAGGGCATAGCCTCAGCTATCTACTGACACTCATGTCAGGCATCGCCTCCCCCCGTGGAGCGCGGCTTCGTCACTACGTCGACGGCATTCCCGAAGGAGCATCGGTCCAGTCGGCCTAGCCTCTACTGCGACCGGCATCCATTGCGCGGGCATCCCATATAGGGGTACATCTAGCTCAACAGCTCAGGACGGTTCCTCATTAACCAACACACGACAATCATTACTGAATTCCGGACATTCCACAATTCAATCACATATTGCAATTTCAATAGTAAACCATAACAATCAAATTTCTGCATCAAAATCCAACACTTTGGTTTTTATAGCTAAAAACCCTATTTATCGCAATCAACACTCAATTTACCACATCCATTCATCAAATTCAAATTCTAAATGCACAGCAACGATCAGCACGAAATTCTAAGCAATTGGGGTCAAAATAATTTTTCGAGTTTTTTTTTTTTTAAATAATAATATTTTAATGATTTTCGGAATATAATATTTTATTCTATTTTCCAGAATTTCGAAACAATTAAATAAATCAAAAATAAAACCCATTATGTCACATCAAGGCTTATATTAAAAATAAACCTACTTAACTTTAAACTAAACACCATTTAACTTAATTAAACACACTAATCTAATCCACAATCAAATAAACTAATCAACCCACATAAACTCACTTAACTTAGACTAAGAACACTTAGGGCATCATTAACCGTCTAATCAAGATTTAGTGAGCTAAACTCACCGGATTAGCGAGCCGAGCACGCCAAAACGACGAGGCCGACGCGAGGATCGACTTTCCTCAAAGCGGGCCGAGCATCCGGGCTCGGGAAGGCGGCCAAAAAGGGCCAAGACCGGGCTGCGATACCCATTTTTTTCTGCTTCTGTGCGCTGCTGGTTGAGGGCGAAGGAGGGTGGATTTGGGGCTGATTTGGGTTGAGAAGGGGCGGAGGAGGTGCGGTGGTGCCGTGCGGCCAACGGCGGGGCCTCACGGTGGTCGGAGGGAGCGCCGGCGGTGGTCCATAGCCGCTGGAACGAGCTGAACAGAGGGCTGAGCGAGGGGGAGGCCGAGGCGCGCGATGAGGCGCGGGCGACGAGCGGCGACGGCGGTCCGGCGGCGGCGGTCCGGCGGTCCGACGGCGGCTGCTCCTCCCCTTCCAAGCTTCTCTTGGCTGGATTTGAAGAAAAACGCAGAACAACAATGGAGGAGGAAGCCTACGGGGGAGGAGAAGAAGAAGAAGAAAGAGGGATGAGAGAGAAGGGGGTTTCTTCTTTTCTTTTTGTCTTTTCTTTAACCCATAAAATGACCTCACCATGACATCATCATGATGTCATGCCCCACTAACTCTCCACAACCTTAGTCCAATGGGTCAAATTTCATTTTCCGCCGGGGCCTAAAATCTCGTACCTTGAATTTCTCAAATCCAATCAATTCTCGTCCAATTGAGTCCAATTGAAGTCCATAAAATTAATCCAATGTCACCACACTTCAATTCACATCTTCACTTATCCGTAGAACCAACTTAAGTCCCAAAAGCACGACCAAAGGCGGGCCTACTAATTTCTCGAGTTAAATTAGCCATTCTCTGATTATTTTGCCGAAAAACTCGGTTTGCATGAAAAATCATTCGAAGATGAATCAATGCTCATAAAATGATTTGTGACACACCATGGCTTCCAATTTCTGAATTCGATCTCAATTTAACGGTTAATTTCACTCTGGCACGATATTAGCGCGTTCTGATCTACCGGGTACCTTTTAGAAATTTTCGTGCATTTGACCTGTGGTTGATCAATTCAAGCCACAACGTACATCTTTGACACATTGGCGACCTTCGGTTGTCGTGAAAATCTCAAGGTTTCAAATACGAACACAGGGGACCAAATCGATAGAAAAGTCGGTCCAGTGCTGACTAACAAGAACAGTGTGATCTGGTGGAATCACCCACAATCGATCACATGTCTATGTTGAGCCGACCTATCTCCGGCTTCTAATCGATTTTTAACTGTGCCATAATGACCCTTGCAGATTAACTCGGTCGAAAGGTCGTTTCTTGGTCAAATTCTCGAGTCCGATGCATTAGAATTTCTTAATGGCTTCACCCGATAGACTAGTTATCCCATGAGTGATCAGTTCAGGGAAAAGAACTATATGCGTGCAGATGAAATGCCCGTTTCAATTTATTGAAAATAGAATTGGAAATTCGGGATGTCACACTAGATCCCTAATCAAGACATGGAGTGTCGTCTTGATGCATACGTAATGAGGGATTTTAGGTTTGAGAACTTGATTATACTAGTTCTGCAACTTATGCCCTTTCGGCACCTAAGCTTGATTAAGAGCTAGCCAAAGTGTCAAGCAACCTATCAAAGAAATTGAGGTTCCTCTTAACCATTCTAAAACTGAAAGTAACAATCATTGTACAAAGGAGAAGCAATCAAGCATAACATAAATAAATAGTGCAAACAGGAAACTCGCATCGTCTCTAAAAAGAAAAAAATGGCATCTAAAAAATCCTATGATAAAACTTTAAAGGCTTATTCAATTTTGGGTACAATATTTCTAAATCTAAAATTTTTATCAAAAGACCTCAACTAAGTGAATTCTAATTTTTTAGCTTTTTTGAAAGATTTCTAGTATTTCTTAATTTGCTCAATTTTTTTTACCTCTTATTATTATTTTTTTAAAATTTTTTAATTACCAAAAGTAGACTTTAGATTGGGTTCCCTTCTCGGGTCAGACTTAGAGCTCGGCTCAGGTATGGCCCAAACATTGAAATCACATAGGTTGAAGACCATGATTCATTTTGTCAATTAAATCGCCTCAGGAGTGATTCTGAAGCAACATATTTTGTGTCCGCGCCTCTACCATCATACTACAAAGTTGTCTCCCCCTAAGCCCGTCAATAGAAATCTGCCAGTGTGTAACCTACGTGTTATGGATAATATTCCCACGTGGGTGTTTGAATTGCACAAGTGAACTTTTTCTCTTCTCCATTTTGCATCTTCGTGCCCATATTTATACTCTCCAATTTGGCCTGAATGCTGATATGTTCTCTCTAACTTACAATATCTCTCCGAACTCCTAAATTCATCACGAAATTAAGCTATTGGAGCTTTCTCGCATTTTGGATTTTTCATTTGTTGCAGTTTTTAGTTTGCATTGTCACTGTTGAAGAGAGGGGGAAGGGAGAGATATTTAAGGAAAAGATCGGCGAGAAGAGCCCTCTACATTTGAAGTGCTTGAATCACATATCGATGTAGTGCTAGTCCATCGAAGAGTTTGTCAACTTCTATTGCAACATCCTCAGTTTGTTCCCATTCGAAGGCTTGGTTCCTTTGACTTCAACAGAGCTTAGTGCTTATTATGCTATTGATGCGATAAGAATGTAGTTGCATTGTCTTTTGAAACAAGAGAATGAGAAGTGAAGAGCAAGCGCTGCATTTTCTTTGTAAAAATGTTGTTGTTTTGACAAAATTTAGGATATGATAACTGATATTTTTCTTCTCCTTTTCACCTTGTAAATGTAGGTTATTCAATTCTCCAACATGGGAATTCTTTAATACAATTCACCCACACGTGCATTATTGTTGGGGCGCATGTATAAGTGAGCTATGTGAGAGAAGTCCCATACTGAAGACTTCATGTGGTACGGAGTAGCTACAATATTATAGTTAGCATATAACTTATTGACTTAAACTTTTAAGTGAATGTGGGTTTAACTGAATATGTTGATGGGCTTGGACTTTGGCTCCCTCTTAGCAATCTTAGACTTTTGTTGTGCATTCTTAACAAATGGTAGTAGAGCCTATAGTTGAGATTTCTAGGCAAGTGGGCATTGTGGTGTAACAACGTGAACTTGTTGAAAAATTGATATAGAATGATACCTAAATTAAGGGGGAGTAGCCCTAACATTATGTTCACACGTGTAGGGGGATTGTTTAGATGCACATGTGGGTGTGTTATGTTAGAGAAATCCCACATTAGAGAATAGATATGATGTATAGCATTTAGTATATCCTAATTAGCCGATAACTCATTAGTTTAATCTTTTAAGTAAAGATAGGTCCAACCGCATATATTAACGAGCTCGGACTTAGGCTCTTTTTTGGCAATCTCCTTAAATGAAGATATTGGACTTCTTCTATTGGCTCCCAACAAGGCATAAGGGATGCTTCGAGACCACAAAGAGCTCATTACAAGGCCCAAAGCTCGCCTGAAGGCCTGCTATATGACATTCAAATGATCTAGACTATGGGGTTTAGCCTATTTTTGAGCGCGAATTCAACTCCTAAATGGCTAGACCAACCGAGGTTGGCCTAAAGAGATTGAATGCTCACTATTCGAGCATTGCATAACTTGGACAACGGGCATTCAGACATCTAAGACACGATTACCCTGATGAGGCATATGCTAATCCACCATGGATTCGAGACGACAGGCAGGTGATATAACAATATTATGACTAAAACTGTTACTTGAATTATGAGGACAATGCTACGGACTAAAAATGAGTCATGAGCATCCCAATTCGAGCTGATGTATGTGCACTTTCGGGAGACATAAGCTCATCCAAACGGTAATGCAACATAGTGTCGACACTAAGCATAAATCTTAAACAAGGATGGACTGCTCTCATTACCTTGAAACGCCGGACTTTGAGCGTCATTTAACTCAAACTCAAGCCAAGCACGTGCCCATTCATCTTTGTCTCATGCGCCCATTTTGTTTCTTTTAAATTTTTCATAATGATTTTCTTTTAAATGGGAGACAGACTTTGGAAAAAAAATTAGGTTCACTATCCGTAAGCTATTTCTAATTTCTATATGTGAAAGCGATACCATTTGTTTTTTTTTTTTTATCAATCGTCAAATGATAATTTAATCTTTGAGGCCTTTCCTTTTTATTTTTGAAATGCATGATGGTTGGTGCTAAAATTTAGATGTTGGCATGAATATTTGGTGCGTGCCTTTTGTAATTTTTCTATAATTGTGTAATTGATTATGCGGCCAAATTTTGATATTTTAGAGAGTTAAATTTTTTTCTGATTTTTTTTAATGTAGCAACTAATTTCTTTTAATTCCGGCTTTCCAAGGTGATAATACCTCTTAAACTTTGTATCTCTCTCCAACTATACTAACCAAAAGGCACGTTATAAGATGCCTCGAGACCTTAGAATCACATGACAACTTAGGCTGCGTTTGGTAGTCAGGATAAAATTCAGGATTACATTTGGTGCTTGCTCAGGATAGGATAAAGTTGGATATAAGGGGAATATAGGCCGGATAAAATTATCCCATAGGGGAGGTAGGATAAAGGTGGATAAGATTTATATTGTCCATAAAAGGAAAGTTATTTTTCTTGAATAACAAACTTATTAAATTAACAAAATTGAAATTATCTTTCAATATAAATAATATTTGAATTATAATTTAAGAAATTAAAAATTAAAAATTAAAAATTATTTTTTTAATTTAATCTTTTTTTAATTTATATATTCAACTTTAATTCTATCTTATATTAAACCTTCAATCTATAAATTATATATTTATATTTATTATATATTTTAGGTATTTTTGTATTTTAGGTATGTTAGTACAGTTTACTATTTGATAAAATTTTATTAAAGAATGATGAAAGGTAAAAAAAGAAATAATAAAGAAAAAAAATTTAAAAGAGGAAAAATAAAATAAAAATAAATTAAGGATTAGTGTCACGAGGGATTTTCAACACCTCCATTTATGAACCTTTAGATTCATTTACAATGATATGACATTTATATTTAAAAATATATATACATGATATAATGTGAATATATCCGATTTTAATATTGTGATTTACCAAACAATGAATAAGATATAGAAAAATCCCAGGATTTCATATCCTATCCTATCTAGTCCTATCCTGATTAGAAATCTGGATGACCAAATGTAACCTTAGGGTTTTATCTGTGGAGCGAGTAGGCTTTTTGTCTGCACAGTTTCTTTTCATGCCAAATTCACTCTCTCTTGCTCCCTTTTTGGTTGTTGTACGAAATAGATTGGATATGAATTCAATTGCGTTCACTCAAAATTTAAATAATAGATTCAGGGACCGATGAGCACTCGTCACATGGCAATCGCGGAGAAGCCTCGCCAGAATGTAGAGTAATAATCTTGTAGAATCGTGTCCCCTATCAATACAATATAATTGGTTGAAATTGAAAACTCATGTTCTGACGTGAGTATGGTTTTCATGTTAAAGTTTTTAGGAGACTCACTAAATCTTGTCATAATGATCAACTCAACGCATTCTTTCATAAACTTTTCTAACATTCTATCCTCTGTTTCCGATTAAATCAAGTTTTTTTTTTTCCCTTTATTGTATCTTGTATTAGGTGCTCTGGGTCGTGAGGATTGATCTGTCACCCGCAAAGATCCTATGGAGCTTTCTAAAAGATCACCAAACAAAATGAGATGAAAAGTTAAAAAGAAAAGGTAAGCTTTGTGCTTGAAATTGTGCATGTAAGAAAACTACTGAAGAAGTAACGCATGTCATTTCCTTTAAATAACGAAAACTTGGCTAGCGGCTATAGCACAAAAGGGCATTGTTCTCGCAAATATAAATCGATTGGAAAAGGACGAATGTCTATTATAAAAACAGGAAAAAAAGAATGAAAGAAACAAAGTAAAGAGCATAAGAAAATTAAACTTTTACTGTGGCTAATCCAATTCATTAGGTGCCAAGTGTCGACACCATACATTGTAAAACCCTTCACTAGCAAGTGCATCGTACCTTAAGAATTTATCAAATAAAAAAGGCCTTGGAAGATAAATTCTTTAATTTGTAGCGGATCCAACGAAGATTGAGAAAAACTTCATTTGCGTAGTCTGACATACGAGTGTTATACCTTTTAAAATAAAGCCAGCATGATTCGACTAAGTGCATATGCATTTTCCATCAATTAGAACTTAATTGACAAAATTTAAAATATTTAAGACTAAATTGGTAAAAATATAATAGATTTTTGAATTTTAGAATTATTTTTTTGCACAAAATGGATAGTGTTTACTTCTATGCCCGCCACGTCTGCATCTTGCTTCACATCTATGCTTGGTAGAGGCAACCTGACAGGGCTTTGCCATGTGCCTCATGTTCATCAATAATTATTGTTTCGTTGACTATCAAAAAGAAGATGTAACATCTCAATATACCTGTATGAAAAAGCTTTAGAAAAGTGTTAAACTTATTGCACTTATACCAATTTGGTCATAAGCCCTGTGACCTAGAGTCAATTTAGTCATTCAAGTTAATTTTGGCCAAATATTATTAACATGGATGTTGGTGGCCTATGTGGTACGAACGGTACTAACATGGATAAATTTTATTGTAATTTAACTTTTAATCGGTTATTTAACTGCAAAAATCCTAACACAATATGGGAAAAACCCATATGGCAAATCAAAATTCATATGTCTAGAGAAGAAGATTGAATTTTCACAGTAAACTTATTTTTCTACTGAGTATGGAATCTTGATGTGAGTCTCTGTTTGATCCGCAAATGGAAATGAAGCAAAAGGAAGAAGATAAGCCCCAAGCCCATAGAAGAGTGCCTGTGCTCAGTCTTTGTAACAAGCTCCAATTCCAGTCACAGGTGTCTCAAAATGGTTTGTGGGGCTTCTTCTATACAAGCTAGTTGCTTTGCACATATGCCTCGTGATAATCATTTTAGTTCTAGCTTCAAAATGTTTAGGAGGTTTGAGTCCATTTCCATGTGCAGATGCTGTTGGAAGATTGGCCTAACTAAATTCTTTCTCAGGACATGCGATATCTCTATATTGCACTTCAAATACATGAGGTTATATTGAATGATTCATAAATGCACACATGCTCCTAAAATGACCACAATCTTGTTTGGTTACTCAAGAGTGCTACTTTCGAAAGTCTGATCCAAGTGAGGCCGATCAAGTCCTCACATGTAGTGCTTAAGCATGACCCCATTCGGTAAACACATGGTTCGTGAATGGATTAGGCCTAGTGAACATTTGGGTATCAAGTGTGGTTGGTTTTGAGAGTTAGGACGTGCTTGGAGGGCAATTTAGTCACTTTATCCACAAGGTTTTATCTCTGATACATAGTGTCATTTTTAGAACTGAAGGAGGGAAAGTAGCGATGAACTAAAAAGGGGAGGATTATATATAGTGTTTTCTCTATTAAGAACCTATAGTTCAGGCCTTGAAGTTTAAAACG